>OY728163.1:591279608-591909608 GCA_963277665.1 Viscum album
ACTCTTTCCACATACCAAAATCCCAAAATTTCAATATACTCAAACCATGGTATCACTTTGTCCTTATATCAGTCATGAGATCATGAATACTATGAAAAATTTCATTTTCTCCTTATCCCTTCATTATGCGCATATCATCTGCTTTCCAAAATATTTGAATCACTTTTCATGGTTACTGCTACCATAAAATTATTGAAACCCACAATAGAACAATACATAAATATTACAATATTCCACAGTACTATATACAACATTATTTTGGAATCCCATTACATAAACACTTAATCATTCCACCACATCATTTTCATATTCAACATTGCCAATAGTGATCGCATGTGACTTCCCTTTGTCCTTTTCCTTAAGTGGTTGCTCATGTCGATCATCATTAACCTTTGGATTAGGGAATTGATTAGCATAATGCCCCATTTCCTTGCACATGAAGCATTGAAGTGTTGGTGGAGCGTTCTCTGTAGTCTTTTATCTATTCTCATCATTTGCTACATTTTTCCCATTACATCGACACTCAACTGCTCGATGACGTTCTTTTCCACACTTAAAAAACATTTTCTAATCCCTTTAAGACAATCTCCACCATGCTCCTTTCCACACTTTGAGAATAAAGGGACATTCATCTTCTTTTCACCATTGTTCTGAGATTTCTCCTTGAACTCCATATTTAGTTTCTTGTCAAAACCATGAGATGGATATGAAACACCAACTTCCATTTCTACCTTGATAGCACAACGCACAATTTATTCATAGAAACTGAAGTCTCTTATAGCTAATGCCCTTCGAATACATGGTTTTAAGCCACTGAAGAATCGATCAACTTTACTTTCAGGTTGGATGATAAAGCCAGATGTATACCTTGCAAGACTTGTAAAATTCTCTTCGTATATACTAACTGATTTATCATCCTTTTTCTTAAGCTCAAGGAACTCCTTTTCCATCTTTGTTAGAAGAATACGAGGGAAGTACTTATTGAAAAATATGTTCATGAACTCATCCCATTTCATGGAGTCAATTTCACCTTAGGGCCTTGTATTCTTAATTAAAGTCCACCATTGATCTGCTTCAACTTCTAATCGGTAAATATCCAGAATGACTTTTTCATGTTCCGAACAACAAAGTATGTAAAATATCTTTTCAATGCTACTGATCCATTGTTCAGCAACAAGTGGATTAGAATACCCACTGAAAGAAGGGTGACGTTTCCTCATGAAGGACTCAATAGAATATTGTTCCCTTCTCTGCTCAATCGGAAGTCCAGAATAATTCATAGCATGAGTAAGTATAGCAATAAGATTTTTCACTCCATATCCCATAAAATTGGTTTTTTCAGAACGACAATCATTGCATTTTCCATTACATTGATCAACATGGTTCCTTTGGGTTCCAGCCATCGTCTAAAACCCAAAAAGAATAGTGTGAGAGGCAAAAATCACGATAGGAAAAACAACATAATAAAGGGGGAGTAAATTCAATATCTAACATCTTAGGTTCAATTATAAGATCGTTACCATAATTATAGGACTATAAACTATACTTATACTTAACCTTAGGGACATCCCTAGACATACCATAGAAATATCTCTAGAGATATCACTAAAGTTTTCGCATCCTAGTTTCCAAAGGTTAACTAAACCTTTGCTCTCATACCAACTGTAGAGACCCAAAGCATAACATACATGGAAATCACATTACTTTTGTGGAATACTTAATACATAACAAAAACATACACACAAGGACCGTAATAGTTTAGTGTCTTTGGAAACTCGGAACGTAATCTTCTAATCGTGGTGAAAGATCTTCAACATCTCCCATAAAGATCTTCCCCTTTTGTTTTCTTACCTAAAACCTTTCTTTATATCTTGGGGAAATGAAAACATATAAAGGGTGATCTAAAATGCTCAGTAAGGGTAATCATGGAGAAAATAAAACAAACCGTATACATTTGAACTTAAAAACAAGACCATAATGTTTAAACATGAAAATCTTGATCAATGAGATAAAACATGGAAGTACATAAGGCATAGATCATAATGGAACATCAATCATGATAAAATAGCATGGGAATAAAACATGTAATTGTGGAAAAACATTAATCACATGATATGATTTCCATAGTATCCAAGGAATTGCTACCAAGACCATCTTAGTGGACAACGTCCCTTACTTAACTGGGTTTACTTGTCGTTCCAACCCTGTATTACTGAACCATATTTACTTGTCATTCCAGCCATGTCTATCTCATGAGATATAAATCTTTACCCAATGAATTGAAAGGAGATATAGGTCCCACCCATCTGATAATTAAATCAATATTACATGTGCCACAACATAAACATAAATCATTCATCATAACCCAAAGAATAAAATGGGTTTCATAAACATCATCCCATCATAACATAATCCATATAAAACAAATGGATATAATTTCATCATAAGATAAATGAAACCATGTAAATCATAGAGACATTCTACTTCAAACATAATCATACTAAATAATGTCATCTTATATGGAAAATAGTTTTGACAAAACACTTGAAATGAATTCTTGAGGAAAATATCTTTTCTTCTTCAAAAACATTTTCTTTTCACAAAATGCCATGCAATTTTAAAAGAAAAAGATTTTGTTGAAAATAATTATGAAATATTGTAGAGTAAGATTCATCAAAATAATGCATTATGAAATCATAAAAATCCATCCATTCCGTATAATTTAAAAATAACATTATTCTCGTACTTTTTTTGGAAAAGTCAAAAAGTACCTCGTATGGTAAACAAAAGAAAGATTCCTTCCATACGATGTGGTAAAAGTAGAAAAGGGTAAAAATGACTTTAAAAATACATGGAAGAAAAGTAAAAAATTTATGAAATCATTTTTAGAACATATGTACATGGATAATAATAATAACCCAATTAAATACTTACGAATAAACAATCTCAGATAAGAATGAGATTGGAATAATTATCCCTTACCTTAGGTCCGATATGCTTCGTACGTATCCGAACCTCCTGTATAATGATTTAAATAATGTCATTGAATTATTAACGAATCATATTCATTGTCATGATATCATATATGGTTCACTTATGACTTTATATTACCCCTTCTTTTGTAAATCCCATGTTAAAGCAACGTTTTGGGTAAAATGATCATATTTATCGTACGTTTTTGGACTTGTTGTTATTGATGTTATTATTACTTATATCATGATTTACTTACATACAGAATGTAAATCAATATTTTTATATCATATATATTCATTATATATCCAGCATTTACATGTATTTATAACAGTACATAACATATGGAGGTAAGAAATGAAATGCACCGTTCATGGAGACGGTAAGCCGTACGTACGCATGAACGCTACTTTTATTTATATTTATTATTTTAATGGAATAGGTATAATATTATTCTAGTGTAATATCATATATAATATCATTAACTCCATCCTTTATACATCTCACATAAGGCATTAACGAATCACATCACTTTGAGGGGGCGGTAGTCCGCACTTCCTCAAATGAGATCATCGTATTTACCCACTATGGAAACCATAAATACATGATATAATTGGGAAGTAAAGAAGTATAAGGATATAATAAACATAATATATATAATATATAAATACAGTTCTATCATAATGGCCACCATGAGAGGCGGTAGGAGAAAATCGAACAATCATCGTTTCGTGAGGCGTTAGTTTTCCATCCACAGAAACATTATGTTCTTCATCCATTAGATGGAGATGTGTGTAATTGTAGTTATAATACAACTTATAACAACATCCAACTATATTTAGGATACTGGTGTTGTTACAAAATAAAGTATTAAAAAGAGTTTAGGGGTTGGAAAAGTAGAATAAAAGAAAAAAACTTAAGAGAAACTGTTACATTTAATTTGGGTAACTTCCTTTGGATTGAACCAAAAGGACTTCTTGGAGAGAATTATGACTAATGTAAGGCTTCAAGGGGGGGTATAGTGATTTAGAGAGCTTAATTGGGCAGAGTGTGGACAAGACAAATGGCTTGATTGGTGTGTGGAATTGCATAGAAGTGGTCTCTTTTTATAATGGAGAGGAGGGGCTCTTTAGGAAAGTGTGAAAAACTTATTTTATTATAAACTTATCTTCGGTTTCAAGAGGTCTAAAACACATTAATGTCGAAGTTAAGATGACTAATATTTGAAATAAAATCATCCAATAGAAATTGGACAGGTTTTGGACAATATTTTAATCATTATAATCTTATTTATTTAAATCATTTATTAATGAGGTAAATACTGCATCATTATTGTGTCATAAATAATTTAATTTATTTGATGTCTAAAAAATATAAAAAAAATACCAACATGTAGGAAATATTTTTATCTTTCCAATGAATATTTATAGTCAAAAGGATAATTTATATATCCCCTTATAAAAATTAATTACTAAAAGACTTTTGTTAATGCCAATTTTGTCTTTACATTAAATTAATTAATCTAATGTGTCATTTTCTTTCATAAGTGGCTCCATGGGGTCCCAAAATCGACCCAAGGAGTCCCATAGTCGCCCATTACTCGTCCAATAAGTTTAGGACAAGTGTCAAGATAATTTTGAATTATTATAATATTCTTTTAACCTTGAATTACTCTATTTACCTTTAACCGCAGTAAATACAAATTAACGTAGTTACTATTAATAATATCAAAATAAAAGTAAACTATAAACATAATTTGGACCCACGGATTCAAAATATGGAATCCATTTTTTCAAAATTCAAAACACAGAATTTGCAGTAATTAATTTAAAATTAATCCTGTTGTTAAACAAACGGGTTTTAAAAGTTAAAACATTGCCAAAGATTGAAATGTTTTTACCTATGAATTCAATGCAAAATTATTGCTAATGACATAAATTATATTAAATGATAAAAATATATTCTATTTATACTTTAAAACCATTCAATATTATAATTTAACCATATAAATTTTTGCGATGAAAAAAGTTGTTTTTAATTAAAATTTAGCGTGCTTTTACTATTCATCAAAATATGAAAGTTACAAGAATAAAATGAAAAATTTATCCATAGTAAATTTTTATATCCTGATTCCAAAGAAGAATTTTATTTTATCAAATTGAAATTATTATAATGTCAAAAACTATATTTAAAATGGGTGCTCCATCAAAAGGCGGTAAAACTGCATTATTTGAAAAATACTTCTTTTATCTGAAAAACTGATTTTGTTTTCATACCTCATTCTAGAAAATTTGTAAGATGAATTATAATGTTATAAAATTCAAAATTCAGTTAATACTATTCATAAAGGCTAGTTTATAATATTATAATAATATATCATTGTATAGTGAAACCCTGTATTGTGTACTACACACGCTATCGAGGAAGGTCGCGATTGCGTGTAATGAAAGTCATGTTAGGGTGATGTGTAGTGAAAGACTCCTTTGTTGTTTTTTATAACAGAATACAACCATATTTCATTTATACATTGAATATATATATATATATACACACTCAATGTTGCGTAGAATGACTATTATCAAACGAACTTGAAATTGTGTGTAACACAATCTAAGAATAGTGTTGCGTATACTGCAAGATAATACGGTGTTGCGTATAGCACAAGATATTCTTGGTGTAGCATAAAACACATGACATCAAATAAATTAAAAAGAATACTTATCATAAAATCTCGGGGTGTTACAATAACTCCCCTACTATAATAGTCGATATGATTCAGGTATATAATTAACCAATCCATACAATGAATCAAGTTAAAGCCTGTCATTTCTAGCACAAATGGTTCCCAAAAGAAATAGTAACCACCAATCTATAGAGAACATGCCTTGAAACATTTGATATTATCTGATCACACTCACAAAAGTCTGTCAATGGTTAAGAAAACATCTAAGATTTCCAAAACCAAGCCCAACCCATTTTAAAAAATATAAGATAAGAAATAATTTATTTCTCCAATATCAAGAAAAATTAAAGCTAAGGAAGTTGATAAAAAAATCATACCTCTCACAGTAGACAGTCCTGCAACCATGATAGTTAGAGAGGTCTACATCATGTACAACTGACGCCATCTTTCTTGGGCTCCATTCAGAGTACCTTGAGATATTTCCCCTTCCTCGTATGGCTTCTCCCACACTAGGGTAACACGTCTCCTTCCTCGACCTAAACGACCAGTGAAACACCAGCTACCAGCCTGCTGAGGGGTAGTTAATCCCCTTCCTAACTCAGGTACCTATCTCGATACCCTTCCTCTAGTTTCCCATGAAATGTTTTCATATAAATTCTGAAGATGGATAATCCTACCAAAATTATGACACTCAACAATGAGGTAAGGAGACTTTAAGCATTTTTGGACAATATTTTCACACTGATAACACTACAATGGAACATGATCCTAATATGGTTTCCCACTACACCGGTTGCTCTTACCACTACTACCAAGGTGGAAACATCCATATTAGTTCTTCCTTTCATCCCAATGAATAAATCATTGTTTACACTACTGAAACAGCTTGGATGCTTCTTGGGAAATCTCATAGATTCTATTCTATGATGAGTGTCTGGTTCATTAAGTTCTCAAAACTGATAAAAAAATACATGTTAAATGATCTCATAATAAATACCATCCTGAAAATGTATCACCTTGTAGATGTCATCATCTTCCAAAGATGTATTAAATTGATACAGTTCAGTGAAATGTAAAGTATAGTCCAACACTAACTTGTCATCGTGTGTAAGATTTATGAAATCATGGGATTTTTAATCCCTCAACATATAAGAATATAAATTGATCAAGAAATTCATCTCAATGTTCTTATATGAGAGATCACACTACTTCCGATCCTCCTCTAAAATATCCCTCCAACCCTTGGTAGTTTCACAAAGCATATATTTAGGAAACATCTCCCAACTATCTGTTGGAATCTCAGGATTCTTGAGATCATCTGAACAGAATTTATCCAGAACATAGCTTCTTAAGGTTCTCTTTCCTTAATAATCATAGGAGGATGATATTGGTGAAACTATCTTGTTATCCTAGATATAAAAGGCACAATACAAACATTCTCTCTTTCCATGGATCACATGACCCTCAGGAAGCTATCTTTTATTTGAACATCTATATGATCCTCATGAACTACATGAAGCTATGGTTTAGCTGTGCTAGGAGCATGATGATTTCCACTCTTCTTATTCTGACGTAAAATATTATGAGCATTCATTTTTTCTACAAGACAAACAAACACCTTAGAACACTACAAACAACAAGGTCAACCTCAACAGGTGAATACTACAGAGAACCAATAACTCCTGGTCTCTATAAACATGTATTAAAAGTGTTTTAGCATGACATGTCAATTCATTTCATTTATCAGGAACAAAAAATATCTCATATCATAGTTCAATAGAAAAATATATATCACATGCAAATAAATATTTCCAAATCATGAACAATGCATGATAATATATATATCCCTATCTACAAATTATGGTGAATACATACTCATCTCACGCCATATCGGGCCATGGTACAAATCTCAAGAATCAAAAACATTATAGAACAATAAACTCACACAACATGTGAATCAACCAAGGTGAAATAACATCAACTGTAAAAAGCACACAGTACAAACAACAATCCCATCCCTAGGCACTCATATTTCTCCCAATACATGGGTTAAATACTCCCATGTACATGTGCATTACTAAGTCCCAACACATCCAAGTATCCTTTCTTCCTTTCCCAAATAGTAAAGAAAAAAAGGAATGAAAACATGACCCTTTGATAACACTTTGTAATGTCCCCTGATCCGGCAATACCTCATGTGGACAAAAGGGGTGTGTTATGAGACCTCAAGTGTGTCTCCCCATATTCTAGAGGCTACCGAGTAGTAGTGGAGGCGTGGAATGTATATTAGGGAGAATATACCCCATCGTATGAAGTTTCATAGTAGTATAAGTAAGTCATATATATGAAATAAAGGAGAGTATAAATATAGTATAACTAATAATAAAATCCAACTGAATAATCTAATAAATAATAATAATAATAATGTAATGACGTACTGGAATGTAACTAAATTTCATTCTAGAAATGATACACGTTAAAAACTAATAGACTCAAATAAGGACTCAAAAGTCCATATTCCTTAATCTGAATTCAGTCCCACCTCAAAACTCTAGCCCATTTAACAACCAAACAATCAATAACAAGGTCATTTTACCTTTTCCAAACCTATATCCACATAATTTTCCCAAGTACAAACAACATCCCGAATAGGGTGTGAGTATTACTTAGTAAGTCAACACCACCATGCCTAAATAAATTAGTTTTAAAATAAGTGTATGAAATAAAGTGATAAATATGTGGATTAATTAATTCAATAATTAATAAAATACAACAAAAATCTGATTTATCTCGGTCCTAGGATATACATGATCATGTCTCATGACAATGCCAACCAAAACCATATATTAATGGTAAATATAACCTACTTTAGTGCCATTCTAGAATATATTTGAGCATGTATCATAACCATTCCAACAAAAATCATATAATTGTGGTATAAACACAAAAATTTGTGTCAAATACCTATTAGAATTATAGCATTAAGGTCAATTCCCTATAAACATTAAAGCATGGAACTAGGCCAATCATACTCACTATAATCATTATAACATGGGACTAGTTTGGACCCACTATGTATCAGAATTAAAACATATAAGTGTGAATTTTCTAGAGCCATGCTTGATATATAAGCATTTCATCCAGGAATAAAAGACATGTCTGAACAAAACGGATATCACAACATAACATCATAAGCCTCAATGGATAATTATGTGAATTTCCATTTTTATTTAAATTAACACTTTCATTTATATCACAAATGATAAATAGTTAAAAGATTAATCAGTAAAACTGAACTTTGGGATTCTATATCAAGAAATCACTTAAGGTCTCATGTCATGCTAAACAATAGTTAATCCATTAACCAATTAAATTATATTCAAGGTTCTATCACCCAATGGGAAGCCATAATCCATGTCAATAACCAATTGAATTCAATAAACTCCAAGGTATAACCTCATTTACTATTTAATTAATTTAGATTCATGTTACATTGGAACAATCACAATATTTTATAAACTTGGAAAATATCAAACCACCAGGTTAAGATTTATATCCCTTACCTTTAACTAAGGATCGAACACTAATTCCAATGGTAAGAGCTCATGAGGAAGAAGGTGCAGATAATTGCAATGAGGATCTGAGATCAAAACTAATCAAGATCAAAACCAACAATGCACACGTTCAAGTAATTACACTGCACCGATTGGATAAACAATGGAATGAAAAGAAAAACCTAACCAAAGAGACTTACTAGGGATCAGATGTGTTATCAGAATGTCTAGAAGAGAGATTGGAAATCTAAAATATCCCAGAGGGTTACTCTAGGTTGAGAGGAGAAGAGATGTAGTGAGATGAATAGAACAATCCTCCACAAAACATACTTCAAAGTACAATGTCATGGAATTAAATTTAATGTAATTCAGTTACATGTCATTTAAATATTTTGAATGGAATATGTCAAAAAAAACCATCTCCTTGGATTATTTTATTAAAAGAAACCAAACATTACATGGCATGAAATCCATTTACATTGTGTGTAAATGTTTGGTAGTTGGGTTTTCAGGCCATTTTTCTTTTAAATATACCATACCCAATTTAAATCTTCTCAAATTACCAAGAACCCGTTTTAATAATTAACCCATTTATACTCAGACTGCATTAATTGAAATAGACATACATCTCTTGATTTTAATTTATTTTCCCCATCAAAGGCTCTCTACATGGGTGCTCTCTAGTTTTATCAAGTTTCCCCACAACCCAAGATTGTTTTTATTCAAACAACATGTATCCATGATGAAACACATACAACAAGGTTTAAATATAGGAAAAAAGATAACCCAAAATAAAAATTAATGAAAAACTTCGAGAGAGATGTTCCAGAAAAAATATGGGATCTTACACACCACCCTCTTTTTAGTGTCTTCCCAATTCTATCCAAATCCCATAGATCCTCATGGAATCAAAATATCTAGATCCCATTCCAATCATATCCTCTTATCCTCATAGATGTGTTCTCACCTAGTCCAAAATTATGTATCATCTGTCATCCACGTACCTCTATCCAAAATAAACCTCAATGGAGTGTACCAAAACTAATCACCCCTTTCCCAATTATCTCTTTCATTATATGGAATTACCATGATTTGGGTGCCTAGGTAAAGACATAAATCATCTCAAATGAGACTCACAATAGTAAATCCACTCTCATGGTAGTGTTTTAACCAAAGCATCAACCTTCTATGATTTTTGAGTTCACACATAGAATAAAATTGAATTATTTCATGCATGCCAATCCCTAAAATTTTAACATATGGGTATTTTAGAAGCCCAATATTTTAGTAGATTCCTCTGGCCAATTCATTAATAAAAAGATAATAAATGGAGTTAACTATTTATTTATCTCCTTTATTTATGCTGAATATGATGCACTGGCTAGAGAGTCCTTATGGCATGACCTTAGTTCCTTTAATTTGGGGGACTCGACGTGGCCCATTGGAGGGAATTTCAATTTCATCTTGGATTCCACAGAGAATAAAGGATGAAGCTCTAACCACCGGATGTCAAGAAATGATTCTTTAATGTTTTTTTTTCTACAATATCCTCCAGGATATAGGATACACAATAGATAAATTAAACTGGTGAAAAAATTAGAAGGTAAGAGATTGTACATCATTCCATCTTGATCACAACCTTACAAATCTTCATTCCATCTCTATCCACTCAAATGAAAAGGTAACTCACCTTATTCAGGATCATTCCAACCATTCTCCCATTCCCATTGATCTCTAAACCATAATAGAAGGGGGAGGTTGCTTTCATGTCTTCGAATGATGGAACTATGACCCCATTAATTATTAAGCGATGACTTTGTCATGGACCATACCTACACAAGGAAGCTAGTTGATCTATATTCACAGTAAGATAAGGAATTTAAAGAGATATATTCAATCCTAAAGTAAAAACCAACCCCCTTCTTCCAAGATATGGAAAAATTAAACATATATTCAACGGATGGAATCCAGACCCAAAAATGGTTGGGATGATGTTACTTTTAGTTCCCTCACCCATAAAAATTTTAACAAAGAAATCATTATCCTATAACACAAATTTAGGGTTCATGAATAGTATAGAACAACATGGATCGAGGAGGGAAACAAGAATACTATATAATTCCAATATTTCATGAAGGATAAGAGTTGGGCCAATGAAGAAATATCCTCTTGGAGAATGGAACATTCATTAATGAACCCGATGTGTCTAGTGGTATTGAATATGTATATTTAAAATTACTTCTTGAATGTTTGATCCTCGGCATGCAAGGAGGATACTCATGGGGCCTTACATATCTCTTTGACACCATCCCTCACTACTCGAATTGGGACCTATACCAACTGTTATTTCCCAACGGTTTAAAAAACCATTGGGATAAAGACCCTTTACCAATGGTTCTAGCAAACCGTTGGGATAAGGTGTTTTATGTTGGGTTTTCCCAACGGTTTTGTTGAACTATTGGGAAAGAAAATTTTTTAACACCCAATTTAGGGCTCCTCATCCCAGACCATCCCCGACCTCAGCCTCCCGACCCCCTCTCCCCTCCCTGATCTAGATCTCCTCCCGGCCTCTGCCTCCGCCTCCTGCCCCCCCCCCCCCCACTCCTCCGGCGGCATTCCCCTTCCCCTCTCAGCTCCCTCTCCAATGACGAAGTCCCCCTCCCCTCTCGGATCCCATTGATGTTCCCCCCTCCCCTCTCATCTCCCACTCATGAAGACATCCCCCTCACCACAATCTCCTCCTCCAATGTCCCCCGACCCCCTCTCTAGTCGCACGCGAGACCCCCCATGGTCGAACACCCCACGAGACGTCCCCCCTCTCGGCTCCCTCTCCTCCCGCCAGGGTTCTTGATCAGTATTTTCCCGTTGATATAATCTTCCAACTATTTATCTTGGTGAACTAATATTTTTTATCTTGCTATGGATTTCACTCTCTAACACTTTTTCAGGTACACAGGATTACAGTAGAAAACACCCCCATGGAATACCGATTTTCCAAGGGATCTCTCAATTCCCTTTTATTTTCATTTTTTTATATCCATTCCCACAAACATTAAAAATCACTGCCATACCACTCTCACATATATTTCATTGTCAGTAGGGACACTACCTTATTTTAAGTGTGG
Organism: Viscum album; assembly: GCA_963277665.1. Classification (NCBI taxonomy): domain Eukaryota; kingdom Viridiplantae; phylum Streptophyta; class Magnoliopsida; order Santalales; family Viscaceae; genus Viscum; species Viscum album. The sequence continues at coordinate 591,291,941 of OY728163.1, forward strand.
GGGGAGTTTCTCACAGTTTCACATGTGATACACTTGGATTTTTTATTATTCTCACTTGTCTATGAGACATTTTTCAAAATAATAAGAATGATTTAAACTTGAGAATCAATATGCCCTTGTTATTAAAAAAAATTAATTGTAAAACTTCCAAAGACCATGTTTGACTCCTACTTAGATATGTTTATAATTATTTCTAATTTTAGGGAATTAATTCAAATTCAAAATCTTCTAAATAATGACCAATTGACCTATTACATAGGATTTATGCCCTTTGTGATTGACATTTTTTTTGATTCTCACTACCCAAGAGGACTCTAATCCTTCAATTTCATACTCTTATCTGGGCATGTAAACTGACTATAACTTGCACTGAGATCTTATCTTAGTGATGACTGAACAAGTATAAAAATAAAATGATTTAGGACTCTTTCATAGATAATTTTTCCCTAAGACTGACCTGATATCTATCCATCATTCAATAGTTAGTTTCCAATAATTTCCTATTATAATGAAGCAATTTAAATCCTATTTCCCTTCATACCCTACTTATTAAACAATATGTATGGATATCTTTGAACAAGTGTGGGTGGGACATTCAAAGATCATGGGATTCTTACACTTCTAGGGATGTACAATATGCTCACATGATTATGCAGTTGCGATCCATTTACCATTTGTTGTGTTTCATTCATAATCTCTTCCTTTTCAAAATACAAAAAAGAAAAGAAAGAAAAATTGTTATGGGTTGTTTACTAAGAAGTTCAAAACCACAATTTTCCAGATTGATTAATCCCTCAAAAGATTATTTGTGGTTAGGTGATGGATATGATATCTATCCTAAGAATATATTTTGACATAGATCACTTGTATACTATAACACCATGAGGTGTGAGTGTGAGGAAACATTGGAAGATAGAGGATCCTTCCATGAGATGGAATCGTTTTTCTAAAACATTATGTGGGAACATTTATGGAGTATGTTGGAGTCACGAAATAACCCCAAGTGTCTCCATGAGATAGCATAAATAACCCTAAGTATCTCAAAGTGTCTCTATACATGCTATCATCCTCGCATGGGTTGGCCACTCACCCAATCCTATCAAAAATATCCTTGTATATCCTCTCAGTCACATAGTCTAGACTCATCTCTCGAGGATTATCCCATGCGTCGATGCACATCTCATCATCCAACTAGACAAAGTGGACTATTCACCTTATGATTGTCTTAGTAACAAAAGCACACCATGTCGAACCCATCTAAATTATATTCTCAATAATCCGGTCAAGAACCTCATCAAAATCATGTATTATATCCCAGCCCCACTAACCAGGTTCCATCCTATCCTAAATCACACCAAGCCTATTGGCATTATAACGCCAATCTGTCCGACAATACCCAATACCCACACTAGCATCTCATCCCTCGTCTCTTTATTTTAACTCATGAATCATTAAATGGAGTAAAACATTTCATAATACATTTTATATACTTAGAGGTACCATCCCACTCTATGAACCTACCAAGATTCCAATCCATCCTCATAATTATTTCCTCATCAAAAACTCGATGTACAATTGCAACAACTATCACTACAAGGCCCAATCCTCTTAAGAATATTTTACTTGATCTAAATCCTCATCTTCAGTGAAATCAATCACATTAAAGCGCATAAATGTCAACTGAACCCTACATTCCAAGAATTATTCATGTGGATAGGCCCCATGGAAATAGTCTAAGAATAAAACCATAAATAATAATGCCAAATACATGCATCATTTTTAAATAAATATTTCAAGTGTAAACATAAAAACCAAGAATAATAAGACCTCATCCCTTGTATCGAACAAAACCAAACTAATTTGAAACTCGGGCCAAATTGATTATATACCATTAATAGGAAGACTAATTTTTAATTAATAGGAATGTACTATTTGATAGTATAATTTTGAAACATTGATCTATTTCCCCTTTGCTTGCAGGAACATGATTTGACCCATGGGGTTTTGTCGTACATATATGTTGGGCAGTGACAGGTATAGTCACAGGAGACAGGCATGTTTTAGTTTAGTTTTTATTTTATTTTCTTTATCACATTGGTCACTTAGATCATTGAATTCTTTCTATGGACAGAGGGTACTTATATTCTACGAAGGGGGCCAGAACGAGTTTAGATTGATTCAGTCCACTGGATTTGATCCGATGTAAGATTATATGGTTACTGTCACGACCCGCCCTCGGGGTCCGTGCCGTGACTACCCCAAGACCACCTTCCATAGGCCAGGGGATGGCGACTAGAACCAAGGTGTAAATCCCGGTAAAAAGGGAAGGCATTGCCTTTGTAAAGTAAACAAACACCACAGAGTAAGCAAGCGGAAAGTAAACACTAAGTAAAAATAGAGTACAACTGAAAGTGCGGAAAAGTAAATGGGCCAGTATACAAACCCAAACTGAAAGTAAAGTACAACTCAAAAAGGGAAAACAACAACTGTAAGTAAAAGCCGCTACACCGAGCTGTCCACTGGAGATCCCACCTGAAGGGTGGGTACAGATAGCTCCACTGCTCCACGGGTCCCGTCGTCCGCTCCGAACACGTCCCGCCCAGTGGTCCACCTCCAGGTACCGTCCTGCTCTGCAAGCCTTAGCCAAGATCAACGTTGTCCGTCGTCTGCAACCAACACAACGTAGTGCGGGCATAGCCCGTGCAGGGGTGAGTATAAGCTACTCAGTAGGGACCCCGAGACCCCTGAAGGTCTCTCAAAATCCACAAAGGATAAATCACGAAGAAAGGTAAAAACACGAAGCAACAACTGACACTGCTTAGGTATATGCCCATTCATATACCTAAGTCATCAATTCTAACACGCTCCATCCTCCGAGCCCAAGTACAACTCAGTCCACACAGGAAAGTAAACGTATTCCACACAGGAAAGGAAAACGAAATCCACATAGGATAGCACAACTCAATCCACACAGGAAAGCAACAGGATTCAGCTCACACAGTTATACTTCTTCGAAAGACGATAAAGATGATCTCTGATCCATCTAAGTCGTCGGACCCACGAAGGATCGATAGGTAACTAACCCCCGCAAAAGACCCACACAGGATCGGGCCCACATAGGACCTGTAGGCGCTGGTTCACACAGGACCGCTGAGCGCAAAGACCCACACAGGATCGGACCCACACATGATCGGGCCCACACATGACCTGTAGCACTGATCCACGTAGGATCACTGAGTGTTGTAGTCGTCATCGTCGAATCCACACAGGATCTCTGTACTGTCGTCGTCGCAGTCACAGTAGTAGTAGCAGTAATAGTAGTAGTCACAGTAACAGTCGCAGCCAGCACTAGGGTTCCCGCACACAGTAAGCTCGTACAGGAGGGTCCGCTCCACGAGCCGAGAGGCTGATACATCAACTGTCACAATGTCCAGAGTTGATGTATCCAAAAGTTCCATATCGTCAACAAGAACTCAACGCAACAGACAGCGCGTCGATCGGACGCCCGGTCTGAGAGTTATTGACTTTTTCGTCCCAGGGGACCAGTTGGTTTTTAAGGAAAAATCAACCCGACCGTACTCCACTTGCGTCCAAACCTCGGGCGGAGTATGCCAAAAGATCCGTCTCACTAAGAGGAACGCAACAAAGCTGACGGCACGTCAATCGGACGTTCGTAGCTCAAGATATGAGCGTTTCCGCTCCGAAGGCCCGGTTGGTTTCGTGAACGAACCAACCCGGCCGAACTCAAAATATTCAGAAACTTTGAGTGCGATATACCGAATCGACCTTCTTGATCCAAGGATCGCGTAGCCGCTGACGGTTTGTCAATCGGAGGTCTGTGGCTCAAGTTATGGCCAAAAGACCGAAGATGATTCGAAAACGGGGGGGTCCGGGTCCGGGCCGACCCGGCCCGGCCGGCGGCGGTCCGGCGCGGCGGCGCGGTCCGGCGCGGCGGCGCGGCCTGGCGCCGCTGGGGTCATGCGCGGGGGGTAAGGCCCCCGCTTCCTGCTGGCAGCGCGGGTTATAGCCTCGCCTTTTTGGAGAACCGGCCCCCATCGTGGGGGCCTGCTTGAGGGAAACCGGGGGGCCGCCTGCCCCCCCTCAAAGAAACCGCCCCCCTCATAAATGGGGGGGCTTTAGAGTTGACCGGGGGAATTAAATTCCCCCGGTCTTTGACCTTCCGGCCGGCCCACCTGGCCGGCCGGTTTTCTTCAACGGGACCGGCAAAGCCGGTCCCCTTCCGGTCTCAGACACCGGCGGCCCGGCGAGTCGCCGGTCCTCTCGTCCCGCCGCGGCCCAGAACCGGCCGCGGTGTTCGTCGTCCAGCGCGGTGCGACGGCACCGCGCCCCTCCGCCGCGGCCCCACTCCGGCCGCAGCGCCTTTGGTTCTCTTCGACGCGGCGCGACGACGTCGCGTTCGTGATGATTCTTCCACGGTGCGAAATTCCGCGTGGTGCGACGGCACCACGCCATCTTGTTTCATCCGCAAGATAAATCAACAAGAACAAAGGAGGGGGTTCGGCCGTGTTCATGCGGTCCGGCCCCCTCACGTTAAACGATAACACATATTTAAATATCCTCATGTTTATCATGCTAGAACCACGAACGAGAATAAATAAATAAATAAATAATCAACATCAACCCCTACCTTGGGTTCAAGTTTGAAGATCGTCAACGACCTGCGGAAGACAACGTCGCGGAGGTCGGGCGTCGCGGTAATCGTTCGTCAAATCCGATGACGAAGAGGTACGTCCGAAGAGGTACGTCGTTGGCGAATCTTCGTAAGCCAACGAAGAAAGTCCGAGGAGGAAACGGTGTTCCCTTTTCGTTGACACGGAAGGCGTCGTCGATCTTCGGATACAACGGGCTACGAAGATGAGAGGAGCGGCGTTCTTCGTCGGAGCTTGATGGTTCTTCGCGTTCTTCGTCAAGGTTGAATAAGAAGAAGGAGCTCCCAAAATCCTCTCAAGAAGGCTAGAGAGTTCTAACCCAACAAAATAAGATAGAGTCTTATTTTATTCACAAACTTAACAAATTGAATTTCAAAGGTTTGAAATTAAAATAAAATAACTCCAAATTAAATAACAAGTTTCATGTCATTTAAAGAGGGGTTAAAGGAGTTTTGAGAGGAGATGGAAGGTTGGGTTTCATGTGGGCCCCACCACACTTAATCCTCCCAAGGGAGGTTAAGTGGATGTGGGTCCCACCTTTAACTTCCTTTGAGAGGAGTTAACCAACAAGTAAGAAAAATTAAAAAGTGATCCACATTTTTATTCAACTTTTTATAAATCTCCCAAAAACTAACTTTCGTCCCGCAATAAACGCAAATTCGGAAAAGGTCTCCTTAAGCGAATATCGGCGCTACGAGTTCATCGGTGTCCTCGGATTTCAATTCCGAGCACCGGATCAAAAGTTATAAATTCCCGCTCGTTCGTTCACTGAACGTACCCGAGCCAAACTTCGGAAATTGATTCCGGGCACTCCGGGCCTCGGAATCAGGTGCTGTCAGAAACCGCGCTCTTGTAAAATTCCAAAGAAAATTAAGAAAAAATTTCCCTCTAATTTTACGGGTCTTTACATTACTCCCACCTCAGGGATTTACGTCCCCGTAATGATACATCAAAAACTAGGGAAACAAATGAGGGTACTGAGCACGCATCTGAGCCTCCCGCTCCCATGTGCTCTCCTGGAGATTCCCGTGCTGCCATCTGATGCGCACAAGAGGAATCGATCACCCACGTAGGACCCGCTCATGTCGATCCTCTATCTCCATCGGGACCTCCGTAAAAGTCACCCCATCGTCAACGTCAAGCTCCCCATGGTCAATGATGTGCGTCGGGTCGTGCACGTATCTCCTCAGCTGAGACACGTGGAAGACGCCGTGCACCCGGTGCAACTGAGGTGGTAGAGCCAGGCGATAAGCCACCTCACCAATCCTGCTGAGGACCTGGAAGGGTCCGATGAAGCGCGGAGATAACTTGCCGCCTCGGCCAAATCTATGTATACCACGTCGAGGTGAGACCCACAAGAAGACGTGGTCACCATCCTCGAACTCTAGTGGCCTCCGCCTCCTGTCAGCGTATGACTTCTGTCGGCTCTGAGCTGTCCTCATCCGCTCCTGGATGACCTGGACCTTCTCTGTCGTGGCCTGGACCATCTCCGGTCCCACCAGTGCTGACTCCCCAGGGTCTTTCCAGCACAAAGGAGATCTACAAGGTCGGTCGTACAACGCCTCATACGGTGCCATCCCGATGGTGGAGTGGTAGCTGTTGTTGTACGCAAACTCCACCAAGGGTAGGTGGTCCTCCCAGCTACGACCAAAGTCGAGGACACATGCGTGGAGCATGTCCTCGAGAGTCTGAATGGTCCTCTCCGTCTGACCATCCGTCTGAGGGTGAAAGGCTGTGCTCAGACGTAGCTGCGTCCCGAACGTCTCCTGTAACCCCTTCCAAAGACGGGAAGTAAAGCGAGCATCTCGATCGGAGACGATAGATGATGGAATGTCGTGGAGCCGCACAATATTCTGAACGTAGAGACATCCCAAGCTCTCCACTGAGCCCTGCTCTCTGATGGGTAAGAAGTGTGCCGACTTGGTGAGTCGGTCAACAATCACCCAGATGGAGTCGTGACCTCTGGAAGTGCGTGGAAGTCCAGTCACGAAGTCCATAGATATGTCGTCCCACTTCCACTCTGGAACCTCCAAGGGTTGTACCAAGCCTGCTGGTACCTGATGCTCCGCCTTCACCTGCTAGCAGGTGAGGAATCGAGAAACGAACTCTGCTACTGCCTTCTTCATGCCTGGCCACCAGTGCTGTCGTCTGAGGTCCTGGTACATCTTCGCCACTCCAGGATGTACCGCCAAAAGAGAAGTGTGAAACTCTCTCAGCACTTCCTCTCTCAACGCGACTGGTACCATGGTACGTCCTCTGAAAAGGATGTCGTGCTCTGCTCCAAGGGAGAATCCATCAGGTGCCTGTCCTGAGGATATCTGTGCACGCCGTGTCTCACAGTCAGCGTCCTCACGTTGTGCCTCTCTGACCCGCTGTAGTAGTGGAGGGGTGACTGTGAGAGACTGGAGGAAGGATGATCCATCTCTATCCACGAAGGATATCTGCAAAGAGGATAGCTGCTCCGTCTCCTCCTCAAGTAGCTGAATGCTCGTCCTCCTGCTGAGGGCATCGGCTACTACGTTCCCCTTCCCAGGAGTATAGACTATCTCAAAGTCATAGTCCTGGAGGAACTCGAGCCATCGTCGCTGTCTCAGGTTCAGGTCCTTCTGCGAGAAGATATACCTGAGACTCTGATGATCGGAAAAAACTTTAAAGCGCTCGCCCATCAGATAGTGTCGCCATGTCTTCAGAGCGAAGACCATTGCTGATAACTCCAGGTCATGGGTAGCGTAGTTCTGCTCATGCGGCCTCAACTGACGTGATCCATAGGCGATCACTGCCCGCTCCTGCATCAGAACACATCTGAGTCCGGTCCCTGATGCATCGCAGTAGACTACGTACCCTACTCCTTCCTCAGGCAACCTCAAGATAGGTGCGCTGGTCAATCTCTGTCTCAGCTCCTCGAAGCTCTGCTGACATCTGTCTGACCACACGAAGGGTTTCCCATTCTTCGTCAAAGCTGTGAGTGGTGTCTCAACTCTAGAGAAGTCTGGCACGAATCTCCGATAGTATCCAGCTAGTCCCAAGAAACTCCGAACCTCAGTCACGCTCCTAGGTGGCTCCCATGCTAACACAGCCTCGATCTTCGCAGGATCCACTGCAACTCCCGCCTCAGAGATAACATGTCCCAAGAAGTGGACCTCACGTATCCAGAACTGGCACTTCGAGAGCTTACCATAAATTTGGTGCTCTCGGAGTGTGTCTAGTACAACTCGCAAGTGATAGGCGTGCTCCTCCTTAGTCGTAGAGTAAATCAGAATGTTGTCGATGAAGACTATGACAAACTGATCAAGGTATGGCTGAAAGATCCTGTTCATGAGGGCCATGAAAACTGCTGGAGCATTGGTTACGCCGAAAGGCATAACCAAGAACTCATAGTGGCCATACCGACATCTGAAGGCTGTCTTCTGCACATCCTCGTCTCTGACTCTGAGCTGATGATAGCCTGACCTGAGGTCTATCTTCGAGAACCACCGTGCTCCCTTGAGCTGATCAAAGAGGTCATCAATCCTCAGTAGCGGATACTTGTTCCTCACTGTCACCTAGTTCAGGCGACGATAGTCAACACAAAGCCGCAGGCTCCCATCCGCCTTCTTGGCGAACAAAATCGGGGAAGCCCAGGGTGAAACACTGGGTCGGATGAACCTCTTGCCCTGCAAGTCCTCTAACTGTACCCGTAGCTCTCGAAGCTCGGCGGGGGCCATCCGATATGCTGGAGTGGATATCGGGGCTATACCGGGGTACAAGTCAATATAAAAGTCTACCTCTCTGCGAGGAGGTAGCCCTGGAACGTCGTCGGGAAAAACGTCCGCAAACTGATCCACCACTGCAGGAAAACCAGGAATCCGCACGTCAACTGCTCCAAGGATGAGGCTAGCCAACTGATGAGTGATGGGCTGTCCTCTCCTCCGCAGAAGTCCATCATGTGCTGCAAAGGCTCCCTTCTCGCCAGTGAAGGTGAACCTGCTCCCGTCGGTGCGTACACATCGCACCTTGTGCCTAAAACAGTCAATCTGTGCATGGACCGTAGATAGCCAATTCATGCCCAAGATGATGTCGTAAGGCCTCGACGCTGCTACAAGAAGATCCCAGCCGAAGCTCTCGCCTCCTAGAGTGAGCTCACACTGCCGGCACCAGTGCGTAATCGTCGAGTCTGCTCCCGTAGGAGTCTCTAGCCGTAAGGATCGAGCCAACGGCTCTGTCAGAATCTCCGAGCTCCGAACAAGGGCAGCGGCTATGAAAGAGTGACTCTCTCCTATGTCTAAAAGAACTGCAGCAAGGGTGGAATAGACACAGATAGTACCTCGAATCATCTCAGGTGCGCCGTGGTCGTAGGCCTCTGCTGCCTGGAGCTGTGCCTATCTCTGCCCGCCAGCTCCCTGTGGTCGGGGTGGACCTCCTGGTGGTGGTGGTGGCAGAGCCTCAAAGAGTTGCCCACCACCTTCTGCTCGCCCAGCTCCTCAGCCTCGTCCGCCTCCTCCCTGCGGACTGCCACGGTCGACCCTCTGCCTCTGCCTCGGTGGTCCCTCAAATGTCTGCTGCTCCTCGGCACGGCGGGTCGGGCAGTCACGAGCCATGTGGCCCTGCCTGCCGCACGAGTAGCACTGACTGCCTCTCGAAAGACTGGCTCCTCGCTGTGTGCCCCGCACTACTGAGCCAGTGTCCTGAGGTCGTCTTCCTGAGGGTCTGTTCTATCTGGACCCCTGAGTCATCCGTCGACTGCCTGCTGCAGATGACTCTGCCACGTGCCGCCCTGCGGTGGGTCGCTGTGCTGGTGTAGACTCAGCAAGGAAGCTCTCGATCAGAAGGGCCCGCTCCAGTACTCCTGTCTGAGTCGGTATGCTGAGGGAGATCAGCGATGCCCTGATCTCATGTCTCAAACCCTTCTTGAAGGTCCGGGCCCGGAAGAATGGGTCTCGTACCATGTCGGTCGAGTAGCGCGAGAGATCGGTAAATCTCGCCGAGTACTGAGCGACCGTCATGCTGCCCTGCCGTAGCTGAAGAAGCTCCTTGATACGCACCGCACGAAGGGTGGCTGGGACGAACTCCGAGCGGAAGAGGCTCTCAAAGTCCGTCCAAAGTAGAGATTCCTCATCGTGCACCTGGAGCATCAAGCTCCACCATCGTCCTGCTGCTGCATGTAGTAGGCTCGCAGCGAGGATCACCATGAGGTCTGCTGGTGTCCTCACTAGCCTAAACACACGTACCACTGCCTCCAGCCAGTCCCCGGCTGCCTGGGGATCCGTCTCCCCGCGAAACCTGGGTGGTCGTTGGCGCTGAAACTCATGCAGTGCGCTGAGGCGACGTGCATCGTCAGCGGCTGGTGCTGGAAGCATCGGGGGCTCGGCGGGTAGAGCTACCGCCGGTGCCACTGCTGACAAAGGGCCCTGCACTGAAGCCTCGTCGCTCGGTGGGCTGTCGTCACACTCGACTCTCAGAACCCTAGCTGGCTGTCATCGTGGGGCCATCCTAAAAAGGAAACAGGTGAGCCACGGTCAGAACAGTATACCTGGTGAGCTGATATATGTAATCACAAAGAAAACTTTGAAACACACACGCAATCAATGTTTTCGTGCATTAAGTCGGAAATCAGAAGTCAGGGTCCTGGTGTACGGATACGTCGGCCGCCGCACCAACACTGGACTCCCTGGACTGATAACCACACTCAATACGCTAAACATTATTGCTTCACATAGAAAAGATCATATTTCGCGGTTGAACCGAACTCCTCTGATACCAATTTGTCATGACCCTCCCTCGGGGTCCGTGCCGTGACTACCCCAAGACCGTCTTCCATAGGCCAGGGGCTGACGACTAGCACCAAGGCGTAAATCCCGGTAAAAAGGGAAGGCATTGCCTTTGTAAAGTAAACAAACACCACAGAGTAAGAAAGCGGAAAGTAAACACTAAGTAAAAACAGAGTACAACTGAAAGTGCGGAAAAGTAAATGGGTCAGTATACAAACCCAAACTGAAAGTAAAATACAACTCAAAAAGGGAAAACAGCAACTGTAAGTAAAAGCCGCTACACCGAGCTGTCCACTGGAGATCCCACCTGAAGGGTGGGTACAGATAGCTCCACTGCTCCACGGGTCCTGTCGTCCGCTCCGAACACGTCCCGCCCAGTGGTCCACCTCCAGGTATCGTCCTGCTCTGCAAGCCTCAGCCAAGATCAACGCTTTCCGTCGTCTGCAACCAACACAACGTAGTGCGGGAATAGCCCGTGCAGGGGTGAGTATAAGCTACTCAGTAGGGACCCCGAGACCCCTGAAGGTCACTCAAAATCCACAAAGGATAAATCACGAAGAAAGGTACAAACACGAAGCAACAACCGAAACTGCTTAGGTATATACCCATTCATATACATAAGTCATCAATTCCAACACGCTCCATCCTCTGAGCCCAAGTACAACTCAGTCCACACAGGAAAGTAAACGTATTCCACACAGGAAAGCAAAACGAAATCCACATAGGATAGCACAACTCAATCCACACAGGAAAGCAACAGGATTCAGCTCACACAGGTATACTTCTTCGAAAGACGATAAAGATGATCTCTGATCCATCTAAGTCATCGGACCCACGAAGGATCGATAGGTAACTAACCCCCGTAAAAGACCCACACAGGATCGGTCCCACATAGGACCTGTAGGCGCTGGTTCACACAGGACCGCTGAGCGCAAAGACCCACACAGGATCGGACCCACACAGGATCGGGCCCACACAGGACCTGTCGCACTGATCCACGTAGGATCGCTGAGTGCTGTAGTCGTCGTCGTCGAATCCACACAGGATCTCTGTACTGTCGTCGTCGCAGTCACAGTAGTAGTAGCAGTAGTAGTAGTAGTCACAGTAACAGTCGCAGCCAGCACTAGGGTTCCCGCACACAGCAAGCTCGTACAGGAGGGTCCGCTCCACGAGCCGAGAGGCTGATACATCAACTGTCACAAATTCTAGAGTTGATGTATCCAAAAGTTCCATATCGTCAACAGGAACTCAACGCAATAGACGGCGCGTCGATCGGACGCCCGGTCTGAGAGTTATTGACTTTTTCGTCCCAGGGGCCCGATTGGTTTTTAAGGCAAAACCAACCCGACCGTACTCCACCTGCATCCAAACCTCGGGAAGAGTATGCCAAAAGATCCGTCTCACTAAGAGGAACGCAAAAAAGCTGACGGAACGTCAATCGGACGTCCGTAGCTCAAGATATGAGTGTTTCCGCTCCGAAGGCCCAGTTGGTTCCGTGAACGAACCAACCCGGACGAACTCAAAATATTCCGAAACTTTGAGTGTGATATACCAAATCGACCGTCTCGATCCAAGGATCGCGTACCCGCTGACGGTTCGTCAATCGGAGGTCCGTGGCTCATGTTATGGCCAAAAGACCGAAGACGATTCGAAAACGGGGGGTTCGGGTCCGGGCCGACCCGGCCCGGCCGGCGGCGGTCCGGCGCGGCGGCGCGGACTGGTGCGGCCCGGCCGGCGGCGGCACGGCCTGGCGCCGCTGGGGTCACGCGCGGGGGGCAAGGCCCTCGCTTCCTGCTGGCGGCGCGGCTTATAGCCGCGCCTTTTTGGAGAACCGGCCCCCATCGTGGGGGCCTGCTTGAGGGAAACTGGGGGGCCCCTTGCCCCCCCTCAAAGAAACCCCCCCCCCTCATAAATGGGGGGGCTTTAGAGTTGACCAGGGGAATTAAATTCCCCCGGTCTTTGACCTTCCGGCCGGCCCACCTGGCCGGCCGGTTTTCTTCAACGGGACCGGCAAAGCCGGTCCCCTTCCGGTCTCCGACGCCGGCGGCCCGGCGAGCCGCCGGTCCTCTCGTCCCGCCGCGGCCCGAAACCGGCCGTGGTGTTTGTCGTCCGGCGCGGTGCGACGGCACCGCGCCCCTCCGCCGCGGCCCCGATCCGGCCGCGGCGCCTTTGGTTCCCTTCGACGCGGCGCGACGGCATCGCGTTCGTGATGATTCTTCCATGGTGCGAAATTCCGCGTGGTGCGACGGCACCACGCCATCTTGTTTCATCCGCAAGATAAATCAACAAGAACAAAGGAGGGGGTTCGGCCGTGTTCATGCGGTCCGGCCCCCTCACATTAAACGATAACACATATTTAAATATCCTCACGTTTATCATGCTAGAACCACGAATGAGAATAAATAAATAAATAAATAATCAACATCAACCCCTACCTTGGGTTCAAGTTCGAAGATCGTCAACGACCTACGGAAGACAACATCGTGGAGGTCGGGCGTCGCGGTAATCGTTCGTCAAATCCGATGACGAAGAGGTACGTCCGAAGAGGTACGTCGTTGGCGAATCTTTGTAAGCTGACGAAGAAAGTCCGAGGAGGAAGCGGCGTTCCCTTTTGGTTGACACGGAAGGCGTCATCGATCTTCGGATACAACGGGCTACGAAGATGAGAGGAGCAGTGTTCTTCGTCGGAGCTCGAAGGTTCTTCGTGTTCTTCGTCAAGGTTGAAGAAGAAGAAGGAGCTCCCAAAATCCTCTCAAGAAGGCTAGAGATTTGTAACCCAACAAAATAAGATAGAGTCTTATTTTATTCACAAACTTAACAAATTTAATTTCAAAGGTTTGAAATTGAAATAAAATAACTCCAAATTAAATAACAAGTTTCATGTCATTTAAAGAGGGGTTAAAGGAGTTTTGAGAGGAGATGGAAGGTTGGGTTTCGTGTGGGCCCCACAACACTTAATCCTCCCAAGGGAGGTTAAGTGGATGTGGGTCCCACCTTTAACTTCCTTTGAGAGGAGTTAACCAACAAGTAAGAAAATTAAAAAGTGATCCACATTTTTATTCAACTTTTTATAAATCTCCCAAAAACTAACTTTTGTCCCGCAATAAACGCAAATTCGGAAAAGGTCTCCTTTAGAGAATATCGGCGCTACGAGTTCATCGGTGTCCTCGTATTTCAATTCCAAGCACCGGATCAAAAGTTATAAATTTCTGCTCGTTCGTTCACTGAACGTACCCGAGCCAAACTTCGGAAATTGATTCCGGGCACTCCGAGCCTCGGAATCAGGTGTCGTCAGAAACCGCGCTCTTGTAAAATTCCAAAGAAAATTAAGAAAAAATTTCCCTTGAATTTTATGGGTCTTTACAGTTACTACTTGTCCCACAACTCATGTATTTGGGGATTTAGTGTTTTTTGACTCCATATTATGTTTTCGGTAGGGTGTTGGATCATTTCGTGTTGGTTCGGGTGGATTTGGTTCTCTGCTGCCAATCTAGGTAAGGCTTTAATTCCATTGGTAGGTTTTTCACTGGTTATGTAACGTCCTTCATGTGTTTTAATGTTATTAATATCCTTTATGTAGTGCGTTGATCCCTACTCATTGGTTTCGAGTCGCCAAGTCAAGGGCGACTCGCCTGCTTGTGCATAGGTAAGTATATGTACGTGGGTTCCCCCGTTACGTGTATAGTCACCCATGGTAGTGATTATGCATGTATGGGGCTAGGTGTTCCCATGTATATATATATATATATATATAAATGCATACGCAGGTGAGTGGAGACTGATATATTCATATAAGCATATGTGCAAGGATCCCCTTGCACATGCTCATGGCCATGCGGGTGTGTGCATAGGGGCTAGGTGTCCTTGCATGTGTGTGAATGTGTGTATACCTAGTGGAGGAGCAATAACTTTTAGTTAGAAATATCCAAGAGCTGAAGTGGACGGCTTGGTTCCACCTTGAGGTAGAGTCCCTCTCATAGCCTCTTTAATTTAAGAATGCTTTAAATTGAATTTAGCTTCTTTCTTAATTCTACTTAATTATATTGAATTGCATATCTTGAATAAGTTTTCTTTAATATAATTGTTTCATTTGATAAATAAAGTCATGTTTTTATAATAAAACCCCTCCAACGGAGGTGCGCTACCTGTGAAAACTCACAGTGATAGTTTAGGGTATATGATTCTTTTCCATCGTTTCGTTTCCCTTTAGATGTTGCGTCATTGTTCCGCTCACTACAACCTTCCCAAGATCCCTTGTTATAACATATTAAATAGTTGATTTTTTCTATCATGTCCGTTGTGACCTTATCTTATAGAGAAACCCGTTTCGGGTGTTTTCCTGGCCTCTTGGCCACCCCTTTGGGTGTTTACTCGAGCCTATATATCTAAAAACACTGACAGTGTCATTGTTTAACACTTGTCAGGCTTATGGTTCTCCCCACCATAAGCTTCATCTTAACACTGTTTGGGGTGTTTTCCTGGCCTCTATGCACATCTAATTTTTTACATATATGAATTCTCCCATAAGATTTGTGTTGCATATAGAGATGTTAAAACATACTCAAATTATATTGTTCCCAAGGTGACTAATGTTTTATTATTAGAGTTCCAAGAAATGCATATACCATTGATAAGTAATACACCTGCACAATTTGACTCTCAATCAATAGTTTCAACTACCTAGTACCACTTTTAAAAACAACAAATATCAAATATATATCTTTATCATACCACAATCCTCAATCAAGAGTCTGTTTTTTATAACATAAGATCGGTTTCTATAATGTGAAGGACAACTACATAGGATTTATTTAGAATTCTAGAAAGAAGATGTTTCCCCGCAGATGTCGCTCGACCGGGCCAACACACCGCGGTCATGCTACGGTCATTCCGTGGTCACACTGCGATTAAGCCCTGCTCCAGGATGACACCCCATGATGGTTCGCAGTCATGTCGGAATTCTATGTATGGTACCTAGATAGAGTTTTAGATACATTACCCACCCATAGTTAATGGGAAGGGAGGAAACGACCGGAATGTTACCCCGCTTCCTCCCGCTCTCTTCACTCCTGGCCGAAAGATGCTGCCCCGCAGATATCGCTGAACTGGGCCAACACGACACGGTCACGCCGCGGTCACGCCGCGGTTCGCAGTCCAGTCAGAATTCGATGTATGATACCTAGATAGAGTTTTGGATATATTACCCATCCATAGTTAATGGGGAGGAAGGCGACGTCCGAAAGGTCACCCCGCTTCCTCCCGCTCCCTTCGCTCATGGACAGAAGATGCTACCCCGCAGATGTCGCTAGACCGGGACAACACGCCACGGTCACGCCGCGGTCACGCTGTGATTTGGCCCTGCCCCAGGACGACACCCTGTGGAGGTTCTCAGTCCTGTTAGAATTCGCACTACTAGAAAAAAGAGGCTTTTCCAATACATTTTTTCCAACGGTTTGAAAAAACCATGGGGAAAAATACCCTATGCCATTAATTTCCAACGGTTCATATGAACCATTGGCATATAGGTGATAATAGCCAGTTTTCCCCAACATTTCAAATGAACCGTTGGGATATATCTATCTAAAATCACCCCGCCATCGGGATACTTTTCTTATCCCTAAGAAACATTTCTCAAAACCCTCTGTGCCAATCCCATACTCCTACTATCCTCACCTTCGCTCCCATACCAAACACCCCTCACCGCCACTCCCATCCTGACCACCCCACGCCGCTCGCCGCATGCCGATCACCGCTCCCCGCTCCCCGCTCATCAGCGCTCACAATTTTTTCCAAAATCTCGATGCGAACCCATAACCCTTCTTGTTTTACCCTAAACCATAGCTCGACGCACCCATATGGAAGATTTTCCCCAATAAATCGACATTAATCCTACTTCCCAACCAAATCTCAACGCGAACCCTACTTCCCAGAGCAACAGGTCTGGTTTTCCAATGCTCTATTCTTCCGCATTAAATGGGTACGTGTTATGATCCCCTTATGATTTTAGGTTTTGTTTGGAACCCTGATTCCCTACTTTCTCTCGAGGGTTCTAACTATACTATCCAATCGGTCATCTTATCTTTGATTTAAGTAATTTTTGTTCATTCACTTTAAATCAGTACGTATGCCTTCATTTATTTTTTATTTTTTGGTTCCATTTCGCTGCAATGTATTGTTTATTATGATACCCTTATGAACACAAGCAATATATCATTTTAGGTTGAAGTTTTTTTTTGTAATTTACCTGTATATAATCATTTTGATTGATATTTAAGAGGTCAAAATGAGGTGGGGAGGAGGGGGATGTGCTGGAGGGGGGGGGGGTGGGCAGGGGTGAGGTGAGGAGGGGGGGGGGGCTGGATAGGGGGTTGGAGGTGGCTGTGCAGGTGGGGGAGAGGGGGGGATGTGCTGGGGGTGATAAAATATAATATATGGGGGTGAAAGAACATCCATGTTGATGGCAGGACCAATACATCAATGACTATAAAAACCTAATATATGAGTGCCTCAACACATTACGATGTTAAAGCCACTCTATCCTAAGTGCTCATTCAACTAGATGGTAGTTTCACTCATCCAGATCTCCCATTAGATCTCTAATCACATCTAAATATAGTCAAAAAAATGAGATAACTAGATCAAAACATAGTTCCAATGCCTGATCTATGATATCATATGTGTCTACTCCTTGTTCTAGAGTCCTGACCAGAAACATCCTCAAACCTCACAACCAAATTCCAACCAAACA
The DNA here is from genome assembly GCA_963277665.1 of Viscum album. NCBI lineage: Eukaryota > Viridiplantae > Streptophyta > Magnoliopsida > Santalales > Viscaceae > Viscum > Viscum album. The sequence continues at coordinate 591,309,106 of OY728163.1, forward strand.
TGGGATGATCTAGCCTTCAAACCACTGTCCAAATGGCTAATCTAGAATCATCGATCAACTCACATAAAACAAATAACATACCCTCTCCATGGTCCCTAGGCTATTATCCTCTAAAAACAACCACTATTGGCTCTCTTTGACCCACCTTAGTGCCAAACCAAAACACGGGGCTCCATGGTCCTCAATGTGACAATATAAAGTGATTTCCAACTATAGCATCCTAAGGCGCACCCAAAATCATGGCCCAAGACATTCAAAAAAACCTCAAATGGGAAAAAGTCCATAGTAAGAACAAACACCCTATGAGGGGTACCTCTAGTACATCCATAGCACAAGACACACCCAGTGCAGAAATATCCCAAATGCCCCTAAATGACCTCCAACTGATCATCGATCAACAATTTCTCCAACTTATCATCTATCAACAACGCACCCAATGGGGTATATAAAAGAAATTAATAACCAATGAATTATCAATGGTCCTCATGACAATCATAAAAGTTTCACCTTACAAGGGCTCTATAGTACAAGATTGACCACTCCACATGGGAATTATTAATTAATAGCTATAGAAAACACTGGCCACTCAATCAGTAACAATCCCAATATGTAATCCTCAAGAGTCCCTTTGACACATATAAATATCTTAAGTAAATCTGACCATAACTTCTATCCCACAACATCATCTCATCCCAATGGTTCCAATAGTTCCAATCCTAAAAAAAGGAGGTAATCCTCAACTGTTCAAACCTTGAGAAATAGGTACCAACATTTCATGATAAAACAATATCTCTTCATATATACTACTTGGTTATAATTTTCAGGATCTATATGAAAGAACATTGAACAAAATTAGCATAGATTTCAAAATCCCTTCCAACTAATGATCTCATAACCCTCACACATGATTCTCATCTCACAACCCAACCTACTGGAGGATTCTTAAATCCAATCCTTGAAGAAACCCTGATAAATATTTATTTTAGTCAAAACACAATAAGGACCACATTCAAGCATAGAAATTATTCCACCATGGAAATTTATAAGAAAAACTGATCAAAATTGAATACTCATAAGTCAAATTCTGAATCCAGGGTTAAAATAGGGTAAACACAACAAGTAGAAAAAAGTACCCAACCTGTACTTTATGTACATGATATGTAACCCAAAATTTCCCCTCGTTCCTTGTGACATAGACTTCTTAGTGTGTACTTCTCCAAAGTACAGATCATGTGTTCCGTTATATGATGTTTACCCCCACTTGGGTACATTCACATACACGGCCCCACTTAGTATGAAAAATTCCCTACTACATGGAATGTATCACCCCATACAAAATATTTACCCCACATATGGTTCCCATGTATGTACCTATCCATATATCCCCCCACACAAGGTCTACCCACGCACAATGCCTATCCATGTACCTCGCACTAGATATAGCTTTATACCCTACATGGCCATCTGCCACTAGCACACCCCAAGTCACCACTAAATGATATGTAACCCACCCCCTTGTATAAATATTTTAGTTCCCAAAACCCATCTTTCCCAAGTAAAAATAACACAAGATGTGTGTTCTCAAAACTACACATCATGTACATGAGTTCTCCCAAAATAACCCCCCCAAAAATATCCCAAAACACCTAATTTCTCCAAAGTATCCATAGATTGAATCCTGAATGGGCTTCCCAAAAGCCAAAAAAATATGATTAAAACTTAAAATCAACTACCCTATGGGAATTTGTGGGGGAGGCGGGGGTTCTTGGCGGGGGTGAGGTGGGGAGGAGGGGGGCTGTGTAGGGGGATTGGTGGGGAGGGGGTGGGATGGGCAGGGGGTGGGGGTGGGGTATAGGATGGGCATGGGGGAGGGGGGTTGTGCAGGTGTGGGGGTGGCTGTGTAGGTGGGGGGGCTGGGCAGATGGGGGGGCTGGGTAGTGGGGTTGTGCAGGTGGGGGTGGTGGTTGTTCAGGTGGGGGAGGGGGCTGGGCAGGTGGGGGAGGGGGTGGGATGTGCAGGGGGTTATGCTAGGCTGGGGGAGGGGGCTGGGCAGGGGGGGCTGTGCAGGTGGGGTAGTGGGGGGGGGGGGGTTGGGCAGGTGGATGAGTATGGAGACAAACTTGAGTTCCTTGAACCCAATTAGGGAACTGTAGAATGATTTCGTAGGACTTGAGTATATCGGATAAGGCACATTCGTGGAAGAATCTATAATTATAGCCATGTCCCTACTTAGACTATAAATGTTGTAGAAACTGTGGAAGACCCATTTAGTGATTCTAGTAGGAGAAGGAAAATTCCCATGCATAATCCAACCAAGTACAATTACTATGGAATGTAATAATGTTATATCCATCATAGATCAAGATTAATACGTCATTATGTTGAGAAACATCAGACCCTTGTACTTGTATTTAATGATAAATGTTATCAATATTTGAAAATATTAAATTGACTATGATTTTTGATTTAATATCATTCCATTGTAGACACATTCTAATATGGGATATGATGAGGACAATATAGAACCTTCCACATAGATACTACAGCTCTGTTTCCAATGCTAGAAATGTCCATAAGTCCAATTCATGCTCGGGGATCAATTTGGAGACCTCATTTCTAAATCATAATTTATAGTAATTTAGTAGGATTAAAACATCATTGACTTTTTAGGAAGGCCTCTTCAAACTTTTCTGACCACTCAAACATAACTACATTCTTAGTAATCCTAGTAATATTCACTTCTAAAGGGGAAAATATTTAAATGAACCATATGTAAAACCGAATAAACAAAGGAAACCCACAATCTCAAACATGTTTCATATGCCTTATCATGACACTACAACCTATACATTCTTTAGGTCTACATAAATTCCCACATTATAAATTACGTGCCTAAGAAAACATACTTTATGGAAGCATTAGTGACACTTTGAGATCTTATAAATCATATAATGTGGTCAAAGTGTACAAAAAAATCTATAGGTGTCCAATGTGTGTATCAATGGTCGGTGAGTATATAAGGATATCATCAATAAGCACCACAATGAATGAGTTGAGATATGTATGGAAGATCTCATTCATGAGATCTATGAACACCATTGGATTAATTTTAAACATGAAAGGAAAGTCAAGATATGTATGGAAGATGCCTTAATACTTTTCACGCCATTTTTAATACAAAATCATATATATACATTCATTAAACTAATCAATTGATATCCTTAAAAATGTTCCACATGTCTCATTACTGCTAAGTAAAAAATGGCAAGGACCAATATTTTCTCTCATGTACCTCTTTATTACCTCTACACAAGTAGTAATTTACAGCTTTCAAAATAGTAAATTATCTTCACACATGTCTTTTCTAGCCCAACGTATTTATATGTATCCACTACTTTTACCGTTATCAAATCCCTAGAATAATAATTCTCACTAAAAATAGCTCATCACTCAACTCCCAACATCTTCCATACTACTAAAGGTAGTGTCTCATACAACTATATATCACATACCAACCTTCTCACTCAACAAACATCCATGTTAATACATTAAGATAATGTAAATCCATTTTATAAAATAATACCATATTAACCATGGTAGGTCTAATATCACCTTCCAAACACTCTATTATCACTCATGGTTGGGTTCATCTAGAACCTTATCACTCAAGGTGAGGCCATTATATTGACCACTACCTTATCAATCATGGTAGGGTTAGATATAATGTTATAATATGATAACTTCATTATCACTCAATTAAGGGTCCTTCTAGAACCTTATCACTCAAGGTGTTATCATTCCTCATTATATATCACTATAATTGTTATAATTTCTCACCCAACATGTGTATGAAATAACAACAAGGTTATTTGTTTCATATCGTAGCTCACCAGATAGGTACAAGGTTCTAGTCACTCGGGACCTATTCCCCCTACCTTATAAATCATGTTAGTGTTAGATATCATTTTAAAATATGATAGCACCATTATCACTCAAGTAAGGGTCCTTCCAACACCTAATCACTCAAGGTGTTCTCATTCCTTAATATATTTCACTATACTTGTTAGAATTTGTCACAGAACATGTGTATGAAATAACAAGGGAATTTGGTCCATATCATAGCTCACCAGCTAGTGTACCACCATAATGACCATGACCCCATGTGATAAATGGTTAATTTTTATGATTCTCCCTATGGATCATCATTCAAATTTCAATGGATAGAAAAATCATCTATGGAAGGTATATTCTAAAATTCATGTAGTAATCTACTGGATTGTCATGGAGGATTATCTGAATGTTTTCATTATAGATTGGGGATAGAATATTACCTTGTAATCATATCCTCTTAGAATATGATAGAAAATTTCCAAAGTGGGCCCAATAGATGATGTAAATGATTCATAACCACTGACAAACACCATGTTGGATGTCATTATAGCAGATCCCCTTGAAAATTAGGCATGTGATATCTCTCATAAATCAAGTAAATATCTATCCCCATAGAATCTATGTATCACAGAAGCCTTACCAATATCCCTCTCTTAAACACAAACCAATACCTTGATAAATATAACAATATAACTAAATCTCTTGACATTATAGAAGTCATTGCCCCATAGTATATGATTCCCCCCATCATTATACTCTAGGGAAAAAAGGTTATAATGGTCATAGTGTAAATATCCTTCTAGGTTAGTATATTGAATGATTAAATACATCGAAAAAATATCAAATGTATCTTGGAGTAATCAAAACCAATAACCCTTATCCGATAGATCAAGATTGAGGCCGGGGATTCTTCATATATGAGTTATAAACCTGAATTTCCAATATCCCCCTCCATATTTGATCAACAAGACAACATTTTGTTGGTTCTTGGTCTCTATACCACATCAATATGTGAACCATACAAGGGGAAGTGATGTGAGTAAGCCTTCAAAAAATGATATGATTATTTCTATGTGTTTCTTGTGTGTTTTTTGTGTGATTGCAGGTGATTGAAGTGAGTTTTTGTGAGTTTTCTATGTGTGCAGTGTGTTTTCTGTGTTTGCAGGTTGTAGTGTTTCTAATCACACAGAATGCGTGTTTTTTTGTGATGGTAGTGTATTTTTGTGAGATGGCACGTTTTTCACACATAGTTTTCATTGGAGCCTGCAGTTGATTTCAGGATCATTCATTTTAAATTAATGGGGATCTAATCCAACAGTTTCAAAACCGTTGGGTTATACCCCTATGTTCTGCAGCATTTCCCAATGGTTCAAAACCGTTGGGTTATACCCCTGTGTGCTACTGCATTTCCCAACGGTTCAAAACCGTTGGGTTATACCCCTGTGTGTTGATGCATTTCCCAACAGTTCAAAACTATTGGGTTATACCCTTGTGTGCTGCTACATTTCCCAATGGTTCAAAACTATTGGGTTATACCCCCTATATGTTTATGACAATGGTTTTAAAACCATTGTCATACCCTTGTGTGCTGATTTTCCCAACGGTTCAGCTGAACTGTTGGTATAACATGATCCAATTTTATTCCAACAATTCATTATGAACCGTGGGCAGTTGAAATATAAATAGCCTTTCCCAATGGTTCAACGTGATCCATTTGTATAAGGCATTCCTGACGCCTCATAGGCTAACAGTTTCTAAAACCGTTGGGATATGTTTTCCCAGTGGTTTGAGAGCCTTTCCCAATAGTTTAAAACCATTGGGAAAACATGGATTCCCAGTAGTGCCTCTTGTGGTTTCTGATCTCAATAAATCATTTTTTATATCTGTTCCCAATGAGAAGGAAATTTATAAGGTTTTCAATATCTCAATATAAAAATATCTCCCATCCTGGATGAATTCCCAAGATATTTATACATTACTTCTTAAGACTTGGTTAAAAGTGATCTCATGGAGGTGGTGAAAGATTTATTTTAGGGTGGAAGAATCCCTTGAGTGGCTAGTTCCACCACACTTGATATTATCCCAAAATCTAGAAAACCCATCCTCACTCAAATAATATAGGCCCATAAGTATGTGTAACTTCCCATACAAGGTGTTGGAAACTGTTATTAACAGGATGTTAACTATTCACCTACACCTTTGGATATCCAAAGAGAAACATAGACTATTCAAGGGAAGATAAATCAAGGGTTCCATTTTCTTGGCTTAAGAAATAATAAGTTACATAAAACAAAACATTCCTGGATCATAAATTTCTATTAAAAAGGACAAAGAAAAATATTATGATAGGTTATAGTGGAACTTTATTTTAAAGGTTCTAACTTGTATGAGGTTCTCCACTTGGACCACAAATATTATGTTCACCTGCATGAGATCACACTAGTAGAAATGGTAGATTTATCATTTTGGTTATAACATAAGTTTATTATAAACTAACACTAAAAGATACATAGAAACCTCTTAATGTCGACTTTTTTTCAAAAATAACATTAAAAGGACTTTTGTAATACATTAAACATTGGTTTTATATAAAACTAACATTAAAGGTTTTTCAGAAGAACTTTTCACATTGTTTTTTTTCAAAACTGATGTGAAAAGTTCAAAAAAAAGATTTTTGTGTTGGGTTTCGTAAAAACTGATGTAAAAAATTTATTTTAAAACTGGTTTAATATTATTAAAAAAACAATGTTAAAACCCTTTAAAAAAATAACAACCTAAAACCCTCATTTATTTTTTTAAACCATTTTCTCCCAACATACATTGTCACTGATGGCCACACAACAATCATGGATAATGATTTTATTTAATTTTCAATATTTTTAATCATACTTTCATGACCTCTTCCTCTCATCCTTTTTCCATGTTTCATGATCCATGAAAACATTTAGTGTTCAGAAACACTATTCCGGTCGATCAAAAACTGTGGTTGAGGGGTTTTATTTGTTAATTTTTTTTTATTTTTAAACATATCATCATCCTATGTTGTTCATCCAGGTAAGGATATCAGTACAGAATATTATTGACCCAACTAGTCTACTTCCATTTCCAACCAAGGATGTTACTAGAGTTGGAGATTATATGGGTTATATTTTAATTTGTATGGATAACATTTTTTGTCATCTGACATATAAGGTATACATTATTTTTTGAACATTATTTACATTTTATTGAAAATTAATTCTAAATTTTTTTGACATTTAATTTATACAAGAGTATCTAAAATCAAAATAATTAGTACAAATGAATAAAAAGGTTCAGTAACCAACAACATCAGATACTTATGATATTTCTGATGGGCTAAAAATATTTTCCCATGTTTCTTCTTCCTTGGATAATATTTATGAGTTTAAATGAAATACGATATATTTTTTAGATACTATCCCTTTATACTATTCAAAAAATATATCATGAATTTTGTTATTTTTTATGAGCTATGTGTTCCTGTTTTTAGATTTTTTTCCATGTTAGTAAAGTTATGTTTCAATTTATCATTCTTTTAATAAAGAAGATTTCAAGTTGTTCACTTTATTACTTATTTAATTAGGTATGTACAAATGATTCTTATTCAAAATGAGACCACTCTTGTTTATGGTATTTTAGATCCAAATTTCATTTCAACAACTATTCAATATGTGAATACTTCTATTAGAGTTTTATATATATGTCAGATATTATCAAATATAGAGACCAGGTAATGGTTTTTTCCATTATTTGATTGGTAAAAATACCATGATAATTATGAACTAACTTTCATTGTAATTTTATAATTATGAGATTTTTATATTGTAGAGGTCATTGGATGTTAGGTGTATTCTGCCCAAATGAATTCACATTATATTATCTTTTCCCTTTATTCAGTGGTGTTCAAAAAAAATTAGCAACATGTTAGAAAATAAAGTATTATTATTTTTTATAATTTATGTATTTATAATTCTTATTTTTTTATAAATCTTTCATTAGTTGATATATATGTAAATGTAGGTAATGGAGTTTTTTTAACTAAGATCACATGTTAATAAAGAATCAAAAAAAAATCAATAGATGGAAGTAATGGTAAATACATTTTATATTAGATAGTATTTTGTTTATATATATATTGGTTTTTTATTTTTAATTTAATGTTTTATAAATGCAGTGTCATTATAAAAAAGGTAGGGTGAAATGTGGTTATTATGTTTTAAAATTAATGTATGAGGTAATCTCATCTGGGTCAATGAATAAATTTGATAAGGTTAGTTATATTAATTATTTTATGTTTTATATAAGAACATTTTATTTTTTATTCTTATAACAATCCTTGTTGTTGTATATTTTAAATGACGTTGATTCATATACGAATAATGAACTTACCCATCTTCTGATTTTTTTGAAAACTATTTGTTATGTATGATTGTGATTTAAATTACCAGGTTTATCTATTTTAATTAAAGTTAAATAGATGAGTGTTTATACCAATTTTTTTATGCTTTTAGTTATTATATTGTGTCTTATTTTACAGGGTTTTTCTTTTCATGAAGTTAGTTTATTATGATTATTACATAAATATTTTAGAATTTTTAAATAAGTATGTTTTATTCTATTTTATAAGCTCTTAAATCTTAATTAATATTGTTTATACATGTTATAATAATAGATATATGAAAATTTAATTCATGAAAATGGTTTAATATTCATCAACTATCAATACCGAATCCAAATAAAATCAACTATTTGAAATTATTAGTAAATATATTTTATATTACATAATAAATGTTTTGTCTTATATGTATATATGTGTTGGTTTTTATTTTAAATTTAATGTTTTATAACCACAATGTCATCATAAAAAAGGGTGAAATGTAGTTATTTTTTTAACATTCATTTTTTAGATAATCAAAACTAGGAAGATGAATGAATTTGATAAAGTTAATTGTATTAAATATTTTAGGTTTTATATCAAAACATTCTATTATTTATTCTTGTAACATTTATTGTTATTATAGATTTTCAATTATGTTGATTCATATAAAAATGAAGAACTTACCCACGTATGATGTTTGAAACTTATTTTTTAATTATAGTTAAATTTTAAATTATATGGTATGTCTATTTTTTTAATATTAATAATTTTTTAATTAGATAATCATTTTATTCTTAATGTTTTTATATTCTATTTGTTTTTATAGGTTTCTTACTTGTGAAATATTTTTTAATCTTGCTTAATTTAAAATTATCAGGTATGTACCTTCTAATTTATATTTAAAAATTTTGATATTATAAAATAATTTTTGGTTTACTTTTGTACATTCTATTTGTTTTTACAAGTTTTAGATTTTTTTGGTATGTATCTTTTAGTTATAGTTAATGAAATGAGTATTTATACCAATTCTTTTATGCTTTTTATTGGTATATTATGTTTTATTTTATAGGATTTTTCTTTGCATTACGTTTGTGTATTAAGAAGAGTACGTAAATGTTTTAGAAAACTATTAAACAAGTAAGTTTTATCCTTTTATAAAAAAAATTATTCTTAATTATTATTGTTTATAGGTGTTATGATAATTGATATATGAAAATATAGGTCCTGGAAAAGGTTAAAAAATGATCAATTGTCAATAAAAATCCAAATAAAATCTACTACATGGAATTAATAGAAGATATATTTTATATTATATAATATATGTTTTTTATTATATATATATGTGTGTGTGTGTTGGTTTTTATTTTCAAGTTAATGTTTCGTAACAACAGTGTCATCATCAAAAAGGAAGGGTGAAATTTAGTTATTCTATTTTCAGGTTCATGTTTGAGATAATCACAATTGGGACAATGACTAAATTTGATAAGGATAGTTATATTAATTATTTTTGGTTTTATATCAAAATATTCTATTATTGGGTCTTTTAACATTAATTTTTTATCATAGATTTTCAATGAGGTTGATTCATATGCAAATAAAGAACTTACCCATCTTTGTGATGTTATCTTTTACAACTAGAACCAAAAACATAAATTAAAACTATATAATACCAACTATTAATATTGCCATTGATTAGTTTTTATGTAATGTTTAGTTCATTTCAGGTTCTCAATTTTGTTTCTGTTTTTTTCCTTTGATCTATTGGGATCTAAGAATCAAAAAACATATACCCATAAATTGATAATTTCATGGAATTAGTGTAAATATCATGTGGCCTTATTTACTTTTAAATGTTAATAAGTTTCTTGATGGGTGTTGAGTTGTTGTTTTGATGTTTATGTTTAATATTACATTTTCCAAGCGAAAAGTGTTCAAAAAATGATACTTTTTATAAAAGGTTTTTGATATAATTTAATTAAATGTTTTAATGAATTTTTTTACATTTTAAATTTTTATTTACTTTTATGTTGAATTATTTGAGTATATAATGAATTTATAATGATAAAAAACATATTTAAAATTAAATATTTCTATTTTGTTGGGTTAAATTTACTTATTATTGTTATATATGTTATGTTTTTATAATAACATATATATATAAGTGAGTTATACAATGTTTTCAACTTATTTATTAACACCATGGGTGTTTAGGTTTTCTTATTTGATATGATACTATTTTCAAAGTCTTATAATGTGAAAAATATTTTAGGGTTTACTATTAAGTTGTAGTCAAAATATAATTGTTTTTAAATAAAAAAAAATTGGCTTTGAATACTTAAGTTGATACTTAATTTAAATTGAGTAAAAGGAGATGTATTTTTATTTGGAGTTCTTAATTTCAATTGTGTATTTGGATGAATGGATTTATTTTGTTATAAATGGAATACGATCATTCTTGGTATTACTATAATGATGTTCTTTATTTTTGGGAATCTTTACATAATTTGTTTTTGTTAGGATGGTTGGATTTTAAAATATTTTAATTGGGTTCTTTGTGTATGTGTTATAATTTCATATTAGGACATGTTTGGTTTATGGAATAAACATGAAATTTCATATTTTAAGTTAGTTTTTGATATTTTGTGGATATCTATTAGTTTGAGTTAAATATGGATCAAAAAACAATAACTACATTATTAATATTATGTAGGATACCTAAATAAGTATATTGGGTTTGAATTTATCTAATTTTTCTATCACGAACCAACCCGGGTCAACCCTGAACCAGTAACCTGAGCCGCTCCGCAGAAAGGCCCGAGAGTTGTTCCTGATCCTCCTGGGATGGCGAAAAGAGCTAGTACATTATCAGGGACTGTGGGAATGGTTTCACCCAAGATAAATAAATAAAAGAAAAGGAAATAATAAAGAGAAATGAAGAATAAATAAACCAAACACACAACTAAATAAGAACCGAATAAGATAACTCAAACCAAACTCGACAACCGAACTATCTCAGTGTGACCCTATGGGTCACTCTCCGACTAAATGATCATGCTTATCCATAGGCGAGTGCTCCCAAGCTGGAGCCTTCACAAAGACTAAGAACTGAAAATAACTATAGGCATGAGTATTAAAAATCAGTAGGCTAGCCTGATATCTAATCCTAATGAACAACCTTTAAAATAAAAGAAACACCATTTCAAGTTTGAACTATAATTTATAAAAGTATGTTTTTCGAAATATTTTACTTAAAAACAATGTATGAACCATTTCCCTTAAAAATTTTCAAATCTAGGTTCATTTCATTAGTGTCAATGACATTTTCAAAGGGAAGTGATGTTTACTTTTTCATATTTGTATAAAGAGGATAAAACATTTTCATTTGAAAACCAGTTCTAGAAAACCAACTAAAACCAGCTCACCACTTTCCAAGAAAACAAACACAAGAAGGCACAATAGAAATCACATAGAAAGGGAAATGTAGGTATGCATATAAGAATCATAATCAATAATGAAAGAAACCAAATCTGAATAGACATGGGTGAACCTAGGAGATCATGAATAATCCAGAAGACACAAAAACATGAGACCTTATCCTCATTGACATGTCACACATGATGAAATAAAAATGATCAAATACTTAGCCATCCTTTATCAGGAAGGCCAAGAGAAAATCCCATAGTAATGTACCCAAACATATCTGCCTACTATGGGCCACTGGTTAGTACCATAACCCACCAATGTGGCAATCATTCTCAGAATATTCTCTCAATATTCCAGGTTCCCATGTCTCAAGTATTTAGAAAAGGGGTGAGCCCACCGATGCCAGCTGAGCATCCATTCACAGTATATATATAATAATAATGCACAATAGGCATCACCCCATGTTTTCCCTAGGACCATTACAATGCCTTAAAATAAAACAATTATAATGGGTTCTAACCAAAGAACCCCAATAATGGATTCTGAGAATCCCCTAACAGGGACCTCCCAACCATTTCACACAACTGAAGCACGAGGAACATCCAACAAGGGTTTTCACAATAATTTTTTTTCACAAATTTCAAGAAATGGCCAAACAGGCCCTTAGACATTCAAAAACAAAATATTATCTCAAAATGAAAACATTTATTCAAAAATGGTGTTAGGCACACCATTTACACTCAAAAACATTCATAACCATTTAAAACATTTTCCATCAAACCGATTTAAAATCCACAACAACTCCTCTGAATTTAAAATCATCTAAAACATTTTTCACAAAACCCACATTTTGAAACACACACAAACACTTTTCTCAAAGGGGGTTCAAGCTCACCAAAACAATTTGAAAACCGAAACTAATTCCTTAATAAATATCAATCCATTCCAGAAACCATTTAAGGAACTAAAAACCTCATTTCTCATGTTGCTGCCACATTTATAAATTCAAGGAAAATCAATTTCTATTTAATACAAAACAAAGCATAATAACCCAGTATCACAACTCAACAAAAAAACCATTTCAAACCTTTCACAAAATCTCCCGAAAACATTTTTCATTACACCCTGAAACAACACATTTCACAAAAACGCCAAACAGACCATTTATCAGTGGCACATGAAACACGTTATAAAAAAATTCTAATTTACGCTCAAAAAAGTGAGAAACAAAAAATTCATGCTTTAAATTGATTTAAAGTGCTTAACTACATTTTAATTTTCATAAAATATGTGGGGATTCCAATGAATTTTTTTTCGAAACGCTGGGTGTGCACATTTACGATGAAATAACTCTGATATTACAAGGCAATGAATAAATCAGCATTGGATACTAAACATCATATCCAAGGACCATATGACACATATTTAGAATATAAATAAAGTGAGAAAAATGTGAAACCCAAATTTCTTAAATTATAAACGAGAGTGCAAGGGAGACCTACCTCAAATTCATAGCGCGACGAAGACAATGCACGTTCGGAACCCCATGGTAAGGTCCAACATACTGCAAAAATAAATATCAAGGACTTAAGCACATGCAAAAAACCCAATTAGAGTATGCCAAACCATGTGGGGGGATAAACCCTCACCTCAATTCTAATGCACAATGACAATGCCCACTCCGAATCGCCACGCGCGGTTCTAAAATGGTAACTCTACCAAAATAATCCTTTAAATAATTAGAAACCTCATCGCAAACAAGGAAAATAAAAGGATACGGTTCTACCGGAGGTGAAAAAGAGTTGATGGCTGGAGAAAAGACCTGTCAGAGGGGGTCCGCATGGCCGGACAAAGGAAGGTCTCGCTGGATACATGCCGAGGAAGGGAAGGGATTACCGGGAGTTGTTGTGCGTGCTGGTAAGGGGTTGTCGCGGGAGTGGCTGATACCGGAGGAGTGGGACGACATCAGAGAGGGATTGCTGGTCATGGAAAAGGTGTCAGACCAGTTGAGGGTGTCTGAGCAGCTGTAGTGGGGAGGAGGAGGCCGGTCGGGGGATTCACTTCCGGATGTGGTGTGACTGGATGAAGCGCACATGGAAGGAGGCATGCATGGGGTTATTGTGCGGGCGACGAGGCTGCTGTAAGGAGGTCCAGGGGTTGGCTGTGCGGCATTCAACGGGGAGGGCGACCAGGAGTCCTGCAGCCGACGTGTGACAGGAAGGGCGGAGCTCGACTCCTCGGCCAGCTCGAGCACAACAAGTGGAAGACACTACAAAGGGTGGAGGCTGGGGCAAGGACCGCTCACATAGGAGGAAAAAAACGAGGTGCACAGAAAACCCTAAAAAAGAAATAAAAAAACTAAATCTGAAAAAAATAAAAATGAAAACAAACTATAACTTTAATATAATAATAATATTATTATTAATAATATTTATAATAATAATAATATTACTAATAATAATAATATTAATATTAAAAATAATAATAATAACCTTAATGATAAAATAAAAGTAATAAATTAATTCATATCATTTTAAGAATATTAAAATTAACAATTTTAGTTTTCATTTAAAATAAAAATATTAAAATTCTTAATAACCATACAAATTTTAAATGTTGTAATAAATTAACATTTATTTATATATTTGAATTCTTTAAAGATGAAAAGGCCACGCAGTTGCCTAGGAGAAGTCGTGTGACGTCGCTCTCTTCTCGTGCGTCCAATGACGTTAAATCCAAGACACCGTCTTTTTATAAAAAACCTAGAAATTTCATCTGGGACTCACCCTGGACCCCAGTGAAAATTATTTAATTCAAAATAAATAATAAAATAAAATAAAATCATATGTATGGGTGTGACAATTCTCCCCACCATAATGCTTTCCTCCCCCAGAAATCCATAAATTTATTCAGCTGATCGATCAACACCTAAGGATTCAACATTAACAAGATCCAACCCCTTAACCTAATGACATTCCATTGATGACCAACGAGACTCAACCTCTATTCCCAAAATAAATCATCAGTAGAGGGGAGGCCTAAATGGGCTCCCCGCCATAAGAACTCAAGTGACATCTGATAACGACTTAAGAGAAAACCCAGAGAGACTCACGGTGGGTCTTCCCACAATAAAGAACCAACCTATACATGAGAAAATGAAAAAAAGACTTAGGCCTGAACCTGACCTTACTCAATCTAAAAGAATCACAACAATAACATTCAACCCACTCACTCTCGTCTGAAAGGGATAAGAGCTTAAACAAAAACTCCACATGAAGTAAAAACCCTAACCCCATGGGTGGGGAGGGAGGACCCAAGGATTGGATCAATGAAACTATGACGAACATCTACTAACTACTTACCACGTTGGGGTGGACACAAACCGAATCTGCAACTGATTCACAGGGGTGGTCCACACAAGGCCATTGATTGGAAACATGCATCCAAAAGGCATAATTACCAACATTGTGTGAGGGATAAGTCCATCATGCTCTTTGCGACAAGAGGAAATTTAAAATGATAGGGAAACCCCAACATAAATGATAAAATTGTCTCACCACACGATAGAGGCACAACTGTAACCAAACTCCTTAAAATTCCTCCAGGGTTCCTGACTACGCTCTGGCTTCAGTCCGAGGCCTTTTGGATGGAGATCTGATGGATGAAGCATCTCCTACCCCACAGTCCAGTTCTAATAATCCTAATAAGAAACATACAACTTTTGATTTGATGAAATAAAGGACATGATTTTGAAATGAAAATCATGTTGGCATTGAAAATCGGAGTTCATCAATAGTCCCATGACATTCCCATACATTTCAATACCCAAAACACCATCAGTACACTACAAAAATAATAGATCCCTTACACTGGATTGAAACATACACATGGAACTTTAAACAAAAACCCATCAACACATCACTTTTGATAACTTCCTCCGAGATGTTTTCTAGCAATTCCCCGATAGAATTGTTTTAAGTGACCGAAACATACCAATCATGGAAGGGATTAGGATTACTTGGTCACGAAATCTTCTTGTGACTCAACTTTTCATACTGATAACATGGGAGGATCTCTCACTCCGAATTGGCAGATGAGAGATCCCAAGGACTTTTGATTCCACGACTTGCTCCATCCACTTTCAATCGCTTCCTCGTCTACTTTCCAGAATCTTCACCACTGATCATAGGGATTGAAGGAGGGAGGAATACATTGAGCACTCTCGCCATCACGACTTTTACACGAAAAGCCAGTCTCACCACATCAGCAAAAGAATTTAGGTTGGAATATGACACCTTCAACTATAGATCGGGGTGGAGACCTACCTTGAGATGTCGATCCTTCATGGAGTCATATGTGGCATACCCTAAATCATAAGGGAATAGATCCACAAAGCGCTGGAAATACTCCAACACAGATCTATCACCCTGCTACAGATAACACATCTCCGTCCCCTTTCTTACCCTTTCCTCCTCAGATAAATACTGACGAATGAATAATTCATTGAAAAACTCCCATGTAATCTCTTGACCGGGTTTTTCCCGATAAAATAACTTCCACCACCTCCACGGTGAGCCTTTAAGCATGAAGGTTGAAAAGTTGACCTTCAACGACTCAGGAAACTCAATGAGGTTAAAGTCCCTTTCTATCTTTCTCATCCACTCCTCCACTACAGAAGGGTCTGCTTGACTATATAAGAGAGGTGGATCTAGATTCTGAAACTCATGCATAAAATCCTTAGGTTGATCAACCACACTATGATCACCCATCGAAGGTTCAATGGGGAAACCACTGGACAAGAAAAGTCAATAACCCAATCAAGGCCAACTCAATAAATATAAATCCTCAAAATCAAACATCGCATAGGTGGCTGGCTCTAAACACAAGAAAATAATCTATCATAACATTAAGAGTTTCCTTTTGAATTTTTTTTAAATTTAAAACATACTTGGTTGGTTAAACCCTCACCATTGGGGTTATTTATAGTCTCACTCACATGCATGTTCCCATGCCACCCTGGGAATCCATCCTATATACCAGACATCCGTTCATATTCCAGCATACCACTATGCATGTGAACAACCCTAGGAATACCAAGTCCAAAAAAACAACTTCATTTCCAAAAACAAATCATTCATCCCATTTCCTCTAAAACAATCCAAAAATTAAAAATATCATTCCAAAAAAAAATTTCAAAACCAATTTTTTATGATAAAAACAACTTCCAAAAGTAAGAATAGGCCCAAAACAACTCAAACAGGGAACTAGTGTCGGTGGGTGACTTGACTATATGGTTGGTGGCTATATGCCAAACATGTCACTCACACAGAGATCCTTTTTGGACCATGCCCGTATCTCCACATGGATTTCCAGTCTGTGTGGTCTCATGAGGAATATTAGCCCAACTCCCTTTGTCATATCCCAATCACAAAACATTTCATGAAACCCAAAGAAACTAATTACACTGGAATTCCCATAGAAACCTAAGGATCAGAATAAGCAAGAGTTCACGATGCTCTTCCTGCACCAACCCCTCGAGTCCTGACAATACTACTCCATCTACCTTGACATACCAAATAACAAAGGGTGCTCTGAAAAAAGAAAGGTATGATAAGAGGTGACTTGCTATGATACTAATTTTTCACAAACCAACCCGAGTTGAACCTGAACCAGTCACCCGATCCAATCTGCGACAAGGCCCGAGAGGCGATCTTGATCCTCTCGGGCAGGCGACAAGCACCAAAGCATCAATGGAGACAATGGGAACAATTTCTCCCATGAAAAATAAATAAAAGTAGTAGAAATAATAAAGAGTGGTGAAAAATATATAAACCAAACACACAACTAAACAAGAACTGAATAAGATAACACTAACCGAACTTGATGACCGAACTATCTCTGTGTGACCCTGTTGGTCACTCTTTGACTCAACGATCAAGCATCCCCAAAGGTGTGCACACCCAAGTTGAAGCCTTCACAAACAATAAAAATAGAAAAGAACTATAGGCCTGAGTTTTAAAACTCAGTAGGCTAGCCCGATATCTATTCCCAATGCTCGAACTTTTAAATAAAAGAAATGCCATTTCATGTTTGAAGTACAAGTTTTAAAAGTAATTTTTTCGACATATTTTACTTACACACAAATTATGAACCATTTATCTTTACTAATTTAAAATATAGTTTCTTTTCATTAGTGTAAATAACATTTTAAAAGGGAAAGTGATGTTTACTTTTTCATATTTGTATAAAAAGGGTAAAACATTTTCATTTGAAAACCAATTCTAGAAACCCAACCAAAACCAGCTCACCACTGTCCCAAAAAACAAATACAGGAAAACACAATAGAAGTCACACAGCAAGAGAAATGTAGGTATACATATAAGCATCATAATCACTCCTACAAGCAATAAAACTCGAATAGACATGGGTGAACCTAGGAGATCAAGAATAATCTAGAAGACACCAATACATGAGACCTCATCTTCTTTGACATGTCACACATGATGAAATTAAAATGCTCAAACACTTGGCCATCCTTTCTTAGGAAGGCCAAGGTAAAATCCCATAACAATGAACCCAAACATATCTATCTACTATGGGCCACTTGTCAATACCAAAACCTACCAATGTGTCAACCATTCTCAGAATATTCTCTCAATATGTCAGGTTCCCATGTCTCAGGTATTTAGAAAAGGGGTGAGCCCACCAATTCTAGCTGAGAATCCTTAATAGTATATATATAATAATAATAATCCACAACTGTTCTCACCCCAAGCCTCCCCTAAGAATATTTCCATGCCTTAAAATAAAACAATTATAATGGTTTCCAACCAAAGAACCCCGATAATGGATTCTCAAAATCCCCTTATAGGGACCTCACACCATTTCATACAACTGAGGAAAGAGGAACATCCAACATGGTGTTTTCACAATAAAAACATTTCAAAAATTTCATGAAATGGACAAATGGTCCCTTAGACATTCATAAGAAAAATCTTATCTCAAAATTCAAACACGTTTTCAAAAGATGTGTTAGGCCCACCATTTATACTCAAAAATAATCATAACCATTCGTCAAAACATTTTCTGTAAAACTGATTTAAAATACACAACAACTCCTCTTAATTTAAAATCCTCTAAAACATTTTTCACATAACCCATGTTTACCAACACACACAAAAACTTTTCTCAAAGGGGTGAAAGATCACCAAAAAACTTTGAAAACCTAAACTCATTCCATTATAAATCTCAAACCATTAGTGAAACTATTTACGGAACCAAAAACCTCATTTTGAATGTTTCCGCCACATTTATAAATTCAAGGAAAATTAATTTCTATTTAATAAAAAATGAAGAATAACATCCCAGTATCACAACTCAACAAAACACACCATTTCAAACCATTCACAAAATCTCCCCAAAACATTTTTCATTACACTGTGAAAGAAAAAATTACACAAAAATGCCAAACATGCCATTTATCAGCGGTACATGCAACAAGTTCTAAAATAATTTCTAATTTACGCTCAACAAAGTGAAAAACAAAAATTTCATTGTAAAATTGATTTAATGTGCTAAAACTCATTTTAATTTTCATAAACTATGTGTGAATGCCAATGTAAATTTTGTTTTCAAAATTCTATGTGTGCACATTTACAATGAAATAACTATGATATTACAAGGAAATAAATAAATCACCATTTTATAGAAAGCAACTCATCCAAGGACCATACAACACACATTTAGAATTTAACTATGGTGTGAAAAACATGAAATTGAAATTTCTAAAATTATAAAGGTGAGTGAAAGGGAGACCTACCTCAAATTCATATCATGAAAAATACAACACATGTTTGGAATCCCGCGGTAAGGTCCAAATTACTAAAAAATAAATATCAAGGAATTAAGCACTTAAAAAAACCCAATTAGAGTATGAAAAAGGAAGTGGTGGGGAGAAAACCTCACCTCAAATCCAAAGAGAAATGACAAAGCCCACTCAGAATCACCTCGCACGGTTAAAAAATGCTAACTCTACCAAAACAATCCTTTTAATAATTAGAACCCTCATCGCAAACAAGGAAAATAAAAGGATACGGTTCTACCAAAGGTGAAAAAGAGGTTCAGGCCAGAGAAAAGTCCCACTGGAGGGAGTCCACATGGTCAGACAAAAGAAGGTCTCGCCAGCTACACGCTGAAGAGGGGAAGGGATCTCCCTGAGTTTTTGTGCGCTCCAGTAAGTGGTTTTCACGGTAGTGTCCATGAACGAAGGAGTGGGACAACGTCAAGGAGGGATGGTCGGTCAGGGAAAAGGTGTTGGACTAGTGGAGGGGGGATGAGCATCTGTAGTGGGGTGAAGGAGGCCGGTCGGGGGATTCACGGCTAGAGGCAGTGCGGCTAGGTATAGCTCATAGGGAAGGAGGTGCGGGGGGGGGGGGGGGGGGGGGTTGACGTGCAGGCGATGGGGCAGCTGCAAGGAGGTCGAGGGGTCGGCTGCGCAACATGCAATGGGGTGGGCAGCTGGGAGTCCTGCAGTTGACCCGTAATAGGATGGGTGGAGGTCGGTAGATGGTTCATCTCGAGCGCAGTAAGGGGAAGCCATTACAGAGGGTGGAGACTAGGTGCAAGGGCTGCACATAGAGGAGAAAAATAAACGGGGTGCGCAGTAAACCCTAAAAAATAAATAAGAAAAACTAAATCTGAAATAAAATAAAAATGGAAACTAACTATAACTTTAATATAATAATAATAATAATAATATTACTTATAATAATAATAATATTGATGATATTAATAAAAATATTAAAAACCTTAATGATTAAATAAAAATAATAAATGGTTTCATATCATTTTAATAATAATAAAATCAACAATTTTAGTTTTCATTTAAAATAAAAATACTAAAATTTTAAATAACCATAAAAATTTTAAATTATGTAACAAATTCACATTTATTTATCTATTTTAATTCTTTAAAGATGAAAAGGCCATGTAGTTTCCAGGGAGAAGCCACACGATGTCACGCTATGCCCATGCTCTAATGACGTCAAATACAAGACACATGATTTTTATCAAAAACTCAGAAATTTCATCCGATACTCACCCGAAACCCCTACAAAAATTATTTAAGGCCTAATAAATAATAAAATAAAATAAAATCATAGGTTGGGGTTTGAAATTTTCCTATGAATTATGAAAGTTTCACATTCAGTTATTGAATATCTAGGGAATTTATAAAGATTTCTTATGAAATTAGATATAAAATGTGTATAACTCAAAAAAAACTTGTTCTAAGAATCTCAACATCGCCCTAAATAGGTAAATTTTAGTTTTTAACAAGTATAAAAGAAAATCTATATTCATAATTATGAAAACTAGTCATAAACCAATAGATTTCAACTTACTAAATAATTACAAAGCATATCACATGGTTTGGCGTATGAAATCTATAACAATTCATAGTTCATGGTGTTTATTGTGATTTATATTTTTACTCTATTTTATCTTTATTAATTTATTATACACTTAAAATTATACCTCTTTGATTACGTTTCCATTCATGTGTTACCTAAAATGCTTCTTGATGGATTGAGTTTACATTTTTTTCAGCCTATGTTCTTTTCTCCTTTATTCATTGGAAAACTTAATCAACCTAGTTCTCTTCAAAGAATGCTTCAAGGATAACCAAGTATGATTAAATTATAAATTACCAAGTATTTGTCCTTTTAATATAGTTTAAATAATTATCATTTGGATAATATTTTTCTAATTTTAGTTGTTTAATAAATTTTGTTTTTATAGGTTTGTTCTCTAGTGTATATATTGTTTATTAATGTATACTTTTCTCCTTTTATAGATTTTTATATTTTTGGGGGATGTAATTTATTGTATTATTTTAATTTTTTTCACCTTTCCACATTTTTTTATAAACCGAATTTGAATAAAATTTATTGGAATTTCAACATCCGTTTTATTAGTAATCTATGTGAAAAGTCTTAATGGATTTTTTCCACATTAGTTTTTTCTATAAATTGATCTTGAATAAAAATTATTGTACTTTCAATGTTGTTGTTTTTGTAAAAACCTATGTTGAAATTTCTTCTTGAAGAAATTGATTAAGCCTTTCAACATCAGTTTTTTTAAAAAAAATCTCATTTAAAGACTTAAGGTATTTTTTCCATATTCAAATAATATAAATTTTAACTTTTTTTTACCAAAAATTGATTTTTAAATTTCAATGAGATTTTTTCCACATTGATTTTATAGTAAAAATGATGTGTAAATATATTTTCAACGTTGGTTTATAAAAGAAAAGATGTTGAAGGACCCCTTAAATTTGATTTTAGGTAATATATAGATGTAAGTTTTATTAAAACTGACGTCTAAACTATTATTTATAATGTGACATGTAGAGGCATGAATTTTTATCCGATGTTGAAATTTTAAAATAATTAACATGGAAATATAGTTTTCCACTAGTGTCCCTATGGAACTATATATATTTCATGGAGAGGAATTGTGGAATATTTGAAACAGTTTGAGAGATGAGTTAGGGGTTTTGTTGTCTCGAATATTATTTATTTTAATGTTATATTCCCTCAGTAGATAGATCAACAAGAGCCTACTTGCTGGTAAAAAATTCATGTATAGTGTAGGCCTCACATTCATGGAATCTCCCACCCAAGTGGGTGAATGGAATGGACCTATTCTTAAATGGATGTAGTAGATCCATCCCTGGTATCAATAGGACATTGGAGGAGTTTTGTAAATGGAGTGTCGAACTGGTGAAATGGGAGAAGAGCAACATATATATTTCGAACCACTGTCCAGAGCGGCTGGGAAATTACATCGAAACTAGTATGTGTATCCATAGGAGGAGCATCCCTATGGACTACCTTAACACCCCTATATCCTCATGAATGATTAAGATGCATAAGTTCTAAAAGGTAGTCAATAGTATTACCATCCATATAAATAATTTTTATAACTACTTCTTATCCTTTAGAGGAATAATAATTCTCATAAACTGCATCCTCACCTATATTAGAATGCATGTGATATCCATTATAAAGGTTCTAAATTACATCATAAAATACATCAAGAATATTATGTAGTCATTCATATGGTATGCTCACTTTGATGTCAACACCATTATGATTCTTGGGTAAGGATGGAGAGGATGACGAACAAAGGGGACATCAACTTGAGGAGCATCTTTAGCATGACACACTATTTTCATTAAAAACTAATGTGGGAGGTAATTAAGGGCCCAAATTTATGTTTAAAGTTCATTGTAAACAAATATGGGAATGATCTAGGATTTTTTAAGGGAAAACCACATCCTTATTGAAAATGCTCCAAAATACCATCTCAGATCTCTAGTGTCATATGAACTGGATCATCGGTTGGGGAGATAGAAACTTCTAGTACCACAATTGGGTAGGTTCCATGATTGGTTTCCCAAGGTTCACAACTCTGAACCTGATGTTCAGGCATGATATCTCTTATCCAGACTTTATCCATGCTATTTTGAATAAGAAAAAATGTGGAATCTTCGACCTCATTATGCCAACCACTGAACAATAAAATGTGTTTTTATGGGATCTTCATTGGGGACCTTCACTGTAAAAAAATTATTATAGGGTGTCAAAATAATTTGACATGTAGGACTACTAGAGTGATTTTATTTGATCTAAGGAAATCCCTGTGATGTTTAACTTTCTTGTGTGGTGCATCAAGAACTATGCACTATCCACTGATGAACACGTCAAATGCATATGTATCAAACTTGTGACTTGATTCAACTATTATAGATATCCATGTAAAGAATTTACAAACCACCTATTCTTTTAAGGTGAGTAGGTGAGCTCAGTGTGGCATTCGATCAGTGAGTTCACAGACCTCTCCTTTCAAGATACCACTGGCATCAACTTCTTCCATCTATGGTTCTATGTCATGAACAATAACATCATTGGGAAGAAGGATAAGGATATAATCATAGAAGATATATGTTGGTGTATTTGGAATGTAATAAATAAATCCCAATATAAGGGGATCCCATGATCGAGGTTGGATGCCATGTAGATGAACAAGATCTTGATGATAGACCCGAACAGACTCTTAAACATTGGTAGGATTCCCCCTCTCTCAGGCATCTTATGGCTACTAATATCCCCTCCTCACCCACACTCATCATACCTAGTGCTGGTTGATCTTCTAGAACCCCCATAGTATTTGAATCAAGATAAACTTTGATGGTTCCTATAGTATGGGAGTAATTCAAGGCGGATACATCATACATGATCCAAGAGGATTTTTTATCATCTCTTCACAACATTCTTTGGGAGTGATTACTCTCTCCTAGTCAAGGAAAATGTGATGCTTAAAGGTATCAATATTTGTAGTCATAAAAGCATCAAGATGTTTGTGGTTGAAACAAACTCCATTACAGTTCACAAATATCTATAAGTAAACATTTAAACTCCATGGTCTCTCTCCTATACCATTTTAATATCCATGAACCTCATTAAAAACTTCATCGATATCCATTACAAATGTTTAGATATGAACAAATCAACCTACTTTCATGCATCCATACCCCCACAAGATGGTCTGGTTACATTCTTTTCTAATTTTATATCTATTTCCCTAGAATGTGTGGGTCTTGTTAGATGGGATTATCTTGGGATCCAATAACTCATACCCCCAACAACCGTTATAGTTCGTTTGTTCCATACTTTTGTTGTTTTTTGTTTTGTTTTTTCCTTTAAAAAAAAGTTTTATCATTTGGTGGCGGTGTACAAATTTCTTAATAGTGATTCTAATCCTCATTATTTTATAAAATTTTCATCATTCCCTTATTATTAAAAGTATTGGATTCATTGTTTTGTAATGGTTTATTTAATCCCTTGTTTATTTGATGAATATTTTGTGTATGGTTTGTTAGAAAAGAACTATTACCAACGTGTTTTGCTCAATTTACCAATAAAAAGATAATTTATAATAACCATTCAATTTTATGTCATAATTAAATATCTATATTTATAATTTAAATTAATATTTAATATCATATGTTACTAGTATTAATGTCTTGACACCCATTCATGATGAAAAATATGTTGTTGGTATAACATTGCTCATGTGGGTGGTTAAACCTATCTAAATAATAGCATGATATACTAATGAATGATTACAATTATAGAGTTATAAAATGAATATATAATTTTAATATAAGTATAATGATATTAATATAACATCATTAAAACTTATAATTAGATTTATATGGAGTTTATATGATAATATAATTGAAAAATATGGTGATGAACTAGATACATTGATGAATTTTCTCCTTCTCGAAATGGTTTTCTTTGGAATGAAGGATTTATGCCTTTTACATGGAACAAAAGGACACTAAACATGTACTAATGATTTATTATAGAGAATATGGGTAGTTATTTAAGATATAAACAAATAAAAAGAGTGGTTTGGGAGGTGTATATCAGATATCCTTTTATAAGTGAGTTTTGTGTGGCATTTTTGCAAATACTCACTCTCTAAGGTGGAAGGTTATCATTTTACAAAGAAAGTGGATCCAAAGAAGTTAAATAATGGATATGGGTCATAAATACCATAATATAAAAAATTTAGAGACACTTTTAGAGACATTTTAGGCCCTTATCCCTTAATTATACCCCTTTTCCTCATCAGACCTTTACCATGGTAACACAATTTTTACCTCAGAAAATTATTTTTTTTTCAAAAAAATGAAATTGATCCTCTTACATAATTTTTATATTTTGATTATAAATTTAGAATAAATTTAATTCTATTAAATTTCTAATAATTATAAATTTAAATTTTATTTAAAAACATAAAATATATAAAAAATGGATTTTATTGAAAATGATTGTTTTGAACATTAATTGTTAATAATTTTTTTATTATCAATTAATAAATAAATGATGGTTAATATATTTTATTATAAAATTAAATATTAATTTTTATTATAATCATCATTCTAAAATGATCAATTTAATTTATTAAGTTAAAAATATGCAACACTTACAAAAAACAATTCTTTGAAAAATATCCCTTTTAACATTAAATCATTTAAATCATGTCTCAATAAAATTAATTATTTATCTTATAAAAATATGATTTTATATGTACCTGGTATGAAAATATTTATTTTAATTTTCTAAACAACACAAATCATTATTTAATAATAATGAATAGTCTGTAAATAATAACAATACATTTCTTATAATAAAATATTTTAATTAATTATTATATTTTTTTATTCTAGAATTATCTATTAAGTTAAAATTATATTATTTTTTATTTATTACTAAAAATAACACAACATCAATGTATATATCTCATAAAAGTGTATCCAATCACCATGTATCCAACACCCATATATCCAATGATCATACATATTACATTCATGTAAATAGTCTTAAATACATCTCTAAAATCATTCTTTCTATTCTATAATTTATTTTTCAAGATGTTTATTAGTGTTTTTTATTGTTTCTAAATTTATTAGTGGTTTTATAATCTTCATGTATGATCATGATGATGAGAATTTCAACCTTGAAACATTTTTATTTACTTATGGTTTCATTCGTTTAATAATTTTACTAATTTTATTTCATTTTTTTATCTTGTAACGTATTTCAATTTTCAATATAATATGATACAATAATTAAATAACGAATTTTTCATTTTTATTTGGTATTTCATGTATCAAAAGCTATTAAACACAAAATA
The DNA here is from genome assembly GCA_963277665.1 of Viscum album. Classification (NCBI taxonomy): domain Eukaryota; kingdom Viridiplantae; phylum Streptophyta; class Magnoliopsida; order Santalales; family Viscaceae; genus Viscum; species Viscum album. The sequence goes on from OY728163.1 coordinate 591,335,588, forward strand.
TTTATTTAAAGGGAAATAAAATCTAAAATCACGAGGTGTTTCATTCTACCCTCACTTCAAAGAATCTACCCTTGAATGTTTTTTAATTTGGAAAAAATAAATAAGGAAACTTTTGTATCATTATATTTGTTTGTTCTCTCATTAATTCCTTAATTTTATGATTCCTCCACAGAACTTATACTAGGTGAGTTGTGTTTTTTACATTCTACTTTATCTATATGATCCAAGATTCCAACCAATTGTTCCTTATAAGAGAGATTATGTTCTAGTTAAACTTCCACTGAGTTTATTACATGTTATGGATTAGATATGTAATTAATCAAAATTGATACATGGAACACATCGTGAACATGTGATATGTTTAGTATAAATACAGGGATATAATCTATTATCCTTGAATGATTGAGGATTTTGAATGATCTAATGTATATAGGGTGAAACATTTCCTTATTCCCAAATATCATAAACCTCTTCTATGGTAATTTTTAAAAGGAATAACTTTCCTATAATTTCAAATGCCAATTATCAACAATAATTATATGTATAGTGTTGGAGCGGGTTCCCAAGAACCAACTTCATTGTAATTTATGATAACCTTGTATTCATGGTTTTGAATATTAATAAACTATTTATAAAATCATGATTGTTCATCTTCATAACAAAGTATGTGATAGTGTCCAAAGAGTAGATGTTTCCCTAAAAGTTCATAGAATTTCCCTACTATAAAGAGAACCCAGAAGTGCTACAACACTATTCTTGAATATATGTTATATAGTAAGATGATATCATTTGAGGGACACAAATGATACAGACTATCTGGGGTGGAGACTCATAGAACTTTGTGGCACATTCTCATGGTGTACACCCTTGGTAATATATAAAAGGATATTATGATAACAAGACCCACTAGTAGGAAATCAACATTTATACGTGTCAATTGATATTCCTAACTACGGGTGAGTGTATTTGTCCTTAGACATTATGATTATTATTAATGAGTATTATGATTCACATAATTTTATGTATTGAAAAAAACTATGATGATAGATGTTCGTGGAGAAGTAGGATAGGTTGGGCGTGTCACGAGTAATATTGCATTAATTAATAATGTGAGAAAGGATTTATCCCTTCTGTTATTTAAAGGAAGTTAATATATCAACCCTTTTGATGGAAATGATATATCCTAAATAAATCCATGTCCATGGTGTTCAATAGGAATGTTCTATTTTTGGAATGTCAATGAAAGAGATAATTGAGCATATAGGTTTATGGCACTCGCATATAACCTACTCTTTTAGAGATATTGTGACAAAGGGATTGGGTAACATAGTAAGCATCCGTATGAGATGACATGTCATTGCGTAATTTAATTCTTTCTCTATGGATTCTATGGCATGTTACTAGATGCTAACCTTGGAATTTAGGCTACTTGGACAAATGCAATTGAGAAAGAGGCCTAGAGGGTCACAGACAAAGTATATCTAGAATCTCAGTTAAATAATATATATTATTATTTATTATTTAAAAGTTTGAATAAATATTATTCCAGTACATGGTTTAATAATTATTCATGTATTCATGATCGCATATAAATATTTATTTTCTATTTAGTAAATATAATATTTATTTATTTATTGGTTAATATTATAGTGATATTTACTTAATAAATAAATCGTAATTATTCAAGGTCTGATAAATATTATGAAGGAATGGTGGACTGAGTGTTTAGGTCTTGTGAGAAATAATAAATATTGAATATTATGTGATTAAATAATATTTAATTATAATTCAAAAGTCATGTGAATGCTGAGAAATAATGATAGTATTATTATTATTATTTGACATGGGGTTTCTCTTGGATTAAATAAATAATTAAGGGAACTTGTGCAATTATTTTATTTTAACCCTAGCGATATATAAACCCAGTTATGATATTTTCCTATTAAGCCACTTCAATTGTCTGGGTTGTAAAAAACATATTTATAGAAACATCTCATGTCTGGATATCTCCCTTATCCAAGAACACTCCAAAGAACAAAGATCAATCATCCTCCATCAGATCAAGGATAATGCATTGGAAGTGGTTTTTGAAGCGATCAAAGGTGTATGACACTGTTGGTTCCGGGAACAGTGGAAACATACAATGGACAGTGGTATATTAATATTTATTTTAATAATTGTTTCCCGAAACCAAGAGTGAGGATATTTCACATCAAATCTATAATTAATTTATTTAATATATGAAGTAATAAATATTTGGGCTTATGAACATTCTTCATTGATGATTATTGATCATCCAAAAAGGCCCTTCTTGATTTTATTTGTTTTGTTTGTGAGGATACATGGGTAGTGTTCCTCTAGCGGTGACCCACACATGTTTCAAGAGAGGGCCTCCGTTGAATCCTTTGACAGATTCATCTTTCGCTCATGGGATCTTCAAGAGAGGGAGACCGTAGGGTTTTTTGATAATCAATACATTATGATTTGTTTTGCATGTGAGGAGGATCTCATCCGAGCCTGGTCGAGCACCCCCCGGAGCTGTGATGGCTTTCGATTTTTCCTGTTTAGGTGGTATTTTGATTTTCACCTGATCCGAGATCCTCCTTCCGTGATAGTTTGGGTAAATATTCCAAAGCTTCCTTTGCTGTTTTAAAACCCGTCAGTGATAAAGATGATTGGTAACTTGGTTGGTAGATTTTTATTCTCCGATAGTCGTATGGAGGCTGTTTTTCACCCGGTTAATCCATGAGTTTTAGTGGAAGTGGATCCGTCTAGACCTCCATTTGAGTTCGTTTGGATTTCAATTGGAGAGGAGTAACGATGTAAACAGTGGGTGGTGTATGAAAATTGGACCGACTTTTTCTCTTCCTGCAAGCTCCTGGGTCATCCTTCAGAGCTCTGTAATCGGGGCTATGAAAGGGTGAAGGTTAAGGGGAAGGATAGAGACTTCTGCTCTGTTTGCATCAAACCGGGCCATTCGCTGGAAGCATGTAGATGAGGTTTCTAGTCTAAGAGAAGGCCGGAGGAAGTCGACAATGGTAAGACCGCAGACGTCTGGGAGAAGGATGGTTCTGATGCGTTCAAGGTTGTTGTGGGGAGAGATCGGGGGCCACAAAATTCACAAACAAAGGAGGAGGAGCAAGCCGAAGGTGGTCCAGAGGTTTGTACCACAATGTATAGGGAGACGTCTGGTGATGTTCAAATGAGGATGGGCTCGACCCAAATCTGTCCACTGGTGTCGGAGGAGTTCTGTAGGTTGAGGAAGGACCTATCTGGATAGTCGAAGGATGGACATTTGGTTGAGTAGGAGGTGTCTTGTATGGCTAGCGGTAATATTAATCAAAATCTGGATGAAGAGAAGGAGGCTATGGTAGTTTTTGGAAAATGAGGAGTCTAAGTCAGGCAGCGAGGATGATAAGGAGAGGAAGGGGAAGGAAATGGTGGAACCAGCTTTAACCATCTTTTTGTGCAACATGTTTGACAGCCTCTCAGAGGATGATATGGATTCGAATCCTCAGGCTACAGGAGTGGGAGAAGGTTTTGATGTGGAGGTGGTTAAGGGGATCGATCACAAACACTCAGCGGATGAGGATCCAAACCCGAAGAGGAACATGGGCTCCAACAGGAGGAAGGAGAGAAAGGACTATTCTTCGCTACCTCATCAATTGGAGACTTCATTGGCAAAGAAGGAAGTTTCTAAGAGGATGGTTATGGGGAAACTAAGCCATCAGAAGGTTAGAGAGCAAGGCGACCCCTTGGTTCTACTTATATCATCTGAAGAAGAAGGTACCGAACAAGTCCTGTTGCTCATTGCATCTAAGGAAGATGCAGATAAGATAACGGTAAAATCTCTAGAGGTGGCGCTAAATGAGGAGCAATATGCATGGATTGAAAAATATGACCTAATCTTGGTATGAGGTTTCAACCAAGGGAAGCTCATCATTGAGGAGTACATTTATGTTTGGGACCAGTTAGCGTCTAGGTTTGAAAGGCTGTTGGGGGAGGTACCTCACCTAAAGGTCTCATCCTTATCATGGAAATTATTTAGGGATACAGAATCAGTTGAGGTTCAGTTTACTTTTAATCACTATGTTTAAGTTGGTGGTTGGGTTGCTAATAGGAAGGTTTGTTTTGGCATACTCTGCTGGATTTTGATCCTTGTGTTTTCTGTTTGGTTGTGTTGTTTGGTTTCATACATACTACTTGGATTTTCCCCTGAAGGGGATTAGAGCACGAAGCCTTCACCATTACTGGCTTTTTTGGATCTGGATGCTTGAGAGGGTATGGATTCGCCATCAGTTCCATGCCCATGCACTTCTGCACGAGACTGCTTACAGAAGGGTTGTGTTTGGGTGAAGGCTTGGGGTCATGACTTATTGGCTAGGGTGGGGCAGTCACGGTCGTTTTTTATAGATTTGTTTCTTTTTGGTGTTTGGTGGTTGAATTGTTGTACTATTGTTTCTCACTTTTCCCTTAAAAAGTTTTTTTGAAATAAAGAAATCAATTTTCAGTTAGTAAAAAAATAAATGTAGATGTATATTTATAGAGTTGGTATTTCAGTTACAAAATCTAATTTCATAACAAGTTAGAATTTAATTATAACCAGTAATGAAATCCCATGAAACATAATAATAATAACAATATTATTATTTTTTGGTGCGCCAACTTTCTAAAAGTAGAAAAATAATATTTTCCAACTCGTAAATAAATATTTTATCACCAAACAAAGTCTTGGTCCATTCAAATTCCTCTTGTATTTATTGAACAACTGGAAAATTATTTTAATCTATTAAATAAATATTTTATTCACAAACTAGTAAATAAAAATATATTAAATATTCAATAAAATAAATAAATATATTTTATTCACAATCTGAGGAATAAATATTTATTTAATTTATGAGACCAAAATAACTGAAATAAAACTATTCGTCAATATTGAGAGTAATATTTATTTTATTAATTAAATTCAAATAAAATTTAATCCAGACAACTAGAAACACTTAGTTTGTGACCCTATAAGATTATTTCTCATTGGAATTAGGTGGTCTTTCCAAAATTCCAAGATTAATATCTTGAAATAGGTCAATGCACCCAAGAGAAAGAACATAAATTCACAATGATAAGAACCATATAAAAATGCTCACTATGTAATATAATCCCTTTGTCACATAATCTCATCAAGAATGTTTCATAATGGTGCCATCAACATATTTTCTTAATACATAATTTATTGAATATCTAAATTAAACTCGTCATTACACCATGGCCATGGAATTTAGGGTGGAGGTTCTATTTTAATCAATGTGATGAGATATAAAATTCCATAAATATGGAAGGGAAGAATCCTTTCTTTAATTATCCATTAATAAAATGTCATTCATGATGCACCCAAAATACCCTACTTCCAGCCAACACATTTCATGATGGTTTTCATCTGAAAATCTAATTGTGCGAGTCATGAAATGAATTAATGATAATCTAAAAGTTTAAGGACCATTACAAAAATTTGTAAATAGGAATATATGATGACCCCAAAACATGCAGAATTACAACTGGTAGGTCTGTTCTCATAATCTACCATATTGGAGATTACTGAGTGCAAACTTCATGAGAAGAAGTCTCATCTGATTAAGAGTAATCACACCTGATGGTGTATATACTATGTGTCCCATCATATTATGTTATCCAACCACAGTACTATATTAAGAATATTGTCATAACACTCCAAGGATCCCATAATAGTGGGGAACTACTCTGCCCTTATCAATGGGATAAATACTCTCGAAAATTATTACATTATGGTCATGCAAAAAAATGAAAAATATATAATAAGATAGTCAATTTAATATTTAATACATCAAATATTCATGTAATCAAAGTACAAATAGTTGGTTCTAGGAAAAAAACTATAATAAATCCCCACTTGGAATAGGGCCAACTGCCTACAAATTTCAGTCCACTAGACCTCATATGATAATAATGTATCTGCTGAGTCAATGTTTGAGTCAAAAGTTTCACCACAATGTCTTATATAGAAATAATGCTCACTACATCTTCACCTCTTTGAGAAAATACATCAAAGAGATGATAATTTCGAAGTGTGTTATTCATCTAATGATGTGACCTTGGATTTTTTAAGAGTGACACCGCTATAGTATTATCATAATAGAGTCTGATGGGATCTTTAATTCTAGGTTCCACATCAAGCTCTTAGATGAAATTGTGCATCCAAACTGCTTCTTTTGCTGCCTCAGAAGCTGTAATATACTCATACTCTACTGTAGAATCTACGACCACAACCTTCTTAGAGTACTTAAACTCACAATACCTCCATTCAAAGTGAAGATGCATCCTGTTTGTGACTTCATGTAATCTTGATCACTATGGAAACTTGCATCTGTATATCCTATGATGACTAGTTCCTCATCTCCTCCATAAACCATGAATATATCATTTTTACGTCTCATATACATAAGGATAGTCTTTATAGCCATCCAATGGAGGTCACATGGATCATCTTGATATCTTCCTACCACACATAATGTGTAGGTGACAACTATCCTAGTCTATTGAATAACATACATAATTGACCCAATCATTGATGCATATGGAATCTTTTCCATTCTATTTATTTCCTCATTGGTCTGAGGACACATTTTCTTGGAAAGATGAATTCCATGTAACACTATAAACAATCTCCTCTTGGATTGTTCCATAATGAATCTCTTCAGTATATTATCAATGTATGTACTTTGACTTAGGCCGAGCAACCACTTTGATTTATCACGATGGATCTTGATCCCAAGAATATATGATTCCATGCCCAAGTCTTTTATGGAAAAACATTTATTAAACCATGCCTTAAAAGACTGTAAGACCAGTGTTTCATTTACAATAAGTAATATGTCATCAACATATAATATAAAGAAAATGACTACACTCCCACTAAACTTTTTTTAGACACAAATCTCATATTTGTTCTTTATAAAACCAAATTCTGTTATGGATTCATCAAAATGAATGTTCCATGACCTAGATTTTTAGTTTAATCCATAAATAGATTTTTTTCCAACTTATATATCTTATTCGTATCCTTTGGAGTCACAAACCCTTCAGGTTGTGTCATGTAGAAACCACCCTGAAGGTTCCGATTAGAGAATTTTATTTGGACATCCATTTTCCAAATCTCAGAGTAATGGTAAGCCGCAATGGAAAGTATAATTCTAATGGATTTCAACATTTCAACTAGCGAAAAGGTTTTATCTTAGTAAAAACCTGGACATTGTTTAAACCCTTTTGCAACCAGTTGCACCTTATGGGTATGGAATTATCCTTCCATTTCCAATTTCTTCTTGAATACCCATTTGCAACCAACTTACTTTACATCCACTTGAGGATTTACCAAAACCCAGACTTGGTTTTGGTACATGGAATCCATTTCAGAATTCATGGCTTCTTGCCACGTGGCAACATCTGTGCCACTTGCTGCTTCCTTGTAGGTTAAAGGATCTTTATTGTCAACTAATAAGGAGTCACCTTCCTTGGTAACTAGAAAACTATACTGTTATGGTTCTCCAACATCTCTTGTACTCCTACGTAGTTGTTGTGTCTTTCGAACAATTTCTTCTTCCACGAGACTTTGTGGAATCTGATACTATACCAACTCTTGTGTGCCTTGATCCTCGAATACATCGATGTTTATCTCACTCATGCTTTCTCTTTTAGAGACATGCTCCCTCTCATGAAATATGACATGTCTTTCCAATGTAACCCTTTTTTCTGAGGGTTCATATAGGTAACACTACAGAAAAAATGGTCATTTGTGATAGGTTAGGAGCCCGCCGCAAATAACCTTTCGAAAGGGGGTATTTGCAACAGGGGTGGGGGTGGGGGTAAGGACCCGTCGCCAATGGTTTCACACGAAATGCATGCCAAATCACGGGAAAGGGTATTTGCAAAGGGTTCTTATTCCCGTCACAAATACTCGACGTCATTTTTTAGTATTTGCGACAGGATACTTGTCCCATCGCAAATACTCCGTTGGCAGGTACCCATTTGCGACAGGCCCCGTCACAAATAACATTTTAACAGCCCACTGTAATTAATGCGGATATATGGCATTTGCGACGAGCCCCATCACAAATATGCCCGTCGCAAATAATATAACCTATATATATACCCCCATATGTTTTTCCTATCATTCTACTTTTTTATCAACCTCTCTCTCTATCTCTTCTGAAAAAATTTCTTCTAAAATTGTTCACAATTTAATGTTTAAAATCGGATCATAATCCGCGACTTTTATACTATGAAAGTTTTAATTTCAAGGTATTTATATATTTTTTATGGTTTAGTTAATTTATTTTATTTTATATATTTTTTAATTTTTGTTAGTTAGATGCAATTAAATTAAATTAGAATTAGATATTTGTTTTTTTAGTTTTTATTTTTAGGAATAATTATGTTTAAGTGTTCATTATAAATAATTTGTAATAATTAGTAATAAATAGTAATAATTATTAATAAAATGTAATTATTAGAAATAAATAATATTAATTGGGAATGATTAGGAATAATTAGGAATAATTAGAAATAATTATAAATAATTATGAATAATTGGTAATAATTAGGAATAATTGGTAATAATTATGAATAATTGGTAATAGTTCAGAATAATTGGTAATAATTAGGATTTATTGGTAATAATTAGGAATAATTGGTAATAATTAAAAGTAATTGGTAAAAATTAGAAATGGTTCGCAATAATTAAGAATAATTAGTAATAATTAGGAATAATTATTAATTATTTGGATTAATTACTAATAATTAGTTATAATTAGTAATAATTAGGAGTAATATGTAATAATTAGTAGTAATTAGTAGTGATTAGGATTAATTAGTATTAATTAGTAGTAATTAGTAGTAATTAATAGTAATTAGTAGTAACTAGTATTAATTAGTAGTAACTAGTATTAATTAGTTGTAACTAGTAATAATTAGTATTGATAAGTAATAATTTGTAATAATTAGTATTGATTAGTTTTAAAGTGTAATAATTAGTAATAAAGTGTAACAATTAGTAACAAATTGTAATAATTAGAAATAATTAGTCACAATTAGCAATAATAAGTAATAATTAGAAATAATTAGAAAAAATATGTAATAATTATAAATAATTTGTATTAATTAGTAATAATTAGAAATAATTTGTAATAATTAAAGATAATAAGTATTAATTAGTAATAATTATCAATAATTTCCAATAAATTGTAATAATTAGTAATAATTAGTAAAAAACTGTATTAATTAGTAAAAAACTATAATAATTGGTAAAAAATGACAATAATTAGTAATAATTAATAATAATTAAGATTAATTAGTAATAATTAGGATTAATTGGTAATAATTAGTCATAATTAGTAATAATTAGGATTAATTATCAATAATGAGTAATAATTACTAATAATTAGGATTAATTATCATTAATTAGTAATAATTAGTAATAAATTTTAATAATTAGAAATAATTACGAATAATTACTAATAATTAGTATTAATTAGGATTAATTAGAAATAATTAGGTTTAATCAGTAATAATTACTATTAATTTGTAATAATTATGATTAATTAGTGACAATTAGGGTTAATTAGTAATAATTAGGATTAATTAGAAATAATTTGTAATAATTAGTAATAATTAGGATTAATTAGAAATAATTTGTAATTATTTTGATTAATTATGATTAATTAATAATAATTAGTAAATTTTTTTAATAATTAGTAATAATTTTTTATAATTTGTAATAATTATAAATAAATAGTATTAAATTTTAATAATTAGTAATAATTAGTAACAATTAGTAATAATTAGTAATAATTAGTAAAAATTAGGATTAATTAGTTATAATTAATAATAATTTGTTGTAATTTTAATTATTTGTAATAATTAGAAATAATTTGTTATAATTTGTACTAATTAGTAATAATTAGTACTAATTAGTAATGATTAGAAATAATTAGGATTAATTTGTAATAATTTGGATCAATTAGGATTAATTAGTAACAATTCGAATTAATTAGTTATAATTAGGATTAATTAGGAATAATTCGGAATAATTATGATTAATTAGGAATAATTAGTATTAATTAGTAATAATTTGGATTAATTAGTAATAATTATGATTAATTAGTAATAATTAGGATTAATTAGTAATAATTAGGATTAGTTTGTGTTAATTAGTATTAATTAAGATTAATTAGAATTATTAAGGATTAATTAGGATTAATTAGCATTAATTAGGATTAATTAGAATTAATGAGGATTAATTAGCATTAATTAGGATTAATTTGCATTAATTAGTTATAATTAGTAATAATTAGTAATAATTTTGATTAATTAGTAATAATTAGGATTAATTAGTAAAAATTAGGATTAATTAGTAATAATTAAGATTAAGTTGTAATAGCTATGATTAATTTGTAATAATTAGGTTTAATTTTTAATAATTAGTAATAACTAGGATTAATTATAAAATTTTGTAATAATTAGGATTAATTAATAATAATTAGGAATAATTAGTAATAAAACATAATAAATTTGAGTACATTGATAAACTTGCACAATTTCTAGCAGATTGATAAAATTCCTTTTGATCGATGCCTCAAATCCTTGCAATGTTATCCCATGGGAAATTTGAATGAAAAATCATATCATACATACATCAGAGTATATTTTTCATAGTGAATTATGTCTAAGAAAGTTGAAAGGAGGTGAGTTGTCGGACAAAAGAGGCTCTTTTTCTTGATGACTCACCCCTTCAAATTTCTACGACTGAAATCACTATGAAAAGATTTCTCTAATGTACAAATATTAATTTTTTGATGCACGAGCATGGAGAGCAGTGCAACGAGGCCTCCCTACTATCTATCCTTGTGAATTTGAAAATTGATATTTGTACTTCAGAGAAAAAATTTCATAGTTATTTTACTCACAAAAAAGTTGCAAGGGAATGAGTCGTCAGACAGAAGATCTACCGCCATTCCGTTGGGAATTGTGCCACTGGTAATTAAAAATAATTAGTACAAAATAATTGAAACTGATAATAATTAGTGTTAATTAGTATAAATTTTTATAAATGAGTATAGATTGGTATACAATATTAAAAAATAGTATAAATAACAATAAAATAATATAAATTATTATAAATTTATATTGGAGATAATTTAATTATCTTCTATTTTTGGATAGTTTTTTATCTTATATATAATTATACAAAATAACTAATTATTTCATATTTTTTAGAAAAATATGGAATGGGGAAGTCAATAAAATTCATTATTAGATAATCATGTTAAAAAAATCAGCGCAGGAATCCAAACAGTTCAGGTTTAAATACTATATAAATTGGGGGTGTTCAAGCTTTCTTATCATTTGAATTATCAAAACAAAAATTTGATTCAGAAGGGCCTATAATGTTTCCTTGTAAAAAATGTGCTCTGAGGATGTGTGACACATTTGAAAACATTGGAGGTCATTTATTACGATTTGGATTTCAACTAGATTGTGTTTTTTGGTATCAACATGGGGAAAAAAGTTCCCGAGAAGACATTAATAATTTGGTTCCAGATTTAGCACGATTTTAAAATTTAGTACATGATGTGGCTGCTCCATATGTTCAAAAAACTGAAATTCAGGCTGATATTGATTTTAATCTTGAGTTGGACCCATCTCATTTATATAATTTGTTGAGGCCCGCCGAGGATGCCTTATATCCTGGTAGCAAGATAAGAAAGTTTGAAGTAGTTTCTAAATTTATGGCTATTAAATTAGATAATTTAATTTCATATTGTTGTTTTGATCAGATATTCTCTTTGTTAAAAACACGACTATGTGAAGGAAATGTGTTTCCTACAAATTTATAGAAGAGAAAGAGGATGGTTCGTAATCTGGGTCTCAGATATCATAAGATTCATGCATGTTAAAATGATGACTTCTTATATTATTGTGAAAATGAGTTATTGGATAGTTATCCTACATGTAGACAATAATGGTAGAAAGAAGCTCAACCAGGGAATTATGGATTTATTCCTATAAAACAATTGAGCTATTTCCCACTCACACCTAGATTGTAATGTTTATTTATGTCTTAGAACACATCATCATTGATGTCATGTCACAAAACCGACATTTCAACTGATAAAAGCTTAAATCATCCCTATAGTGGTTATTCATGGAAACATTTTGACCAAGTGCATATTTCTTTTTCTTTAGAAACTAGAAATTTGCGATTAGGTCTTTCTACTAAAAGTTTTGATCAATTTGGTTCTTACTGTTATCAGTATTCATGTTGGCATGTCTTTATAACTCTGTACAATTCACCTCCATGGATACTGATGAAAGAGCCATATATCTTTTTGACCCTATTAATTCAAGGTCAACCAAAAAAGAATATTGTTATTTATTTGAAACCATTTATTGATGAGTTAAATTAATTATGGAGTAATGGTGTTAATACATTTGATGTTGCTGTGAAACAATACATCCTACTGAAAGCTACATTGATGTGGATAATTAGTGACTTCCGAACAAATGGCATGCTATCTTGCTGGAGTACACATGTTCCAAAATCATTTCCAAACTGTATGAGAGACCACAAAGTGTTTATGCTTTTAAATTGTAAAAAAACTTGTTTTTTTACTTTCATCAAAGATTTCTTCCAACCGATCATCCTTTTCGAAGAAAAAAATATCATTTTACAAAACAAATAGTTGAAAAAGATGTGTCTCCAACAATGATATAAGGTACAGAGTTAAAATAAATTGTATCTTCATTATCTTCTATCACATTTTGACAAAAAATAAACCAACATAAAATTTATTGGTTTTGAAAAGAGAACCATTGGATAAAAAAGATTATTTTTTTGGGATTTTCCCTATTGGTCTATCACCTATTGAATGTGATGCATATTGAGAATTTTTTTTTTGATAATTTATTTCATGCAGTTCTGGATACACCAGGTAAGACCAAAGATAATTTAAATTCATTATTATATCTTGAACAAATTTTCAAGAGACCGGAACTTGAACTGTTTGAAAATGTTATATCACAAGAGTTAATAAAGACAAAATCAGCTTATATACTTTCCAAAGAGAGTCTATTATTATTTTTTAATGGATTATAGATTTGAGACATCCAGATGGCTATGCTTCCAATTTGGGTAGATGTGTAAGAAATGATCATATTACCATATTGAAATGTCATGACTATCATGTTTTAATGGAAAGACTTCTGCCAATTGGGATAAGAGGCTTGTTAAATCCTATGATTTGGGATGCGCTAAGAGACATTTTAAAATTTTTAAATCCATTTTTTGCATTGAAAACAGACTATGATGCATAAAGAAATCATTAAGAAGATGTAGTTTTTATTTTATGTAAACTAGAAGAAATCATCTTACAAGGTTTTTTTGACTCAATGGAACATTTGATATTATATTTTCTACATGAAACAAAATTTGGAGGTCTGTTACAGTTCTGATGGATGTACCCATTTGATAGATGCATGAAAAAATTGAATAAAAGTATGTAAGAGAGCATCAGTTGAAGGCTCAATTACATAAGATTACTTTCAAGAGGAAATTTCTTTTTTATGCTCTCATTACTTTCATTTTGAGTATCCATCAAAACACAACTACATGAAACTTAACGAGGGAAATGTTGATGATTACATGATAAATCAATAATCAGTTTGAAATTAGCCTAATCTTGGCTTTGGTAGAGATCATGAACAATGGATTTCAGATGATGAACATCATAGAGCTCATACATATATTCTGATCAACTATATGGAAATAAATCCATTTATTTGGTGAGTACTCCTATAACTTATTATATAATTTCTGTAACAATATATTAACCTTATTTATTTTACAGGTTATATGATAATAATATTGAGAAACAGTTTTTACAAATTACAGCAGCATCTCATGAAGAATTCCATAAAAAAAATTTCTATTGGTTTCAAAAGCTAGTAGCATAAAGTATATTTTATTTCACATGAAAACTCAATTTAATAATTTTTTATAGTGATCAGAGTTTTACAAATTTTTATGTATCTAAATATGAAGATAAAATTAATAATTGATTGTATGTATTGATTAACCCACCATCCAAAATGGTTAAATCTTATAATGCATATGTGGTTAATAGTTTTCTATTTCATACACATGCATATGAGGAAAGAAAAAAAACAATGAATAATGGTGTTTACTGGAGAGGATCTCATCATAGAGAACTAAAGTTGACTTTTATGGAATACTATAAGAAATCATTGAACTGTGTTATCTGGGAAAAAATTACATAATGTGGTTAAAATGTGATTGGTTGGATAATGAGAGGGGCTTGCGTGTTCGTCTGATTCATGGAATCATTGATATTAAATATAAAAGTCTTATTTTAGTAAATAAACCATTTTATTGGCTAATCAGGAACATAAAATTTAGTATACAAATTACTATGATACTTCAAGGGAGTTGGGTGATTGGTGGAGCATAATATATATTAAATCTCAAGAGAATCGTTTTACTAAAAGTGAATGTGGTTCCACTGAAGTACAAGGAATTTAATTTTTTCAAGAGACTGTTCTGAATCCATATTTTTCACGAAGAGACACGAATATCATTAATGACACCCCAGAGTTAAGGGCAGTTGGTGAAGATGTTGTTAATGATGTTACAATTGAATTTGAAATGATAAGAGATGATAAAACTGAAAGTAAAATGGAAATTGATGATGATGGGGAGGAAGATGAAGACATTGACATCGATAGCTAAGAAGATGAGGATGAAGATGAACATTGACATAGATAAATTATGGTTATTGTTGACCTCACCTGTTTTGATAATCCCAATAATGATTTAATATGATTTGATAATCTTGATGTGTACTTATAATTCTATATATATATATGCCAAATATCAAAATAATCATTGGAATATGTCAATCAATGTTTATCTATGATTAATCATACTTTTACATAATTCTAACTCAATCTAGATATGTTTTGCATAGAACATAGTCACTGATATGCTCAAAGCTACTGATACAGACCTACCGATACTTAGTCTACTAATAGACATAATCAACAATAAGAAAAGGTCACCGATATACAGAGCTACCGGTTTGTATAATTCCACCAGTAAAAAAATGTCACTGATAGATCTAGTCTACCGATACAGATGAGCTACTGGTATAAAGTCCACCAATACAACATCCACCGATACAGACAACTACCGATAGAAGCAGAGCTACTGATAGAACAAGTTGACTGATGTGCATAAGTCCACCGGTATGCACTTAATCACTTGTACAGAACGGAGCTACCGATATGCACAGGCTACCGATACAAAATTCTATCGTTACACCAGACCTACCAGTAGAGTAAGTCTACCGGTATAAGAAATTATACTGCTATGAAGTTGACTGATACAATTAGACACTGAATGATACAAGGATCTACCGCTTCAAGTAGTTACAACTACCGATATAGAGGAGCCACAGATATAAGCTCACTGTTATAAGGAGCTACTGATTGAAAACCATTCACTATTTTCCTAAACTAAATTTCTATTTGTTTATTTAGAAACGACCATATTTGATGATTTTAATGCAATTAATGTTATTTAATGATAGTTTTTGGCATGTCAGGGAACTTTACCTCATACCTGTGGAAAGGTAATCATTCCCACTACCGGAGCTGAAAGCTATAAAAGGAAGGACAAAGGCCATGCAAAAGAAGTGCTAAATAAAGGCTAAAGAGTGCTGAATAGTGGTGCATACAGAAAAGAAAGGCTACATCCATACTGGAAGAACACTGGACAATCACGAATCCATTCATCCAAGAAGAGAAAATAAGCTGAACTTTACTCAAGGAGTGAAGAACTACAATGAGCCCTTTATGCACCCAAGCTGATCAAACTGAACTTGAAGAAAATGGCCCTCTGTTTTTAGACAAAAAATAGAGAAGGACTCAAAAGTGTTCCTGATTAATTAAAGGAGTCTAGAGCTGCACTCTAAATCACTAGAGCATTCTAAGACTCATATCTACTTTCTCAGTGATTCTTTTATTTAAATTTTGATAAGTGTTCATACTCTTTATATTTTATGCACACACTGTCTCCTGTGCTAAACTGGAAGATTTCTAAATCTTCACACAGAACTTCTATAACTCTCTTGTACCCCACTGTGGATAGTGGTAGAGGTCAATTAGGACCTGTAAAACTAGTGTGTTTTTGTTTTTATTTCCCATGAAGAACTATGGTAGAGGTCTTAGTACCTAGACAGTCTCTGTACTGTTGTTTACCCCGATCCAGGGAGTGGATAAAATTTATATAAATTGTTTGAGATGACTAAGTCTCGTCTTGAGACTGAACCTCTTGGTTTTATCTGCTATGAATCTTAGATGAAGTCTAGGGTATACTATATATTTTATCTTCCGCTGCTAATTACTTTGAATTTCAAACCGTTTTAAAGTTACTTTGATAGTTAATCTAATAAGTGTTTGTAAGTATTGTAAATCAGTAGGTTAGTTTCAAAAGCTAATTTAATCTTCTGATTAAATTACCTGAGACCTAATCAATCTTTTGAGAACCTAATCAAACCCTTACAGTTTTAAAAATTCACTATAGTTTAACTTTGTTTTTAATTGCGGAATTTCAATAGAGTTTTTTTAACAAAAATTTTAATTGGAACTAAATTCACCCCCTCTTGAGTATCCACTCTGAACAAAATTTGGTATCAGAGGTTTTTTTATTATTAAAGGTTTTCGAAACACTCTGTTTTTCAACTGTGATTTTAGTTGTATCTTGAAGATCTTAAATTTATGTTAGTTCTAAATTTTATCTATTTAAATATATTTTCTAAAATCTTATTATGGATAATAGATTAGAAGGTGCTGCTACCAATAACCACATTTCTATAATGGTGTTAATTATGCTCAGTGGAAGCTTAAAATGAAAATTCATTTAGAGAGTATGGGATTTGACATTTGGACAACTATTGAGACTCAATATAAGTTTCCAGAAACTGAAAGAACTACTCGGGATGAACCTACTAAAACTGATTACAATAATAACTATAAAGCAATGAATGATATGTAATTTGCTTTAAGGGATGAAGAATTTAATTGCATATATGCTTGAAAAACTTATTATGAAATTTGGGATACTTTGGGTGTTTCTCATGAGGGACCAAAAAATGTTAAGGAAATGAGATTGAATTCCTATACTATTAAGTATGATAATTTTAAAATGAAGCCTGATGAACCTATTTCTGACATGTATCTCAGGTTCAATGAGACTGTAAACCCTATGAGATCTCTTGGTAAAGCTGTTCCTAAAAAAGAATAGATCATGAGATTATTAATATGTCTACCAGAAAGATGGAGAGACATATCTGTTTCAATAAGAGAATCGTGTGATATAAGTTCACTACCTATTAAGGAATTAATTGGTAAGATTATGATGCATGTAGAAGAAATTAAAGTAAACAAGGAGGGAAGATGATGAACCAAAGAGGAAGTCAGTGGCATTTAAGTCTACTGTTTCAAAGAGAAAGGATAAGGAGAAAGCTCACATACCTACTAAAATCTCAACAAGTGAAAGTTCAGATTCTGATAGTGATGCTGAGATGGATCAAATAGCTTGGAGATTTAAGAAGTTCTATAGGAAGAAGAAATTCTTCGAAAAATAAAATTATAAAGGAAAATATGACAACAAATGTCGTTGGATGAAGGATTGGGAAAATCCTGATAAAAGTGATGACATTGTCTGCTATGAGTGCAAAAGGAAATGACATGTGAAACAAGACTGTCTAAAATTAATGTTCAAGAAGAAATATGACTACAAGGAAAATAAGTACAAGAAATATATGAAAGAAACTTGGAGTGCTTCATAAGACAGTTCAAGTTATTCTGATTCATATTAGGATGAAAAATATCAAAAATCTAATATGTGTTTCATGACAAACACATCTGAGGTAACAATGGATACTCCTACTTTAAATTCATTTTATTCTGGAGTTGATTATGATTCTGAATCTGAAAAAATTCTAAGTGAAGAATTATTTGAATACTGTAATATGCTAGAAGAAACCTTTAATGAATTAAAGGACATGTATAAATCCTTAAAGAAATAGCATGCTTTGACCAGTTCTGTTAAATCTGCACTTGATATAGAAATGGAAAAGAATGCCCAACTACTTAAGGAAAATACTGAATTGAAATTGTCTAATGAGAAATTAAATAAGGACTTAGAGAAATTCACAAATGGAAATAATACTCTAACTCAAATTCTAGGAAAAAAAGTGGCGCCAAAATATACCACTAGAATAGGCTATCAGGCCAGAAGGAGACAGATTACTAAAAAAAGAGTTATTCCTAAATCTGGATAGAATGCTGCTAGTTCTAGTTCTGTAAATTAATATGATTCAACTAGTTATTCATATGGTTATAGATCAAATAAAGTTTATCTTTCAAAATCATTTAAATCTATTGATTTTATGAAACCCATTAGACAAATTTGGGTACCAAAAGTTTTTCTTGCTAACCTGTCTGGACCCAAGAAAATCTGGGTACCAAAATCATTTTCTGTTTAAACCTGTTTTGTAGGAAACTTTCTTGAAAAGATCCCATAAGAAGGTATAGTACTTGGAAAATGGATGTTCAAGGAATATGACTGGAGATTACTAATTCATCAAGAGATTAATCAAAGTTTATGGAGGTCATGTCACCTTTAGTGATAATTAAAAAGGAAAAATCCTCGGCTTAGGCCAGATTGGTAACACTGATTCAGTTTTAATTTCCAAAGTTTTATTTGTTGATGGAATTAAATATAATCTGTTAAGTATTTCTCAATTGTGTGATTATGATTTCAATATTAAATTTGAAAATTATTATTGTAATCCTCTTAATTCTAAAAATATTTTAGTATTTTCTGCTTTGAGAAATGAAAATGTTTATGCTGTTGATTTGAATTGTTTAGATAAACAAAATGTTACTTGCATAAATAATTTTCATAAAGAGTCTTGACAATAGCTCAAAATATTTGGACATTGAGACATTCAGTCACTTAGAAAAATGACTAGGAAATACTTAGTTATAGACCTACAAAAACTAGAATTCCCAACAAAAAAAGTTTGTAATCCCTGTCAAAAGGGAAATCAACATAAAGTTTCTTTTAAATCCTAGAAAGATGTTTCAAATTCTCAACCTCTCGAGTTGGTTCACATGGACTTGTTTGGACCTTTTATAGTTTCTAGTTTAAATGGGAAGCACTATGTCTATGTCTTAGTAGATGACTTTTCTAGATATAGTTGGGTATACTTCTTAGCTCACAAGAGTGAAGCTTGTTCGTACTTTATTAAATACTCCAAGTCTGTAAAGAAACTTAGTGGACATAAGATTAAGACCCTCATAAGTGATCATGGTCGTGAGTTTGAAAATCATGAGTTTGAATATTACTTCTCACATAATGGCTATAGTCACAACTTTTCTGCCCCTAGGACACCTCAACATAATGGTGTAGTAGAAATAAGAAACATAACCCTTCAAGAGATTGCAAGAACTATTCTTAATGAGTATGACCTTCCTGTTTACTATTGGGATGAAGCTGCAAACATAGCTTGTTATATTATAAATAAATTCTTGATTAGAAATATTCTCAAGAAGACCCCTTATTAATTGTGGAACCATAGGAAACCTATGGTTAATTACTTCAGAGTTTTTGGATACAAAGTTTTTATTCTCAATACTAAGGATAATCTTGAAAAGTTTACTTCTAAAAGTGAGGAAGGAATTTTTATTGGTTATTATTTAACAAGAAAAGCCTATAGAGTTTTCAATAAAAGAACCAAATGAGTGGAAGAATCTGTTCACATCATGTTTGATGGAACTGATCCACATGAACCTAAGTATTCTATTGAAAATATTGAAGAAGATTTGTCTATTTTAGACCTTAATGATAAAATCAATGAACCTATTGTAAAGACATATAGTTCTAGAAACATTCCAGAACCTGCTTCTATTGAACTCAAACCTACAGATGAACCTGAAATTTCTAGTCCCACCTTTACTAGATCAACTAGGATTCTAAAGAATCATCCTTTAGATGCTGTTGTTGGTAATCTTGATAGAGGAACAAAAACTAGAGCTTCTCTAAGAAACCAGGTTGAACATCAAGCCTTTATTTCACAGTTAGAACCTAAAAATGTCAATGATGCAATCAATGATGAATTTTGGGTAATGGCTATGCAAGAAGAATTAAATCAATTTGAAAGAAACAAATTCTAGGAATTAGTTGACAGACCTAAGGACACTTTGACCATAGACATTAAATGGGTTTTTAGAAACAAAGTTGATGAGTCTGAAAATATAGATAGAAACAAATAAAGGCTAGTTGCAAAATGGCATAATCAAGAGGAAGGAATAGAATATGAGGAAACCTTTTCCCCTATAGTTAGATTAGAAGCTATAAAGATCCTACTTGCCTATGATGCTCATCTGAATTTCATGTTATATAAAATGGATGTTAAAATTTCTTTTCTATATGGTTTTATAATTGAAGATGTTTTTGTTTAACAAACACCTAGCTTTACTAATCCTCATTTTCCAAATAGAGTTTTCAAGCTCTCTAAAGCTTTATATGGTTTAAAACAGGATCCAAGAGCTTGGTATGATAGCCTTATCAATTTTCTTATCTCAAAAGGTTTTACTAAATGGATTTCTAATCCAAATATTTTTATTAAAATAATTTCTAAAGATGTTTTGATAGTACAAATCTATGTTGATGATATTATTTTTGGATCTTCTAAACATACTTTATGTACTGGTTTTTCAAAGAGTATGCAAAATTAATTTGAAATAAGTTTCATGGGAGAACTGAAATATTGTCTTGGATTTTAAGTTTTTTAAAATGAAAATGTTATTATTTTGAATGAAAGTAAATATAAAAAGGATCTTTTAAAATGTTTTGGTTTGGATAGTATTAAGGAAGGTGTTACACCAATGAGTACTGTTTGTAAGTTGGACATTGATGAATCTGGAAAACCAGTGGATCAAACCAACTACAGAGGTATGATTGGAAGCCTATTTTACCTCACTACTTGTCGACCATATATTATATTTAGTGTGTGTATGTGTGAAATATTTCAAGCTAATCCAAAAGAATCCCATTTTCTTGCTGTTAATTTTTTTTTAAATATCTTAAACATACTGCTAACTTAGGATTGTTTTATCCAAAAGGACAATTTTTTTAATTAATGAGTTATTCAGATGCTGACTTTGCTGGTTGAAAGTTGGATAGAAAAAGCACATCTATAACATGTCATTTATTGGGAAAATCCTTAGTATCATGGTGTAGTAAGAAGCATAATTTTATTGCATTGTCTACTACTGAAGAAGAGTATATAGCTGCTGGTAGTTGCTGTGCACAAATTCTGTGGATGAAACACAATCTTTTGGACTATGGATATCAATTTAGACATGTATCTATTAACTGTGATAACAATAATGCAATTAATATTTCCAAGAACCCTGTATCTCTCTCTAGGACCAAACACATTAATGTAAGGAACCACTTTTTAAGAGATCATTACCAAAAAGGTGATATTACTCTTTAATTTATAGGTACTAAACTTTAATTAGCTGATATTTTCACCAAACCTTTAAGTTCGGATAGATTAGGTTACATTAGACCTGAGTTAAGAATGATTAACCTTGACCATTAGAAACATCACTGTTAGAAACCTCACCAGTATGAACCTCTCTATTATACCTCACCAGTATGGACCTCACCGTTAGTGGGACTAACTGATAGATAAAACTCACTATTAGGAATTCTCACCGGTACCTATTACCTTTAGGTCGCGCTGTTTTCAAAGTTTTTAATCTTTAGCTTCCAGAATATGTATCATTTACATTATGTTTATTATGTTTTGTTTATTTGCTTTATGATTCCTAAATGATAAAACACTAGTCTTAACCTCTCTCGATCCACCTCGAGCCTCTTAATTTCAAATCTTAGCTCTCAAACCTTCGAACCCTAAGCCTCGCGATTCAATGGAAAGTGTAAAGAGACCTTTAATCAGTGGAAAGGAAGATGAACTGAGTGCTAAGAGACTCAAAGGCGAGTCTCGCAGTGGAATTGAAGTGAATAAACCCACAAATCCGCATCTTGTTCAAAGGGAGATAGTAGTTGAAAGGGAGCTATGCATGGAATGGCTAATGTCAAGTGAATTGTTAGTTCTAGAAGTTCTGGAAGATCATAAATGGATAGAATGCTTCTCGAACAACAATGGCCCCTATTATCCAAAGCTGGTAAAAGATTTCTATGAGTATGTTTGGTTTGAGAAATCAGAAGTCGATAATAGGATGGTATATATTGTGAATGGAAAGGAGAGAGATTTTTCTTCTATTGAGTGGGATGAATGCCTGAAGGTTCCACATGAAGGTTTTTTGGGATATTTATCGAAATCAGTACCTCTTACTAGTAATATCTTTAAGTATGAAACTGCTTTAGAAGAGATAACAGGAGATTACACTCCTAGAAAAGTAGTTTCTGTAGAAATGAATGGAGAGAACCGGCTGCTATTTAAGTTCATTCAGCATGTTTTAATTCTAAGGATATGGGATTTTACAAATCTCAAATACCAGGATATTTACTTGATGCATATATTGAGTCATGGGGTTCAGGTAAATTTGTGCAGGCTGTTAATGGTTCCAATTGAGGATATGACTAGTCCAAAGTCCAAAACCAATGCCTTATTCTTTGTTAAGATGATTTCGGTTATGATTAAAGTAAAGGGAGTAGTTGAGTCTCAGGATGAGATATTGGTAGTAAAGAACAACTTGTGTATCACTAGAACAGTATGTATGTACATGATGATTAATTGGAATCCATGGAAAAGAGAGTGGGTTAATAATGATAAGAAGATATATGATATGTTTAATCCTATGGATCATCCTTCTAGGCCTAAGGATGTGAGGGATCCAGGTCTAGGACATGATGGGGAGAATCCACAGTATAATGATGATTCAGAAGAGGAGGATTCCTCAGTAGCAGATGGAGGAGATCAAGACTTTCCTCCTAGCCCAACTCCTGAAATTGTGTCACAAGAAAAGGAAGTTTAGCAGAGATCAGATCAGGAAGAGGCTGCTCGAGAGAATGAAGAAGAAGTTCATGCAAGTGAAGCATCTGTTTATTTCAGCATCAACCTTATTCCACTGATTGGACACTCCTTAATGCCTTCTGAAGAATTTTATGAAGTTGATATACCTGTACCTATTCCTGAGGAGCCTCCTGCTATTGCAGAATTGGAGATGGTTGTGGAGGATTCTGATGAGGAAGACCAAGCAGCTGAGGGTGCTATTGTTGTATAGAAGAATTCACCAATTGAGGGGGAGAATAAAACTAGGCTAGACACTATTTTAGTGGAAAATGATATTGAGGACTGGGAAGAATACCCAGGTTTGGTGGTGTGTTTATTAGATTACCCTGATTCTGATAATGAGGAATCCCTTCGGAGACCAAGAGTCAATTATGACATTCTTTCTGAGTTATTACCTGAAGATGTGGTAAGAAAACATGATCTGGAAAAGTTAAACTCTGATCATAAAGCTAGTTTTGTGGAAAAAGTAATGAGAATGGAAGCTTCACTAGTGTCATCTATTAAGACTGTTATGGATGACTGTGTGGTCAGTATAATATCTAAAATAGTTCCTGTTGGTGCACCTGCTAATATGATCACCAGAAATGATTTCGAATCTTTTAAGGATGAAATGAAAGAGTTTTTAAATGATTCTGTTATTGAGACACAAAATTGTTTTTTGAGGAGTTGAGCCGATTGGAAAGTTCTTTTGAACTCTATCTTGGGTACTGTGTGTCAACCTCTATGGCTGAGATAGTGGATGAAATCACAGCTTTCCAGAATCAGATGTCTAGATTGGGAGAGGATGTTGAATTTCTAAAGAAATCAGTTGTCTCTCTGGAATCCTATATGAGTTATAAATCTCAAGCAGACAAGGATTTGGCCTATATAAAAAGTGTTGTGAGACAGATGGTTTCAGTTTTTGAGGGCTTTAAGAAGTCAGTGGAAAATCATGTCAGTACTCAGGATTCTCTTGTAAAGAACCATATCAATGGCCTAACTAAGAGTTTCAAGGAAACTGTGGCTATTTCTATTGGTTCTCTTGCTTCCATACCGTCAATAGATTTGTGTCAAATTAGATCTTTGATGAAGTATGAGCTTGGTTCAGCTTCAACCAGTGGCTCTATGGACTCATTTTCTCTAATTCAAGTGGTTTCTACCACTTGGGATATTGGAAAAATCGTTTAGAGTTTTATGAAGGAGGCTACTACTTCTCAAATGGAAGTCAAGGAAAAAGTCAATTATTATTTCCAAAGGGTTTACACCAACCATCAGCTCAATAATAATTTCAAGATTATGTTAGAAAACATGAAGCTACCACCAGTCAATCAAGCCTTACAGGAAAAAGTAAGAAAACTCAGGAAGCTAACTACAGCCTTGTATAAGTTTTTTTAAAACAAGGATGACTTTCTGTCTCCTATGGAAAGGGGAGGAGGAATCATTTTGGATTTCAGAAATCTGTTGTTTCCTTTATATCATGTTGATGCTCGTCCAGTGATCATACCACTAGTTTTACCTGCATCTACCTCTCCTACTTCTCCTAGTCAAATGACTCCATCCCAAGCCATCCGCAACCTTACTCCTATGATCCCTCAAAGAGCTGCACAGTACATGATAGGAATAGTTTCAGTAGCTCGGCCTCCTCTGATCATTTCTGGTGTTCCTAAACCTCCACCTGACTCCACACAGTTTGAGTCTACCTCAGATCCGAAAGGAAAATCCCACGTGGACATTTAGGAGGTGGATTGATTGTTGGCTAGGACCTTTGATAGGAATAATTTTTATTTCATTTGTATTTCATTTGTATTACTTTTTTATTTCACTTGTACTCTTTTCCCCATGACATATATCCATGCTCTTGTTTTATTTTCTCTATTTCTCATTTCCTCTGATATATTCTTTTCACCCTTCATTTTTGAAAATCACAAAGGGGGAGAATATGTATATACAAGGGGGAGAATATGTATCTAAAAGGGAGAATATAAAAGGCAAAAATATGAATATATAAACTTCTTCTTATAACTCTACCTCTGATATAGAAGGGTACATCTGTTGTACGCAAAGGGAGAAATATGAGCTTAATATGTTCTATTCCTATCTTACCTTTGATACATTTATTTTTTATTTTATTCTGATACATTTCTATTTTATTTTACATAACTCTAGTACATTTGTTTTTATTGACCTCTGATACAATTGTGTTAATGACTATATCCTCTGATACATTATTGATTTTTTTGGTTTATAATACCATGAGTTGTGATTATCAAAAAGGGGGAGATTGTTGACCTCACCTGTTTTGATAATCCCAATAATTCTTTAATATGTTTTGATAATATTGATGTGTACTTATAATTCTATATATATATATATATATATATATTCTAAATATCAAAATAATCATTGGAACATGTCAATCAATGCTTATCTATGTTTAATCATACTTTGACATAATTCTAACTCAATATGGATATGTTTTGCATAGAACACAGTCACCCATATGCTCAAAGCTACTGATACAGACCTATCAGTACTTAGTCTACCGATAGACATAGTCATCGATAAGAAAAGGTCACTGATATACAGAGCTACCGGTATGTATAAGTCCACTGGTAAGCACATGTCACTGAAATATCTGGTCTACCGATACAGATGAGCTACTCGTATAAAGTCCACCAATAAAACATCCACCGATACAGACAACTATCGAAAGAAGCAGAGATACATATAGAACAAGTCGATCGGTGTGCATAAGTCAACCGTTATTCACTTAATCACTGGTACAGAACAGAGCTACCGGTATGCATATGCTACCGATACAAAAGTCTACCGTTACACCAGAGCTACCGTTAGACTAAGTCTACCGCTATGAAGTTCACTAATATAATGAGACACTGACTGATACAAGGAGCTACCACTACAAGGAGTGAAAACTACCGATACAGAGGAGCCACCGATACAAGCTCACTGTTATAAGGAGCTACCGATTGAAAACTATCCAATGTTTTCCAAAACTATATTTCTATTTGTTTATTTTGAAACGATCATATTTGATGATTTTAATGAAATTAATGTTATTTAATGATAGTTGTTGGCATGTCAGGGAACCATACCTCATACCTGTAAAAAAGTAATAATTCCCATTATCGGAGCTAAAATCTTTAAAAGGAAGGACAAAGGTCGCGCAAAATAAGTACGAAATAAGGGCTGAAGTGTGCTGAAAAGTGGTGCATACAGAAAAGAAAGTCTACATCCATTCTGGAAGAACAATATACATACACGAAGCCATTCATTCAAGAAGAGAACACAAGATGAAATTTACTCAAGGAGTGAATAAATACAATGAGCTCTTTATGCACTCAAGCTGATCAAACTGAACATCAAGAAAACAACCCTCTGTTTTTCAGACAAAAACCAGAGAAGGACTCAGAAGCATTTCTGATTAACTAAAGGAGTTTAGAGATGCACTTCAAATCACTAGAGAATTCTAAAACTCATATCTACTTTCTCAGTGATTCTTTTATTTACATTTTTAGCAGTGTGCATAATCTGTATATTTCATACACACACTGTCTCCTATGCTAAACTGTATGATTTCTAAATCTTCACACAAAACTTCTATAACTCTCTTGTATCCTACTGTGGATAGTTGTAGAGGTCAAGTAGGACCTGGACAGCCAGTGTGCTGTGGTTTTTGTTTTCCTACGAAGAACTGTGGTAGGGGTCTTAATACCTGGACAGTCTATGTACTGTTTTTTACCCCGATCCAGGGAGTGGATCAAATTTATATAAATTGTTTGAGAGGATGAAGTCTCAGCTTGAGACTGAACATCTTGGTTTTATCTACTGTGAATCTTAGATTAAGTCTAAAGTATACTATATATTTTATATTCCGCTGCTAATTACTTTGAAATTCAAACATTTATAAAGTTACTTTGATAGTTAATCTAGAAATTGTTTGTAACTATTGTAAATCATTAGGTTAGTTTCAAAAGATAATTTAATCTTCTGATTAAATTATCGGATAGCTAATCAATATTTTGAGAGCCTAACCGAACCCTTACAGTTTTACAAATTCACTACAGTTTAACTTAGTTTTTAATTGGGGAATTTTAATAGAATTTTTTTAAACAAAAATTTTAATTGGAAATCAATTCACCCCCATCTTGAGTATCCACTCTGAAGAACATTTGGTATCATAGGTTTGTTTATTATTAAAGGTTTTTGAAACACTATGTTTTTCAACTGTGATTTTAGTTGTATCTTTAAGATCTTAAATTTATGTTAGTTCTAAATTTTATCTCTTTAAATATATTTTCTAAAATCTTATTATGGATAATATATTAGAAGGTGCTTCTACCAACATGCACCTTTCTTTAATGGTGTTAATTATGCTCAGTGGAAGCTTAAAATAAAAATTCATTTAGAGAGTATGAGATTTGACATCTGGATGGCTATTGAGACTCAATATAAGATTCCAGAAACTAAAAGAACTACTTGGGATGAACCTACTAAAACTGATTACAATAATAATTGTAAAGAAATGAATGATCTTTACTGTGCTTTAGGGGATGGAGAATTTAATAGCATATCTTCTTACAAAACTGCTTATGAAATTTGGAATACTTTGGGTTTTTTCTCATGAGGGAATAACCATTGTTATGTAAATGAGATTGAATACCTATACTATTAAGTATGATAATTTTAAAATGAATCCTGATGAACCTATTTCTGACATGTATCTCAGGTTCAATGAGATTTTCAACACTATAATATCTCTTGGTAAAGTTGTTCCTGCAAAATAACAGATCAAGATAATATTAAGATGTCTGCCAGAAAGATGGAGAGACACATCTTTTTCAATAAGAGAATCATGTGATATAAGTTCACTACCTGTTAAGGAATTAATTGGTAAGATTATGATGTATGAATAAGAACTTAAAGTAAACAAGGAAGAAGATGATGAACCAAAGAAGAAGTCAGTGGAATTTAGGTCTACTGCATCAAAGAGCAAGGATAAGGAGAAAGTTCACATACCTACTGAAAGCTCAACAAGTGATAGTTCAAATTCTAACAGTAATGATGAGATGTCTCAAATAGCCAAGAGATTTAAGAAGTTCTATAGGAAGAAGAAATTCTTTAGAAAATCAAATTATAAAGGAAAATATGACAACAAAGGTCATTGGAAGAAGGATTGGAAAAAGCCTGATAAAAATGATGACATTGTCTGCTATGAGTACAAAAGGAAAGGACATGTGAAACTAGACTGTCCAAAATTAAAGTTCAAGAAGAAATATGACTCTAAGGAAAATAAGTACAAGAAAGCTATGAATGAAACTTGGAGTGCTTCAGAAGACAGTTCAATTGATTCTGATTCCTCTCAGGATGAAAAATCTCAAAAAGCTAATATGGGTTTCATGACAAACACATCTGAGGTAACACTGGATACTCCTACTTTACATTCTTATTATTCTGGGGTTGATTCTAATTCTGAATCGGAAAAAATGTCAAGTGAAGAATTATTTGAATACTATAATATGCTAGAAGAAACCTGTAATGAATTAAAGGACAAGTATAATGCCTTAAAGAAATAGCATGCTTTGACCAATTCTGTTAAATTTTCACTTGATATAGAAAAGGAAAAGAATTCTCAACAACTTAAGGAAAATACTGAATTGAAATTGTCTAATGAGATATTAAGGAAGGACTTAGAGAAATTCATAAATGGAAAAAATAATCTAACTCAAATTATAGGAAAACAAGTGGCACCAAAATATACCATTGGAATAGGCTATCATCCTGGAAAGAGACAAATTACAAAAAATAGATTTATTCCTAAATCTGGATAGAATGATGCTAGTTCTAGTTATGTAAATTCATATACTTCAACTAGTTATTCATATGGTTATAGATCAAATAAAGTTTATCTTTCAAAATCATTTGAATCTATTGATTTTATTAAACACATTAGACAAATTTGGGTACCAAAAGTTTTGTTTGCTAACCTGTCTGGACCCAAGAAAATCTGGGTACCAAAATCATTTTCTGTTTAAACCTGTTTTGTAGGAAACTTGCTTGAAAAGATCCCATAAGAAGGTATTTTACTTGGACAATGGATGTTCAAGGCATATGACTAGAGATTAATAATTCTTCAAGAGTTTAATCAAAGTTGATGGAGGCCATGTCATCTTTAGTGATAATTAAAAAGGAAAAATCACCGGCTTAGGCTAGATTGGTAACATTGATTGAGTTCTAATTTCCAATGTTTTATTTGTTGATGGACTTAAATATATTCTGTTAAGTATTTCCCAGTTGTTTGATGATGGTTTAAATGTTAAATTTGAAAATGATTCTTGTAATGCTTTTAATTCTAAAAATATTTTAGTATTTTATGCTTTGAGAAATGAAAATGTTTATGCTGTTGATTTGAATTCTTTAGCTAAACAAAATTTTACTTGCTTAAATACTTTTCATAAAGAGTCTTGGATATGGAATAGAATATTAGGAAATTGCAACATTCATTCACTTAGAAAACTGACTATGAAAAACATAGTTAGAGACCTACCTAAACTTGAATTCCCAACAGACAAAGTTTGTAATCCCTGTCAAAAGGGAAAGCAACATAAAGTTTCTTTTAAATCAAAGAATGAAGTTTCAACTTCTCAACCTCTCGAGTTGGTTCACATGGACTTTTTTGGACCATCTAGAGTTTCTAGTTTAAATGGGAAGAACTATGTCTATTTCTTAGTAGATGACTTTTCTAGATACACTTGGGTATACTTCTTAGCTCACAAGAGTGAAGCTTGTCGTATTTTATTAAATACCCCAAGTCTGTAGAGAACCTTAGTGGACTTAAGATTAAGACCCTCAGAAGTGATCATTGTCATGAGTTTGAAAATCACGAGTTTGAATCTTACTTCTCACATAATGGCTATAGTCACAACTTTTCTTCCCCTAGGATACCTCAACAGAATGGTGTAGTAGAAAGAACAAATAGAACCCTTCAAGAGATTGCAATAACTATGATTAATGAGTATGACTTGCTTGTTTACTTTTGGGCTGAAGCTGTAAACACATCTTGTTATATTATTAATAGAGTCTTGATTAGACCTGTTCTCAAGAAGACCCCTTATGAGTTGTGGAACCATAGGAAACCTAAGATTAATTATTTCAGAGTTTTTGGATGAAAAGTTTTTATTCTCAATACTAAGGATATTCTTGAAAAGTTTACTTCTAAAAGTGATGAAGGAATTTTTCTTGGTTATTATTTAACTAGAAAATCCTATAGATTTTTCAATAAAATAACTAAATGTGTGGAAGAATCTGTTCACATCAAGTTTGATGAAACTTATCTACATGAACCTAAGTATTCTCTTGAAAATATTGAAGAAGATTTGTCTATTCTGGACCTTAATGATAAAATCAATGAACCTGTTGTAAAGAAATCCAGTTCTGGATACATTCCAGAACCTAATTCTATTGAACTCGAACCTATAGATGAACCTGAAATTTATAGTCCCACCTTTACTAGATTAACTAGGATTTTAAAGAATCATCCTTTAGATGCTGTTGTTGGTAATCTTGATAGAGGAACACATAATAGAGCTTCTCTAAGAATCCAGGTTGAACATCAAGCCTTTATTTCACAGTTAGAACCTACAAATGTCCATAATGCAATCAATGATGAATTTTGGGTAATGGCTATACAAGAAGAATTAAATCAATTTGAATGAAACAAAGTCTGGGAATTAGTTGACAGACCTAAGGAAACATTGACCATATGCATTAAATGGGATTTTAGAAACAAAGTTGATGAGTCTGGAAATATAGTTTGAAACAAAGCAAGGATAGTTTCACAATGGTATAGTCAAGAGGAAGGAATAGACTATGAGGAAACTTTTTCCCCTGTAGCTAGATTAAAAGATATAAGGATCCTACTTGCCTATGCTGCTCATCTGAATTTCAAGTTATATCAAATGGATGTTAAAAGTGCTTTTCTAAATTGTTTTATAATTGAAGATGTTTTTATTGAACAACCACCTGGATTTACTAATCCTCATTTTCCAAATCAAGTTTTCATTCTCTCTAAATATTTATATGGTTTAAAACAAGCTCCAAGAGCTTGGTATGATTTCTTTAGAAATTTTCTTATCTCAAAAGGTTTTACTAAAGGGATTGCTGATCCAACTCATTTTATTAAAAGAATTTCTAAAGATGTTTTGATAGTACAAATCAATGTTGATGATATTATTTTTGGATCTTCTAAACATTATTTATGTACTTATTTTTCAAAGAGTATTCAAATGAATTTGAAATGAGTTTAATGGGAGAACTCAAATATTTTCTTGGATTTCATGTTTTTCAAAATGAAAATGGTATTATTTTGAATCAATGTAAATATATAAAGGATATTTTAAAACGTTTGGGTTTGGATAGTATTAAGGAAAGTGATACACCTATGAGTACTGTTTGTAAGTTGGAAATTGATGAATCTGGAAAACCAGTGGATCAAACCAACTACATAGGTTTGATTGGAAGTCTACTTTACCTTACTGCTAGTCAACCAAATATTATGTTTAGTGTGTGTATGTGTGAAAGATTTCAAGATAACCCAAAAGAATATCATTTTCTTGTTGTTAAAAGAATTTTACAATATCTTAAACATGCTTCTAACATAGGATTTTTTTTATCCAAAAGGACAATCTTTTGAATTAATGAGTTATTCAGATGCTGACTTTTATGGTTGCAAGTTGGATAGAAAAAGTACATTTGGAAATGTCATTTATTGGGAAAATCATTAGTATCATGGTGTAGTAAGAAGCATAATTCTGTTGCATTGTCTACTGCTGAAGTAGAGTATATAGCTGCTGGTAGTTGCGTTGCACAAATTATGTGGATGAAACACACTCTTTTGGACTATGGATATCAATTTAGACATGCATCTATTAAATGTGATAACACTAGTGCAATTAATATTTCAAAGAATCATGTATCTCACTCTAGGAAAAAACACATTAATGTAAGGCACCAATTTTTAAGAGATCATTTCCAAAAAGGTTATATTACTCTTGAATTTATAGGTATTGAACATCAATTAGCTACCATTTTCACCAAACCATTAAGTTCGGATAGATTAGGTTACATTAGACATGAGTTAGGAATGATTAAACCTGATTGTTAAAAACCTCACCGTTAGAAACCTCACCGGTATGAACCTCTCTATTATACCTCACCGGTATTGACCTCACTTTTAGTGGACCTAAATGGTAGATAAATCTCATTGCTAGGAATTCTCACCGGTACGTATTACCTTTAGGTCGTGCTGTTTTCAACGTTTTTAATCTTCAGCCGCCAGAATCTGTATCGTTTACATTATGTTTGTTATGTTTTATTTATTTGCTTTATGATTCCTAAATTATAAAACACAAGTCTTAACCTCTCTCGATCCACCTAGAGCCCCTTACTTTCAAACCTTAGCTCTCATACCTTTGAACCCTAAGCCTCACGATTCAATGGCAAGAGTAAAGAGACCTTCAATCAGTGGAAAGGAAGATAAACCGAGTGCTAAGAGACTCAAAGGCGAGTCTACCAGTGGAAGTGAAGTGAAGAAACCCACAAATACTCATCTTGTTCAAAGGGAGATAGTAGTTGAAAGGGATATATGCGCAGAATGGCTAATGTCAAGTGAATCGTTAGTGCTAGAAGTTCTGGTAGATCAGAAATGGATAGAATGCTTCTCGAACAACAATGGCCCCTACTATCCGAAGATGGTAAAAGATTTCTATGAGTATGTTTGGTTTGAGAAATAAAAAGTTGAGAATTGGATGGTATCTATTGTGAATGGAAAGGAGATAGCTTTTTCTTCTATTGAGTGGGATGAATGCCTGAAGGTTCCACACGAAGGCATTTTTGGATATTTCTCGAAATCAGT
Source organism: Viscum album (assembly GCA_963277665.1). Classification (NCBI taxonomy): domain Eukaryota; kingdom Viridiplantae; phylum Streptophyta; class Magnoliopsida; order Santalales; family Viscaceae; genus Viscum; species Viscum album. Next base: position 591,368,720 of record OY728163.1, read on the forward strand.
ACCTCCTACCAGTAATATCTTTAAGTATGAAACTTCTTTGGAAGAGCTAACATGATATTTCTATCCTAGAAATGTAGTGGCTATATAAATTAATGGAGAGAACCGGAAGATATTTATGTTCATTCATCATGTTTTAATTCCATGGAGAGAAGATTTTTCAAATCTCAAATACCAGGATATTTACTTGATGCATCTGTTGGGACATGTTGTTAAGGTAAACTTGTGCAGGATGTTAATGGTTCAGATTGAGGATATGACCAGGCCAAAGTCAAAAACCAATGCCTTATTCTTTACTAAGTTGATTTTTGTTATGATTAAAGTAAAGGGAGTAGCTGAGTCTTAGGATGAGATAGTGGTAGTAAAGAACAAATTCTGTATCACTAGCACAGTATGTAAGTACATGAAGATTAATTGGAATCCATGGAAAAGAGAGTGGGTTACTGATGATAAGAAGTAATATGATATGTTTAATCCTGTGGATCATACTTATAGGCCTAAGGATGTGAGGGATCCAGGTCTAGGACCTGATGAGGAGTATCCACAATATAGTGATGATTTAGAAGAGGATGATTCCTCTACAGCAGATGGAGGAGATCCAAACATGCCTCCTAGCCCAACTCCTGAAATTGTGTCACAAGAAAAGGAAGTTCAGAAGAGATCAGATCAGAAAGAGGCTGCTCGAGAGAATGAAGAAGAAGTTCATGCAAGTGAAGCATCACTTTCTGTCAGCTTCATCCTTAGTCCACTAATTGGACACTCCTTAATTCCCCTGAAGAATTTGATGAAGTTGATAGACCTGTACCTATTCCTGAGGAGCCTCCAACTGTTGCAGAATTGGATATGGTTGTGGAGGATTCTGATGAGGAAGACCAAGAAGCTGAGGGTTCTATTTCTATAGAGGAGAATGCGCCAATTTAGGGGGAGCATCAAACTAGGCTTGGAACTGTTTCAGTGGAAAATGATATTGAGGACTGGGCAGAAGACCCAGGTTTTGTGGCGTGTGGATTTGATTACCCTGATTATGATAATAAGGCATCCCTTTAGAGACCAAAAGTCAATTATGACATTCTTTCTGAGTTATTAACTGAATATGTGGTAAGAAAACATGATCTAGATAAGTTAAAGTCTGATCTTAAAGCCAGTTTTGTGGAAGAAGTAAGGAGAATGGAAGCTTCACTGGTTTCATCTATTCAAACTGTTATGGATGACTCTGTGGCCAGCATAATATCTAGAAGAGATCATGTTGGTGCACCTTCTAATATGATCACCAGGGATGATTTAGAATCTTTTAAGGATCAAATGAAAGAGTTTTTAAATGATTATGTTATTGATATAAAGAATGGTTTTTTTGAGGAGTTGAGCATCTTGGAAAGATCTTTTCATCTCTGTCTTGGGTGCTGTGTGTCATCCTCTGTGGCTGAGATAGTATATGAAATCACAGCTTTCCAGAATCAGATGTCTAGCTTGGGAGAGGATGTTGAATTTATAAAAAAATCAGTTGTCTCTTTGGAATCTTATATGAGTTCTAAATCTCAAGCAGACAAGGATTTGGCCTATATAAAAAGTGTTTTAAGCCAGATGGTTTCAGTTTTTGAGGGATTTAAGAAGTCAGTAGAAAATCATGCCAGTACTCAGGATTCTCTTGTAAAGAACCATATTAGTGGCCTAACTAAGAGTTTCAAGGAAACTGTGGCCTTTTCTATTGGTTCTCTTGCTTCCAAACCGTCAATAGATGTGGATCAGATTAGAGATTTGATGAAGGAGGAGCTTGGTTCAACTTCAACCAGTGGCTCTGTGGACTCATCTGCCCTAAGTCAAGTTATGTCTACCCCTAGGGATATTGGAAAAATCGTTCAGAGTTTTATGAAGGAGGCTAATGCTTCTCAAAAGTAAGTCAAGGAAAACTTCGATTATTATTTCCAAAGGGTTTACACCAAGTATCAGATCAATAATATTTTCAATATTATGTTAGAAAACATGAAGCTACCACCAGTCAATCAACCCTTCCAGGAACAAGTAAGAAAACACAAGGAGCTAACTCCATCCTTGGTTATGTTTTTGAAAAAAAAAGGATGACTTTCTGTCTGCTATGGAAAGGAGAGGAGGAATCATTGTGGATTTCATAAATCTCTTGTTTCCTTTCTTGCATGTTGATGCTCGGCCAGTGATCATACCACCAGCTTTACCTGCATCTGTCTCTCATACTTCTCCTGGTCAGATGAATCCAGCCCAAGCCATCCGCAGCTTTACTCCTATGATCCCTCAAAGAGATACACAATATAGTCTAGGAACAGTTTCCGTAGCTCGAACTCCTCTGATCATTTCAGGTGTTCCTAAACCTCCACCTGACTCCACACAGTCTGAGTCTACCTTGGATCCGAAAAGAAAAACCCACGTGGACATTCAGGAGGCATATTGATTGCTGGCTAGGACCTTTGATAGGAATCATTTTTATTTCATTTGTATTACTTTTGTATTTCACTTTTACTCTTTTCCCCACGACATATATCCATGGCCTTGTTTTCTTTTCTCTATTTCTCATTTCCTCTGATATATTCTTTTCACCCTTCCTTTTTTCTAATCACAAAGGGGGAGAATATGTATATACAAGGGGGAGAATATGTATCTAAAAGGGAGAATATAAAAGGCAAAAATATGAACATATAAACTTCTTGATATAACTCTACCTCTAATATAGAAGGGTACATCTGTTGTACGCAAAGGGAGAAATATGAGCTTAATAAGTTCCATTGCAATCTTACCTTTGATACATTTATTTTGTATTTTCCTCTGATACCTTTCTATTTTATTTTACGTAACTCTAGTACATTTGTTTTTATTTACCTCTGATACAATTGTGTTAATGACTATATCCTCTGATAAATTATTGATTTTGTTGGTTTATAATACCATGAGTTGTGATTATCCAAAAGGGGGATATTGTTGACCTCACCTGTTTTGATAATCCCAATCACGCTTTAATATGTTTTTATAATATTTATGTGTACTTATAATTATATATATATATATATTATTAATATCAAAATAATCATTGGAATATTTCAATCAATGTTTATCTATGTTTAATCATAATTTGACATAATTTTAACTCAATATGGATATGATTTTCATATAACATAGTCACTGATATGCTCAAAGCTACTAATACAGACCTACCGGTACTTAGTCTACCAATAGACATAGTAACCAATAAGAAAAAGTCACTGATATACAGAGCTACTGGTATGTATAAGTCCACCGGTAAGCACATGTCAGTGATAGATCTGGTCTACCGATACAGATGAGATACTGGTATAAAGTCCACCAATACAACATCCACTGATACAGACAGCTACCGATAGAAGAAGAGCTACCGATATAACAAGTTAGCCGGTGTCCATAAGTCCACTGGTATGCACTTAATCACTGGTATAAAACGGAGCTACCGGTATGCACAGGCTACTGATACAAAAGTCTACTGTTACACCAGAGCTACCGTTAGATTAAGTCTAGCGGTATAAGCAGGTATACCGCTATGAAGTTCATTGATACAATGAGCTACTAACTGATACAAGGAGATACTGCTATAAGGAGTGATAGCTACCAATACGGAGGAGCCACCGATTCGAGATCACTGTTAAAAGGAGCTGCCGATTGAAATCCTGTCATTATTTGCCTAAACTATATTTCTATTTTTTTATTTCACAACGACCATATTTGATGATTTTAATGCAATTAATGTTATTGAATTATAATTTTTGGCATGTCAGGGAACTGTACCTCATACCTGTAAAAAGTTAATCATTCACATTACAAAAGTTGAAAGCTATAAAAGGAAGGACAAAGACCGTGCAAAAGAAGTGCCAAATAAGGGCTTAAGAGTGCTGAAAAGTGGTGCATACAGAAAAGAAAGGCTACATCCATACTGGAAGAATACTATACATACATGAAGCCATTCATTCAAGAAGACAACACAAGATTATCTTTACTCAAGGAGTGAAGAACTACAATGAGCACTTTATGCACTCAAGCTGATCAAACTGAACTTGAAGAAAACGACCCTCTGTTTTTCAGAAAAAAAACCAGAGAAGGTCTCAGAAGCATTCCTGATTAATTAAAGGACTCTAGAGCTGCACTTAAAATTAGTAGATCATTCCAAAACTCATATCTACTTTCTCAGTGATTCTTTTATTTACATTTTGAGCAGTTTGCATACTCTGTATATTTTATACACACACTGTCTCATGTGCTAAACTGGAGGATATCTAAATCCTCACACAAACCTTCTATAACTCTCTTGTATCCCAATGTGGATAGTGGTAGAGGTCAAGTAGGACCTGGATAGCCAGTGTGCTGTTTTTTTTGTTTTCCCACGAAGAACTGTGGTAGAGGTCTTAGTACCTGGACAGTCTCTGTACTGTTGTTTACCCCGATCCAGGGAGTGGATCAAATTTATATAAATTGTTTGAGAGGACTAAGTCTCAGCTTGATACTGAACCTATTGGTTTATCTACTGTGCATATTAGATTAAGTCTAAATTATACTACATATTTTATATTCCACTGCTTATTACATTGAAATTCGAACAGTTTTAATGTTACTTTGATAGTTAATCTAGTAAGAGTTTGTAACTATTGTAAATCAGTTGGTTAGTTTCAAAAGCTAATTTAATCTTCTAATTAAATTACCTGAGACGTAATCAATCTTTTGAGAACCTAACCAAACACTTACAGTTTTAAAAATTCACTACAGTTTAACTTAGTTTTTAATTGGGAAATTTTAATAGAATTTTTTTAATAGAAATTTTAATTGGAACTCAATTCGCCCCCTCTTGAGTATCCACTCCAACCAACAGTTATAATCATATATATAATATATCTATATATAATAGTTATTTTCAACTGTTTTCTAACAAAAATAATTTCATGTTTCAAATGGAAGAGGATCTTTATCTTCTATTTTAGGAGGCCGATCTACATTTGGATGAGTAGGAAGTCAAATCATCGAACCTCAAACTATTTTCGGTTTATCGGGCACTCAGAGGGGGCATGGTCTCTCCTAGCTGATGATTCCCGACCCAATCCCTGAGCGACGTCTACATCTTGGGTTTGATCCACTCACGTTGAGGTATGTTTACCGGTGTATTTTAGATAGTTTTCATTAATTTATTTATATTATAATTGTTTGATTAATTGTTATTTTTTTCACAGCTTTACACATACAGCTGCTGGACCGGGGAGCAATATATTGTGCCATTATTATCTAATACATGGGTGTCATGGGATCAAATTACCATTGATGTATAGAACCATATGTTCAAGCATTGACTGGTATGTAAATAAATAATATTTATTTTGAAATTAATTTAATTAATTTACTTGATATAATACATTATTTTTAAGGTTTATGGTATCCAATTGATGAGAGCATGCACGAGACTATCTGGAAGGCATGGAAGGGAGCTGTGCGTCTGTGTTGCACTTAGTTTTTTCCAAATTTGAAAAGAAAAGAAATGGATAAAGAAGGGGTCACAGAGTTTGATGAGACATGTCACATCAACTGACCTGATTATATTTCATCATAGGTTTGATATGGATTATGTACACACTGGTTCAGTATGATGTTTCGAAGTAGATCATCAGTAGGTCGACAAAACCAGAGGATACTGGAGGTGATACATCGATTCGGTAGTCGTATATTCAGTATGCATTGGGAGAATTTGGTAAATAGTTTTTTTAAATATTATATATAAATTTAATTGTAAACAGTTTATTTTATATTCATATAGGCAGTCGCACGACCCGATATTATAGTGTACGCCATTTATAGGAGGATGTGTAGTGATCTAGCCACTAGAGAGATTTGAGGTGCTCGCTAGTGTCATATTTTGGTCAGTATAAATTCTTTTTCATTTTTAAATTTAACTAAAAATAATATTTTAACTATTTTAATTTTAAATTTCCATTGACGGAGTCATTTGAGGCCGCAACGTCTCAAACATATAGTGAGTTTTAGGCCAAGACAAATTGTCAGACCAGTGCCCCCTATTTGATGAGGCAACATGGATACATATGACCCAGTATGCATTAAATAAAGTCAATGTTATTGGTATCAAATCTCGATTGATCCCTGGGGGTTTTTATGGAACCTCTGTGATATTGGTGTCCACCTTGAGAGGAGCTCATAGAGAGTTATCATCATCTTATGCACAGTATGAGGAGAAACTGCGATCTGAAAGAGAACTTATAGAGACTATACATAGGGAGTAGGAGGAAATGTGTTAGTTGCAGCAACAACGGCAAGTAGAGTTCCTTCGACAGTAGAAATAGGAGATGTTGGATGAGATGAGTCGATAGCGGCATCAACAGGAACTACAACGGATAGAGTGCATGCGACGTCTAACATGTAGTTTAGGGATGGGTTTCCCTCCATCATCTCCTCCAGCCCCTCGAGACGACTCTCCCCATTAGTGATGTATTTCTATTTTATAATAAAACATTTGAATGCAATTTTTTAATATTAACTATTTAAAGTTTTAAATAGTGTGATTTTCATAATGTCTCGAATAGTACAGTTTTTATTATTTGTTTTATTTGTTTTATTATATTTATTATATTATTAATGAATACATATTTTTTTTTTCAAATATTGAGTAATTTATTATACTACTAATATTAATATTATTATTTCATTAATATTAATAATAATATTATTATATTTTTAATTATTATTTTTAATTAATTTTATTTTATGAATATTAAAATAATTAATTCATTTATATTAATTTTATATTATAATTAATATTGTTATTATGATTTTACAAAATATTTTATTGTATTAATATTAATATTATGATTTCATTTATATAAATATTATATTATTATTATTATTATTTAATTAAATTAAATATTTTTTTTATTTTTTTTTCAACTATTTATGATGGGTCCATCGTAAATTCTAATTGCAACAGTCTATCGCAAAAGGGTTTTTTTTTGTATTTTCCATAGTATTTTCGATGGTCTGTCATAAATACTAATTGCGATTGTCCTTTGAAATTTTTTTTAAAAAATTTGGGAAAACTATTTGCGATGGGTGACCGGACCATTGCAAATAGTCTTTCAAAAACTCGTGGAACCTATTTTAGACATAGTATCTCATTGTCAAAAATAATAAATTTTTGTGACGGACCATTGCAAAAGGTAATATTTTCAATGCTGTTTTCCGCAACGGGCCATTTGTGACAAGACCCCATCACAAAAGTGCATTTCCAACGGGATCCTATCACAAATGGCCCATCGCAAAAATCTATTTTTTATTGTAGTGTAATATCCCCTTGTTTCCTTGGGGAATACTATAAAGGTACACTTTGTGCCACAAGATTCTTGTTTGTTACCTGAATATGCCTTATCAAATGCTTCACTTCCACAAACATGTAAATTCGATAACATGGTTTTTGTTCCACTCCAAAATAAATATGGAATGATATTTATTGATTTAGTTGGTACTTAGTTTAGTATGTGTTCCATTTTTTGTAACGCATATCCCCAAAAGGATAATTCATGACTTTTATGACTCATTAATGATCTCACCATGTCTAACAAAGTGTGGTTCCTCCGTTTTCATACACCATTCCACTGAGGCGTGTAAAGAGGAGTGAGTTGGAATTGGATCCCAAACTCTTGTAAGTAATCAATGAAGTTTTGATTAATGTATTCTCCACCTCAGCTTGAGTATACTTTTTTAATCTTCCTACCACGCTTGTTCTCAACATCATTCTTGTATTCCTTGAATTTATCAAAATAATCTGACTTATACCTCATTAAGTAAATATATCCATATCTACTAAAATCATTAGTAAAAGTTATGAAGTACGAGTTCTCACCCATTTATTCAATAGGAAATGGTTCACACACATCAGTATGAACTAATTCAAGAAACGCTTTATCCCATTTACCATTACCACTAAATGGGGAATTGGTTATTTTTTCTTGTAAACTTCTGTGACATACACCAAGTGATTTTAGATGGAAAGAATCTAAATATCCATCTTGATATAAAATTTTCAAGCATTTTTCATTTACATAACCTAGATAGTGCAACCATTGTTGGGTTTGGTATGAGTCATGTGAAGTAACTTCATTATCGATTTCTATTACTTTGTTAATGTAATCCAACACGTAAAGACCATTATGTAAATGTGCCTCACCATAAAAAATTATATATTTATAAAAGAAGAAACAATTATTTCTAGATTTGAAAATGAATCCATCTGTATCTAGTATAGATACAGAATTAATGTTTCTGGTAATCTAAGGTACATAAAACAACCATTTAAAACCAAGATCATTCAGGTTGGAAACGTGAGGTGGTAGTCCCCGATAGCTATAACCGCGATTTTAGCTTCATTGGTTGTTCGTAGATCTACCTCCACTCAGTCTATTTTTCTAAATCTACATGGTTATTATATTTTAATACATATTTGAGCACCACAAGATGTATCTAATACCCAATTTTTAGAAATAGATAAATTTCATTTGATAACAAACACACCTAAAGCTTCCCCTTGCTTTTTTAGCTGGGTGAAATTTTTATTCCAGTGGCCCTTGTTGTCACATGTGAAATAGGCAGCAACCTTTTACCTTTCTTCCCCTTTGATCTTATTCTTATTGGAAGGGTGTAAAGAATATTTGGGATTAAATATCTTTACTTTCCCTTTACTTTTCTTCTCTATAAGGAAAGAAGGATTTTCTTGATTTATATCTTTATCTACTTGGTGAAGGAGGATAAAAAAATTTGGAAAAGACTTCTCAATTTTGTTCGTATTAATATTCACAATAAAACTGGCAAAGCTATGAGGGAGTGATTCCAGAATGAGATTGCTGCCAAGTTCTTCGGGTATTTTAAACCATAGTACCTCTAGGCACTCAATATATCCAATGATATTGACTACATGATTCCCAGCTAGGGAACCCTCTCTAATATTACTCTGAAAGAGCACCTTGGAAATATAAAACCGTTCTTTTCTAGCTCTCTTTTTGTAAAGACCACCAAGGTGATGAATCATGCTATATGCATCCATGTTTTCATGAGACATCATGAGTTCACTAGACATAGATGAAAGAATCAAAAATTGAATGTTGACCATGTCGTTCCTTTGTTTCTCATAGACTACGAACTCTTTATCACTCTCCTCTTGAGTTGGTTGATCAAGCATAAAGGATTATTACAAGTATAATTTATATTCATTGTTTAGAACAACCTGAAGAAATCTAAACCAATCTTGGAAGTTACTTCTAGTGAGGAGGTTGTCTTTATCCAATATTGATCATAGGGATAGTGATATTCTCATTTTATTCTATAATTGAAAGAGAATATTATGAGTACTTTTCGTGATTATATATTTTTGGATAAATAATAAATTGATTTTATCAAATCTCCCACTATTTTATCAAGTCCCAAATTCCCTCACCATTGAACATGGAATGTCTAGTTGATAGTAAATTAGAGAGACGAGGATCTAAATTTTCCATCTCATAACCCCAACAAGGGTTGGTCAAGCTATTTTGAAGGTATTTAGGTAGGTTAGTCTTTGCCAACTGCGGGCTTGCATCTCCTTGATCAGTTGAGTGGAATCCCCAATCATGAAATTCTAACTTGGATTTTCTCATCCCTATCCTCTAAATTACACCATGTCTAGAAAGTGCAACTCCTCTTGATGTAAAATTTTTAAGTCAACATGAAAATTTCATAATAAATCCCCTTATAAAAGTAAGTGTTCCAATAAAGGCTGGTCAAACACATAGTTCTATTGATTTTTTTCGAAATCAAGTACAAAAAGGCATAATATGAATTAATATTAGAATGTAGGATTTTAGTTTATTATGAATAATTTTTTATTATTTTTTATCCTTCATGTGTATTGTTAATATTTAAGTAGATGTTTACTTAATTCATTAACCATGTTTGGATAAAACATTTATGCATAATCAATTTTATTTAAATTTTGTTATTTTTAAATTAATTAATTAATTTATGTGATCACAATCATGCATCAATAAATATAATTTTAAGGTATTATACATAAAATTATTATATAATTAAATTATTTGATCATGATCCTATATAATGGTTTATTTAATGAGAAGACATTAAATCAACCTTTTATCTAGGGGAAATAACTCCTTATTCCAGACATGGCATGAGCCACAACATTTAAAATGTCCACCTATGTATCACCAAGTTGGATTCATTATGGTTCTATCTTGAACCGTCCCCACACACATTGGGATGATCCATTAATTACAAATATTTATTACTCCCACCCAGGTGAGGGTAACCAAAGGATTAATTAAAGGGAATTACCTAAATATCATTGGACACATAGGTTATACATAATAATGGACGGAGGGATGACTCACATGCTATATTTTAATTTAATTTTAAATAATTGCAAAACCATGAAATAAAATTAATTAAATAAATCAAAAAACACACATAGGTCTTGGTCAAACTCATGAATGGTCACACATACAATGAATATAATAATGTAGACGACCAGAACTTATTTATTCGTTCTTTTATTTTTTAAGAAAATGTTCTTGAATTAATTAGTTAATTAATTAATTAATTCCCTTTCATCTTAATGATAATATGATCTTATTTCAATATACCCATCATTAATGGAATTCATGGAAAAAAATGATAAAACAAATAAGGACATATTAATTACTATAAATTAATTGAGAATTTTAAAATTATTTAAAACCATTATTAAATTGTCAAACACAAAATGGTATGTTAATCAATAAAGTATGGTTTTAATGCTGGAATTTAAAATTTATTATATTTTTAATTTTCTACATTAATGGTAGACCATAGGTGAGTACATACATCTACACGCCATGTACGGTTTCCATATATACAAGTCACACACCTAGGGATTTGGTGTGTTGACTCTACCAGACTACATGGTGTGTAAATTCCTATTACAAACAACATATCTGATTTCCATGTGCAAGGTTGTCCCAATAAACATTTAGTGGTCAAAAAAAGCACCAAATGTAATTAATTACTTGACAAATCTAGATACATTGTGCATAAGAATACAATGTGGGCTCCGACTATATGCCATGTAATCCCGTTTTACTGGAAAATGATTTGGAACTTGCCGATGGCATCTATGATCATTCCTCATATCTTCTTAAACCCTTAAGGAAATGAAACACTAAACGAACATGATTAATATATCGATAAAATGTAAATTCGAATCAAATTAAATAATGAATATCAGGAAATAAAATCTAATCAAAATTGTGCATATATTAACAATCAAATAAATAATTATATATTTAAATGTGTCCCCTCTGATACCACTTGTTGGTTCTAGGCACAGAGGAAGAGTACAATTAAGGTTGATATATTAAAATTTATTTTAATAATCGTTTCTTAAAACCAAGAGAAATGATATTTCAAATCAAATTTATAATTAATTTTTTTATTAACAAAAGAAATAAATACCTGAGATTAGGAACTTTCTTCATCGATGATTATTGATCATTTGAAAAGGGTCTTCCAGATTTCCTTCATTTCTCTTATGAGTATCCAAGGGTATAATCTCTCTAGCAGTGATCCATACGTGCTTCAATGGTCTCTAAGAGACACCACTCATTATCCGAATACTAGTGCGATGAATCGAATGTTTTGTGTTGTTTGTTCATGATCGATTTTTCTTTGGCCTTGAAGAAATTCTCTCTTGGGTGTCTCTTTCTTGAGTGGGTGAGAGGAGGAGTACGAGTCAAGAGATAATTCGTTTCACACAACAATTATCTATTCCCAAACATGGAATTGGTTTCGAATAAATTACATAATAGACGTATTCGTCTATTTATAGAGCTGGAATTTCAACTTCAAAATTTAATTACATAACATCCATTAAAGATAATTATATCCATTAATGAAATCCCATTCCACATAATAATAATAACAATATTATTATTTTTTTGTGTGCCAACTTGCGCAAAATGGATAAATAATATTTATCGACTTGTAAATAATTATTTTATCACCGGATATTGTCTTGGTCCGTTCGAACTCCTCTTGTATTTATTGAACACCCAAATAAATATTTTATTCTCTTAATTAAAAATTTTATACACAAACTAGTAAATAATTATTTATTAAATATTTAATAAAATTGATAAACATATTTATTCACAATCCGGTGAATAAATATTTATTTAATTTATGCGATCAATAAAGATTAAATAAAATTATTCCTCAATCTTGAGAATAATATTTATTTCATTAATTAAATTCAAATAGAATTTAATCAAGACCACTAAAAACACATAGTGTGTGATCCCCTAGGATTCCTTCTCATTGGAATTAGGCAGGATTGCCTAAAGTCTAAGGTTACTATATAGAAACGGGTGAAGACAACCAATATAAAGAACTTAAATTTGCAATGATGTAAACCAAAAACAAACACTCACTATTTAATATAATCCCTTTGTCACGTAATCTCATCATGCATGCTATATGAAAGTGACATCAACCTATATGCTTGATACATTATTCTTTTAATATCTAAAGTAACTTGTCGTTTCACCATGATAATGGTATTTAGGGTGACTATTATATTTTAATGAAGGGATCGAGATATCTACATCTATAAATATGGAAGGTAAAAATCATTTCATGACTTATCCATTAAAAACATTATATTCATGACACATCCAATGTACCCTACTTCCCATCAACAAAAGTTATGCCGATTTTGATCAACAAATCTATGTTCATGTGTTGTGACATGCAATAATTATAATCTTATTGTCTAAGGACCATTACATATGCTCATAGATAAGAATATCCAATGACACCCAAACATGTAGAATTCCATCTGGAGGGGTTGTTCTAATAATCTACCGTCTTAGAGATTACCATGTGAAAACTTCCTGAGAAGAAGTCTCAAATACTTATGAGTAGTCACACCTTATTTTCAATATACTATTTGTCCCATCATAGTATGTTATCCAATGAAAAATATATATTAATAATACTTTCATAGCACTTCAAGGTTCTTATCATAGAGGGAAACTACTATGACCATATCAATGCGACAAATAATCTATGTCATTATTACATAATGGTCATGAAAACCAATGAAAAATATGCATATAATATGTTTAATTTAATATTTAATACATCAAATATTCATGTAATCAATGTAGAAGTTGTTGGTTCTAAGACACCAACTCTAACAGATTCAAGAACTCAAGGATTCCTTTAGTGATGTATGGAGATCTGTGGATCCCCATTAGAGGAAATATACCCTTGGTTTCTACAATGCATCATTGATGGAATAAAGATTTCTCACAACATTCATTAATGAAGAAATAATTCCTTAAATTCTATTCAATATTTAATTAAATTAATTATAAATAATGTACAATAATCCTTCCTCTGGTTCTAGCATGATTTCCCTTGTCTATTTTCTTTGATTCAATTTTGTAGATCTCGTTGCTAATCTTTTTTTAGATCTTGTGTTAATCATCGATCATAACAAAAGCAATGTTGGGCACCACACATCACACACTTACGCTTCGCCCAGAACCTATAAGTGGTATCTAAGTGATCAAATAATTATTTATAATTATTTAAAAATAGTTAGTGATTTATGCATTTTAATTTAGTTTTTAAATTCATTTTAATCATTATTTTAATCTGAATTATGAGATCTACTTGTTCCTAATTATTTTTATCATAGATCATATTGAAAATATTAATTTTATGTTTAAAATAAACTGGAGAAACACATCTGGAGGTGCCAAAGTTTCTAACCCAAAAACAAAAGAGTACACACTATGTATTCATAATTACATGCTATGTAATTGTGGTCAATGTACCAAGATTTAATTCAGTAATTACTCAAACCATGTGCATTAATGACACATAGTGTAGTTAATTATTACCCCATATGTTGACCAGGACAGACTGGCTCATGATCAACTAGAGTACTCACCGTGTAACCTGTGTACATGACGTGTGGTCCCTTTGAGTCACAGATAGCCCATGTATTTTATACAAGGATTACCTGACTAGTGAACTTGTAACAAGGAGTTCACAAGGTTTGTGTCCCATTGGACACACTATGTGCTCCTAATTTTTTAAGGCATAGATTACATGCCGAGTCCCTATGCATGTGTCTCGAATAGACAGTGAGAGGTTTACACACCTTTTAGATCAGATCTATGCACTGTGTACTTATACCAAGTAAGATAGATTTAAAATTTGTTTATTTTACTCTCTAAACCTTGACACATGTACTTCCGTGTGTTCATAAAGATATGACACACCCTGTGATAAGTTTTAAAATATATAAATATTTAAAATTTTCATTAATATCTGTGTAATATTCAGATATACAGATCTTGTATAAGTTATATTAAAAGTTGTTACTCTGCATGAATTCAATCACAACACATGGAAAAAAATCATTTAATTTGTGTAATAATTCGTGAAGTACACTTCATGAAAGTATGTGATAATTAGTGTATACTATATGTCACAAAGAATAAACAGGCATACAAGTATAATACATGTTGAGTATATTAGGAAATTTATTCACTGTACTATCTCCAAGGTACATTTATGTACACAGTTAATTTTAAATAAATTCATTTAATTTGTTTAAAATTTTAATGGATGAGAATATCAAGGAAATTTAGTTGATAATTTAGATAAAACTAATTAATAAATTGAAAATGATAATTAATTGATTAAACAATTTTTTATCTTAAATAATAACGATTAATAATTGAATGATAGTTTTATTAAATGCATAATTCATTACACATATGTCGATGATCATGAGATAGACTAGACATTTTTTATATGACTGGTTTTTTTTGTTTTATTATTAAATTAAATTATTGGATTGTGTTCCTTCTATCCTTTCATTACATAGGGCCTACATGACCTTGTATTATTTAATGTAAACCACCTTTTCCCCTCAATTTCATGTGAGTAAAAGGCATATGTAATGGATGGAGCTCCCAAGATAGTAGAGGAAGTTAAACTTCAAAGCCAAGGAGAAACCAATCCGAGGAGATACATAGATGGATAGGTGGAAAGATGCACCAAAAAAGTTTAATTGGCTAAAGGTGTTTTCCCTTAGGTCAATGGTTAGTTTATCAACCGCTAGGTAAACTAACCACTAGTAAGAGATCATGATCATACAAACTTAATATTTTATATCATTCAGTTGTATGGTTATTTCATTGTGGGTTTATTTTCACAATCACCTAATTAAGGAATTAATGAGCTTGGAATATTGAACTCAAATTAACCAGATTATCCCTAAATATTATATAAGACATGTTTAATAAATTAATTAATATTACTTAATATTAACAAGAATTTGATAAAGATAATAATTTAAAATTTATACATAAAAGGATAAAATCCCTCAATAAAATATTATGTCGGTATAGCCTTCCACTAATACGGTTAAAATTGAACCATAGTTCAAAGTGATTGACCAGCAAAATTTGGGGTGCTTTCAATTATCATGGAATTATAACATGAGGTTTTGGGTTGAATTAACTTGGTTCACATCAAGGGTTGACTACCAAATCATGAATTTTTGAAACTGAGAGGCAAAGGATGAGGGGATCTAAATTAACGATTTCAAGATTGGGGAGTCCACTCAACAGATCAAGGAACTATGAGTTAATATAGTTGACAATTGAAATTCCTATTTAAAACCATTCAAGTTTCTTAACCAACCAAAGATGGATTAATTGGAATGGTTATATGGATCATTTCCAATATAATATCCAAAAAACATTATATTTTGAATCCAATGGTGAGTTCTATTGAGTTTTGATAAAATAGTGGGAGACTTATAAATATAATATTTATTTTTTGTCTAAATTTTATCAGATAAAGTACTAAAATTATAATTATATTATTTTGTATAAATAAAAATAAAATGAAATCAAACATATCCTTCTGATTCATACTTGAGAATGAAATCCTTTTAACTCATACAAATTTCAAAGAGTGGTAAAGGCGCCTACATGTCATCCTTCGCTATGAAAGGAAATTGTATGTGCTAGAAGAAACATTACTAGTTGCACCTAACAATGAGGAAAGTTAGGAAGAACTATGTATCTATGAGAAAAATATGAATGATGCTTCATATGTTTAGTGCTTCATTCTATCATCCTTGTTTAATGAGATTTTGAAGCAATATGAGGATATGGATGCCTATAGCATGATGTATCACCTTCAGGATCTCTGTTAAGAGAAAGTGAGATAGGAGAGGTATGAGATCTCCTATGTTTTTTCAAAAATAATCTTGGAGATTATATGCCATATGGGCCTCATGTAGTCAAGCTTATTATCTACATTGAACACATGGACATCTTAGGGATTAAATTCCCAGATGTGTTGCATATAGATCTCATACATTCATCACTACCCAAGTCATTCTATAGCTTTATTGTAAATTATAATATGAGTAATAATGAGAAGATTCTTTCTACAATTCTGACCATGATTATCTAAGTGGATAAGAACATGGGGCATGATAAGACCACAATACTTATGGTGAACAAGAAATGGAAGAACAAGGAAAAGGGGCTGAAGAACTATAAGCAATTTAAAGCTCCCAAATACCGTTCTTCCAAGAAGGGGAAGACCCAATTGCATGACAAGGAAAATGAGACAGTATGTTTTGCATGTGGTAATCTATAACACCAGATGAGGAACTTCACCCAAAAGAAAGGGGAAGATAAAGGTGCATTCATTAATGAGTTAAATTTTTCCATTTCTACAAATTTGGTATTAGATATAGCTTGTGATGCTCACATATGTATCCAAATGTAGGAACCAAGTAAATTTGAAAAACAATCTAGAGGAGAGGTGGATTTGTGAGCTACCAATGTTGTGAGGCTGTCCGCTTTAGCCATGGGTGACTACCACTTTTCATTTCCAATGCGAATGATTTTTATTTTAAGAGATTTTTATTATATACCTAAAGTTTCTGAGAATATAATTTCTATGACATTCTTAGATACATTTGGGTTTATTTTATACTTTTGAAATAAAACTTGTTTCATTTATAATGAAAATATATTTTATGGTATGAAAAATTTAAATAATTGTTTTCATATATTAAATTATAAAAAATAAGTGTTGTAAATCAATAATGAATATTATTCAAACAACTCATATAACACCTAGTTGTGGAATCACCATCAAGGTCATGTAAAAGAGAAGTATTTGAAAAATCTCTATCAAGATGTTTATTTAGACTCTTATGAGCTAAAACAAATTGATAAATGTCATGCTTGTTTATAATGAAAAATGACCAGACCACTATTTGGTGGATAGAGTGAAAGGGCTAAAGAACTTTTAGGATTTGTACACACTGATGTGTATGGATGATTTCCAGTAGACGCTTGAGGTGGATATTCTTATATCATAACTTTTATTGATTACTTGAGTAGATATGACTATATCTACTTGATGAGGTATAAGTTTGAGTCCTTTGAGAAAGTCAAGGAATTCATGAATGATGTAGAGAATCATCTTGGTAAGAAGATAAAGAAACTTCGATCAGATTTAGGTGGGGAATATTTTAACCAAGAGTTCATCAACATTATATGGGAGTTTTGGATTCTATATCAACACACTCTAACTTATAACCGATAGTGGAATGGTGTTAGTGAAAGGAGAAACTATACCTTGTTATACATGGTAAGGTCGATGAAGAGTCATGTAGATCATCCATTATCATTCTAGGGATATAAATTTCAAAATTAGGAATACACATCATGATGAGTATCAATGAAAGTGGAAAATGAAATTCCCTTTCATTTATGGAGTGGAAATAAACCCATTTTATTTCATACACATGTATGGGGTTGCGAGGGATTTTTTAAGGCATTATAGGGAAACAGACTAGCACCTCGGGGCATGTAGTGTATCTTTAAAGGGTTTCATAAGGAAACAAAGGGATACTACCTATACAACCCATCATACATGAAATCGACTTTCACCAGACAAGAAATAATTTTTGAGAAGAATCACATCCTCAAAAAGGATAGTGGGAGAAATATTGACTTCGATTAAGTTAATTCTAATGATACGCAAGATTTGGTATATGAACATATTTCATAGCTCCCCAAGGAAGAAGTAGTTCCTGAAACAGAAGTACTGTGTAGGAGTGTAAGAGAGGTAAGAGAACCAGAGAGATATGGTTCTCTAGTCAGTGAATATGGTGATTAAGTATTGGTTGATAATGATAAACCTCTCTCCAATAAAGATGATGTAGAGATCCTAGAAACATCAAGATCGAAAGAATCCATGAATTTTGAAATGGATTCCATATATTAGAACCAAGTTTGGGTTCTGTTCGATGCACCTGTTGATGTAATTCTTGTTGAACGAAAATGGTTATTCAAGAGGAAAATGGACATGGAAGGTAGAGAAAATACCTATAATGTATTTCTAGTTCCTAAATGGTTTAAAAAAATTCAAGGAATTAACTATTATGAAACCTTTTTTCCATTTTCCATGGTTAAATCCATTAGAATTCTACTTTCTACAGTATCTTACCATAACTATGAGGTTTGTAATATGGATGTCAAAACTACATTTGTTAATGGGAACCTTTAGGAAGATGTCTATATGACACAACTAGAAGGTTTTGTGACTTCAGAAGATGCCAAAAGCATTTTCAACTTGCATAGATCCACTTATGGATTGATGAAAGCATGTAGGACATAGAATATTCGAATCAATGAATTTGGTTTTATAAAGAATGATTGTGAGCCATGTGTTTATAAGAGGTTTAGTGGGAATGTGGTTATTATCCTAGTAGTATATTTTTATGACATATTACTTATTGGAAATGACATAACATTCTTAAAATCTGTTAAGGATTAGTTAAACGAGTGTTTTTCCTTGATGGACTTAGCTGAAGCATCCTACATTGCAGGGATAAAGATCAATCATGATATATCCAAGAGGCTAATTGGACTAAGTCAAAGTATATATATTGACCAAATACTAAAGATATTTAGTATGGAACAATCCAACAGGGGATTGGTTCAAGTGTCACATGGTTTACTTCTTTCTAAGATATTGTATCCTCAAGCACAACATGAGAAAGATAAAATGAGTAAGATCCCATATACTTCAGGGATAAGACCATTCATGTATTCCATATTATGTACTAGACTTTATGTTTCCTATGAACGGATCATGGTAGGTAGATATCAAGAAGATCCCGGAGAACAACATTAGATTTATGTTAAGGCTATCCTTAAGTATTTGAGAACAAATAAGGATATGTTCATGGTTTATGGAGGAGACGAGGTGATGATCATTAGGGGTTATACTAATTCTAGTTTTCAAATAGATAAAAATGATATGAAATCACAATAATTATTTTTTTCTACCTCAACGAAAGATAATTGTGATAAAATAGTTCAAATAATGTAGTTGTCACTGATTCTATATTAGAGTCAGAGTATACAGAAGATTATGATGAATCCAAGGAAGATTTTTTGATTCAAAACATTCTCTAGGATCTTTATGTGGTACCCAAAAGTGAAGACCATATCACATAGTATTGTGATAACACTACAATGGTGGATCTTGAAAAAGAGTCATGGTCACACCAACAGACAAAGAATATACTCTTGAAGTATCAACTATTAAGGGATTTATATCAGAGGGGTGAAGTTATAATGATAATAGTACCCACATAAGATATGTGGAATACCCCTTGACTAAAGGCTTATATCAGCAGAATCATGAGTATCATGGGAGAGCTAGCAGACTAAAGGTTTTTAGCAGTTAGGTCTATGGAAGTGGGATTATATTGGAGTTGTTTCCCTAGAACCAACTTCAGTGTACTTTATTATAACCTTATATTTATGTTTTTTAATATTAATAAACTAATTATTATATCATGATTGTTCTTATTTGTAAAATAGCATGTGATAGTATCCTAAGAGTAGTTGTCCCACTGAAAGGTCATAGCAGTTCCACGTTATGATGAGAACCTGAAAGTGCTACAACACTATCTTGAATACCTATTCTTTAGCAAGATGATATCATTTTAGGGACAAAAATAATACATGATATTGTGGGTGGATACTCATAGTACATTGATGAACCTTATCATAGTGTGCGCCCTTGGTAATATCTAATAGGATATAATTAGAATGAGACCCTCTAGTAGGAAATTAACATTTATACCTGTCATCAGATGTTTGTTTCTGTGGTTGTGTGTATTGGACTTTAGACTTTAATGTTATCATTAATGAGTATTATGAGTCTTGTAATTTGATGTATTTATGAAAACTTTAATGATATATGTTCACTGTGAAGTAGGATATGTTGGGTGTATCATGAGTAATATTGCATTAATGAATGATGTGAGAAAGAGTTTATCTCTTCTGTTATTGAAAAGAAGATAATATCTTAGTCCCTTTGATTAAAATGTTATAGAATAAATAAATCCATGGCCTTGGTGTTCAATAAGAAACTTATATTTCTAGAAATTCAAAGAAAGAGATAATCAAGAATATAGGTTAATGGAACTAGCATAAAACCTTCTCCTTTAGAAATATTATGATAAAGGGATTATATTGCACAATAACTGTCCGTATGAAGTGACATGTCAATACAAAATTAACTTATTTTTCTATGGGTGCCTTTTCATGTTGCTAGATGCTAACCTTGTACTATAGGCTGCTTTTTCTAATTCCACTAAGAAAGAGGCCTAGAGGGTCACACACTAAGTGTATCCATAATCTCACTTAAATAATATATATTATTATTTATTATTTAATAGTTTGAATAAATATTATTCACATACATGGTTTAATAATTATTCAGTTATTCTTGAATAGATATAAATATTTATTTTCTATTTAGTAAATATAATATTTATTTATTTATTAGTGAATAATGCGGTGATATTTATTTTTTAAATAAATAGTCATTATTCATGATCTGATAAATATTATGGGGGAATGGTGGACCAAGTTTTTAGGTCCAATGAGAAATAATAAATATTGAATATTATTTGATTAAATAATATTTAATTATACTTTTCAAGTAAAGTGCATGTCGAGAAAGAATGATATTATTATTATTATTTGACATGGGGTTTCGCTAGGAGAAAAGTGAACACCGAAGATCTTATATTCAAGCAAGAAAGAGTTAAAGAAGACAAAATGAAGGAAATTTATATTTATCATGAGAATAAGTAGAAAAAAGTCATCAGAAACATTGGTGAAGTGGGTGAATCCCTCTTCATTGAATCCTTTATTAGAAATACCATCCACAATATAGTTCACTTCCAGAAAAGTGTGAGTTATAATGTAGTACCTAGAGGAAATCCTTTTAAGGTCATTGATCCATTTACCTGTTAGCTTCCATGAGAGTCAGATTTAGCCCACCCTTATGGATTGAACAACCGTAGTTGAGTCCCACTGAAGCCAAATATTATTCGAATTCCTTTGACAAACAATGTACACCACTCTAATAATCACCATCATTTCATCCTTCAAAGCAGTACCATGGCCACATAGACCATAGCTACATTCCACTAAATCTATGTGATGATCTCTAAAAATCACCCCAAAGCTAGGTGGTCCTAGGTTTCCCCATGAGACCCCATCCGTATTGCATTTTAGCCATCCATGGAAAGGGGCAGACCAAAAAACATATATAATACCTCATGGTTAAGGAAATATTGCTTTAATATTCATATTCTTAAGAACCATGAAGTCCCTTACTGAGGTGCTTCAACATTTACTGAGTAGGCTGTTGGAATTTTGAACAACCATAATAATGATCATAGATGCAGTTTTTTCATAAAATTGATCTTGGCGATGAATCACATTATTGTGGTCTATCCAAATAGAATGAATAAGTTAAGCACATGTAACATGAAGCAATGCAGTGTGTTTGTTTGACTGTTAAACATGAAAAAGAGAATCCAGAGAATTCAGGATGTAACCAGTTTAAGGAGGATGCAGTTCAAATGTATTTAGAATTACATTCCACAATGAATAGGCAATGTCACAGGACAAGAACAGATGATCAACATCTTTACGATGTTGATGACATAAAACACACCAAGAGCACAGGGAGATCCCAAACCTCTAAATAGTTTTATCCATTTGAACTTTATTATAAAAGATTCTCCAAATCAAGGTGAATCTTAAATGAAGCATCCATTTTCCATTAAAAGTACCAATCTATTTATTCTATAACTATATCAAATTTTTATAGAATTATTTAAAATAGAGAATCTTGTTCGGAGACATTTACAAAATCAGAAGGTCATCCTGATTAATAAAACCATAACATATAATAGTGGAGTCTATATCATCTAGAAGGGAATTTAGATGTTCCAGATTCTCTTTGTTATTCAATCAGTAATAAATTTCATCTTCCTCAGTATTTATTTTTTCAATAATAGGTGTTCCAGTCCAGTTAGCATGCCAAAAACTAAAAGAGGATCTTACCTTGACCAACAAGTAGGAATGTCTTAGGATGTTCTTAAAAAAATACATAGTCCAGGCCATATCGAATAATTCGAACAACTATATGTCCCTATGATTAACCATGAAAGATTCATTCCTTATAGGAACTCAAAATAAACAGAATTATTATGGATAAGTCACCATGGGAGTTTAGAATGAAATTCCTGATTGAAAAAACTAAAATTATTAATACCCAGTCCTCCAATAAAGGTAGACATGCAACACTGGATCCACATGGAAGTAATAATTTTCCTTTTCATCAAAATTATACTCTAGAAATAAAATTCTGCATAGAATTGATTTTATTGATGATTGGGATAGGCCAAATATACACCAAAATTGAATAGAACAACTTTGAGGTAACCACTTGTTTGACAAAGGAAATACGTCCTACTATTGAAGGGGACTTTCCCTTCCAGGAGGCAAGTGTTTTTCTAATTTATATTAAATTAGTTAAAAAATGTGAGATACAAGGATTTCCCCAAAACATTATAACTCCATGGTAGATAAATGTAAGGAATCCCACCCTTAGTCCAAGATGGTTGATGTGTTGAGTCTTCCTTGAAGATGGAATATTATTTCCAAAATAAATGAAGGATTTACTCTAGTTGATTTCCTACCCTGAGACATTCTCATAATGAAGAGGGGTTTTTTGAGATGATTGATGTTCTTCCTATATCCCTATGTTAAAATGACAATATCATCAATAAAAAACAAATGAGATGGAGAAGAGATACCTTTATCCACCTTGATTTTGGAAATCTCCCCTTCATCCACCATATTAAGAATAATTCTTCTCAGAAAATCCTTAGTAATTTCAAAAATAGTAACTGAAAGGGGGTCCCCCTATCTCACTCTTGTTGATCTTGTGAAATAACCTTTTGGTGAACCATTTATCATAATTGAGATGTGGTCTGACTCAATAATCATTTTGATCCAATGAATAAACCTCACACTAAATCCAAATATTTTAAAAATATGCCTTAGGAAAGACCAATCCATCATGTAAAAGGATTTTCTCATGTCAATCTTAATAGAACAAATTCCCCCTAAGTTTTCATTTAATAAGATTAATGCGTTCTGACATAGTGAGTAGAAAATATTGAATATTCTTGCCATTAACAAATCCAAACTAGTTCAAATAATTTTTTTTTTCAGAAACAAGAGAAAGCTTGTTAGCCAAGATTTTTTTTTTGATTTTGTGAATTGTGTTAACAAGGGAAACCATCCTGAATTGGATTATTTCACAAGAATTCTTTACCTTCAGAATAGCGGAAATAAACTGGGCATTAAACCTTGGATTGAAGTGTCCACCCCTAATGCTTAACAAGAATGCACACCTCATTCGGAATAATGACCCAATAGCATTGGAGGAAATAGTTTTTGAACCCACCTGGTCCTGTAGATTTGTCTTTTTTGAGTCCAAATAATTCCTCCTTGATTTAAAAGTCTAAAGGAATATACGTGAGTGACTGATTGTACTCCTCAGTAATCAAATTGGAAATAATGTTGTTTCTAATCGGTTTAGACCTTGCTGGCGCATTGAAAAAATTCACATAGAAGGAGACAATATGATTTTATAGATTTTATGTCCTCAAGAATTCTATATCCATCATTGAGAAGTGAAATGGATATTTTCACTATTATAACCCATTTATGGTCATTAAAAAACATGGTGTTTCTTTCCCCTTCATTGAGCCACTTGATTTTAAATATGTCCTTCATGATATTATCACTGAGGTTTATCATATTTTTCAACATTAGTGAAGTTACAACCTCAGGGTTCATATAACTAGAGAAGTGGGATCTAATAGTGTCTTCCAAAATCTCATAAAGATAGAATTCAAGTCCCCTAATCTCAGCATCCAGAGAGGTGAATCTTTCCTTAATCCATTCCTTAAGTTTTACCATAAGAATTTTAAGGTGGAAATACATATCTGAGTATTTACTTTGCAAGTAGTTGAGGCCCAGGTTTCATGAAAAATCCTAGAGTAACACATAAAATGTATTTCCAATAACCAATCATTTCATGATCAACAAAACACTGAATAATTCTACTAGCCCTCATTCTATTAAGATTCCTCGTATTATAAGTGAATTTAGAACCAATAAGATTGATTTCCACCAATTTTGTTTTCTCAATAAAATATTGAAACTCTTTCATAGGGATGTGATTTATCACTGGACCAATTTTTTTTCTGCATGGAATATGGATTTAATGTCACTTGATATAAACCATGAACTTGTAATGGTTCGCACCAACTGCTGAATCTTTTCCCATAATAATCTCATTTTAACATAATTATTGTGTATATACACAATAGAGAAGAAAAATTGATTACTAACCTCTATAAAACTGAAAGTGATAATTTGGTTATCCTCATCAACAATCATTGGTGTAACACCCCAAGCTTCCACAATACACTTCCTTTTTAAATAATTCAATAGCGTGAAATTTACGCAACACTGAGTTCAAGCCCACCACGACCTATCAAACTAGCTGTTTAAAAAGAGGTGATGAATAGTATTAACAACATTTTTAATTTTATATATCTCATATAATTTTAACATTCATCCATTTTGTTTCTTATACATAATATAATGAGAAATTCAATTTTTCAGATAGAAGAAGTATTTTTCAAAAAATGCAAATTTTCTGCCTTTTAATGGAGAACCCTTTTTAAATCCAATATTCCACTCTTTTATATATTCAATTTTATGAAATTAAATTATTCTTTAGAATAAGGACATAAAAAATTTTTTGGATAAAATTTTTGTACTTTTATGATAATTGTCAAATTTTGATGAATTGTGAAAAATTTTAAATTTTAATTTAAAACAAATTTTTTAATCAAAATAATTTATTGTGTTTAATTATACATTTTTGTGTTTTTAAAGTATAATTAAATTATATTTTTATCATTAAATATAATTTAGGTCATTGGATGTAAATTCACATTGAAATTCTAAATAAACACATGTCAATCTTTTGATAGTTTTTACTTCTTAAAAATATACTTTTTGGTTTTAACAAGGAGAATTAATTTTAAATTAATTTTTGAAAATTAAGTATTTTGAATTTGGAAAAATGGATTCCATATTTGGAATCAGATGTTCCAAATTATTTAAATAGTTAACTTTTATTTTTAGACATTATGAATAGTAACTTTAGTAAATATTTTATTTACCATGGTTAAAGGAAAATTCCAGTAAATAAGGGTAAAAAGAATTATAATAATATTAAATTACCCTAACAGATATCCTAACCCTATTGGGAGATACATGTATGACCATGGGAATCCTTGGGTCAATTTTGGGAACCCATGGAGCCACTAGTAAGTGTAAATGACACTTTATAAAAATTAATTTAATGTTGAGGAAAATGTAACATAAACAGATATCTTTTAGTAAAACAATTTTTATATGGGGTTATATAAGATCTATTTTAGACTATAAATATTAATTAGAGATATAAAACAATTTAATACATCATGGTATTTTATTTATAAATTTTATACATAAAATAAATATATTTATTTATGACACAATAATGATGCAGTATTTTCCTTATTAATGAAAGAATCAAATAATGGATATTATAAATATTAAAATAAAAATAATTTTAATTTATTGATTCCATAAAATAATTTTATAGGTGAATATGATATTTTAGGTTTGATTAAATATTTATTTTGAAGTAATAAATATTTTATGACTTACAAAAAAACCAAATACTAAATATTGTCAAAATTGAAATAAATGAGTTTTAAAAACAAATACTATTTTATTAAATTATATACTACTCCTAAAAATATAATATTCTGCAAAAGGACATATATAAGGTTATATATGTCATTAGTTAACCAATTTAAGTTCTCTTGGAATTTTATAGTAAGTTTATCAACCATGTAATATAAAAATAGAAGGAGACATGGTAAATGTTAAACTACTTAACCAAGAGTTATATCTAAAAGATAAGGTTAATATGGTGACATAAATTTTTATAAAACCTATTAAATGAGATTATTTATACCCCTACCTAAATTATCATTGAAATAAATCCATTTGGAGTGATTAAAAACCGAAAATGAGTTTATAATAAATTAATATTTCAAGCTTTTCCTAAAGTTCCCCTCACCTCTCTTATAATGGCTACTTTCCATTCTCTAAAATTGAAACCTCCAAAGACATTTGTCTCGGCCAAACCATACTCCAATCACTTACCAATTACCATAACTTCATCCTAGATTACTTAATTTGATTTTAAATCCAACATATGGAGCCCTTTTGTTCAATTCAAAAGAAAGAACCCGAAGAAGAGGTAATTATTTCATCACCTATTTCAATGTTATTTTCTTCTTCCACATCGTCTTTCTTGGTTGTTTCCATAACAAAATAATAACTCTAGTACCTTCTACATACTGAGATGTTATTATAAATATGGTAAAACCATTTTCAGTATTATATCCATCCTATGAATGGAAAAGTCACCATACGTGCATACGCACAGCATACCGTCTCCACGTGGTGTAGTTTGTTATTCAACGCTTCATTATTTGGATGGGTATAATAAAGAGATTAATTGATGTAAATAATCAATATAACATGTTAATGATTATTTATATATAATATAACATCCAATTACATACGATTTCACCATCAACATAATGATATCATCACTTGTACGTACATACGGCTTACCGTCTCCACGACACGATGAGATTCGTTTCCACATTCACCATTCAATGATGATTATAAAAATATATATTATTAATAAGTATTTAATATATGAAATAATAATCCTATTTTATATATATATATACATATATCTCATTCACTTACTTTCGTTCAATATGATATGAAAACGGAAACAACGTTTATGTGTACGTACGACCGACCATCTCCATAAAAGGTGTTTTCCATTTCATATATCTATCTATTATACATATTTATATTCTGAATATATATGATAAATAAATAATGTTTTATATTTTTGAAGCAATTAAATCTTGATATAAGTGATACGATCAAGAATAACTAGTTAAAATACATACGATAGAAAAACGATTATTACCCAAAATGTTATTTTAACATGGAAATTATTATTAAATGGGTAGTATAAGGTAATAAATGAATAAATAATGATATAATAAATATTAATTTGGTTATGTTATAATTTAATAACATTATATGTTCATTATATTGGATGATAAAAGTGCCCTCGACCAAAGAAAAGTAAAAGTTAATGGTTAATTCCTCAATCTCATTATTATCTGAGATTGTTTATGTGTAAGTTTTTACTGGGACATATTTATTATCCATGTAAATGTTTTCTAAAAGATTTTTCAAATGTATTATTTTTAGAGTACTCTTTAAATAAAACATCATTTTAAATGGTTTAAATATTTTTTATTCTAAATCATTCTCATTAATGTCAATGTTTTCAAAATGGTTTTAAAGATTTATTTATATGGAAATGAATGTTTTAAAATGTTAATTCCTTTAAAAAGTTTTAAATTGGTATGGGAAACATTGATTCAAAAATTTCTTTTAAATGTATTCCTTTCAAAATCACGTGACTTTTAAATGATTTCATGAAAAAGAGATATTTCTCTCACAGAGTTTTACTGATCATTTTGAACTATGTCAACATCCTTTACTAGATATTATTCTTGATTGAGGTCGATTAATAATAAAATAATATTGAATATTTAATTGAACTAGTTATGATATGTTTTACTGTGCATGTTCTATTTTTATACCATTCATGGTTTATGGTTAAATTATTGACATTTCGTATTCTAGTTTTAATACGAATGTTTATGTTCTGTTTCAACCTTTTCATATGAGGAATTCATTAGACTTAGTAAGTGATGGGAATAGACTACTATATCCCCTTGATGTATCGGTAGGTCTCATAATAAAAATTAGTGTCTTGGAACAAGGCCTTAACAAAATTATTTGTAGTATTGGCATGAGGCCTTGACTACATGGTTATGATATACAACATTATACATTCCCTCATTATTAAATTAGTTAATAAATGTAATTATTCAACTAGAAAAATATCCATGTGCAAGTTTATATGGTAATTTTTGATTTATTTTTTCCATATTATGTTCATGTTTATGTTTAAAAGGTTGTTTATTTATTAAACATCCTGCCTTAATTATTTATAGCTTCTGCTAAATTATTTACGGTTTCTGAGCATCTGTGCTCACCCCTTTATTATTTTTTTTCCAAGCTTTACGAGAAGTGTATTATTATTGATATTAAGGGTTAATCTAGGGGATTAATGGGGTTCTCAAAATATTATTTATTTTGCGTTTTATGATAGAAAATGTAATGTAATGTTCATGTATGCAATATATTTTTCAAGACTGTTAAACTGATCAGTCCTTTGAGACTTGATTCCTTATAAACATGGAAATGTATTAAAATAATGCACTAGCTCTGGCTAAATGGTGTCGGGGCATTACAGTTTGTATCAGAGGAATTTTAGTAACAACCTTGTAAATTGATTTACAACACTTAGATTAGGGATCATAATCCTACGATAGACTTTGTGGATAAGCACACAAGAACCATGTCGAATTTATGTAAAGTAGGTATTATGTGTGTTTTATAAGAAATAAATCTATATCTGAATACTACAAGTGGAAGTGGTTCTGGAACCAATGTACTTAGGAGTAAAAACTCCGACAAGGAGTTTAGGGCTTGACCTTGGGTATCCTGGTACACAACAACGAGCCTTACTACGCACCTAGTTTGACACTCCCTGGGGATATGTTTAGGATACTTCACATTTTCATTACAAAACATTATGAAGGATTTATGAGTAAATATGTCCCCAAAGAAAACATTTTTTATGATTATGGATTATATGCATAAACTGTTCAATGTATGTTAAGTAATTTACATGTTTGGAATTATGCATTGCTATTCATAAACTATCCTTGTGTATTCCATTGTTTAGAAATGGAGAATAGTGGAGGGAATGAAAACCATATCAATTCACATAATTCATATAGGTATTTACCTCATACTCAAGATAATTATAGTGGAGCTGGTGATGCAACTGGTACTGATCAACTTATAACCATACTGGGATAACACACTCAGGTTATGAATAATAACCATACCCGTATGGAACACCATGATCTACAATGGGGAGGATCAATGTTAGACTGCTTCATTAGGAAACAACCACCAATGTTTAGTGGGACTACAAATCCTTTTTGCAGCTGTGAAGTGGATAATCTCCTTAAATGAAATATTTATTGCTTTGGGAAGTAACGAAAGGGAAAAAGTTTTCGTGGTAGTTTATAGCCTCTCAGGGGATGCGAATCGATGGTGGACATTAATTCAAAACACCAAGGAGTGTGAATAAATAGGAAATATGGAATAGAGTGAGTTTAAAGAACTTTTTCTAGAGAAAGAATTTCTTCATGAACAACGAGAAGATATGGAAAGACAATTTCTAAGCCTAAGGAAAAAGGAGGATGAGAATGTTATAAAGTGTGAGGATAACTTTAAAAGGATAACAAGGAATGATATATACTACATATGTAACCCAAGAAGTAAGATTGATCTATTATTTGATGTGTTAAAACCATTTCTCTGTTAAGCATTAGTGTCACAATCCTTCTCATCGTACAAATACATAATCTAATGTTCTATCAAGAGAGAAAAAGAAATTATATAACTTCTATGAATTTAATGTAAATCAAGAGAAGAATAATCAGAATGGTGGGGATAGAGAAATATAAAAGGAAAAATGGATAGAATAATTTTCCCTTATGTGGAAATTTTGGGAATAATCACCATGGTACATGCCTAAATGGAATGTGAGTTTGTTACAAATGTCGAGAAAAAGGTCACGAGGCTCGTGATTGTAAGGGAATGAAAGGAGTAGTGAAATTTTATAATTGTAAATATATGGTACATTATGCAAACAATTGTCCAAAGCGTCAAGGTAGTATAGATTAGAAAAAGAAAATTGATCAAGGTCAAGATTATGCTGTTACTACAGTTGAAGTGGAATAATTAATGTATTTGTGCTTTTGGATTCATGAATTATGTCCTAGTTATAAGAAGAATGATATATATAAGGATTTTACTATAGTACATTTTTTTCATCATGGTTTTAATATTATGAAGATAATCATATATTCATTAGATTAAAATGAGAGAAATATTACATTGTTTGAGGAATCTGATGTTACCATTGATTTTGAAAATTTAGAGACCTTTTAAAGAGACTCTGGAAAGAAGTGTTTTAGATAACTCTAAAGGTTGAAATGGATTAAGTAGAAACTTTAGAATGTATTGTTTAAGGTTATAACAGTTCTTAAGATTGTTTTTGGAATGTTATAATACTATAGTTTTAAAAAAAGAACAACCTGAAGGTCGGGAAATAACACGTCACATTAGACAATGTTGTGGGAATCGAACCCACAACCAAAGTGTGACAAGGATTTATCACCTACCACTGGCCTACAAGAAGTCCCTGATTATGATAAAATAGTTTTATTCATTGAAATAGAATATGTTTGGAACCTTATACGATTGGGATAAATAGAATAATTTTTAGATTTATCTTTTGAAGAGAAAGATGAGCTTATGGTAGAGGATGAGAAACTACATGTAAATTAAGTATGTTTACTTATGTTCTTATTATATTAATTAAATTAATTCTACAACACAATAAAAAGGATCATAAAACCCAAAATATTTTTCTAGAACCTTCATTTGTGATAGATCAAATCGTATCTTAGATCATCATAGATTTATAGATTTCTAATTGTTAACTTTCTCCTAATAATATTCTCTATCACTCTCTATCAGAACATGATGGTTTTTTTCTCATCTATATCCTTGTTTTCTTACATGGAACCCTAGTATGTGTTATTTCTTGTAACCTTCATACTTACCTTAATTTATTTTAAAATAGAGGCCTCGTTAATCCATTTTTTGATGTGTTATTTCAACTAATATATTTTGAAATTTCAAAACCCTAGTCTTCAATACTGAGTATGAATTTCAAGGATACAATTTATTGAAGGAGGGGGTAATGTAACACCCCAAGCTTCCACAATACACTTTTGTTTTAAATAATTCAATAACGTGCGTTGTACGCAACACTGATTTCAAGCACACCACGACCTATCAAACTAGCTGTTTAAAAAGATATTATGAATACTATTAACAAAATTTTGAATTATATATATCCACTATAATTTTAACATTCATCTATTTTGTTTTTTATACATAATATAAGGAAAAAATAAATTTTTCAGATAAAAGAATTAATTTTTTAAAAAATGACTCTTTTCTGCCTTTTAATGGTGAACCCTTTTTAAATCCAATATTTGAAACTTTTATATAATAAATTTAATGAAATTAAATTATTCTATAGAATCAGGATATAAAAATTTATCTTGGATAAATTTTCAGTACTTTTCTGATAACTTTCATATTTTGATGAATATTTCAAAATACTAAATTATAATAGGAAACAACTTTTTTTTAATAAAAATAATTTATAATGTTAAAATATACATTTGAGTGGTTTTAAAGTATAATTATATTATATTATATTAATTTAATATAATTTAGTTTATTTGATGTAATTTCACATTTAAATTCTATATCAACAAATTTTAATCTTTTAATAGTTTTACTTCTTAAAAACCCAGTTTTTGGTATTGACAATGATAATTAATTTTAAATTAATTTCTGTAAATTATGTGTTTTGAATTTGGGAAAATTAATTCCATATTTGGAATCCGGAGTTCCATGTTTTTTAAATTGGTAAATTTTATTTTTAGACATTTTGAATAGCAACTTAAGTAAATATTTTATTTACCATGGTTAAAGGATAAATCCGGTAAATAAGGGTAAAATAATAATATTATAATAACATTAAATTACCCTAAAATGTGTACTAACCATATTTGAGGATACATTTATGACCATTTTAATCCTTTGGTCTATTTTTGGACTCCATGGATCCACTTTTTATTGAAAATAAAACTTTATAAAAACTAATTTAATGTTGGGGAAAATGTAACATAAACATAAATCTTGTAGAAAAACAATTTTTATATGGGGTTATATAAGTGATATTTTTGACTATAAATATTCATTATAAATATAAAACTATTTAATACATCATGGTATTTTATTTATAATTTTTAGATATAAAATAAATATATTTATTTATGACACAATAATGATGTAGTATTTTCTTTATTAATGAAAGAATCAAATAAAGGATATTATAAATATTACAATAAATATAATTTGAAAGTTTTGACACCATAAACAAATTTTATAGGTGAATATGAAATGTTAAGGTTGATTAAATTTATTTTTTTCAAAGTAATCGAGATGTTATGACTTTCACAAAAACCAAATACTGAATAGTGTCAAAATTGACATAAATGAGTTTTTAAAACAAATACTACTTTATTAAATGATATAATACTCCTAAAAATATAATATTTTCACAAAGGAATTATATAAGGTTATATATATCATTAATTAACCACTTTATGTTCTCCTGGAATTTTATAGTATTTTTATTAACAATTTAATATAAAAATACAAGGAGATATGGTAAATGTTAAACTATTTAACCAAGAGTTAAATCTAAAAGATAAGGCTAATATGGTGACCTAAACTTGTCTAAAATCTATTGGTTATGATTTTTTTAACCCATAACCATATTATACCTTAAATAAATCCATTTTTATTTATTAAAACCAGAAATTATTTTATAATAAATTAATATTTCAAGATTTTCCTAAAGTGACCCTCACCTCTCATATAAAAGGGTACTTCCCCTTCACTCAAATTCACACCTCCAATGACATTTGGCTCTACCAAAACCTGCTAAAATCTCCCCACAACTACCCTAAATAAAACCTAAAGGACTTTATTCAATAATAAATATAACTTAAGGAGCAATTTTGTTCAAATCAAAAGGAAGAACCCAAAGAAGAGGTAAATTTTTCATCAACTCTTTCAAATATCATTTCTTCTTCCACTTCCTCTTTCATGATTTTTTCCATACCAAAATAATAACTACATTACCTTATACATACTGAGATGTTATTATAAATATGGTACAACCATATTCATTATTATATCTATCCTATGAATGACAAATTCACCATACGTGTGTACGTATGACTTACCGTCTCCACATCGTGGTGTAGTTTGTCACTCAAGGCTTCATTATTTGGATGGGTATAATAACGAGTATAATTGATGTAAATAACAAATATAACATGTTAATGATTCTGTATATATAATATAACATCCAATTACATCAAATTTCACCATCAGTAGAATGATACCATTGCTCGTGCGTATGTACGACTTACCGTCTCCACGATGCGATGAGAATCATTTCCACGTTCATCATTCGACAATGATTATAAAAATTTATATTATTAATAATTATTTAATATATTACATAAGAATTATACAATATATATATATATATATATGTATTTATATATATATCGTCCACTTACTTCCGTTCAATACGATATGAAAATAGAAACAACGTTTATGCGTACGTACGACCTACCGTCTCCATAAACAATGTTTTCCATTTCATATACCTATAAGTTATAAATATTTGTATTATAAATATATATGATACATAAATAATGGTTTATATTCTAGAATATATTAAATCATGATATAAGTGATACGATCAAGAATAACAAGTTCAAACACATACGATAAAGAAAGTGATTATTACCCACAATGTTATTTTAAAATGGAGATTATTATTAAATGTGTAGTATAAGGTTATAAATGGAAAAAGTATGATATAATAAATATGAATATGGTTCTATATTAATTTTATAAAATTCTATGGTCATTACACAGGATGTTAAATGTACCCTCGACCAAAGGAAAGTACAAGGTAAGTGTTAATTCCTCAATCTGATTATTATCCGAGATTGTTTATGTGTAAGATTTTACTGGGACATATTTATTATCCATGACCATGTTTCATTAAAGTGTTTTCAAAAGGATTATTTTTAAGGGAATCTTTAACTAAAACAACATTTTAAATGGTTTAAATATTTATTCTTCTAAATCATTCTCATTAATGACTATGTTTTAAAAATGGTTTTAAGGATTTATTTATATGAAAATGAATGTTTTAAAATGTTAATTACTTTCAAAAGTTTCAAACTGGTATGGGAAACATTTATTAAAAAATTTCATTTAAATGTCTTCATTTATAAATCGTGTGCCTTTTAAATGATTTCTTTAAAAAGGGACATTTCTCTCAAAGTGTTTTACTGATCATTTTAATTATGTCAATATCCTTTACAAGATATTATTCTTTATTGAGGTTGATTAATTATAATACTATATTCCATATTGTATTGAATGAGTTATGATATATTTGACTGTGAATGTTCTATTTTTATACAATTCATGGTATATGGTTAACTTATTTACATTTCATATGCTAGTTTTAATACGAATGTTTATGTTATGTTTCACCCTTTTCGTATGAGGAATGCATTGGACTTTTTAAGTGATGAGAGGGGCCCGATATAGCCCCTCGATGCATCAGTAGGTCTCATGTGACAAATTAGTGTATTGGCACAAGGCCATGAAAAAAATTTTATTTGTTGTCCTGGAACGAGGCCTTGACATTGTGGTTATGATGTCTGACATTATGCATTCTCTTGTAATGAAATTATTTCTTATATGTGGTTATTAGTCTAGTAGAATGTCCATGTGTATGTTTATATGGTAATGTTTGATTTATTTTTTCCATATTAGGTTCATGTTTATGTCTAAAAGGCTGTTGTTTTTGTTACACATCTTGCCTTAAAAGTTAATAGCTTCCTCCAATTTATTTAACCTTAATGAGTATCAAATCTCACCCCTTTATTTTGTTTTGTTTTCATATGATTCCAAGAAATGTATTATGTTTGATATGTAGGGTTAATATAGGGGATTAATGGCATTCTCAAAAGATTATTTATGTTGTGTTTTATAATAGAAAGTCTAATTTAATGTTCATCCATTTAATCTATTTTCCCGAACTTCTAAACTGATCGATCATTCGGGACTTGATTCCTTGTAATCATGCCAATGTATTAAAATAATGAACCAGATATGTCTAACTGGGGTTGGGGTTTTACAATTAGAGAGTCAACAATGTAATGGGTTAGAAGACAAATCCTATCAGGACTGGAATTAGCATGATTAGATCCCAAATAAGAATATAATCTACTGCTAAATAAATTTCCTAGATTTTTGAGTTAATATTGGGTTGAAAAATTCCACGAATATTGAGTTTATACCTTCTTGAAAGTATCCTGAAGAAACCTTCAATGTTAGGGTTGGCTATACCCTCACACTTCGAGAAATGACTCCTTATTATTACTTGGGTTTGGAGGTATGTCCTCATTTTCCAACAAATTACTCTGTGATTTTCTAGGTGTTCCTTCTTGTAATGTAGTAGTAGAAATATTTTTTCCTTGTTATCCATAAAAGATTGTATCTGATCATAGGATACAGGTTCCTTCTTGGTTTCCCTAGAGTCCCCAATTTGGTAGTCTTTCTTAAATTGAACATGATTTTTCTCAGGTTCCTTCTTAGTTGTTGAAATTTCCTTATAGTACTCAGAAATTTGTAACTTATTATCCATAACAGATTTTATCTGATCATAGGATAGAGGTTACTTCTTCCTAGTTTCCTTGTATTCCCCAATTTGGAATTCCTTATTAAACTGAACATACATTTTCTCATGATCCTTCCCAATTTATGAAATTTACATAGAATCTTCAAGGAAAATCCATGAAAGTTCCAACTATGAATTAATTATAGAGATAAAGGAATTTAGGAGGAAATATTACATTTGGGAGTCATAAGTAGTAGTGAACACCTTTGAGGAGAGATCCAGTATCTGGTCATTAAAATCCTCTGAAGGGTTGTCTTTCATATAACTTGCTGCATGGGTTGTGGCTTCCAAGGAGTTGTAGGATGATTTTACTCTTCCTATGCCATTTTATCCCATGATTTACCTACCTTTCTTGATTTTTTGAATTCCCCTACCTACACATCAATGAAATTTTCTTTCACATTAGCAACCATATCACCCTTTCTACCCCTTAAGAATTCCTTCCAAACTGAAGCAGTCAGAGCCAGATTGACCAAATTTTTGACTACTCGACATGACTGAAAGTCATGGACTACCATTTTACAATGATTTCTGAATTTGTGAAAATTATCAAATTCATAGTTAATTTCCATTTGGTGGTATTTTTCATCCAAGAAGATATATTCCGGGGGATGTGATTTCATATTGAGTTCTATCAGGACTCTCATATAAAAGGCCAATGTGACCATTAATAGTGCGATGATAAATTTTTAGCGGGATACCAATGCCTGCTAAAAGTTAATTCAGGATCATAGGATTCCATTAGACCCATGTAAAGCCATGAATCCTTGTCCAAACACAATCCATATAATGTCTTTGATTGAAAGGATTGAATTTTTCATCCCAATCTAACAGCCTGAAGAAGCTTGGTTTTAACTCAGATTTGAAACCCGCCAGATAGTATCAAGATACTATTTTATTTCTATAATAATGTGATAAAATCCCATTCAAATAGAAATAAGTCTCCACCTTAAGAAACCCAATAGATATGAGACTCACGATTTCATGTCAGAATACATCCAAGGATTCATACTTTTTTCATTAGAAGTTCGACCTAACACCAAGAAGCGGAAAAAAACCATTCTTTCCTTGAGATAATCCTGATCCACTACCACTATGATTGATACATCATCAGAGTGCTTGAGAACAATATCATTCTAAGTATCATAAGCTTCATTTGTCACACTAGTGAGCGCTTCCGTGAATGAAACCTCTTTGTGATATAAGTTGTGAGAAGTGCTTTCCCAACTTTCATTAGTTGGGGAGATGAAGTATCTCTCATTTTAGATTGAAAGATTCCATTATCTCACAAGATATTAGAAAAATGGATATTCAACATCATTAGGATTAAAAGGATTTATTCCCTCTCTCACCATCCTCATCACTCAAGGGGGTTCTCTAGGAATAAATAAATAAATCATGGAACATCTGAAATTATTTTACATAAACCCTAGTGATATATAAACCCATTTAAGATATTTTATCATTAAGAAAATTAATTTTTCTTGGTTTTACACAAGAGATTTGAAGAAATCTCTCAAACCTAGAGAAATCATATCTCAAAGAAATCTCCCAAGAATAGATATTAATAACCCTCCATCATATTAAGGAGAAATATTTGAATGAGTTTCTTGAAGCGATCAAAGGTGGATGATGCAAGTGCAATGATTTGCTGTGCTATCACCTGGAGACTCCTTCGGTAATGTCTGGAGATTTGTGGAGCATGTGTAGATCACCACCCGAGGAAATCTGTAATGACACAATGTTTTTCAATGGAAATTCCCTTCTCATAAGTATGTTATAAAATCACATGAAAACACAACATAGTGAACTAATAAGTGATAAGAAACCTTTAAACATAAGTTTGAAACTTCTGTGTTTGGAATTTCAAAAAACCGGCATACACGGTTGTAATCAGTAAGTTATTTGGAGTCTGATAAGAAAAACATATTTTTTGGTGAATAGTAACCTACCCTAATGAATAGTAACATTCGCTTATAAATAGTGATATACTATAATGAATAGTAACCTCACCTATGGTATTATAAAAATAATGTTCATGTTGTATGTACGATATACATATATTTTAGAATAAGTTAATGAATGTTTTAAAACTATTTTTAATAATAAATTATTATTTTAATTAAATATTAAAATAATCATATTTAGAAAATTATGTTTTAAAAATGGACTTCATTTTTGGATTCTACATGTCAAAAATGGTTAGGGTAATTTTTTGGGATTTTTATGAAATTCTTGAATTTTTGATGAATAGTAAAATACGATAATTTACAATAAATGCTAAATAAGGGATTTATTGAGTCATTGATGATGTTCTGCTGATGTAAGCCCACTTGGTTCGGGATCACATGATAAAATTACTATTATTGGTCATGGAATACTCAATATTCCTTGCCTTTTGAAGAAATAATAAATTAATTATTATAATATTATGAAATCCCTCCTCTCCTCCACTATAAAACCGTCCTTCACTCCCTCTTCTCTTGACTCCTCTCAAGCCTTGTGCCTTTCCATTATTCTGCCCAAATCTCTCCCCAAGATCCTCCCCCATGTCCAAAATCTCCTAGCCTCTTCAAATTACCAAGACCTATCCCCTTATGAGGTTCTCAAAGGAGAAAGTCTCAAGAGGTAGAATTCTACTTCCCAATGTCTTCTTTTCTTTTAAGTTATTTTATTTTTCTTTCTTCCCTCACCTCCCTTCACCATAATAGTATGATAAATCCATAAAAATAAATGTACTATAATGTTTTCAAGATAATAGTATATTCCATTATCTTTTCTTCTTTCCCCACCCTTTTATTTGATAGAAATGAATGCACCGTTTGAGATTTGCTAATTTATCACATTCAAGGACAATAGTTTATCAATTTATATTACTATCTTTAATTATATTCATGAAACCATTTGTGTTATGGTTGAACCAGATTATTATATATGTAATAGATCCTATTTTTAGTTCTGTAATCCTTTTGTACCAATGGTATTAAATTATAAAGCAAAACATGTTCTTTGTAATCAAATCCACCGATTAAAAAAATGGTTATCCCTAAGGTTATATATATAATAATTCAACTTCACTCTAAGTAACCTAATTAAAATTATAACCATTTAACCTCCGGGATGTTCACTAAAGAATATAACTTCAATTATGGACATCCAATATCATCTTTCATGTTTATCTGTATTTGAATATAAGTGAACCGATCCTTTAAAACCAAGTAAACCAATGAGCCCGAACAATGAAATTGAACCTTGTAACAAATCAAAAAGGCATTGAATGAACTAAAAAGGGTTATAATAAATCAGTTAAATATAGAATATATTCTGGATTTATTAATTAATAAGCCAAAATTTGTTTATTCAGGTCTCTAATAACAAGTGGAGAACACCAACAGATTTAAGGTAAGGGATCCTCTTCTTTTCACTCTTAATCAAGATTGTTCTCTATGCTATGTTTTTTGTGTAATACCAAGTTATGGGGTATATTTTTTCACCTCCCCAATACTGAACTAATGTTTTATAATTGATTATAAACCCCTTATATCTCTCATCAATCCCTCTAAGTTACACCCGATACCATGCCGATAAACTGTAACGGATTCTACCCAAACTTCCTTTATTCCTTCGGGTTCCTCTATCATTCTTTTTACCAAAATGTAGTTGTCTTTTTTAATTTAAAACTTCTAAATTATGTTTATATTCTCTAAATTCATGTTCCAAGATCCATCTCCCATTCTATTTTTGGGATATACATGCTTTTAACTGAATCCCTCCTCCATACTTCTCAATAAGCACACTCGTTTTAAAGGAACTTCCCAAACTTTTACAAAATTTCAACTGCACTCTATCCTCTTTTTTAAGACATAATTATATTTATAAAATCAGTATTTTTATTATGAAAACCTTATTGGTTAAATTATGGTTTTATATAAAATAACATCTTCTTTACTATTTTAAAATCCCAATAGTATTTTCCTTAAAACTGCACAAAAATGTTTTAATGCTAATATTTCTCAAATACATTTCATATATGTTATCACTTATAATTGTTACTACCCACCATGTTATATGTCTATATTACCTTATGAATGTCCATGTATGTTCTAATCCCTTTATTTCATGGACACTTTCATGATACACTCATTGGTTATGCTTTATGTCATGGTTGTGGTACCCAATTCTCTCCATGGGTATCCTTATGTTTATGAACAATTGATTATGTATGATTATTTATGTGGAAAGAATATTTATGCGGTAATAATATTTATGTTTCAAGAATGTTCATGACAATTTTGAGATGGGTGCGCCCAGATAGCGCTCCAATGCATTGGGTAAGGTTAAGTCTCATGAGATGCTATGTGAAATGGGATTGGCGGTTAGCCTTGACCCGTACTGAAATGTGAAATGGGACTGGCGGTTAGCCTTGAAACGTACTAAAGAATTGTTTTATGATTCTTCCACATTTATATGATTCCTTGTATATATGATCTCATTCTTATATGATATTTTCTCATATGTTCCATTCCTTGGATATCATTATGTAATGCCTCCGAACTCATGTGCTTAAGATGTATATTTATGTTTTTTCCCTTACTGGGATTTTCAGATCATCCCTTTGTTCATGTGTTCCCCAGGGTACCCTATGAAAATGTAATGGTTCAAAGGAAGTTAGGATCTCATTATGGAGATTAAATAAAGAAGTCTTTTTTAGCCCCATGTTTTATGTTTTATGTACCTAGTGTTCCAAGACACTAGACTTAATGGTCCTTCGATTGTACTCTGATGATTAATTATGATTCAAATAATGAAATGTTATATGTAAAAGGCTCCGTTCTCTATAGTTGGTATCATAGGATGGTCTAGTTATTTTTGGAAATTAGGAATAGAGCACCTTAGTGATAACCTTAAGGATGAGACTAAGTATAAGAAAACATTCCATAATTTTGGTGAGTATTGTGTAAGTGGTTTATCAAGAAAATACATCCCTGTCTAGATACGAGTAGGTAGAGGCGGCTCTAGCAGAAATGTATCTAGGGGTAAAACCCGAAAACACTACTTTGAGATAGACTCAAACGGGAACTAGTGCAAGACAATGGGCCTTGCTGCACTCTTGGTTACGATACTCCCGAGGGATATGCTTTGGTAGATTCACGAGCATAGTAAAAACCACTATTAAAGAACAAAAAGAAGCCCATAAGAATATAAGTTAATAAATAGATCAAGGATAACCTGGATATAAACCTAAGGAATCACAAGTCAGGATATACATCTTCTTTATAAGTTTATACTTTTATGTTCAAGGTTTCCTTTTTAGGCTCTATAGCTATGTATTCAAGACCTCTAATTATATGTTTTTTTCTTAGTTAATTGTGTGAAATATAAGAACAGATCCCAACAACAAATGTGAGAGGAAATGTGATGATTTACCTAATGATATTCTTGATGTGATGGAAGCGGGTTCTCAAAACTTTATGGGAGTACTTGCTTAGCTGGATC
Source organism: Viscum album (assembly GCA_963277665.1). Taxonomy (NCBI): domain Eukaryota; kingdom Viridiplantae; phylum Streptophyta; class Magnoliopsida; order Santalales; family Viscaceae; genus Viscum; species Viscum album. The sequence goes on from OY728163.1 coordinate 591,410,519, forward strand.
GAGTTATTAATAATAACTTGAATTATATGGAACGTCCTCCTCCTCCATGAAAAGAGAAAGTTGCTGTAGAATCCTTCATGTAGCAAAGGCCTCCCATATTTAATAGATCTTCTGATACCCTCCTCATAGAACAATGGATTAACTCTATTGAGAAGATATTCTCTGTCCTCTAGTGCTCGGAAGAAGAGAAAGTTGTACTAGCGGTCTATCGTTTTGATGGGGAAGCTGATCAGTGGTGGACACTGATCAAGAATACAAAGCCCCAAGAGGAAGTTGATTCCATAGATTGGGAGGAATTCAAGAGGATGTTTTTCCACAAATATTTTCCTCAAACCCTCCATCTCAAGATGGAAAGAGAGTTCCTCATACTCAAGCATAAGGAAGATGAGTCCATCGGGGAGTATGAACCAAACTTTACAAGGCTTGCAAGGTACGCCTCTGACATTATCATGAACACCAAAGGCAAGGTGGATTGCTTCTTTAGAGGACTAAAGCCAAGTATATGAAAAGCGTTGGCGATTCGAGACTTCGATAGTTATGAGGAGATTGTCTGTTGTTCCCTCAAGGTTGAAATGGAGATTGGAGACTCTCAGTGGTCTTGTGGGACTAGGGACAAGAAGAGGAAAATGGAGAACAATATGGTTGGTTCATCAAACAAATACCATGATGGAAAGAATCATCACTTTCCCCTATTTAAAAATTGTGGGAAGAAGCATCTTGGTGACTATCTCAAGGGAACTAAGAATTGCTTCAAATGCGGAAATATTGGTCATATGGCCAAGAACTACCAAAGGGATATGAAAAATCCCACTAATGTTGAATAAGAAAGGAGGGTTCAGATTAACACTCATCCTAGAGTGAAGTGTTACTACTACAAGGATCATTTTCATTATGTGAACAATTGCCCAAATATGAGGGTTATCGGAGGCAATCAGCAACAACCTCCAATGCAACAAGGAAGGGCTTATGCTATCACTATTGCTGAGGCGGAGCTGGAAAACGATGTGGTGACAGGTACGCTTGTTATTCATTCAAGAATAGCAAACGACTATTTGATTCTAGTTCTACGAATTCTTTCATATCTTGCATGTTTTGTAGAACTATTCAAACACCACCTCAAAATTTTTAGGGAAAGTTATATGTGAGAACAGCGAATGGAGAAATTATTGCATCCATGTTTTATAACTCCTCCCCTATTAACTTTTGTGGAATGAACCTACCAGAAAATATCATCATACTTCTTTTAGTGGAGTCCTATGATATCTTGGTCATGGATTGGATATCTTTGTACAAGTACAAAATCAATTTTCAGGAAAGGGAGATCACTTTTCGCATCCCGAAGCATCCTCCAATTCTTTACAAGGGTAAGAAGGAAGATGAGTCTCCTTTAGAATCTTCATCTCAAGTGTGGATACTTCTTCCTTGTGAGAAAGCATATCTAATGTTTGAGACAAAGGATAGAATCATGCTTGAAGACATTCCCATTGTGAGGTATTAAACTAATGTATTCCCAAAAGATTTTCATAGTCTTCCTCCTGACCGATATGTTGAGTTCTCAATTGAACTTATCCCTGGATCTCTACCAATCTCAAAGACACCTTATAGAATTGAAACTTTAGAGCTAGAAGAGTTGAATAAGCAGTTACAGGAGAATATGGAGAAAGGATTTATACACCCGAGTGCTTCACTGTGGGGTGCTCCAGTCCTCTTCATCAAAAAGAAGGATAGATCAATGAACCTCTGCATTGATTATTGTGATCTCAATTAAATCATGATAAAGAACAAGTATCCCCTTCCACAGATAGATGATTTTTTTAATCAGCTTCATGGGGCCAATTATTTCTCAAAGTTGGACCTTCTGTTGGGATATCACCAACTAAAGGCGAGGAAGGTAGATATTCCCCAAACTGCCTTTCGAACGAGGTATGGACACTATGATTTCATAGTGATTCACTTCAGACTCACTAATACTCTAGAAAGTTTTATGGATTTAATGAATAGAGTCTTTAGAGATTACATCTACAAATTTGTGGTGGTCTTTATTGATGATATTATGATATACTCCATGAGCAAGGAGGAACATGATGGGAATTTGAAAATTGTGTTAAAGACTTTGCGAAGGGATAAGTTATATGAAAAGTATAGTAAATGTGAGTTTTGGATGGAGGAAGTATCATTCTTGGGGAATGTTATAACCAGGAAAGGGATATCTTTGGACCCTTCCAAGACAAAGGATATTGAAGAGTGGCCGAGGTCAACTTATGTAATGGAGATCATCAAACCTTTTGGGTCTAGATGGATATTATTGATGATTCGTGAAGAACATTTCATGATTTTCAAACCCAAAGACCAAGCTGACACAAAAGGGAGTAAAGTTTTTTTGGACACAAGAATGTGAAGACTATTTCATGGAGTTGAAAAAGTGTCTTATCACTGCGCCAATACTCACACTCCTATCAAGTGGAGAACTCTTTGTAGTGTATAATGATGCTTCTAAGAAAGGCTTAGGCTATGTGATAATGAAAAATGATAAAGTGATAGCATATTCCTCAAGGTAGCTGAAAATCCATTAGAAAAACTATCCTACGCATGATCTGGAGTTAGCGGCTGTGATATTTGCATTTAAAATCTGGCGGCATTATCTCTAGGGGGAAAATGTGAGATATATACTGACCGCAAGAGTCTCAAATATATATCCACACAGAATGTAACGACCCGAAATTTTGAATAAATCTTGTTGCCTAATTTTGTGTGTTATTTTTATACTCAACAAAACTATTTCATTTGATAACATGAGTATAATTAAAATGAGACTATTGGGTTTTGACTGTTATATGACCATTGGTCAATATGACCGCTAGAAACTAAACATTTCGATATTTGTCTCTAAATAAAAGTGATCTTGGTTAATTAATATAGAAAGAAGATTCAATGGACCCACCCAGTAGTCTTGGACCGATCGAATCCCATCTAACAGAACTTGGGAAGGAGGTAGCACCACTGGGCTTTGCTCTGGACCAAACCCAAGCCGAACTTTATCGTGTTAAGCTAGAACGGAATTGCCTTTGTGAGAAGTTCAAACTGATAGAAATAACTACTCGTGCGATGTTGGCCGAGCCTCCCTCAGATTCTCTCACCTTAGCACACCTTACACTTAGGTCCTATACTGGTGTGATAAGGGGCTATGTAAGGATATCGTAACTGCCTTGTGTAATCCTTTGTTTTAAAGAGAAATTTTTATTTCTTCTTATGATGAAGTTTATGAATTTTCAAATGTCTGGATAAAAATAGTATGCATATTTTTGGTGAATTTTAGAGAAAGGATATTTTAAAAAATGTTTATGTAAACCTTAAATAATTAAAAATGTGTAATGATTTTCGAAAAATGGTCTTCTACAATTATGTTCAGTACGAAATTTAGAGTCTAATAAGATCAATTTCATTTTTGATGAATAGTAAACTATGAATAGTGATTTTATGCTTAGGATTAGTAATGTGACCAAATGGATTAGTAATCTCACTTAATGAAAGTATTAATATAATCTAGGCACCTTGATTAAGTAATGTGATTCAATAAAATGGTTAAATAATGGTTTCATAAATTATTATTCAAGTATTAGTTTTTTCGGGTGAATAGTGTTTTTTAATTAAAAATTAAATTTAAAATATTTAGAATTTTTTTTTATAAAATGGATTTCATTTTTTAACTCAGAGCATCGCTATTATGTTAAGGTAGTTTTGGGGGATTTTTCTGGAAAAAATGAATTTTCGGTTAATAGTGTATTTATTTAAAAATTAAATTAAAAATATTTAGAAAAATATTTTTTTAAAATGGAGTTCATTTTTGAAATCACAGCATTGATATTTGGTTAAGGTTAAATTTTGGGATTTTTCTAAGAAAGTTGAATTTTTAGTGATTAGTAAAAATACAGTTTTAGGGTTTTGGTATGTTTAATGACATCATAACTGTGTCATGATGATGTCATGAAATATTTTAAGGGTTGGACGACAAAATATGATGAATTATTGTGTGGGGGGACCCATGTGGCCTAACTACATGGGAAATACCATGGGAGAGCCCATGGTTTTGAGAAAACCACTTGTGAGGTGTCCCTTGGCCATTAATGCCTTGTCCCCTCACCTTTCCTATAAATACTCATCCTTTCCTCCTTTAGTTTTCACTCACAACTCTCCCACAACGAAGCTATGGTCTCATTCCCTCCCAAGGATTCCTCCCAAGGTTCCCCCAAGCCCTCAAGGTCCCAACCATTGAGTTTTAAGAGTTACGTTTTAAGGTAAGGAATCCTACCTCCCTCTTTCTTTTCAAGTAATCTCTTTTATGTCATTTCTTTTATGCTATATGATCTTATGTTGGAGGATGTTCTTTTATATTCATAATAATATCTTTTTCATGTTCATATGATGAGATACCCCCTATTTATCTCATCATTTCATTCTAAGAATGTTAAAGTGGCGCCGTTAGGATGCCGAATTTTTAAGGGATTCTTTCACCCTTCTCAAGTTCTATTTTCATGTCAAGTATTTCAAGTTCGTTTTTATTTTTTGGGGGTATGATATCTAAATCTATCATACTGATATTTTATGTTCATATGATTAGAGACCCTATTTGATCTCTTCAATTCAGTATTTTGATGTTATAAGTGGCGCCGTTCGGCTGCCGAATTTTTAAGGGATTCGTTCACCTTTCTCATTTTTCAAAGTTCTACTTTCATGTCAAGTCTTTCAAGTTCCTTTTTATTTTGTTGGGGTATGATCTCTATATGTATAATACTGATATTTTATGTTCATATGTCGAGAGACCCTATTTTATCTCTTCAATTCAGTATTTTGAAGTTTTAAGTGGCGCCGTTAGGCTGCCAAATTTTTAAGGGTTTCGTTCACCTTTCTCATTTTTCAAAGCTCTACATTCATGTAAAGTCTTTCAAGTTACTTTTAATTATGTTGGGGTATTATCTCTATATATATCATACTGATATTTTATGTTCAAATTATGAGATACCCTATTTGATCTCGTCAATTCATTTTTTGAAGTTTAAGTGACACCGTTAGGCCTCCGAATTTTCATAAGAGAAATCTTATTTTTTTCTTCCTTTCATGTTCTTCATTTCATATGGTATATATTTCAAATTTTATTACCATGTTCATATATCCATTATATTCTATACCTATAATGTTTTTGGGACATTTATGAATGTTTGACTTATGTCCCCTCTCTTTTCAATGTTTTCTAAAACCCCGAAACATAGTCGTTATGCTGTAGAATTTCCGTCTCAAAATGTCTCTCTATTATTCTAAAGTTCTTTTATTTTATTAAGTGAATACTCAAAGATCTATATTCTATATGGTTATTCACATATATACCAAAATTTTCTATTTTAAATTCTGGGATTTACATACATGATACCCACCTTCCTTTTCTGTGGGTTTTAAAGTGACACAAAGATCATGTCTTTAAAGCAGTTTTTAAAACGTTATGATTATGAAATGAAACCCATTTTTTATGCTATATGGGTTGTTTATGAAATTATTTATGATGATATATGTGTCTCACATGATAATAAAGGCGAATTTAAGGGTGTGACCTGATAGCGCTCTATTGCATTGGGTAAAGACTTAATCTCTAGAGATGACCATTTAGACTGATACCTTGGTGAATAACCTTGGTAATTTTTATTGACACCTTGGGGATGGACCTTGGTGAAACTAAAATGATTGATTTTGTTAAATTTTGTAGCCACATCTTCAAGTTATGAAAAATGTTATTTTTATTATGATATGCCTCATGATTTCTTTCTCATGCCTTAAAGTTCGTTTTCATGACATTGTTGATGTATCTCAAGTTCACATGTTAAATGTTTCCCTTGTTTCCCTTACTGGGCCTTTTGCTCACCCTTTCCTTTGATGTATGCTCCCAGGTTAAGAGATGATTTAATGAACATAGGATGAACAAATGAAGAAGCCTTTCAAGTGTTTAAGAAGAATGTTTTTTTCTCATGTAATAAGTTTCTGGTTTCCAAGACACTAAAACTTAAAGATCCTCAGTTTTGTATAATGTAATAAAAGTTTATGTGATAAAAAGGCGAGATGATATAGTTGGTATCAATGGATGGTTTAGTTATTTGTGGAAATTAGGATATGAAAACGTTAGGAAGAATCCTATAGAAAAGTTTAAATATAGGAAATCTTCCTGGTATTTTGTTGAGTATTGAGTAAGTGGTTGCCAAGCAAAGACATTCTTGTCTGGATACAAGCAGGTAGAGGTGGCTCTGGCATAGATGTATATAGGGGTAAAACCCAAAAACACCGCATTGAGCTAGACTCAAACAGGAACTGGTACACGACAATGGGCCTTACTACACTCTTGGTTATGACACTCCTGGGGATATGCTTTTGTAAATTCATAAGCTTAGTATGAACCATTATTAAAGGAACAAAGAAAAAATAAAATAAATATTCACATAAGAATATATTATCATGGATAACCTAGATTGGGACCTAGGGGATCACAAGTTAGGGTATACTTTTCTTCTACATGTTTATCCTTCTATGCTTTATGTTTCCTTTTCATGATTATTGGCCAAGTATTTAAGAACCCTAATTATACGTTAATTTCTTAGTTAATGGCGGAAAATGGAAGAGCATATCCCAACAACCAATGTGATAGGAAATGTGACGATTTCCCTATTAATGTGACAGAGATGACAAAAGATCAAGTTGAAAACATTGTGATTATGCCAAACCAGCTATCAAAAATCACAATTAATAATTGGTACCTAGTTGAATGCTTAAATTCCTCAAGGAAGAAGGATACAAAGTCTCAAGGATATTCATATGATAAAGTTAATAAGGGAAAGAAGACCCAACTTCTTTTTTGCAAAAATTGTGGGAAGAGGCACGAAGGAGAATGTCACAAAGGAACCGGGAGATGTTTTAAGTGTGGGAAGATAGGGCATAAAGTAGTCAATTGCATTAAAAAAATTGATAATGTGATGAATGGAGATAAGGTTCTATCTAATGTACCTTATATTTTTGATGTCATAAATGTGGAAAAGTTTGACATTATCCAAGGAAATGCTCTCTTGGAATGGATGAGAAGCATGATGAGCATCAAAAACCATTGAGGACAAGGGAACAATGAAAGTACTATGATGAGATGGATCATGGTGACTGAAGTACATGTAACTTCTATGCAATAATTGTCTATATCATGTTGTATTTTAGTTCGTGCTCTATGAGCATATCTTTTATGTTTTCTAAGATCTTAGAGTCACTACCTAAGATGATTTTACATCATTAAGGAAAAAATCTATTGTTATGGACTACATGTTGATGTAGAGAAGTTGTTCTTCTTAAAAAAAGAAGGAGTGATTAGGTGATTAAAAGACAATTATTATTTTGGAAGTCGTTCACTATTTTGGGAACCTTATTTGATCGAGGTAAAAAGATTACTACGGTATTTTCTTTGAGGAGTAAAGGTCGATTTATATTTTTAAGAATCGATGAATTTAAGGAAGACTTATAGTAATTTATGTTACTTATGGAAATGATTAACCTATCATGGGGTAAAAATATTTAGGTTAGTTACATTTGTTATAAGATGCTAGGAGTGGTTGATGTTGTTTGGAGATGAATTATAAAGTTTAACTTGGAAGACTATGTTATCAAATCCTTCTTGTATTTGGGCTTCAATCTTAGTTTGGTTTATTTTGAGGATTTTTAAGGCAGTTATTTACAAAATGGTTATTGATGAACTCTGGGTAGTACCGTGGAACTTTGAAGATTTAAAAGTAGTTTCCCTTCCTATGGGATTATTTCTTTTTTAAGAGTTGTTTTATCTTACCGTTTCTATTTTTGGGACAATGTTTAAAGATTGAAGAAATTGATAGTTAATCTTTTGTGGATTACGGGACTAAAAAAAAAGACGATTCTTGTGTTTTGATGAGACTAAGTTTTTTTGAATGACCATCATTTGGAGAAAAGATTAGTTTTGGTAGAAACTTATTAAAGGATGAAACTCTACTTGAAGGTAGGTATATTTCCATATTTTTTATTCTATGTAGTAAATGAATTCCTCAAAACTATGAAAAGGAACGTTAAAAAAATGTTTTATGTTGACGTTTCCTACTGGGAAATCAAATACCTTTTAAACCATCATAAGTTTGTGATTTTCTTGTTGTTAACTTTCTCCTAATCATGTTTTCTATCACTCTCCCTCAGAAATTGACCCTTTTTTTCCTCCATGTCCATGTTTTCCTACATGGAGTCCTAGTGTGGGTTAACTCGAGATACCTTTGTACTTACCTTTCTTTCTTTTAAAGTAATATTTTTACTGACTCCTTTTCTGATGCGGGACTTTCAATGAAATTTCAAAACCCAATTTTAAAAATTGCAAGGACACAAGTTCTTAAGGGGGGAAGATTGTAACGACCCGAAATTTTGAATAAATCTTGTTTCCTAATTTTGTGTGTTATTTTTACACTCAAAAAAACTGTTTCATTTGATAACTTGAGTATAATTAAAATGAGACTATTGGGTTTTTACTGTTATATGACCATTGGTCAATATGACCGCTAAAAACTAAGTATTTCGATATTTGTCTCTAAATACAAGTGATCTTGGTTAATTAATATAGAAAGAAGATTCGATGGCCTGACCCAGTAGTCTTGGACCGATCGAAGCCCATCTAATAGAACTTGGGAAGGAGGTAGCACCACTGGGCTTTTCTCTAGACCAAACCCAAGACGAATTTTATCATGTGAAGCTAGAATGGAATCGCTTTTGCGAGAAGTTCAAACTGATTGACATAACTACTCGTACGATGTTGGTCGAGCCTCCCTCAGATTATCTCACCTTAGCACACCTTACACTTAGGTCCTACAATGGTGTGATAAGGGGATATGTAAGGAGACCGTAACAGCCTTGTGTAATCCTTTGTTTTAAATAAAAATTTGCATTTCTTCTTGTGATGAAGTTTATGAATTTTCAAATGTCTGGATAAAAATAGTATGCATATTTTTGGTGAATTTTAGAGAAAGGATATTTTAAAATTTTTTTATGTAAACCTTAAATAATTAAAAATGTGTAATGATTTTCAAAAAAATGGTCTTTTACAATTATGTTCAGCACGAAATTTAGAGTCTAATAAGATCAAATTCATTTTTGATGAATAGTAAATTATGAATAGTGATTTTATGCTTAGGATTAGTAATGTGACCAAATGGATTAGTAATCTCACTTAAAGAAAGTATTAATATAATCTAGGCACCTTGATTAAGTAATGTGATTCAATAAAATGGTTAAATAACGGTTTCATAAATTATTAGTCAAGTATTAGTTTTTTCATGTGAATAGTGTTTTTTAATTTAAAATTAAATTAAAAATATTTAGAAAATTATTTTTATAAAATGGATTTCATTTTTGAACTCAATGAATCGATATTATGTTAAGGTAATTTTTGTGGATTTTTCTGGAAAAAATGAATTTTCGGTGAATAGTGTATTTATTTAAAAATTAAATAAAAAATATTTAGAAAAATATGTTTATAAAATGGAGTTCATTTTTTGAAATCATAGCATTGATATTTGGTTAAGGTGAAATTTTTGGATTTTTCTGAGAAAGTTGAATTTTCAGTGATTAGTAAAAATACAGTTTTAGGGTTTCGATATGTTTAATGACATCATAACTGTGTCATGATGATTTCATGAGATATTTTAAGGGTTTGAAGACCAAAGATGATGAATTATTGTGTGGGGGTACCCATGTGGCCTAACTCCATGGGAAATACCATGGGAGAGCCCATGGTTTTGAGAAAACCACTTGTGAGGTGTCCCTTGGCCATTAATGCCTTGTCACCTCACCTTCCCTATAAATACCCACCCTTTCCTCCTTTAGTTTTCACTCCCAACTCTCCCCCAATGAATCTATGGTCTCAAGTCCTCCCAAGGAGTCCTCCCAAGGTGGCACCAATCTCTCAAGGTCCCAACCTTTGAGTTTTAAGAGTTACGTTTTAAGGTAAGAGATCCTACATCCCTCTTTCTTTTCAAGTAATATCTTTTATGTCATTTCTTTAATGCTCCATGATCTTATGTTGGAGGATGTTCTTTTATATTCATCCTACTGTATTTTTCATGTTCATATGATGAGATACCCATTCTTTCTCTCATCATTTCATTTTAAGAATGTTAAAGTGGCGCCGTTAGGCTGCCGAATTTTTAAGGGATTCTTTCACCCTTCTCAAGTTCTATTTTCATGTCAAGTATTTCAAGTTCCTTTTTATTTTTTAGGGGTATGATATCTAAATATATCATACTTATCTTTTATATTCATATGATGAGAGACCCTATTTTATCTCTTCATTTCTGTATTTTGATGTTTTAAGTGGTGCCGTTAGGCTGCCAAATTTTGAAGGGATTCGTTCACCTTTCTCATTTTTCAAAGTTATACTTTCATGTCAAGTCTTTCAAGTTCCTTTTTATTTTGTTGGGGTATGATCTCTATATCTATCATACTGATATTTTATGTTCATATGATAAGATACCCTATTTGATTTCTTTAATTCAGTATTTTGATGTTTTAAGTGGCGCCGTTAGGCTGCCAAACTTTTAAGGGTTTCGTTCACCTTTCTCATTTTCAAAGTTTTACTTTCATGTCAAGTCTTTAAAGTTCCTTTTTATTATGTTGGGGTATTATATCTATATCGATCATACTGATATTTTATGTTCATATGATGAGAGACCCTATTTGATCTCGTCAATTAATTTTTTGAGGTTTAAGTGACGCCGTTAGGACGCCGAATTTTCATAAGAGAAATCTTATTTTTGTCTTCCTTTCATGTTCTTCATTTCATATGGTATATCTTTAAAATTTCATTACCATGTTCATATATCCATTATATTCTGTCCCTATACTGTTCTTTGGGTCATTTATGAATTTTTGACCCATGTCCCCTCTCTTTTCAATGTTTTCTAAAACCCCGAAACATAGTCATTATGCTGCAGAATTTCCATCTCAAAATGTCTCTCTCTTTTTCTAAAGTTATTTTATTTTATTAAGGGAATAATAAAAGCTCTCTCTTCTATAGCGATCCAATGCATTGGGTGAAGACTTAATCTCTAGAGATGACCATTTAGACTGATACCTTGGTGAATAACCTTGGTAATTTTTATTGACACCTTGGGGATAGACCTTGGTGAAACGGAAATGATTGTCTTTTTTAAATGTTGTATCCACATCTTCAAGTTATGAAAAACATTATTTTTATTATGATATGCCTCATGATTTCTTTCTCATGCATTAAAGTTATTTTTCATGACATTGTTGATGTATCTCAAGTTCACATGTTAAATGTTTCTCTTGTTTCCCTTACTAGGCCTTTTTCTCACCCTTTCCTTTGATGTATGCTCCCAGGTTATGAGATGCTGTAATGAACTTAGGATGAAGAAATGAAGAAGCCTTTCAAGTGTTTAAGAAGAATGTTTTTTTTCTCATGTAATAAGTTCCTGGTTTCCAAGAAACTAAACCATAAAGATCCTCGGTTTTGTATAATGTAATGAATGTTTACGTGATAAAAAGGCGGGATGATATACAGAAAGAGCTTAATATGAACCAGTGAAGATGGATAGAGCTCATCAAGTATTATGACTGATCAATCTACTACCATCTCGATAAGGCAAACAAGGTGGCAGATGCTCTAAGTAGAAATAATCATGCATCTTTATCAATGATGAGAATTGAAAAGGATCCGATATTTTTTGATTTGAAAAGGATGAACATTGGAATCCTTAAGGGAGGAACATAATAAATAATTTTTCAAATGATTTTTCAACCATCCCTCTTGGATAAAATAAAGGACACTCAATGAAATGATGTCGAAATTCAGAAAAGGGTTGAAGCTGTTAAAAATGGGAAATCCTCCGATTTCAAAATTAATGGGGAAGGAGTTGTAAGATTTGGGACACGATTATGTGTACCATATGATCCAAAGATAAAGAAGTAGCTATTGAATGATGCACATATCTCGACCTTCTCTATCCAATCAGTGAGCACAAAGATGTATCGAGATATCCGAGAAAAAATTTGGTGTGACAATATGAAAAGGGAGATTGTTGAATATACATCAAAGTGCCTCGTATGTCAGCAAGTGAAGGCTGAGCGACAAAAGTCTAAGGGGATGATGCAACCACTACCCATACCAGCATGGAAGTGGGAGAACATTACCATGGACTTTGTCACTGGACTTCCATAGACATATAGAGAGAACAATACTATATGAGTCTTTTTGGATTGTCTTACGAAGAAAACTCACTTTATCGCGGTTCAAGAAGACTTCTCATTGGATCAACTTGCACAGATTTACATCAAAGAAGTGGTAAGGCTGCATGGAGTAGCACTATCTATTGTATCCGATCGTGATTATTGGTTCACCTAGAAGTTCTGAAAAAGTCTCCAACATGCTCTAAGCATTGAACTAAACTTTAGTACGACCTATCATCCTCAAATTGATGGTCAATCTGAGTGAACTATTCAGACACTGGAATACATGTTGAGAGCGTGTTCTGTGGAATTCAAAGGAGGATGAGACCAACATCTTCCACTGGTTGAATTCTGCTACAACAATAGTTTCAACTCGAGCATCTGAATGGCACCATATGAAGCCATTTATGGGAAAAGGTGTAGAACATCGGAGTGTTGGGATGAATTTTGTATGTGTAAGCTACTAGGACCTGAAATGGTCGAAGAAATGGGGGAGAAGGTGAAAACCATACAACAACATATCAAGGAAGCCCAAAGTCGATAGAAGAGTTATACATATAACTATCAACGAGACCTTGAGTTCAAGGTTCGTGACATGCTATTTTTACGCATATCCCCATGGAAGAAGGTTATGAGGTTTCAGAAGAAAGGGAAGTTAAGTCCCAGGTACATCAGCCCCTTCGGGATCCTTGATCGAGTTAGAGCTGTGGCTAATCGACTGGAACTTCCACCTACCATGTCAAAAGTACATGATGTCTTTCATGTATCCCTATTATGGAAGTACATACCAGACCCTTCAAATGTACTCTCTTCAGAGGTGGTACAGTTGGAGGATAATCTCTCTTACGAGGAGAAGCCGGTGAAGATCTTCGATCATGGAGACAAAGTTCTACATAACCAGACTACTCATCTAGTCAAGGAAATATGGAGAAACCACATTTAAGAAGAGAAAATATGGGAACTGGAGGAAGTAATGAAAGAAAAATACCCACCCCTATTTTTGGCTTAGAATGTAAAACAAAATTTCGAGGGTGAAATTTAATAAGGGGGGAAGAATGTGATGACCCAATGTTTTTAAATGGAAATTCCCTTCTCATAAGTATGTCATAAAATCACATGAAAACACAAAATAATGAACTACTATGTGCTAAGTTACATTTAAACATAAGTTTTACACTTCTGTGTATGGAATTTTGAAAATCTGGCATACAATGTTGTAATCAATAAGTTATTTGGAGTCTGATAAGAAAAACTTAATTTTTAGTGAATAGTAACATACCCTAATGAATAGTAACATACCCTTATGAACAGTGATATACCATAAATAATAGTAACCTCACCTGTGGTACTATAAAAATAATATTCAAGTTTGAAGTACGATGTACCTATATTTTTGAATAAGTTAATGATTGTTTTAAAACTGGTTTGGATAATAAATTATTATTTTAATTAAATATTAAAATAATCATATTTAGAATCTTATTTTGAAAAATAGACTTCATTTTTGGATTCTAAATGTTAAAAAATGGTTAGGCTGAATTTTTGGGATTTTTCTGAAATACTTGATTTTTTGATGAATAGTAAAATACGATAATTTACAATAAATGCTAAATAAGGGATTTATTGAGTCATTAATGATGTTCTGCTGATGTAAGCCCACTTGGTTTAGGATCAAATGATAAAATTACTATTCTTGTTCAAGGAATACTTACTATTCCTTGTCTTGTGAATAAATAGTAAATTAATGATTATAATATTATGAAATCCCCCCTCTCCTCCACTATAAAAACCCCCTTCACTCCCTCTTCTCTTGAATCCTTTCATGCTTTGTGCCTTGCCATTATTCTTCCCAAATCTATCCCCAAGATCCTCCCCCACTTCCAAATGCTCCTAGACTCTTCAAAATACCAAGACCTCTCCCCTTAAGAGGTTCTCAAAGGAGAATGTCTCAAGAGGTAAAATTCCTCTTCCCAATTTCTTCTTTTCTTATAAGTTATTTTATTTTTATTTCCTTCCTCACCTCCTTTCACCATAATAGTACAATAAATACAGTAATATAAATTTACTGGAATGTTTCCATTCTAATATTATATTTCATTATCTTCTCTCCTTCCCCACCCATTTATTTGAAATAAATAAATGCACCGTTTGACATGTGCTAATTTAACACGTTCAAAGACAACAGTTTATCAATTTCTATTATTATCTTTAATTCTAGTCATGAAACCATTTGTGTTATGGTTGAACCATATTATTATATAAGTAATATATCCTATTTTTAGTTATGTCATCCTTTTGTACAAATGGTATTAAATTATAAAGAAAAACATTTTTTTGTAATCAAATCCACTGATTAACAAAAACGGTTATCACTAAGGTTATATATATAATAATTTGACTTCACTCTAAGTAACCTAATTAAAATTAAATCCATGTAATCTCTGGGATGTGAACTAATGAATATAACTTCATTTCTGGACAACCAATTTCATCTTTCATGTTTATCTGAACTTGAATATAAGTGAACCAATCCTTTAAAACCAAGTAAACAAATGAGCTCGAACAATGAAATTGAACCTTATAACTAATCAAAAAGGCTTTGAATTAACTAAAAGGGTTATAATAAATCAATTAAATATATAATAGGTTCTGTAATTATTAATTAAAAAGCCTAAATTTGTTTATTCAGGTCTTTAATAAAAAGTGGAGAACACCAACAGATTTAGGGTAAGGGATCCTCTCATTTTCACTCTTAATCAAGATTGTTCTCTATGCTATGATTTTTTTGGTGTAATACCAAGTTATGGGGTATGTTTTTTCACCTCCCCCATACATCCATAATTTTTTATAAGTTATAACAAACCCATTATCTATCTCATCAATCCCTCTTAGTTACACCTGATACCATGCCGATAAACCGTAATGGATTCTACCCGAACTTCCTTTATTCCTTCGGGTTGCTCTATCTTTCTTTTTACCAAAATGTAGTTGTCTTTTATTTTTATGTAAAACTTATATATTCTATTTATATGCTCAAAAATAATGTTCCAAGATCCATATCTCATTCTCTTTCAGGGATATACATGATTTTAATTGAATCCTTCCTCGATACTTCCCAATAAGCACACTCACTGTAAAGGAACTTCCCGAACATTTACCCTATTTAAAGTGCACTATATCCTATGTTTTAAGAAACCATTGTCTTTATAAAATATTTATTTTTATTATGAAAACCTTATTGGTTCAATTATGGTTTTATTTAAATGAATATCCTCTTTACCATTTCAAAATCTCTATAGTATTTTCCTTAAAACCACACAATTGTTTTTAATGCTAATGTTTATCAAATACATTTATTATATTTTTTCACTTATAATTGTTACCAAATACCATGTTATATGCCTATATTACCTTATTAACGTCCTCTTATGTTATAATACCTTTCTTTCATAGACACTTTCATGATACACTCATTGGTTATGCTTTATGTCATGGTTGTGGTGCCCAATTCTCTCCATGGATATCTTTATGTTTATGAACAATTGATTATGTATGATTATTTTTGTGGAAAGAATATTTATGTAGTAAGAATATTTATGTGGCCAGAATGTTCATGAAAATGTTGAGATTGGTGCGCCCAGATAGCGCTCCAATGCATCGGGTAAGGTTACGTCTCATGAGATGCGATGTGAAATGGGATTGGCGGTTAGCCTTAACCCATACTGAAATGGGAAACAGGATTGGAAGTTAGCCTTGACCCATAAAAAAGAAATGTTTTATGATTCTGCCACATTTATATGATTCTATGTTTATATTATCCCATGCTTATATGATATTATTTCACATGTTCCATGCCTTGGATATCATTATGTAATGCCTCATAACTCATGTTCTTAAGATGCATCCTTATGTTCATTCCCTTACTAGGATTTTCAGCTCATCCCTTTGTTCATGTGTTCCCCAGGGTACCCTATGAAGATGTAAGGGATCCAAGGAAGTTAGGATCTCATTATAGAGATTAAATATATAAGTGTTTTTAGCCCCATGTTTTATGTTTTATGTACCTAGTCTTCCAAGATACTGGACTTAACGATCCTTGGATTGTACTCTGATTATGAATTATTCTTAAAATAATGATATTTTATATGTAAAAGTCTTGGGTCACTATAAAATCTATACTTGGTATCTACAATGCAATGATGGTGGACTGCAGATCTGTCACTAGATTCATCAATTAAGAAATAATTCCTTAATGATCATTCTTTATTTAATTAAATTAATTATAAATAATATGTGATGATTCTACCTCTTGTTCCGAAATGATTTCCCTTGTATGTTTTCATTGATTGAATTATGTAAATCTCGGGATTTATTGTTATTTAGATCTTATATTGACCATCGACCATGAAAAAAGAAATGTTGTGAATTTCCCATCACACACTTCCATTGCAGTTAGAACCTTCACATAGAGTGTCTATTGATTTTATATAATTTTAATATATTGGTTAATGGTTCGAATATTCATTAAATTTTTCAATAGAGATCTATTCCTACAACATTGTTCTCTATAAATTTATCCCAACATGTTTGAGTCATAAAACTCTTCTTATATATAGCCTCACATGGTTCCATTAGAAATCTATAATGTAAATTATTTTTATATGAGAAATATACTAGAGGAAGGTGTTGATCCCAACCTCCTTCAGAATCTATTGAGTTAGATATCAATATATACCCTAGGGTTTGAATGGTTCATTTAGATTAACCTTCAATTTTTGGATGTTAAACTATACTAAATCTTTACTGTATATTCAATTATTTTTAATGGATTATCTAGAACATTGAGGTAAACCTTCATTCTCAACCTAAAACAATTGAGAGTGGTACTCTATATGGACCTTCCACTTCCTTTATGTATATCATTTCAAGTTGATCGAGCAAGAAATAATTTTGATTAATAATGAAATGTGCTGAATTAATAAGGTGATCAACTATTATATAAATAAAATTATATAATGAAGAGGTATTTTGAATATGTATAATAAAATCCATGGTCATGTTGTCTCATTTTAATATAGGTATTGGTAATATGTGAATTATCTTCTTGACCATCTATCATTCCACCTAATATTTTTGGAATACTAATCATCAATATATATACTATGAAATATCCATATTCATGTTATCCCACAAGAAATTATTCTTGATAACATTATACAATTTATTAATCTATGATTGATAGATAATGATAAGCTATGTTCATCATCAAACAACTCCTTTAATTATATTATTGTAGGGACACATATTTTTTAGATATTCTTATAATTCTATTAATGTTAAGGTTGAATTTTAGAATATTCATGACCTTATTATGTATATCTATATCTTTATTTTGAACCTCCTTGATCATTACATAGAATCATGGTTGAGAAGTCATTTGGGAAAAATTAGATTTCTATAGAGACCCAAGTATCACATACATAGATAATACATATTTTTGATCAATACTCAACATATATCCTAAATAAATATGATCAAGAACCTTAATGATTTAGTGTACCCAGAGAATAGATACATAAAAATCTTATTTAAGTAAAATATTCATCATATCAACCATATTTCCTTACATAATGTACCCTTCTAGAATCATCATACTTATTACCCTTATTCATAACTGGGTGAATAGATTAATAGATTGAAAGATGTGATCTTGGATTGTCAATAAGGGTAAACATGATAGATATCAATTAATGATCATATATAATCATATCATGCGAATAATGGTATGATAACATATAATTATCAATATAAAATCACATCCAAAGATTCATATATCATAATCATGGGTTATGAAATAAATCATTAGTATATCAAAAGATTAGGGAATCATCAAAAAAATAAATCATGATCCATGAGTTCAAATCATAAACATAATGACATGTAATAAGAGTTTATAACCATCATAGGTATATAAACCATATTATATGTCATGTTTAACTACTGAGAGTATAATATCTTTGCAGATTATGTATCACCACCTATTTCTAATATCATAGTATATCAGAAATCCGTTCTTGTATCCCATAGTGGATCATGAACATTAATTAATTTCACAGAATTATATCATTGGATATAAGTATTTACCCAATAAATCAGAAGGATATAATAAACTTATACATTAAATAAATAAATCCATACATATGAATTCCATAAGATAATAATCCATCTATTATTTCAACACATTAAAACCCATGAAAAATAAATGGGTTTCATAAAGATCTCATAATAACTTAATTAACTTGTCATAAAGAAACAAGTTTCATAGAATAATCATCAACATAATACATATTAATAAATAAAGTGGATGGTATCATAAGATCATAACTCTGAATAAGAATAATAATTCTTAAAGGATGGTTACATAGATGAAAAAAAACCTTTAAAATATTATTTGAACATTTCCTTGAAAACATGAGAATATATGATTTTCTTTTGATAAAATTTTATATTAAAATCATATAATATTTAAAAAATCATTTTATTTGATGATAACCAAGGAAACTGGTAAATAAATCTAAAATTAAAAGAACAATCATGGCGTTGATTCCGTATACGTTAAAAGAAAACATTCTTTTAACACTTTTATAAAAAGTCAAAACTATTTGTACAAAAAAAATTTAGAAAGATTAAATTATATACCTTTGTAAATAAATTAAAATTTATCTAATATCAAAATTTTAAGACATTTAAATTATAGTTAATGAATTTTGAAAAACTATTTTGAATAGAATGGATATGGATGAAAGCGTTCTCCGACCAAAGAGGAAATAAGGTTACTTTTTCTTTAAAAACATTTTCTTGATGATTTTAAGTACCTAAGAGAGAAAAATGGTACAAATAATAGCCTATTGTAGGTATGAACATATGAAAACAAAGTATATTGGTTTTATATGATAAAATTGATAAATTTTCTCCCAATGGAAATTTTGCATTGAAAATCCTAAATTGAAATGTGATTGTAACATAAACCCCTACCGCTTTGGTAAATTTTGAATAGTAACCCCCATGAAATAAATAACTCAAAATGAAACATTAAATTAACTTAAAAACATATTAATGATAAACCGTATAAAATTGATATTAGATACACCACACAAACATAAATTGTTTCATAAAATTAAACACTTCACAATGAAATAATATTGAGATGGAGAACCTCAACTTGTGGTTTTAATTGATTCATATTTGATATAACCTCATATATAATAAATTTAAATTTATTAAAATTACATAAAATATCTATATACATACATATAGTACCATATATTATCTATTCATATAATTTCATCACATATTTATTAATATATTTTATAAATTATTATTTTTAGGTGTCAACCATTTCATTTTGTCATGAGTGTTTAATTTTAAGATTTCTAGTATTTTTTATATGAACATGGTTCCATAATATCGATTATTTTAATCATTTCATAATTATATTATAAAATTATTATATACAATTTTATATCAAATCATATAAAATGGTTATGAAAAATGAATTATATCACTTCATGGAGACAGTAATCCATACAAACACATGAATGATGTTTCCACATTATGATGGATAGAAACAAAGAATGTAAATAATAATTCACCTTTATAGAATTATTATTATTTCATAAATATCATATATATTTATGAAATATGTATTTATTACCATCTATATAATACAAAAAATGAAAAATGAATCACATAGCTTTGTGGAGGTGGTAGTCTACACATACGCTTAAGCGACATTATAATTTTCCTAAAAATGGAAAGGTAAGAAGTTAGATAATATATTATAAATATAAAAGAATAATTATATCATAAATTTCATATATAAGGATTGAATCCATAATAATAACCATCTATGACTAATTGTGACGGAAAATAAATCACATCCCTACATGGAAGTGGTAGTCCACATATATGAAAGACCAATAATGTCATTTCCCATTGATAGAAATGAGGTAGAAAATGGTTTTTATATAATAATAATAACATTGAATAGTATATTTATGATACTGGAGTCATTATGTTAGTGTGGATAAAACATATTTAGAGGAAATAGAGAAAGAAATGAACTTTGAAAGAGCCAGGTAAGACAATTACCACATCTTTGAGAGATATCCTTTGACTTACACCTTAATCATTTTTATGATGGTATTAGGGGAAACATAAAATGATCTATGATGTTAGTAATGAATATATCAATGTATAGGGTAGATATTCACTAATATATAATGTTAAAACTTTGTTAATAAAGTATAAGAGGAGGATCTTTTTTATAAGCGAGGGAAATGACACACCTGGAATTAATGAAAATATTTAAATATAATATATATCACACACACACAAACACAAAAAAATATATATATATATATCAAATCATGACTTTTACACATAATATTACATGATTTATATCATCAATATCAATTAAATACAATCAAATGATTGAAATTCTTAGTTTCTTTGGATGACTAGGTTCACAACACATCAAAGTAAAACTAAAATAAAAAGACATTATTTTAATATCCCTAATGAGATCCTAAATACCTTTGAGATCCTAAAACTTCATAGGATAACCTTGGGAAATATATAAAATAAAGGGGTGAGATAAAAAGCCTAATAAGGTAATAAACATGATGATGAATCATAACATGTGAGTTAAATGAAATGGAATGATATCATAAAAGGGAAGGATCATGAATAATCACATGGATTCATAACATAATGAACATGGTATCATATTATCATGGATTTATATGAAGGTGGTAGTAATATAAAACATTACATAATTATAATTCAAGGATAACCTCCTAGACAACATCACATGGTGGATAGAGTCCCATCATGGATTAAGTTCAGTCCCTAATCCAGTTTATTAAGTCTCACAAGACAAAACCATTACCCAATGCATTAGAGCACTAACCGAGTGAACCCATCATAACATGTACATTATTATAAATTCAAAAAATGGGATCAATTATAATTAATATACCAAATAATTTCCCATGTAAATAAATGGGTTTCATAATCTTGAATCATATCATAAGAAATACTTATGGAAATAAATGACATTTATTTAAGAAATTGACTTAATTCTTGTATTACCCCATAAAAGGAAGGGTGAATATGCAATATATATACATTAAAGATACATATACAAAAAATTTAAAAGCATTACATATTATCCAAGGGGGAGATAAAGTAAGTTAGAGAGAGAATTTTCATAACCTAGAGAAAAAGGGTGGTTCAGAGAGATCCATTACTTTATGTTCCTGAATCATTCTATGATTTTACTAAACATCTTGTAAAATAAAATTAATAAAATTAATAAAATTAATAAAATTAATTAATTAATTCTGAAATTTAAAACCTATATTTTTTTAAAATAATTTTATTATTTTCATTTATAACCATTTCAATCGAATATAAAGGTCATTTTTTTTTGTTTCAGTGGCGTTCATTTCATGATTCCATGGTAAGATCACTTATGTATAATTATTGAAATTAATTTCAAAAGAGAATAAACCTATAAATATGAAATGATATGGAATTAATGAACATAAATAAATTTTAATTATCCCATGTTTCGATATTTTTTCCTATATAAAGATGAACCATTTAGTAAAAATGTTAACATTATATGGTTAGTTAATTTAGGTGGTTTTTCCATACATTACAAAAGAGATTCATTTTATTTAATCAAATTATTATTGAGACCTTAAAGAACATGAAATAAATTATAAAATGATTATTATAATCATATTTAACCGTAATAAACTCTTTATAACCATCATTGAAGGTAGTGGAGAAATAATAAGTGCGTTATTCATGGTGGTAGTGAACCAACCCTATTGTGAATAATGTATATATTTAAGAATCAAATGAAGGGTAGGTATAAGATGGATATTCCATTAACATAATAAAATTTAATAAGTTTTATGATACTTGAGTCATTATTTTATTTTTATGAGGGATTCAGGGAGTTGGTAATCTAACAGGTTCAGGACCCAGTCATGGCCTTCTCCTAATAAATTTATTAGAAAATATTAAAAGTTGAAGTAAAAAGTGTCTTATAAAGACAAGAATGAAAAATACAACATGAATCGAAATAAAAAAACAAGCACAGAAGCCTGGAGTAATAAACAACCATCCTGAGGAAGTATCCATAATTTCCCTTATAGATAGAGAATCAGGAACTTGATTGGACTCCCTAAAAAAATGTGTTACATCCAGATAAATATTATCAGAGAGAGAAAGTCATTCTATACACAATGAAAGAATTCTCCATGGAACATTCCTAGATTGTGTGTTCAAGATATGAACCACTATCGTAGAGTCTGATTCTACCTAGAGATAATTCCATCCATACTAGAATCACATTTGATAGCTTTAATGATTTACCATAATTCAACTTCAATGGCAGATCTAATTTCAATTTAATGATAAAACAAAGTTTAATGAAGCCCCAATGGGTACGAAGCCTCTTAAATGTTTCCTCCTTGAAATAATCCTTGAGGAACTTGGAATTGGTATTTTGGTGAGGAAATTATCACTATGACACGGGGGGAATCTTGGAGGATATTTGGGTAGAAATTTGGGGAGATCCAAACCATAGAAGGTGTGAGGAGAAGGGGTGTTGAGGGGTGTTATTTATAAGGGGAGGGGGTGTTTTTTGAATATTATATTCATTAGCTTACTATTTTGATTATAAAAACCAATAGTATTGATTATTGTGACCACATATAGTAAATGATTCATTTAATTTCTAGCTAATGGGTTCTTACATCATCCATAACTCAAAAAATCATTCATTTAGCTTATAATGTTAAATCCATATTTTACCTTATTTCACTACTCACAAAAATCAATTATTTATGAAAAATACCAAAAATTTACCCAAACCATTTTCTGATGAATAGATTCAAAAAAATAAATCTATTTTTTGATATATCTTTGTATATTAGAGAAATTTATTTTTTTAAGAAAATCCTCATTTGTTTAAAAATACCAATTTTAATATTATGATCGATTTCTAGTCCCTTTAAAAAATTACTTAATGTCTCATAAAATAATATTACAATTATAATTAAAATTAATATTAATTTATAAATCCATTATATTAAAATAAAATTTCATTTAAATCATTATATTTATTATTAAAATGAAAATAAAACATATATTTTTTCTAAAAATATGAACATTTATTTTATAAATATTAATTTTTTTACTTTTATAATGATATAAAGATTCCATATTGTTATTTTATAAGATAAATAAATATTATTTTACTCTTTTATAGGTGATGTTTCTATTCTAACAGTCATTTTAATATTCATAATGTTCAGTCTGGCTATTATTCCAACAACTAGTTTATTATTCCTACAGTCAGATTGTAACAGTTATATGAGATCCATAATTTCTATAAATACGTCATATTTAATTAATTATTAATTAAAATCTATTTTCTTTCAAGGTTATATATATTTTCAATTTCAAGATGAATATTTTATTACTATTATTCTGCTTCATTTCTACCATGTTGTTTAGGAGTGTTATGGTTTTAGTTGATCAAGAAGGTCCAAATTTTCATATTTTAACTATATTTTTTTATCCCCTTGTAATATGATCAATTATAATGACCATTTATATTCTCTAAATTTAATTTTTAAATTAAATTAATAAAATTTAGTGGGTTCATCATGTAGTTAAGGTGCATTATGCTACATTACTAAATATGACACAATTATAAGAAGGGAAAATCCATTAATAAAATTATAGTTGTAAGGCCCCGACCCCAGAAGCCCAGAGTTAGTTCATTATTACTTATCATTGGCATGATCACAAAAGATCAAGTCTCAAAAGGCCAATTAGTTTAGTAGCCTTGGAAGTACTAGATACATTCATAAGGTTTACATTACATCAGAAAATAGAAAACTACAACAACATTGTTTCCATAGACTATACTGAGATCCCATAGAATATCCCTGTAGGTCATTCATAATATAATTCTTCGCATCTTGGGAAAAATAAAACAAAGGGGTGAGATCAGATGCTCAGTAAGGATAACAATATAGAGGAAGTTTTCATAAACATTTAAGGAAATGTATAAAACTAAAACAAAATCCTTTTCAACATAAAATTAATCATAATATGGAAAATATAAATCAAAATAATTCCATTTACTTACTCACATGGATATTATAGTAGTCGAATAATCACATGCAATATCAATAGCCACTTTCATAATGATGGAATGGATAATGTCAAACTGTCATAACCAAATAGTCAAGGCCTTGTTCCATGACTACAAATAATATTTTTTCAAGGCCTTGTGCCAAGACACTAGTTTGTCTCATGAGACCTACCGATGCACCGAGGAGCTAGATCAGGCTCCACCCATCACTTACTAAGTCCAATTAATTCCTCATATGAAAAGGTTTAAACATAACATAAACATTTGTATTAAAACTGGCATACGAAATGTCAATACTTTATCCATAAACCATGAATGCTATGGAATAACACACTCACAGTAAAACATATCACAAAACCTTCAATACAATATGGATGTTTTGTATCATAATAAATCAAATTCAAACAAACTTAAAATCCATCAAAGGTTGTTGACATAGATGAAATCAAAACCATTTTAGAAAAATATCTCTTTTTTATTTTGAAATCATTTAAAAGTCACGTAATTATAAATGAAAACATTTATATTTGAAAATATTATTATAATATTTTAAGGGAATATTTGAATATTTTATAATGGTAGAAAATAGCCACACCCGCCGTATAAGTTAAAAAATATTCTTACCTTAAATTTGTTGAAAAGGTCAAAAAGTACCTTGTTTGGAAAACGATGGAAAGATTACTGTATAAACATCTTATAATAGTCAAACAAGGGTACAAATATCTTTATCCCATAGTCTATAAAATAGTAAGAATGTTTTGAAATAAATTTTCAAGAAACATGGATGTGGATGATAAAGAGGTCCCAGTAGATAATTACATATAAAAAATCTCGGATAATGAAGAGATTGTGAAATTAACCCTTACCTTGTACTTTTACTTGGTCTAGGGTAGGTTAACCTCCAGTATAATGGTGAAATAATTAAATTATTCAAGAATCATATACATTAATATGATATCATATATGATCTGTTAACATTGCTTTGATAATAATATATTAGTATTATCATTGTTTCAGGTGTTAACATATTTGTTTTCCTTTATATTATTTGTTATGTGAGTCATATTTTTTATGGATGGGATGTATCTTATTCATATACTGAATTATATCAATTCTTTAGACATTATTTTTAATCCTGTAATGAAAATTAGTCTGGAATGGATACGATGGGGAATGCATCTCATCGCGTTCGTGGAGAGGGTAATTTGTACGTACGTACGAGCGAAAATATCATTCTTTTGATATTAAAATAATATATAATTGGATATTATATCATATATGATGAATATTTATCATGTTATATTTATTATTTACATCAATTACACATCATTATTATACCCATCCAAATAATAATGTATTGAATAACAATTACACCACGACGTGGACATGGTAAGCCATACGTACGCACGTATGGTGACATGTCATTAAAAGGATAGATAGAATAATAAATTTGGATGTAACCTATTTATAATAACATAACAGTATATAGAAGTTATTGGAGTTACTATTTTAGAATGGAAACAACAAAGAAAGTGGAAGTGGAAGAAGAAAGGAACTTGATAGAGGTGATGAAATATTTACCTCTTCTTTGGGTTATTCCTTTTGATTTGATCAAAAGGGCTCCTTAGGATGGATTTATGAATAAAGGAAGGCCTATAGGATTAAGGGAGGATAGTTTAGAGGGTATTTGGGTAGGTTTTTTCCGAGGAAAATGGCTTCGAAGGTGTGAATTAGAGAGAAGGTGGAGTGCCCTTTTATAAGAGGGATGGGGGGCACCTTAGGAAAAGCTAGAAATATTATTTTATAATAAACTCATTTTCGGTTTATAATTTCTGAAAAATGAATTATGTAAATTCTAAGGTGGGTATGGGTCGAAAACCACTCATCCAATAGGTTTTATAAAGGTTTTCGTCACTATATTAACTTTATCGATTAGA
The DNA here is from genome assembly GCA_963277665.1 of Viscum album. Classification (NCBI taxonomy): domain Eukaryota; kingdom Viridiplantae; phylum Streptophyta; class Magnoliopsida; order Santalales; family Viscaceae; genus Viscum; species Viscum album. The sequence goes on from OY728163.1 coordinate 591,436,970, forward strand.
TTTAACTCTTGGTTAAATAGTTTGACATTACCATGTCTCTTTGTATTTTTATATTAGATGGTTAATAAACATATTATATACTTCCAAGATAACCCCAAGTGGTTCATTAATGATACTAATATCATTATATAAGTCTTTTGGACGAGCCTTAGATTTTTAGGAATATAATATCAATTAATAATATAATATTTTTTTAAAAACACTTTTATGTCAATTTTGACACTATTTGGTATTTTGTTTTTGCTAAATTCATACCAGTATTATAACTTCGAGAAAAATTTATCTAACCGAACCTAACATGTCATATGAACCTATAAAATATTTTATTTCCTAAAAAGTATGAAATTATATTTATTTGGCTATTTATAATATCAATTATTTTAATATTTCATTAATTAGGTAATTACTCCATCATCATTGTATCATAAATTAAATTAAATCATTTAATGTCTAAAAAATATAAATAAAATACTATTATGTAGGAAATATTTTTATCTTTATAATTAATATTTATAGTAGAATTTATCTTTTGTTTAACCATATATTAAAAATGGTTTAGTTATTAAACATTGAATTTAACACTTTTAACTCTTCTTTGAATTAAATAATAATAAATGTCCTAATCTAATCCAAGTGGACCAAAGAGGTTCATATATTATTCCTAAGGTTGTTTTTGGTCAAATTAATGTTATCCATTAGAATTATGACATGTTTTAGGGTAATAATAATATCATTTTAACCCTTAATTAACCAATTTACTTTTAACCGTGGTAAATAAAAGTAAAAAGTTACTGTTCACCAAAAATTATTTTTATCTTATTAAAGCACATTTTTCTTACTGATATCAATCGTGTCTCTCGGATTTTTGAAATTACACTCACAGAAGTTGTAAAATTATGTTTTATGTGAATTTGAAAATTCTCCTAGGAGGTGGGTAAATGATGGTAAAACGTTTATTAACATTTTTATATATCTAAAATTATTATAAACTGACACCAATGAATTACATTGAAATTATATAGGAATTATGTATATATTTTGAACTATAATAAATTTAAATAAAATAAATAATTATTTAAATAAAAAATCGGTTTTAAACTAAAACTCAGTGTTTTTCACTATTCATCAAAAATTGAAAGTTTTCAGAAAAATACCAAAAATTCATCCTAAGCTAATTTCGATATTCCAAATCCAAAAATGAAGTCCATTTTGAAAGGTAAAATTTATAAAATTTTGAAAAGTGGGTATTAATATTCATGACGGCTAGTTTGTTTGGTTGTGGTGTGTTAGAACTCGAAGTTGTGTAAAGCACACGCTACTCCATTATTCAAAGAGAAGCATACTGTAGAAGATTGGGGTGTAACATTCTCCCCTTCTTCAAATAATTTTTTCCTAGAAATTTCTAGAATATTACTGAATAATAAGACTTGGGTGGTTCTTCATCATAAGTTCATCGGGTTCCCACGTTGCCTCTTCCATCTTATGATCTCTCCATAGAACTTTTACCAGATGAGTCATCCGGTTTCTCAGAACTTGTTCTCTTGTATCAAGAACCTTGATAGGCTCTTCTCGATAAGTCAAATCGAGTTCCAGTTCTAATTCCTCATAGATGAGTACATGAGTTGGGTTAGGCATGTATTTTCTCAAGATTGATACGCAGAACACATCATGAACTTTGGAGATACTTGGCGGTATTTCCAAACAGTAAGCTACAACCCCAATTCATTCAAGAATTTCAAAAGTTCCGATGTACCAAGGACTTAATTTTATCTTCATACCAAAACATATAAAACCCTTCCCTAGAGATACCTTCAAGAAAACATGATCTCCTACATGAAATTACAAATCCTTCCTTTGGTTATTGGCATACCTCTTCTGCCTACATTGAGATGCTTTGATGTGGTTTTGGATTAACTTCACCTTTTCCATCGTTTCCACCACAAGTTCTGGGCCTACGAGTTTTTTTTCACAAACATCATCCCAACATGTTTTTGTATGACATCTCTTTCCGTATAACGATTCATATGGTTCCATATGAAAACTTGAATGAAAGCTATTGTTATATGAAAATTATACTAGAGGTAAATATTGATCCCACATACCTTGAAAGTCAAGTGAGTGTGATCTCAACATGTCTTATAAGGTATGAATAGTCCGTTCTGATTTTCCATTAGTTTGGGGGTGGTAAGCAGTGCTCCAACAAAGTTCAGTATCTAGGGATTTTTGAAGAAGTTTCTAGAATCTTAATGTAAAACGTGGATCACGATATGAAATAATGGATAGTGGTACTCCATGAAGTCTTACAACTTCATTAATATATAGTCTTTCTAAACAATCAAGTGGTAAATCTTCTCTTATATTAAGAAAATATGCTGACTTGGTAAGATGATCAACAATGAACCATATTGCATCGTTCCTTCTAGGAGTCTTTGGTAGCCTCATGACAAATTCCATCGTGATATCATCCCATTTCCACTCAGGTATGGGAAGAGGTTACATGACTCCTCTAGGCTGTTTCCTTCCAGATTTCTCTTGTTGACAAACCATACATCTTGAAACAAAATTAGAAATCTCCCTCATCATGTTCTCCCACCAAAAATTTTGCTTCAAATCTCTATACATCTTAGTGCTACCGGGCTGTATAGAGAAATTGGAACTATGATCATCATCCATCAATTCCCTTTTTAGATATGGTATATCGGGAACACAAAGTCTCTTCCCAAATTTCAAAATTACATCTTCATACACAATGTCACTCAATCTCCCATCATTCACAGCTTTAATCCTCTTTTGAAACTCTTCATCGGCTTGAGAATTATTTATCCTTTCAAGTAAAGATAGTGTGGCAACCATTTGAAAAAGCATTGATGTTTCACCTTCCATGGTTATTACCATATCCATCTTTACTAGATCCATGAAAATAGGATCACTTTCAACTCTCATATTGTTCAAAACTCCCTGATCTTTTCTGATCAAAGCATATTCCTCCTTATTTTCCTTTCTCAGGTGGTAGTGTATCGTGCAATCATAATCCTTGAGTAGTTCAAGCCATCTCATTTGCCTCAGGTTGAGTTCTTTTTGTGAGAAAATATACTTTGAAATATTGTGATCAGTATAAATCTCACATTTTTCACCATAGAGATAATGTCTCCCTATATTCAAAGAAATGATTACAGCTGATAACTCAAGATCATGAGTAGGACAGTTTTTCTCATGAATTTTTAGCTGTCGTGATACAGAGGCAATAACCCTATCATTCTTCATAAGGACACAACCAAGTCCTTTCTTTGAAGCATCATTATAAATAACAAACCCATCATTCCCTGATGGTAGGTTCAATATAGGATAATTGACTAAACTTATCTTCAGTTCTTCAAAAAATTATTCACACACTTTTGTGCTAACAAAATTAAACCCTTTTCGTGTGAGATTTGTTAATGGGTTAGCCAATCGGGAAATATTCTGGACAAAACGTCGATAATAACCTACTAAACTAATAATAATGCATACCTCAGTTATACTCGTAAGTGCTGGCCATTCATGGATTTCTCTTGTCTTAAATGGATCAACATAGATTCCATCCTTGGAGAAAATATGGCCATGAAAAGATATCTCCTGAAGCAGGAATTCACACATTCTAAACTTCCCATATAATTCATGTCTTCTAAGAGTATTTAGAATAATGAACAAGTGAATTTCATGATCTTTTTTGCTTTTGGAGTATACCAAAATATCATCAATAAATACCATAACAAATTTATAAAGATATTCCTTGAAAACTCTATTCATTAGATCCATGAAGACAGAGGGTGCATTAGTCAATCCAAAATGCATTACTGTAAAATCGTAATGCCTGTACCTGGTTCAAAATGCAGTTTTCAGAATGTCTTCCTTCATCACACACAACTGATGATATCCAGATCAAACTTCAATCTTTGAAAAGTATTGAGCTCCATGAATTTGGTCGAATAAATCATTAATGCAAGGTAGGGGATGCTTGTTATTTATTGGTATAACATTGATCTCCCTGTAGTCAATGAAAAACCTCATAGATCCATCTTTCTTCTTAACAAAAATAAGAGGGGATACCCATAGAGAAACACTAGGGTGGATAAATACCTTATTAATCAATTCCACTAGTTGTTTCTTTAGATCCACTAATTCTATAGTGTCCATTCAATAATGGGTCTTTGATATGGGCCTTGATCCAAGAATTAAATCAATGGAAAACTTAATTTCTCTTTTTGGAGGATTTTCAGGTAAATCTCATGGAAACACATAAATATATTCTTTCAGAATAGGTACATCCTCTATTTGAACTTTCTTTTCCTCACCAACAGTTATTTCATTCTCTTCCTCCCTAATAAATTAATTTAGTTGAACTATTGGGGGTGGATCTAGATAAGAATTAGGTGGTGATGTTTCTGCTCTAAAGATAAGGTACTCCTAATCATCATCAAAAATTGTAACCTCCTTATTCTTACAATAGATTTTTGAATCATGGTCCAAAATCCAATTCACACCATGGATTATATCAAATTCAGTCATGGGTAAGACGACGAGATAAGCAGATAAATAACGTTTATATACCTTAATGGGAACTGATTCACAAAACTTTGTTATAATGATACTTACCTTAGGAGTTTTTAATGAAAACTCCATTGTTAAATCAAATTGTAAATATCTAATTTTCCTAAAAAATGGGAAGATATGAAATAATGCAATGATCCAGAATCAAATAAATCATTGGATAAACTTGAGGAAACCATTAAATTACCTGCCACTATGTCTTTCAGAGCATCAACCTTAGTAGTAGTGATAACATAATCCTGGACGTGATCCCTTGGACTTTTCTGAGGCAAGTACCCTTGACGCTTAGGGAATTCATTCTCATAATGCCCCCTTTCTCTAAAATATTTGAATTCAACATCAACAACCTCTTTATTCCCCTTGCAATCATGATCTTGGTGGCCTTTTTCACCCCACTTGTAAAAGACTCCCATTCCCTTCAAGAAAGTACCAGGGTGTTTCTTCCCATATTTACTATAAGATGGATATTCAAATTTTCCCTTCTACCCCTTATTTCCATTTCCAGAGTGTGAAATAGATCTATTCTTCTCTTGTTTTTTTTTAAAGTAATAAGACTTAGAGAATTATTTTTCTGTCTTGATAGCACATGAGACAATATCATCGTATGAAGAGAATGATTGTGAGACTAATTCTCAACGGAGAAACGGTTTTAACCCATCAAATAAATGATCAATCTTACTTCATGGGTTACGTATATAATCCATAGAATTCCTCTCTAACCTTGTAAAGTTAGCTTCATACTTTGCGACATTCTCATCCTCCTTTTTCGTTAGACTCATAAATTGTCTTTCCATATCTGCTCGATGGTCATGAGGAAAGTATTTTTCTAAGAAAATATCTTTAAACTCCCTCTATTCCATATTTGATACTACATCATCTTCCTTTGTGTTTTGAATCAATAACCACCATTGATCATCATCTCCAGTGAGGCGGTAGACTGCCACAACAACCTTTTCCCTTTTACTACTCCCTAAGGAGTGGAATATTTTTATAAGGAATTTATCCATTTTACAGTTAATAATGGATTTTTACCCCCTTTGAATATTGGTGGTTTTTTCCTCATGAGGATATATTACATTGATCCTCCACGCTGTGGATCAGGGTGCTCCATATGGGTAAGGTTATTATTAATAACCTGAGTGAGTCATCCCAGTATGGTGATTAGCTGATCAACACCAATTGCATCACCATCTCCACTATAATTATCTTGAGTAGGAGGGAAATCCCTACATGGAGTGCATACATTGATATGGTTTCCATTCCTTCCACTAGGATCCATTTCTAAACAATTCCATAAACTAGATTAGTTTATGAATTGCAATACATAAATCCAAACTTGTAAAACACTTAACATAAATTGAACAGTTTATGGATATAATCTATAATCATAAAAGTGTTTTCTTTGAGGAAGTATATATTCATAAACCCTTCATAATGGTTTGTAAAGAAAATGAAAATTATCCTAAGCATATCCCCCGAGAGTGTCATAACCAAAAGTACAGCAAGGACCATTATCATGCACCCATTCCCATTCGAGTCTAGATTAAAGTGGTGTTTTCGGGTTTTACCCCTTGGTACATCTGTGCTAGAGTCGCCACTACCTGCTCGTATCCAGACAGGGATGCATTTTTTGGAAAACTCACAAAATCTCTACAATACCATAATTCTTGGAAGTTCTATACTAATCCTCAAAGTCTATCGTAGGGATATGTGATCTAATAATAGTTTATCTAAATCTAGTTTCCAAGGATTGTACTAAACTTTTTTTGATACTAACTGTAATGTCCTAACCCCAGAATCGTAGAGTTGGTGCATTATTACATATCATTGTCATGATCAAAAAACATCATGTCTCAAAATACCGATTAGTTTAGTAGCCTTGGAAGTACTAGATACATTCATAAGGTTTACATTACATCATAAAATGGAAAGCTAAGATAAAATTGTTTCCATAGACAACACTGAGATACCATAGACTATCCCTACTGGTTAGTCAAAATATACTTCTTAGACTCCTGGGAAAAATAAAACATAAAATGGAGTGAGCTCAGATGCTCAGTAAGGATAACAATATAGCGGATGTTTTCATAAACATTTAAGGAAATGTATAAAACTAAAACAAAAGCCTTTTCAACATAAAATTCATCATAATATGGAAATATAAGTCAAAATAATTCCATTTACTTAGTTACATGGATATTCTACTAGTTGAATAATAAAATGCAATATCAATATCCACATTCATAATGATGGAATGCATAATCCCAGACATTCATAAGCACATAGTCAAGGTCTTGTTCCAATAATACAAATAAGATTTTGTCAAGGCCTTGTTTCAAGACACTAGTTTGTCTCATGAGACCTACCGATGCATCGAGGAGCTACAACAGGCTGCACCCGTCTCTTACTATGTCCAATGCATTCCTCATATGAAATGGTTTAAATATAACATAAACATTCTTATTAAAACTGGAATACGAAATGTCAATACTTTATCCATAAACCATGAATGGTATGAAATAAAACATACACAGTCAAACATATCACAAAAACTTCAATACAATATGGATGTTTTGTATCATAATAAATCAACTTCAAACAAACTTAAAATCCATCATAGGATGTTGACATAGATGAAATCAAAACCTTTTTAGAGAAATATATCTATCTATTTTGAAATAATTTAAAAGTCACATAATTATAAAAGAAAAAATTCATATTTTAAAATATTCTTATAATATTTTAAGGGAAGCTTCGACGATGTTATAACAGTGTAAAATATCCTCACTCGCTGTATAAGTTAAAAAACACTCTTACCTTAAATTTGAAGAAAAGGTCCAAAAGTACCTTATTTGGATAACGAAAGAAAGATTCCTTTATAAACATCTTATAAAATTCAAACAAGGGTATAAATTAATTTAACCCATATTCTATAAAATAGTAACAATGTTTTGAAATACATTTTTAAGAAACATGGATGTGGATGATAAAGAGGTCCTAGTAGATAATTACATATAAACAACCTCAGATAATGAAGAGATTGTGAAATTATACCTTACCTTGTACTTTTAATTGGTCGAGGGTAGGTTAACCCCCTGTATAATGCTGAAATAATTAAATTATAAAATAATTATATACATTAATATGATATCATATATGACATTTTAACATTTATTTGTTAATAATATCTTGGTATTATCGTTGTTTCGAGTATTAACTGATTCATTTTCCTTTATATTATTTGTAATGTGAGTCATATTTTTTATGGGTGGGATGTATCTTATTCATATCCAGAATGATATCAAGTCTTTAAACATTATTTTTTATCATCTAATGAAAATTAGTCTTGAATGGATACAATGAGGAATGAATCTCATCTCGTTCGTGGAGATGGTAATCTGTACGTATGCACGAGTGACAATATCATTCTTTTGATATTAAAATAATATATAATTGAATGATATATCATATATATAGAGTCATTATCATGTTATATTTATTATTTACATCAATTACACATCATTATTATACCCATCCAAATAATAATGTGTTGAATAACAATTACAGCACGACGTGGAGACGGTAAGCCGTATGTACGCATGTATAGTGACACGTCATTCAAAGGATGGATCAAATAATGAATTTGGTTATACAATATTTATATTAACATCAAAGTATATAGAATATACTGGATTTATTATTTTATAATTGAAACAACAAAGAAATAGGAAGTGTAAGAAGAAAGAAACTTGAAAGAGGTGATGGAATATTTACCTCTTCTTCGGGTTCTTCCTTTTGATTTGATCTAAAGGGATCCTTAGGTTTTCTTTATAACTAAAGGACTCTAGGATGAAGGGAGGATAGTTTAGAGGGTATTTGGGTAGGTTTTGGCCAAGCCAAATTTCTTTGAAGGTGTGAATTAGAGAGAAGGGGGACTTCTCTTTTATAAGAGGGGTGTGGGGCACCTTAGGAAAAGCTAGAAATATTATGTTATAATAAACTAATTTTTGGTTTCTAATGGATAAAAAATTAATTATTTAAATTTTAATGCGGGTATAGGTCTAAAACCACTCAACCAATAGGTTTTTGATAGGTTTGAGTCACTATATTAACTTTATCTTTTAGATTTAACTCTTAGTTAAATAGTTTTACATTTACCATGTCTCTTTGTATTTTTATATTATATGGTTAATAAACATACTATATACTTTTAAGAAAACCCCAAGTGGTTCATTAATAATACACCTATCATTATATAAGTCCTTTGGCCGAACCATAGATTTTTAGGAATAGAATATCAATTAATAATATAATATTTGTTTTAAATACTCTTTTATGTCAATTTTGACACTATTTGGTATTTTGTTTGTTCTAAATTCCTAACAGCATTATTAATTCAAAATAAATCTATCTAACCAACCCTAACATGTCATATTAACCTAGAAAATTAGTGTAATTCATAAAATGTATCAAATTACATTTATTTGGATATTTATAATATCAATTATTTTAAAATTTCATTAATTATATAATTACTGCATCATCATTGTGTCATAAATAAATTAAATTATTTAAAGTCTAAAAAATATAAATAAAATACCATTACGTAGGATTTTTTTAGGTTTCTATGAAATATTTATAGTCAAATTTATCTTCTGTGTAACCCTATATTAAAAAAGTTTTATTTATTAAACATTGAATTTAACACTTTCAACTCTTCTTTGAATTAAATAATAATAAATATCCAAATCTAATCCAAGTTGACCAAAGAGGTTCATATTTTATTCATAAGGGGTTTTGGTCAAATTACACTTATCCAATAGAATTAGAACTTGTTTTAGGGTAATAATAATATCATTTTTACCCTTAATTAACCTATTATTTGTAACCGTGGTAAATAAAAGTAAAAAGTTACTATTCACCATAAATTATTTTCATCTTATTGAACCAAAATTTTCATAATGATATCAAACATGTCTCTCAAATTTTTTAAATTACACTCACATAAGTGGTAAAATTAAGTTTTATGTGAATTAGCAAATTCTCCTAGGAGGTGGGTAAAAGATGGTAAAAAGTTTATTAAAATATTTATATATCTAAAATTATTATAAGCTAACACTAATGAATTAAATTAAAATTATATAGGTATTATGTATCTATTTTTACCTAAAATAAATTTAAATAAAATAAATAATTATTTAAATAAAAATTCGGTTTTAAACTATAACTAAGTGTTTTTTATTATTTATCAAAAATTGAATGTTTTCAGAAAAATATCAAAAATTCACCCTAAGCTAATTTCAATATTCCGAATCCAAAAATGAAGTCCATTTTGAATGATAAAATTTATAATATTTCAAAAAGTGGGTATTACAATTCATAACGGCTAGTTTGAATGGTTGTGGTATGTTAGAACTCGAAGTTGTGTACAACACACGCTACTGCATTATTAAAAGAGAAGTGTACCATGGAAGCTTTGGGTGTTACAATGGTTCACTAAATTATTCCCCCATTAATAAATTTTTCCATAAAAATTTCATTTTTCATACTAAGGTAGAAACAAGATAGGTTACGTATACATCATTTCTTCTTCTGGTTCCAATGTCGTATCCAGGTACATATAGTTTCTCTATAGTAGTTTGACTAGGTGAGTTATTTTATTATGTATAAATTTATCTCTACTATCCATGATTTTCATTGAATACTCCTCATAAGAGAGATAATTTTCCACCTATACCGTCTATGAATTCATTACATGTGATAATTCTGGTATACACAACATAAGAGTGGTACAAAGAATACATCTTGTACTAGAGAAATTTATGGCGAGAGTGCTAGTTGAATGTCCACAAATCCAATGACATAAAGAATCTCAAATAGACTGATATAACTAGGACATTTATTTCCCTTCATCCCAAATTTTATTAATTTATTCTATGAAGATATATGGAGGAACAATTTATCCCCAACCTCAAACTCATGGTCTTATCAATGATTATCAGCAAAACTCTTTTTTCAAATTTGAGAAGCATTTATGTACTGCTAAATGGTATTGACCTTTTCTGCTATTTATTTGACCATTTTAGGTGTTATCATTTTCATTCACCATATTCATCCCAAAACACTCATTTTATACATCTATTCCCAAAAATGGATTCATATGGATCCATATGGAATCTTGAGTGAAAGCAATTCTTGTATAATAACTTGAACATAAGAATATATTGATCGCATCCTCCGTTGAAGTCCATCAATTATTCTCTCAACATGTCCACATGTTTCTAGATAGTATACTCAGATTATAAATTAGTTTTCGAGTGATAATTCACACTAAAGTTCAAATAATTTTTTAGTGCATGTTAGAGTCTTCTCTTGATCTTAGAGGTAAATCTTCTATCTCAATTGAATACAATTGATTGTTGTGTTCCATAGAGCTTCACCACATATTTGATTTATATCCTTACAAGTTCATTGAGTGATAATTACTCTCTAATTAAATTTAATTGATCCATATTTGAAAGATGATTCACCAAAATCCATATAACATCATTCCCTATTCATGTCTTCAAAAGTCTAGGGATAGAGTCCATGGTGATGTCTTCCATTTTTTTTGTAGGTATGGGTAGTGGTGGCATAATCACATTGAATTTTTTCCTTTAATAATTCACCTAATGACATTATAAGAATTTTGATATATATTTTATAACCCCTTTCTCATATTATCTCACTAATAGTGATCTCAATGATCTCAATACATTTTTATTCTCCCTAGGTTGATAGATAAGATTAATCCATGTGAATCATTCAACATATCCCTCCATATTTCATCATTTTATGGTACACATAGTGACAAATAAAATCTTACAATTCCCTCTTCATAAATTTGTAACTTCATGGATTTCCAATTTATTATAGGTTCCACCTTCTTCTAAATTTCCACATCATCTCTTTAAGTATCCATTATCTTCTCTGGAAGGGATGGTTGGGAAATCATTTGAGAAAGTAATGATGATGTTCCTTATTTTATGATCCTCAGGTAGATATAACAAAATTATATGAAGATTGGATCATTCTCAATTATCAAAATTGATAAGGTTGTGGGATCCTTTTTTTACTTAGATAATTTGTCACTTTATTTGTTTTCCCATCATGGTAGTAGATTGAGTAATCGTAGTCATTAATTATCTCTAAACATATTTTCTATCTCATATTAAGCTTCTCATGAGTTAATATATATTTTTGGATCTTATATTATTTATATAATTCACCCTTCTCACCATATTGATAATGCATCTAGATTATTGACATGAAGATCACTGCAACTAACTTCAGATCAAGTGTTGGATATTTCTACTCATGAATTTTCAACTAACATGAGGTGTAGTCTATCAGTTTAACATTATGTATTAGTATAAAACCCACACCCTTTTTTGAAGCATCACTATATACCACAAAAATTTCCTTACATGGGGCAGTACGAGGAATTTTGTAGCGATAAACCTCCTTTTCAATTCCTTGAAGATTTATTCGTATTCACTAGTATTGAAAAACATTACTTCCTTCTGAGTCATCTTGGTTATAAGGTTTTACAATCATGATAATTTTCTCCCAAATCATCGATAATACCTAGCTAGTTCAAGTAAACAATGAACCTATTTTAAAAATACTTCTCTAGGACACTCTTAAATTTCCTTTATCTTAGAGGGGTCTGTAGATATCCCTATACTGGTGATAATATGCCTCAAGAATGGTACTTAATCCATAACTCACATTTACTATACTTCTCACATATATTCTTCTATCATAAAGTCTTTATCATAATATTCAAATTATCCTCATTATCCTTCTTCCTTTTGAGGTATTTTAGAATATTATCTATAAAGACAACAATAAATTTGTCAAGGTAATATCTAAAGACTCTATTCATCAAGTCCAAGATTTATTTAGATAATTATTGATTCGGAAGGGAATCACTATGAACTAGTAGTACACATACATAGTTTTAATAGAAGTCTTGTAAATATATTCCTTATTCACCTTTAATTGGCGATATCCCAATTGAAGTTCCACCGTAAATAATTTCCAGGCTCACATAGTTGATCGAACGACTTATCTATCTATGGAAGTGGACACTTTTTCTTTATCATTATTTTTTTTGATCATGATAATCAATATTTAGGTGATTTGACTCATATTTCCTCTTGAATAATATAACCAAAACACCTCATGGAAAAGCACTTTAGGGTAAGAAACCCTTTTATAGATTATATTGTAACTAATTATTTAGTTTTTTCACCTCAATAGTGGCCATTATGTAGGTATTCATGGATATATGTAGAGATACAAGTATAATTTCAATTGAGAACTCAACCTCTTAGCTAGGAGGAAGACCAGACAACTCTTCGAGGAATATATCAGCGTAATACCTCATAATGGGAATATATTAATTATTTATTATCTCCTTTATTTAAATAATTTGAGATAGATATTATTTGTCACAATGAAATAATATCCACACTTGAGATGAATATTCCAAAGGAGATTCATCCTACTCTTTACAATTATAAAAAATCAAAGGATGATTTGAGATGTGAAGAGTGATACCCCTATCCCCATAGTTGATGTCGGGTTTATATAAGTACATCCAATCCAAGACCAATATTACGTTAAAACATACTAAAGTAAGTAGGACATGATTTTTTAGAAGGTTCATTCAACAAACATTGATCATGGATGATTTATATACATGGGATGGAACAATTGACCCATTTTTAGTTCTCATAGATAGCTCAACACCTAGGTTTTGAGGTTTTGTTTTAATAGTTATACTAAAATTAATGTATATGAGATAATGTATAGAACCATAATTATATAAGACATTTCATGCTCAAGAATTTATAATGAGCACAAATTTCACTATTTGATTATAGTTATAGCCACTTAAGATATCCAAAATAAACATAGGGATGATAATAAAAAACTAAAAATTATGTAAAAATGGAAATAATGAACATAGAAGGAATAATGTATAATTGAAAATTATATATGAATTTTGAGTCTCTAGGTTTAAATATAGGTTATACATGGTAATATCCATATTAAGTTTTGTAAACTAACAATTTGTTCAAGTCCTTTGTAATGATTCATAATGATTTTATAAATTTTCAAAACATGTCCTCAAGTAGTGTCAAACCATGTGAGCAAAATACCTCTTTATCATGCACTAGACATCGTTTGAGTTAATACCTAGTGAACAATTTTTAGGGTTATTACTCCCAGAAACAAATATTTCAAAACCACATCCACTTATAGTATCTATATATAGATGGGTTTTCTTGGAAACCACTTTCTCAACACTTCACCAATATTTTAGGATATATTCCTAGACTTACACTTATCAGAAGGGTTCTCACTAAATTATTCTTTTCATATTACCCTAGAATAACATGAAAATCCTCTAATACCAATTATAGTAACCCAAGACCTTTAAAAATATTACTACATAATTTTTATCATAAATATCCATTAAATATAACCAACAAATAGAAATTCATTGTGTATTCATAAGACTATGTTCATAATACATCTAAATAAAACAAAAATAAAAAAAATTTATTTTAATATCTATAATTAAGTCTTGAATACCATTGATCTTTTAAAGAGTCCTAGGAAATATAGATAAATACATAACAAATATGGGTGATCAAAAAAACCCAAAACAGGAATAAACATGATAATGAATCATGACATGTGATTCAAAAGACATAGAATGATTTCATAAATAAAAGGCTCGTGAATAGTCACATGAAAGCATAAAATAATGAACATGATATCATATTATCATGAAAACCTAGGAAAGTGGAATAAACATAAAACATGAAATATTCATAAGTCATGGCTAACCTCCAAGACAACATTATATGGTGGAAAGATTCCCATCAGGTACTAGGTTTACTCCCTAATCCCATTCATAACGTCTCAATGAAAAAAAATCTACCAATGAATTGGAGTAATTTGTGGGTGAACCCATCATAACATGTTCATGATTATCTGTGAAATAATAGGAAATAAACCATAATGAATAAACTTAAAAATTACCCATGAAAATAAACATGTTTCATAATCATTCCTCATATCATAAGAAATACCCATCAAAAGAAATGGGTTACATTTGATAAATTGACATAAAATAAGTATTACCCTATAAAATAAAGGGTGAGTAAGATAGGTAAATATTTAATATAAATATATACATAATTTATAAGAAATACATAATATCAAAGAGAGATATATAAAGTGATTTAGAGAGAGAGAGGCCATAAACCAAAGAGAAAGGGTAGTTTAGAGAGATCCATTACCATATGTTAAAGAATCATTATTTGATTTCACTTAAAACCCTCAATAATAAAATTAGATTATTTAATTAATTAATTAGTAACCATTTAAATATATATTTTATTCAATATAATTTTATTATGTTTACCTATCACCATTTTAATGGGATATAAAGTTTATTTTTTTTGTTCTAGGGGCGTTTCTTTCATGGTTCCATGGTCAGATCACTTGTGTATAATTATTGAAGTTATTTTCAAATGAGAATAAAAATATTGAAGTGAAATGATTTTTTTTAATAAAATTAAATTAATTTAAATGGTCCAATGTATTTATATTTGTTTTTATATAAGGATGAATCATTTATTAAAAATGTAAATGTTATGTGGTTAGTTAATTTAAGCCATTTTATCGACCGTCACAGACTGGACTCGTTTTTTTGGTTTATTAGGTGATTGTTGAAACATTAAATAAGTTTAAATATATTATAAAATACTTATTAAATTCATATTTAACCATAATAATATTTTTATAACCATCATTGAAGGCGGTGGAGAAAAATGAAGTGCATTCTTCATAGAGGTAGTGAACAAACCATATTGCAAACAAAGTATCCATTAAAGAATAAAATGAAGGGAGGATAGAAGATGGATATTCCATTAACAAAACAAAATAATAGTATATTAATGATATTGGAATCCTTATGTCATTATGGATGATGTAGGTGGGGAGAAGGAAGAAGAAGATAATAATTTTAAAGAGGTAAATTGAGAATATTACCTTTTAAATGTCACGTCCTTGAAATACCGTTTCAGGTACTTGGAATTGGTTTATTGGTGATAAAATAAGCACTGGGTAATGGGGGGAGTATTGGGAAGAGAGTTAGCTAGAAATTTGGAAATCTCAAAGGAATATAATGTGTGAGAAGAAGGGGTTTTGAGGAGCGATATTTATAAGGGGAGGAGAGGGTTATTGTTGAATATTATATTCACTAGTTTATTATTTTTGATCATGATTATCAAATTTCTTGATTTTGTCCATTATATATATTAAATTTTTCATATGAGTTCTAACTAATGAGTGATTAAATCATCCATAACTCAAAAATTCAAATATTTAGAAAATAATGTAAAATACCGTATTTTAACGTATTTCACTATTAACTAAAAATTAAACTATTTAAACAAAATTAAGAAATTGGTAGATTCCAAAACTAAAATGAGTTTTATGAATATAATTCTCCAAATATGATAAATTTAAGTTTCAATTAAAATCATCATTTATTAAGAAAAATATCAATTTTAATACTATGATAAATTTTCTAACCCTTTGAAAAATTACTTATGGCCTCATTATATTAACTTATCATTATAATAAAATGTAATATTAATTTATAAATGAATTTTATGAAATAAAGTTTCTTTTAAATCATTATATGTTTTATAAAAATTAAAATAAAAAATAAACATTTTACTAAAAATAAGAACACTTATTTTATATATTTTAAAACATTTATTTTCATTTATCTTGATATAAATTTTCCATATGTTCATTTTATAATATCCCTAAATAATATTTTTCATTTTAAAAGGTTAGGTTTCTATTATATTGGTTATATTAATAAACCTAATTTTTAGATTATTATACCAATAGTTAGGTTACTATTCCAACCACCAGGTTATTATTCCAACGGTCATATTTTTAATGGTCATCTGAGTTCGCAAATTTTTATAAATAACTAATGTTTCATTGATTATTTATTAAATTATATTTTATCAATATTTTATATATATTTTAAATTTAAATAATAATATTTCATTACTAATATTCTACTTCATTTCTACAGCGTTGTTCATGAGCATAGTTATTTTGGTGGATCGAGTAGATACAAATTTTCATATTTTTGTCATCATATTTCGGATTTTTATACCCTTTTAATATTTTCAACTACTATAGCCATTTTTATTCACTAAACTTATTTTTTAAATTAAATTAATAAAATTTAGTTCTTTTTATCTTGCAGTGAATGTGAATTATGCTACATTACTAATTATGAAACAGTTATAATAAGGGAACTTCCATTGATAAAATTCTGGGTAATTACATCGTAACCATATAAAGTGGAACCAAATAACCATAATTTAGAACTTAGGAGATGATAATGTATAAAACACTTCAACCAATAAAAATTATTAAAATTTAGCTGATGTTTTATCCCTTATTGTTTAGTTTTAACCCCTATTAACCCATTTGACGATTACAATGATATCAATGGTTTTTTATCCTTATGGGTAAAGAGAGTTACTATAAAAGGAAAAGTGGCTCATAAGTGGGAAATTGTTAATATTATATATTATATATTATTAAATTAGATAAATATAATATTTATATAAATTAAAATAATTTAATGGATTATTATTTAACATATACTACCATTAAATATATTTAGGGTTTATTCACATAGTTTTACATTAGTTACATCAAGATAGAAATGGAATTTTAATATAAAACAATAAAACAACACTAATATTTTATATTTATCAAAGAAATACCTGAAAAATGGTAATTCCTCTAATTTTATTTATTTTTAATGTTTCAAAATCATTTAATTGAATTTTTTTATTACTTGAACAAGCACCACATCAGCATCGTGTAAGCATTTAAGGTAATTATTACATTACTAAAAATTAATTAATAAATTGAAATGAGAAAGAAATTAATTAATATTTCAACTAACCATTTATAAAAAAAATTACATATTTTTATCCCTATGAAACTATATTTGAGATATTAAAAAAAGATAATGACATTTTGAATTTATTCTTTTCTTAAAATAATATAAATGTTATAATTTAAGGAAAATGTCACTTAAACAATTTAATTTCAAAATTAAGGTGATTAGTTTCGAAATAATATAACACTAGATTGATTTAGATAATATTTTGTGACTTTATAACATAGTTTTAACCTTAATTAATCCATTTTACCTTTTTTTCATGGTGACACATATTTACCATGACTACTACTCATAATGCCTGAATGGCCTGAAGGCCTTCATTTTTTATTCATTTTTGATAATATCCCTTTTAAGGGTGGAATGGGAACCCATAAATGGATACTATTCATAATGAAAAAAATGATTTCTGACATTATTAATAAACTTTAACAGCCTGATTAAAAATATTAAATCCATTTTTAAATATTAAATTTTCATATATGGAATAAATAAACTTTAATATAAGTGTTTAAAACACAAAAATTCTATAAAATTGATTTTTTAAGCATAAAAATTAACTTATATAAAAAATAAAATATAATACTAATTCATATGCAATTAGTTAGATTATATTTAATTAAAGGATAATTATTTTAATTAATGTTCAAATTCAAAACATATTTAGAGTTTTAAATTAATTTATTTAATGAAAATAATTGATAGTTTTTTAAAAATTCCTATTTGCACTATTCTTTTAAAAATTTATCATTTTATTAAAATCCCCCAAAACCTCCCTAATCTAATATTTTCATGGTAAATTAAAAAATTATATTCATTTATTCAAATAAAATTTCCAGAAAATTATATAAATTAATTATAATGTTTATGCACCAAATGCAATAAAAACATTTTTTTAAGAAAATATATTTTTGACGAAAAAAATTTATTTCCTAATAGTTAAGTAATTATTTATTATGAATTAATAAATACATTTTATTTATATAAATACTTGATACATATTTTTAATAATTTGGTCATTACAATTTTTTCTAACTAATTTAACTTATAGTTTATAATAATCACATTTAGCTATTTGTTTTCATAGTATATCATATTTCACCTAAATTTAGGTGTTACATGTTAAGAAAAATATTGTGCCTAGTATTATTTTAATCTAAATTTCATGGTGTTACATTATGCCCATTAAATAAACTACATACACATAATTTTTATCTTGGTAATTAAGGGTCAAATATTTGGAAATAGATTTTTTGAAAACCCACAACATAGAAAGGGATAATAAAAATTACTTTGAAAATGGGGAGTGGGAAATATAAATATACTCTAATATAACACATAATCAGGTTCATAGATAATGAGAAAATCAGTGGGAATTAAAAATATAACATAGAGGAGAAAAATAATATCCTAGTAATAATAGAGAGTGATAGTGAACATGACCATGAGAAAGTTATTTACTACAAAGTAATAAATAAACAAGGGATAAATAAGTCCATCAATTCCACTAAAATGGCGGTAAATAGAGAAAATTTTTATTTCATGATTTTGTTCCGCCAGTTGAGGAATTATTTTAAAATCATGATAATAAATGTGTGAAAATATACATAATTTATTTCCATTTCATAGGTATAATTTCATTCATTGTTTGTGATTTGATAAATTTACACTTCTATGTTATCTCTTACTCCATGAAATTAATATTAAAAAATATATTTTCAAGGATGAAACACTAAATTTAACTTTTAACAGATCATAATAAACCTAGAATAATGGAAAATCAGTACTTCTGTCTTAAGATATTTACCAAGACCAAAATGGTTAGCAGAAGTTATCCAATATAGAAAAATATTCATATAATGAAATAATATATTAATATCAACAACCTTAAATGAACACTTAAAGTTTAACATAAACCATTAAATTAAAATTTTACCTTAATACTCCTCCACAATCTATTTAAACAAAATCAAAATCCCAAAATCTAAATAATTTGATCATATATTTCTTCCAAGATCAACATTAACATTTATCTCCAAAAATGTGAGTACCATGATCATATATTATATTAAAACATTCTAAAAATTTCCCAACATATCCAAAATATCCATAAAACCATAATTAAAAATTAAATTATTCAAAAAGTTAACTCTAAAAAAACTATTCTATATATTACATAAGTCTAAAAAAGAAATAAACTTCAACAAAAATCACAATCTTATCAAATCAATAATCAGTTTCATGGTCACAAATACTATCCAATTCACTTTATCAAAATAAACCATCTATTTATACTAAAAACTAATTATTATCTTCAGATAAGGAACATATTAAGGGTTATCTATCCCTCATTCACGTGTTTTCAAAAAAAATCACATCACCACTACATCACTTTTCTAGGTTGTCGCTAGTATTAAATATATGTTTGGAAATACTTAAAACAAAACTATTGGAGAATAATACTTAAATTCTTCATGATTCTTATAACCAATATATCATTGATAAAACAACTTTACAATATAATTCTGGAATTCTCAATACATAAAAAATTCAATCATTCCCTTCAATGATTGGAATAACATAAACCCTTGGTCTAGGAATTAACCCTTGGATTATGGAATTGACTTCAATAGTGTCTATGTTCCCAAAACAGAAGACATTGAACTATAAATGGTACCTTAGGATATTATTTAATACCCACCATTTAACTTTTCATTTTTTCTAGATAATTAGTTTCTTTATGATATTATTTTACATAAAAAACATATTACTTTTAATTTGATACATTCCCTTGGGGTTTTCTTCCCACATTCTTGACAAGTATGAAGTTAAATTGTCGTTCCTCCACGGTCTTTGTAAATATCCATTTTTATCTTATTTGGTTCATTCAAAAACTCTCATATTGTAATGTTTTTAATAATTTATTGAGATATATGGTTTTGAATAATCATAATATTTTATATTACATCTCCCATTTTATTTGGTTTCTCATGAGGATAATCATCAAATCATCCATAACACTCAATGTTAACAAAATTCCACATGGTTCCATCCATTTAATAAAACCAAAAAGAATAGTGCGAGAAATAGTTATCATAAAATGATATCATATAATCACGAAATGTAATTCATAAGATGTATAAATCATGGAACCTTATTTTCAGTCTTTGACAACTTATGTTAAACCTAGCCCATCTATAGTAATTATATGTTAGAATCCTTCATAATGGTTAATAAAGAAAATGTGAATTAACCCAAGAATATCCCCCATGAGTGTCCTCCTAGGAATGTAGTCTTAGTCCTAATAATCATGTACTGAAAAAAATTTATTTAACACCTAGTCTGTCCCTTTTGGAGTTATTACCCCAAGGTACAACTGTGTTATGACCATATCCAGTTTATATTATCCAGAGAATGATATTTTTTCTATGAAAACCATACTATCTCTATTTTCCATTAATGAGGATTATCTCCTATAAATAATATTATCCTAAGGGTTCTCACTAAATTTTTATAATCTTAATCTATAAAATCAACTAAACCCTTGCAAGATACCAACTATAAAGACCCAATCTTAACCAACATAGACAGTGCATCTTTTTTTATGAATACTCAAAACATGTGTCAAATAAACATGCTCGAGAACCATAAAGGCTTAATGTACTTGGAGAATAGATACATATACATATTTTTAATGTAAAATATTCATCATCTCAATCAAATTTATTTATATAATTCAACCTTTTAGAGTCATCACACTCAGTTCCCTTCTCCCCAACATGGAAAAAAAATTAAAATAGAAGAAAGGGTGAGCAGAGATGACTAGTAAGGGTAAATATGAGATATAATAATCAATGATCATATATAATAACATCATAATATTATGGGAATGTTAACATGTAAGTTTCAATTGAAAATTATTCTCAATAATTCATAGATCAGAATCATTATCGATGGAATAAAACATTAGTATGTCATAAAATTGATCAATCATTAAAAAATCAATCATAATCTATGAGTTCAAATTATAAGCATATTCTAATGTCATAAGATATTTTCACCATCATATACATACAAGAAATATCATATTTCAAGGGTAATAATTGAGATAAATATATCAAAACATATTAGGAATCACCACTTATTTCCAATACCATAGTGAATCAGTCATACTTACATGTTTCCCATAGTGGATTGAGCACATAAAATCATTTCCCATGATTATCTCTTGAGATATATGGATTTATCCAATTATTTTAAGGTATATAAAAAATAAACCCAACACATAACTATAACTATAAATATTTTTTCCAAAATATTATAAACAATCCATCACTTGAAAACATAATAACACATGGAAAAGAAACAGGGTTCATAAAAATCTCAGCACAGCATAATTAAACCATGAGAAAGAAAAGAGTTTCATAGAATCATCATCATCATCATCATAAGAAATCTATGAAATAAATTAGATGGTATCATAATATCATTACCCAAGTGAAGTATATATTTTTTAAAGGATGATGACCTAGATGAAAAATATCTTCATAATATCATTGAAAAAATTCATTGAAAACATGAAAAAATATCATTTTATTTGATAAAATATTAACTAAAAATTCTTATATTATTGAGAATACATTTTTATTTAAAAAACGACAAAAAATTATAAAGGAATATTAAAACCAATGAATGGTAATGAAAATATAAAAAACTGTTCATTCCATACGTGTTAAAAGAAATCATTGTTTTCTCACATTGGTAAAAATTAAAAAATAACTTGTTCAGAAATTTTTAGAAGTATTAATTTTTAAAACTTTTTAAATAAATTAAAATTTAGAGAAAATTTTCTTTTTTAAAACAATTTAATTAATTTAAATAACTTTTATAAGACTATTTTTAAGAGCATGTAATTGGAAACAAATTTAATCGACCAAAGAGGAAATAAGGCCAGGTTTTCTTTAAAAACATTTTGTGATTCATTTTTAGTATCAAAGAGAGTAAAATGGTTATAATGATTAAAAATTCTAGGAATAAATTGATTAGAATAAAATTTATGGGGCGAAAAGGATACGACCCCTAAAAGTTTCCTCAATGGAAATTTATCTTAATTAATCTTGGAATGAAATGAGATTGTAATATAAACACTTATCACATGGGTAAATTTTGAATCATAACCCCCATAAATGAAATATCCTAAAATGGAACATTAAATGAAATTATGTGTTAAGGGTTTATGTTACAATCTAACATCCTGTATTATAACAACCATTCTTTTTTATTACACATTTAACATAAATTATTACATAAAAACCTTCACTTGATACAACATAGAAGATTGAATGGTATAGAGTCTTTGGGGCTTAGGAACATTACATTACAACATAAAAAATGAAGTAAAACATATTTATTGAAAAATTCATTTACATGAACCAAAAATTCCTTTGTACTTAACATTGCATGGGATAACCTGAGGAAATACATAATAAAAGGGTGAGCTATAAATCCCAGTAAGGGAATAAACATGGAATAACATGTGGAATAAAATACATGTTAGACAATAGGCATATCAATGGATAAAAAAGAGAAACATGAACACAAAAAAATGATAAAACATGATAATCGTGACAAGGATATGTGGAAACAATAGTTAACATGGAATTAGCATGATCCAAGGCTCATTGCACATAAAGCATGTGTAAACCCTCATTGCACTTGAATTAGCATGAGTAAATCCTCATTGCAATTGAATTAGCATGAGTAAGTCCTCATTGCACATGAATCATGAGTAAATCCTAATTGCACTTCAATTATAATGAGTAAACACCCATTCCACATAGCATATCATTATATTATACTTTACCTAATGTATTGGAGCACTATTAGGGCACACCATTCATAAACATTTCATTTCATGCATTAGTGTGCCACATAGATCATACAACATGGAATCAATCATCATCATTTTTTCCAAGACAAAGGGATGTGTAATACAAACATGAAGCTTTATAATAAATAACTAAATGTTCATAAAGGTGAATAACCTTGATTGAGAAATAGGAATGGTATTCATTACACAATGAAATTGGCTTGGAAAATTGGTGCAATTTCGGCAGCGTAATAGCGTGACGTAAGAATTCATAAAAATGGACGATGAGAGAAAAAGGGGTGTCTCATCATATTTACACGAAATGTATAGTAATGGGTTCATAAAGACACATGTTCCAACATATATAATTGAATTTAGATTCATAATACAAAATAATTTCCTGAATGTAAATGAGGAGAGGGAAATTCCTTACGAAATTTTCGCATAGTAACGGGTGTACATGGAAGGAATTAATGAGAGAGAAATGGGTCTATCATAATTAAAAAATAAATATGGAAGTATAGGGGAGGTTAAAAACCATAAAAAACATTTATAATTGAAAATAAAAATGTCATAACAATATTAAGAAATTCAGAATAACTGAGAATGGAAGGAATCCCTTACTTGGAAGTGTGATCCCAAAGGCTTGGGAGGGGATTAAGAGAGGATTCATGGGAGCTTGGGGCACCTTTGGAGGATTCTAGATAGAGGATGAAAAATTTTGGATGAACTATAAATGATTTGAGTGAAGAGGAAGTGAGATCATGGGTGAGTTCATATAGGAAAGGAGGGTGAATTCTTTATTATTTAGGTTTGGGACACCACACATTAAACTAATGAATACTACAAACCCACCCATGGGTTTTTCAAAAGGGGAGTGGAAAAAAATATTTTATAATTCCAATTGCCGAAATTATTAAAATAACAGAGTTGCTTATGTGGAGGTGAGTCACACTCTCAAGGAAATCAACTTAAAAAGCTAAAGTGTTTTATTAGTCTTGGAGGGTCCACTAAGGATTTTTAAAAAACATCAAACAAACCTAAAATAACATTATTTTAATTTTACAACATATAATGGCCTAACCTAATGTTTATAGTATTTTATTACATCATTATTGGTTATTTATGATGTCATAAAACACATTATATATTTAAAAGGTATTTAATTTTTACCCAAAAATTCAATTATCTCAGAAAATTATGAAATATTAACCATTGGATAATTTAGAATTCCTGATTACAAAAATAATATTCACTTTATCTAAATAATTTTTTAAATATGTGAATTTTTACTTTTAAAATAAAACCTACATTTATGGAAAATTCATGGGTTTTGAAAACAAATGGCTTTCAAACCTTAATTAATATTAAAATTGTATTCATAAAAATTATAAAATCATTTATACATAACAAAAATTAATTAAATAATATTTTGTTAAGGTACTATTTAATTTAATAATCCATTAATTTAACAAAATTGACTCTTTAGTTCAATATTAACAAAAAAAAATACTATTTGTGCTTTAAAAACTATTTACAACGTAAAAAAAATAATATGAATGTATATTCATTATTATATTAAAAAATAATTCACATAATCATAGTGAAAAGGTCTTGTTACATAAAACCTCATAACACCCGCATAAGACATTAGGGTAAGGTTCACAGTGGTGACAAACTCTTGGGGTGGATCACATAACATTGCTTGGATGGTAATCTCTATAAACTTCCACTTCTCCCATAGGTGGTTCTATTCGAGCTTAACATATTGAATCTAGGCTTGGTATTGGTCATGAGAGAAACCCAATGATTCCATCTCCTTTCTGAGCTCCGATAAATGCACTTCATAAGAGGCAAGTCTACTGGATTTGGAACTCACTTTCTTTGTCGGAGTAAATTTGATTTTTTAAATCCCTATATTTATACTAATCATGTTATCATTGTTCAATGACTATATTAGCAATAGTCACAATTATTATTGGTATTTTAAAAATACGAAAAAATAAAACCAAATAACTGCATATTTTATATAACAATTCTACATAATAATAAATTTAATCAAATCGAGAGTAATTTTCATTAATGAAATATTGTGTCGTTACAATCTTTCCCCGTTAGAAATTTCACCCTCAAAATTTCATTTTACATTCTAATCCATAAACAGGTGCCAGTAATTTTCCTTCATTTTCTCAATGACATCTTCATTCTTTCCTATTATCATTACCTTCATGTAGAAAGGGTTCATGCGTCACAATGGTACCTCAGGATATTTTCAAAACCATCTACTTCGTTTTCTTAAAAACACCTCATGCGTCATGTTTTACAATGATTGAAAAATAGATAAGTCATTAAAAATGTATTTCTTATAAATAATTTTGCAATATCTTCCTGAAATTTTATTTATAAAAACATTTTACTGATTCATCTTCAAATATTTCAAAATAGGGCTTTGGTAAATCAGTTTTTGTATTTCCCTAGAGACAATAATCTATAATTTGATACATATATTAAGCTTAGAGGTCTCCCTATTTTGCAACATCTATAAAATCTTTTAGTGCTTCATAATTTTCAAATAAAGAGAATAATTTGAAAAGACCATGATGGAAATTCCCATGCTTATCATGGTAAGAAATTTGAGAGCACAATATTCCCCAATAGACTGTACTTGATCCTTGAAAAAATATTACAATGGTAGAGGTACTGGATCCCTCATAATCTTGTTTGTACGTAACTTTGATATTTGAAAAGGATTCAAAATCATTTGAGCATGACTTTAGGATGATCTTTCCAAGAAGTTATTCAGGAAGAGAGAGAGAGAGGAGGTGTTCATGATCTTCCTCCTTCAATGTTTTAACTATGAAAAAAGGAATACAATTAAGGGATTTTAATACTTAGCTATGGATCATAAAAAGGGAACTTTTATCATAAAAGGATAAAGTTGTAAAAGACAAGTATATCATAACTTGTGACACCTTAGGTTTAAATCTAGGTTTTCCTTGATCTATTACTTAACATATATTTTTATGGTATTTTTTATTCCCTTTATAAGGGATTGTACTAATATCATGAATTTACCAAAGCATATCCCCTGGGTGTATCATAACCAAGAGTGAAACAAGGCCAGTTCTCATGTACTAGGATACCCCGGGTCAAGCCCCACACTCCTTGTCTGAGTTTTCACTCCTAGGTACATCTGTGGCAGAGCCGCCTCTACATGCTCATATCCAGAAAGGTATGTATTTGCTTGATAAATCAATTACTCAATACCCACCAACGTTTAGGGATGTTTTTATTATACTTATTATTATCCCTGTGGCTTTCACTAGGGTTTTTAATCCTAATCACAAAAATAATAAACATATCCTTTGATACCAACTATAAAAACCCTGATTTTTATTACACACTAAACACAAATAATTACATAAAAATCATTACTTGATACAACATAGATGATTGAGAGGTCTAGTGTCTTTGGGGATTGGGAATATTAGATAACAACTTAAAACATGAAATACAAAATCTTTCTTGAAAACATTCTTTACATGACCTCAACATTATTTCATACTTAACATTTCATGGGATAACCTGAGGACATACATAAGAAATGGGTGAGCTATAAATCCCATTAAGGGAATAGACATGGAATAATATGAGGAATACAATAAATGTTAGACAATAGGAATATCAATGGAGAACAAGATAAAAATGAACATAAAGGCATGATAAATCATGATAATCATAACATGGAGATGTTTCAACAACACTAACATGGAATTATCATGAGCCAAGGCTCATTGCACATAGATCATGAGTAAATCCTCATTGCACTTGAATTATCATGAGTAAATCATCATTGCACTTGAATTTTCATGAGTAAATCCTCATTGAAGATGAAGCATGAGTTAACCCTCATTTCACTTGAATTATCATGAGTAAACACCCTTTGCACATGATGCATCATGGTACTATAATTTAACAAAATAATTGGAGCGCTATTAGGGCACATCCTTATTAAACATTTCATTTCATGCATAAGTGTGCCACATGGATCATAAAACATGGAATAAATCATCATAATTTATTCCACGATAAAGGTATGTGGAATAAATATATGAATATTTATAATAAATATGTAAATGTGCATAAAGGTGAATACCCTTGATAGAGAAATGAGCATGGTATTCAATACATAATGACATTTGCTTGGCAAATCGGTGCAATTTTAGCAGCATAATGGCGTGACAAAAGAATTAATAAAAGTTGTTGATGAGAGTGAAATGGGTGTCTCATCATATTTACATAATATGGAAAATAAGGGGGGTCATTTATATACATTTCCCAACTTATGCAATGGAATTTATATCGATAATACAAAATAATTCATTTAATGTAAATGAGGAGAGGGAAATTTATTATGGAATTTTGGCATAGTAACGAGTGTACATGGAAGGAATTAATGAGAGATAAATAGGTCTCACATAAATCAAATATAAATATGAAAGTATGGGAGAGGTGAGAAACTATACCCCAACATTTATAATTTAAAATAAAAATGGCATAATAATATTAAGAAACATGGATTAAATGAGAATGAATGGAATCCCTTACTTGGAAGTGTGATACAAAAGGCTTGGGAGGGGTTTAGAAAGGCTTCTTGGGAGCTTGGAGATCCTTGAGAGGATTCTATAAGTAGGAGGGAAGAATTTAAATGAACTCCAAAGGCATTGAGTGAAGAGGAAGTGGGAGCTTGGGTGGGTTTATATAGGAAAGGAGTGGGAATTTATTATTAATTTTGGTTTGGGACACCACACAATAAACTAATCAAAACCACAAACCAGCTCATGTTATTTGCCCATGGTTTTTGAAAAAGTGGTGTAGAAAACAATATTTTATAAGTCTAATGTCCTAACTTCTTAAAATAATAGGGTTTCTTATGTTGAGGTGGGTCACACTATCAAGGAAATCAATTTAAAAAGATAAAATGTTTTACAAGTATTGAAGGGTCAACTAAGGCTTTGTAAAATAAATCAAACAAACCTAAAATCACATAATTTTAATGGTTAAACATATATTAGTAGAAAATAATGTTTATAGTATTTTATTACATTACAATTGGGTCTTTTTGATGTCATAAAACAGATTATATATTAAAATGGTATTTAATTTTTACCCAAAAATTCAACTATCTCAGAAAATTATTAAAAATTCACCATTGGATAATTTCTATGTCATTATTCCAAAAATAATATTCATTTTATCTAAGTAAATTTCTAAATATTTGGATTTATTACTTTTAAAATAAAGCCGACATTCAAAAAATGTTCATGGGTTTTGACAAAAATGGATTTCAAACCTTAATAAATATTACAATTGTATTCCTAAAAATTATACGATCATTTATACTTAATAAAAAATAATTTAATAATATATTATTAAAATATGATTTAATTCAAAAATACATTAATTTATCAAAATATATTCTTTAGTTGAATATTAACTAAAAAAATACTATTTGGTCTTTAAATACAATTTACAACATAACAATAATAAAATGAATTTATATTATTTATTATATACAAGAAGAATTCACATAATCATAGTGTTAAGGTCTTATTACGTAACCCCTAATAACACCCTCATATGACCTTAGGGTATGGTGCGCGACGGTGACAGACTCTTTGGGTGGCTCAGATAACCTTGCAAGGGTGGTAATCTCTACCAACTTTTACTTCCCCAATAGTTGGTTTCGTTCAAGCATAACATGTTGAAGCACAGATTGGGCTTGGTCAAGAGCGAAGCCCAATGATTCCACCATCTTTCCAAGCTCCAACAAATGGGCTTTATAGGGGGAAAGTCTACTGGATAAGGCCATCACTTCCTTTATATGAGTAAATTGAATTTGTTAAAGCCCTATATTTATACCAATCATGTGATCATAGTTCAATGGATATATTATAAATAGTCACACTTCTTAATGATATTTCAAAAATCCAAAAACATAAAACCAAATAAGTGAATATTTTATATAACCATTTTACATAATAAGATATTTAATCAAATCAAGAGGAATTTTCATTAATGAATGTTTGGGATGTTACATGTATAATAAAATTTGATTTATTATACTTATATAATAGAAAAATATAAAAATACATTCTTATAATATCCTATATGATCAAATTATAACTTTCAAATCCCATTTAATTATAATTCTTTCTTAAAATCCTCGTTTTTAGGTGATAACTATTTCATTTTTTCATGAATATTTCATTTTGGAGGCTTTTTTCCTTACAATTTCATCATGGTTTCCCAATATACATAATTTAAATCATATAAAAATTATCATATTCAGACAATATATACACTTTTATTACTATTTATATTAAAATATGATGAAAAATGAATTATATCACTTCATGGAGATGATAATTCATACATACCCACTAGTGATGATTACACTTTTTGATGGACAGAATAAAAGAAAGTTAAATAATAATTAACACTTATAGAAACATTATTATATCATAAATACCATGTATATTTATTTAATATATCCTTATTATCATTTGTGTAATTTGGAAATAAAAACAAATCATATCGCTTTGTGGAGGTGGTAGTCCACATATACGCACATGTGACATTATCATTTTCCAATGGATGAGAAGTTAAGTAGGTAGATAAGATATTTTAATTCCCTAAGAATAATTATGTCATAAATTTCATATATAAAACATTTATATATCATAATAACTCTCCATCAATAACAGTGATAGAAAATAAATTTCATTGCTATGTGGAGGTTGTAGTCCACAAGTACACACAAGTGACACTTTCATTTCCAATTTGATATAAAGGAGGGGGAAAATTGATTTACCATAATGATAATATCATCTAAACAAATTTATTATACAAGATTCATTATGTTAGGATGGATACAGAAAATTTAGAGGGATTAGAAGAAGAAATGAACTTTTAAAGAGTCAGGTAAGTCAATCACCTCTTCTTTGTGAGAACACATTTTGGTTACTCTTTAAGCCTTATTTTGTTGGTCTTAGAGTAGTTATTAATAGTTCTCAAAAATTGTGATTAAATTATTAGATGAGGTTCCCTTTTATAAGTGTGCGAAAATAGACCCTTGGAATTACTTAAAAGAATAAAATATAATATATATCACAATCATGTCACGTTGAACCAAATGGGAATAATTTAGAATTTATTTCATTATAAGGTGTAAATATCTTCCATAAAAATAGAATTTAGATAAATTTACGTGATATTTAACACTTATCTATTAGTTTTAACCACTATTAATACTTTTGACAATTACCATGAAATCAATGTTTTTAGTCTCTTGGGGTCGGAAAAGTTACTATAAAATTACTAGTCACCCATAATTGAAAAATAGATTATATTTTATACCATATCAAATTAAATTGGTCAAATATAATATTTTTAGTAATTTTAAATCATTTAATAAAATATTATTTAAAATAAGATACCATTAAAGTCATTTTAAATAAAATTCACATAGTTTGATTTTAAATACATTAATATATTAATTGAATATGAATATAAAATTTTTACACATCAGAAATATGTTATATTTTTATAAAAAATTCTTTGAACACATTAATTCAACCAAATTTTATTACTTTTAATGTTTTAAAATCATTTAATTGATTTTTATTTTACATGAAAAAACATTGTATCAGTGTTGCATAAGCATTTAAGGTCATTATTACATCAATTAAATTTAAAAATAAATTAACATGATAAAAAAATTCATTAATATTTCAGATAACTATTTATAATCAAACACAACCTTTTTTTATCTTTATGAAAAAACTATTAGAGTTATTAAAACAAAGAGAGTGAAATTTTGTATTTATTATTATCATAAAATAATATAAATTTTATAAGGTGATAATGGTCTACTTAAACTCATATAATAATAATTAGGATAAGATTTTGTTTCCTTATCACTTATTTTTAACCTTAATTAACCCATTTTACCTTTACTTTTGTGACACATTTTTACCATAGTTACTAATCATAATGAACCAAAATTAATTTGTACTTGTTAATTAATTTTCCATATATGAAATCCAATATTTACAAATTAATTTTTAAATGTGAAAGAAATTAATTTTAATATAAGTGCATAAAATGAAATAAAAAATACTTTTTAGAAAATTATGTCTTTAAGCATAAAAATGAATTTATACCAAAAGAAAATATAAAATAAATTTATATATAATTAATTAGATTATATATTATTAAAATAGAACTATTCTCATTTAATATTAAATTTCAAACATAATTTAATGAAAATAAATGATAGTTTTACAAAAATTGGTATCTTTTACTATTCAGTTAAAAAATATGTCTGTTTTAAAAAATACAAAAAATTCATCCTAATATAATGTTGTCATGTTGATTTAAAAAAGGATATTGTTTATATCAAACAAAATTTCTAAAAATGGTATAAATTAATTTTTATTTCAATGAAAATAATACATTAAAAACTGTTTGTGAAGAAAACATATTTTTAAAGCATAAAATAATTTTACTGAAAATTAAGGACTTATCTATTATGAATTAATAAATAAATTATCATTATATTAAACCTTTGTAAATATTTTTCATAATGTGGTTATTCTTATTTAAACCTTCCGATTTAACTACTAGTTTACAAGGGCAACATTAAAATAATAATATTTTTATAGTATATTGTAGTTTGCTTAAAGATCGGTTTTTATTATTAAGTAACTTATCATGTATAATTCAAAATTACACTAAATTTTAATGGTTTTATAATTTATATCTATAAATTAAGATTATTAGATATATAATTTTAAAATACATGAGTATTAGGTCTCTTTAAAACCTCATAACCGATAAGGTAGCACAATCTTTCCTACTCAGAGTATTAACCACCTTTTTCACTTCTTGTGATGGTAATTTTCAAGGAAGTCATTGTACTTGATCAACTTCAACCATATCCTTTGGTGTATGTTAAAATCCTTTTGTGTGAATATATATATTATAACATCATGATAATTATATTTTTTATAGTTTTCATTATTGAGATAATGCATCCATATTTTTAATGGAAGAATTATTTTCACTATCTCTAAATCACGCATCAGGTAGTTTTTCTCACGAACCATTAATTTATATAGGTCGTAAGCTATGAATATATAATTTTTTTATGAGAAATCATCCTAAAACATTATTTAATGAGTCACTATATATAAAAAACCCTCATATACTATATGATGTTTTTATTATAGGTATAGTGACCAACATTCTATTAAGTTACTTGAAATTTTCTTCACATTCATTTAACTAGATGAACTTGACTCCCTTATGAGTTATCTTTTTATTAAATTGGAAAATAATTAAACATTTATCTCAAAGAATCTATAATATCCAGCCAATCAAATAAAACTATAGATCACTATTATAGTGGTTGGTTTGGGATATTCTTCAATCAATTCTATATTTTAATGATCTATAAATATACACTTACATGTGGTTACATAACCCAATAATGATACTTTTTGTAGTTAGGATTCACACATTACAAATTTAGTAAACAATTTATCCTTTCTTAAGGTCCTTAGAATAATCATCAAATGATATTAATTCTCTTCCTTTATCTTGTAATATATGATATTATCATCTATAAAGACTTACACAAATTGATCAAGGTAATCCCTAAATACTTTATTCATAAAATCCATGAAGATAAAAAGGGAATTTATAAGTCTAATAGACATAACTAATTATTTTTTCTATATTTATTATTTATGGTTTCCATGGGTATATCCTATATTCCCCCCCTTAATATATGATGTATAGATTAAAGTTATATATTTGATAAGTGTTGATCCCCTTATTGTTGAGAAACAAATTCCTTAATATGGGGTAAGAGATACTTGGTCATGATCATGATCTTATTAAGTTCATGATAATTAATATAGAAATGAAATGATCCACCTTTAATTCTAACATTGTGGATTAGTTCAACACCTAGTAAAAAATTGGTCATATAAAACCCCTCTATAGAGTTTCTTGGAGTTTTTTCTTCAATTCATCCAATTAAATTAGGTTTATTCTATAAGGATTTTCTGATATTTCTATGTCACAAGTTATGAGTTATATTAAAAACTAAACATCATAATCTAGGGGAATTCCAAAAAACTATTATAAAAATACATCACCATATTCCCACAAAAACAACATACCTTCAATATTAAGTTTTCATCCAACCATTTGAGCTAAATATCCCCTATTAGTTGGGAAAAAGCATATATAATGGAATTTATTTTTATAGAGAGTTCATAGTCAATATTTCACCAATAAATTATTTTGGGTTGATTTAGGATATAAAATTTGATTTTGATATCCTTGTAATTAATATGGGATCTATTTATAGAGAGCTATTCCATTCCCAAAATCACATAAAATTTTACTAAAGGGGGGAAAATGAGTTTTTGGAATCACATTTCCATAGACTTATATCAGAGAGGAGTTAGACGTGGGATGCAATTATCTTAAAACTAATATTTTAACAAATAATTCAATATCTAACAAATTGGCAGGTGATTATATGATATTTAAAAACTCTATATATAATATAGTGTTTTAAACTAGAATCATATAATAATTTTTTAGTTCTTGATTAGATGAGGAAATGACCCATGAATTTTTAAGTCATTTTTTGAAGAAAATTTGAAATATAGGTCCTATAGAAGGGGTTAATTTCATGAAATAGGACTTGGATAAATAATTTTAGGGTCATAATATCTCTAGGATATTTTTGTGGATGTGTTTAGAGTCCTGAGTGGGTCTTTGGGTGATCAGATGAATGTATGGGTAGGGTCGGGATGACACTAATATGGAACTCTGCTATAGGTGATAAGACATGCCATAGCCTAGAAGAGTTATCATGTATCAAATGTAATCATATTTTGATTATAAAGGGAGGATTTTAGTTTCACTATAGTTGATGGTCTATGTCATAGATGGTTCTCAGAAGGCTATGGAGTCTAGTGATGGCTCGAGGTCAATCGCACAAGGTATTACTTGCTATGCCGTAGCCGGAGGCTGAGGGTTGGACTTTGTTCCCCAAACCAAGATATACACAACAAGGAATCCATGGATTAGGGGAATTTCACCATTTCTCCTATAGATATTCAACAAGTTAGGTTATACACTATTTTTTTAATATGGGAAGACTCATCTTTTAAAGGTCATACCCATTTAGTTTTTGATTGAGGGGTAACAGAGGGAGGGCCAATTGTTTGGATACTCCACCCCAATTGACCCCCCTTGAAGGAGGATGTTCTTGGTGACCTTTATAATAGTGGTTTAAGGTAAAATATATCTCTATTTCTCTATTTTTGATTTCTATTCACTATCCCTATGATAAAGTGTGCTTTGGGCATGGATTTTAGTGATGATTTCACTAGAGCAATGTGAAATCATCTCGATTAGATGTAGATTTCACTTGGAATGTGTAGAGGATGTCTTTTGATGATGACTGAAAATTTTATTTCAATTTTTTGGATGAGGTAAGCTATCACCATAATATATTTATAGGTGCTGATTAATTTAGATTAATTTTTTGAAAAAATATTTTCTATAATAGAATTGTTTCTCAGGATGATGTTAGGGGTATGTCATAGACATTAACAGTGTGGTTAGTCATTGTTTTAGTGGTAATATGATTCCTAATAAGTTATTCAGTGAATATGAATCTTTGGATTAAATTTAATAATTAATTTTAAAGTGTTAAAATTAATTAATTTGAAATTATAAAATGATATATGAGTTTAGGTGTAGGTTTGATATTGGAAGATGCATGATAGATCTCAAATACGGGTGAGTGGAGCATCATGAGGGTGGTAATTTCGTGATTTAGGTAGGTAGTCCCATTAATATAAATCTATATGATTTTTTATTCCTCAATCTATATGTTTTCATGGGATTGGGTAAGGGGTTTATGGACCTATAGTTCCCAAGGTATGGGGAAAAGTTTCCATTGAGACTCCTAGAGTTAAGATAGACAATTCTTAAAACATTGGGTAAATAAGGATTCCAAATGATGATCTCTACTGGGGGTTAAGGTTCCTCTTAAGATGAAAACAGAACATGGGTAGATCTTGGTTTATGAGGCATGAATCGAGTTCCCTTGGTATGGTCTCTTAGGGCTAGTTGGGAAGGAATGAATTTCTTAAGCTTAGGAATGGAAGGTGAGATGGTTATATGCCTCATTTATAATAAGGAACACCCCATTGAGGGTTGAGTTAAGTCTTAGTGTGTACTATGAGTGGGATGAGTCCTCTAAAGCATGATGTGGTGTGTTAGAGAGGGGTTTCCTCTAGGTAATGGGTGAGATCTCTCCTAAGGGAGATGCAATATAGGACCCATGTAGGGGTCAAAGAAAATTATTAGAATATTTATAATTGTGTTATTTAGGGGGTATAAAGAGGGTAATCTTGAGAAATGCCTTTAGTATCTGGATCTAGTGTGATGTATTATTTTGATGTGGGTTGGACTAACCTTCTAATTATGGGGTCGGATCGAAACTATGGGATGAGAAAACATCATGGGGTTTTGGATGTGACTTCCTGTCAGTGTGTAAAGACCGAGTGGGGTTTGAGAGGCCTAGTGGATTGCCCTGTGGGAGAGATGAGATGAAAAATGGGTTTTCCATGATATGATGGTGTGACTAGGATGGTTTGATGGAATCATCCTATGAGGCTAGATAATTGATGATATGAACATCGAGGAGCATTACTAAGTCCTGAGTGACTATAACCATGGCAATGCGCTAGTGAGTTTATAGGATAGGATGCGTTCCATGTTGTCATTGTGTGAATGTACCCAGTTGAGTGATGCCAGATGTGGATGGATGAATTCCCATATAAAATAGAGGATATACTGGACCATATTAGTTCACCATTTCTTAAGGATTATTGGGTTGGGATCTTATCAATGTGACTTTCCCTATAAGAATTAGGGTTGTGTAATTTCATTGCACCCACATATATAAAGGAGGAGGTTTGGGATCAATTCGGTGGAACCTTTCGCATAGGTAATGGTTTGGGTACTTTTATTGAATTATTCCATGATGATGGAATGGGTGGGGATCTCTAAAATGTTCCCTTACTAAGGGTAATGTGTTGGGTAATTTAGTGCAGCCTTCCCTACTGGGATTGGCTTGGGTACTTAACATGCGAACTACCTCGAGTCTTCATGTATGGGTTGAGACTTGTGGCAAAAGGTGATTGGATTCCAATTATGAATGAGGTAGGTGTATTCGAGTGCCTTGGTGACTTGGTTTGAATATAATGACTATACATGTATGTGTGTAGTGATGGAATAAGGTGGATTTTTGGAATCTATTAAAGTAGGTGGGGTCGAGTACCTTGGTGTCCTAGTTCACACATGAAGACTTGACATGTTTGTTTATTTTTATGTTTATTTTTATCATGAATTCATATATATGATGGATTATATTAGTGTAAATTGGAAAGTCCCTACTGAGGTGTAATTATCACACCCTTTCAGGGAACTCTATTTCAAATAGAGACCTTATATTTTTTTTTCATGTAGAGAAATGGTTGTGTAGTTGATTAGGATAGTGTCGATCGATGATATTTAATATTGTGTTGTTGAGGCCTAGGGATGGAATTATATCCTTTGTGTATTTATATTTGTTTTTATTTGTTTTTATGATTATCCTGGTGGGTGATCGGTTGATGTATGGTTAGATACTTTTTCATGGTACATTCATTATGAATTTGTTATTTATTTGATTATGCATGATCTAATTATTTTCTGTGGATGATGTTTAGTTATTTATAATGAGTTTTTAATCCATATAAGGTAAAAATCTACCCATTATATGATTTAGGCCCCCATCACTAGTTCTTAGCCTCTGGAATATAAGGAGGATTTCTTAAGGTCACATAGCTATATGATTTATATCGATGATCTAAACTGAGATGTTACAGGTGGCATAAAAGAATCTTTTCTTTTCTTATCACTATTTAGGATATAGTATAATGTGAATAATGATGCTTAAAATCTTATTATAGATCCTAGACTAGTGTATCATAACAAATTTTTTTGTGGTAATTCCTGGTTATTGGGTTTGTGGGAATATTTTTTTCCCTTCATGGTTAGAATGCTTATTCATTATCATGTGTTTACTAAAGGTTCTTATTTATGGTTTTGGAACATAGAACATTGGAAAGAGGCTTGTTTACATTCATATTATTTGAAATATAATATTCACATGAAATACACATGATTCTGTTTGATTTTTTTTCTAATGATATATTTTTAACTGCTTAAAGTTTCAATAAAAACTTATTTGGTATTTTCTCATATAAATATTTGGTGTAATTATTTTCATCTAGACTACGATTTTCACCCATGAGTGGTTTTATGATGGTAGTTTATGTAGATCTTATTGTGGGACATTCTCCAATGATAGAAATACAATACCATTGTGTAATGGATGATTAGAGATCTCTGGTGGGTTGGTGCAGGAATTTGATTCCTTATTGATAATATGAGGATGGACATATGTTTCCTTAAGGATATGGATACCCCATAGAGGGTTGAGAAAGTTAATGTGAGATTAATTTTTTCTTTTTATATAAGAATATATCTATGTGGTTTTTTTGTCAAGGTTAGGTTTAAAGGGATGGAATAGTTGGATGCCAGGTTCCATTTTATATGGATGTACTTTTAGGTGGCACAACAGAAGCTTATATGGATTCTTTGTGGATTTAGATTGATTCTAAAATGGTAGGTTATATTATTTTATATAGTTAACTAGGATTAAATACATGAATATTACATCATATTTAATGAAGATTAAGCACATAAAAAATTAAATTCTCAAGGATTGTAATAGATTAGTGTCTTAAGAAACACGGGACACAATATTCTAACATGGTGAAAGATCTTAAACATTTCTGACATATATCTTCCAATTTAGTTCATCTACTTAAATCCGTTCTTCCTAACAAAGGTAAATTAAGCATAAGAAATGTTGATCTCAGATGATTAGTAAGGGTAAATAAATGATATGTGTAATCACAATATGAATATAAGGATTTGAAAACATGGACATAAAATTCATAGATCATACCCTGCATATCAAATATCATACACATGATTCATGGAATAGATATTGGTAGATCATAATACATGAATCATAATGGAATCAAGAGTATAATATATGAGAGACTAGCATAGTAATAAGACATGGAATTTTGGAATACACATAGGTATAGAAAATATTATGTCAAGGCTGCCTACCAAGACCTTCATAACATGTTAGGATTAGGATAATCACCCATGTACCTACTTTGGACATGAAATGATATCCCATGTAACCTTTTGTTTCACGATTGAGATGACCTCCCATGCACCCTATTATTTCAGGCTTGGGATTCCCTATCATCTACCCTCTTTTTGTGGGATTGAGATTCCCTCTCAAGTACCCTCTTATTGAGGACATGGTATGCCCTCCCATGTACTCTCTTGTTGTTGGCTTGGAATGACCACTCGTATACCCTTTGAGATCATAGAACATTTATCATTAAAAAATACATTTAATGGAGATATATGTCCCCCCGAAACATAATTAAATCATACATATGCATTCCATAAGATAATAAAACATTCATCATATCATGACACATAAAAAGATATGGGTTTCATATATATCATATCATAACCCATGACATGAAATGGGTATCATAAAAATTTCATCATATCATAACCTATTTAAAAGATACATGTTTCATAATAATTTTATCATATAATAACCCATGAATATAATCAGGTTTCATAATTATTTTATCATGGTATAACTCCTGGAATAGAAAAAAGTGTCATAAACAACATGTCATCTTAAATATAAACCATTCAAAGAATGAATAAGAATGGTGTCCTTGGATAATATTTCAAGTAAGGCATGAGTAACACCAAAATATTTCATATTAGTTGGAAAATAATTTTAATGGATCATTTAAAACATATTTTGAAGAAATTATCATTTCTTCTTTGATAAAGGATTTTGAAATCATAAAACATTATAAAAATATATTTATTTTGAAAATAATATTTAAAACCTGTAAAGGAATATTTGAAAACCATTTTAATGAATTTTTAAAACATAATTTTTATAAAATAATTTTCCTTGAAAATTAACTTAAAATATATTTTAATTTTTTTTGAAAATAAACTTAAAATAAAGGTATTCAGGGTATAATATTTCAAAGGTTTAGTACATATACCTCATAGAATAATATAGTGGGACAATATAACATTTTTCTTGAAGAAGGAAAATTAAGACAAAATTCCCTTACCGATTTGGTAACTCCTGATCATAATCCCCATGAAATAAAGATCCTAAATTTTACATATAAATCCAAATAATTCCCATTAAAATATTCTTAAAATACATCCACGGATATTATATGCCTCATATAAAAAACAATTTCGGTGACCATGTCTTGCATCTGATGGAAAATACAATGAGACATGAATCCCTTATAACTTAAGTATCTTTGAATCATGAGATCCATGAAAGAAAAAAATAAATTAAAACATGTAATATCATGTAATAAATTAAATTCATGGTATAAAATTTTATAGTGCATTATATACACCACAAATAAGAAATTAGTGGTGAATATGACATAAGTCTCATAGAAATAAAAGTGATACTAGAAATCCCTTTACCTTAAGTATTGAATTCCTTCGTACACATTGAAAAATCTTGTATAAAATATTATAAATTTATTATACATGTACCAAATATCTATATTAACACACACACACATGAACACACACACACACAAATATATATATATATATAATTCCATATATGATCCTATGATGACCTTATATAACTAATTTATTAACAATTCTATGTTAAAGTTATGTTTTGGGTAATAACCGCTTTGTTTTTAATAAATGTTTTCATTTGTTATTTTTTGTCCTCTTACTTTGGAAATTATACAATAATTTAATGAATTTAAAAAATGATATAAAAATCATATATATTCCGTATATATATATTTATAATAAGATTTAAAATATAGGAATAGGAAATAAAATACACCGTTCATGGAGAGGGTAGACCAAACGTATGCATGAATGCTATTTCCATTTTCTCATCGTATTGAAATAAAGAAAAGTAAATGATATATATATATATATTTTCATAAAATTATAATTATTATTTCATATATATCACATAATTATATTAAACTCATCCTTAATATATTCCATGTAAAGTGTAAATGAGTCACATCGCTTCACAAAGTTGTAGTCCACCGTACAAACGAATGATGTTATCGCATTCCCAAAAAATAAAAATACTGATGGTATGTGTTATATAATAATTTAATAAGTATAAATACATCATAAATATCATAAATATCATATATAAAATATAAATATAGAATTATTCACAACCTTGAAAGGTGGTAATGAATGAAAGAATGAAATCGATTCAAGAGGCTGTGGTCCACCGTACACACGAACAATGATTGTGTATCTCATTGGATGAAGGTGTGCGAAGTTGTAGGTAGTACCATAAACATAAAAAAATATCTATATATTTAATATAATTATTTTATTATATAATCATGTTATAAAATAAATGAATGGGTTTTAGGAATAAATAAAATAAAAACATTTATTAATGAGTGTTGCCTCTTCTTGGGGTATCTTCTTTTGGTTTGCACCAAAGGACTTACTTGGTCAGATTTATTCTAAAAGTGATGATTATAGGATGAGGGTAGGGAAGTTTAAAGTTAATTTTTTCAGGTTTTGGATGATAAAAACGTCTTTATAGGTGTGAATATGTGTGGTTTATGATTTCCCTTTTATAGTGTAAGAGGAGTAGAATTCTTGTAAATACTAAATGTTTAACACTATTGGGTGGTCTAACATTCATAATGTGCCTAAAATAATGATTTTTTTATAAAATAAGGGAAATTATCTAAATATTTCTATAAATTAGGTTTTTACAAGTTTCTAGTTCATTTTCCCTTTATGTTTAAAGTTGATTCCCTTAGTTTACTCCATTTTCTCTTAATCACTGTGATTGTCTTTAACTATTTCCACTAATCATCTTG
Source organism: Viscum album (assembly GCA_963277665.1). Classification (NCBI taxonomy): domain Eukaryota; kingdom Viridiplantae; phylum Streptophyta; class Magnoliopsida; order Santalales; family Viscaceae; genus Viscum; species Viscum album. The sequence goes on from OY728163.1 coordinate 591,478,674, forward strand.
GTAAAAAATTAAGTTGGAGTTATTAGAAATTTTAAATCATTTTTATTTAAAATTTGATATATTTTTCTAAATTTAAATCATATAATTGAATGAAATTAATTTACATTAATCCCGCTGATGGGATATGACAACGACTTTTTATAGTGAAAATGTTCAAAAGGTTGAAATTCATTTTATCCAATTTAAATGGGAAATTAATTTAAATGAGATAAATTGGATTAATATATTTATAATTTAACTAAATATATTTTAACAATGATTAATAATATAATTAATTATTTAAATTTATTTTGATAAAAAGTTAGTTTCAATTAAAATTCATTATTTTTCACTATTTATCAAAAAACGAAACTTCTTAAAAAATTACAAAAAATTAACCCTAATATAATTTTAAAATTTTTATTTCAAAAATAAGTTTTATTTTATAAAATATGTTTTTGTTTTGAAAAAATTCACAATTAAAATGCAATAAAACAACCTTCTAGAAACATACACCTTTTATTTCTAAAATTGTGGTTATTCTTATCTATTTTATAAAAAACATATAAGATGAATGTTAAATTTTTGATTGAATATATAATATATAAATTAAATTAAAATCAGTTATCAAACACAGTTTGATTAATTTATTTCGATAGAAAAAAAAATCATAAAAAATAGTTTTTCATAAAAGGAATTTATTTATATTCAAGTAGTTTTTAATCTTATTTATAATTAATTTGTAAACAAATTATTCATTTAATACACATGTGTAAAAATTATTTTAATAATTTAGTTAATCATATCCATAAATTACATTCTAATGGCTAGGTGATTACTTCAATACTATTTTAATAATAATATTAACAGTATATTGTAGTTCGGTAAAAATTGGTCTCGTGTATGACACATGATATCAAAGGAAATCAGTATTTCATACACAAAAAGATAAACTAAATGATACATGTACTTCAAGTATAAATTTCTGTAGTGTGAAACATTATCCATCAAATGGTTTTAATTTATTCAATTATAATAATTCCTAAAAACTCGTGGTGTTACATTATAGCCCCCTTAAAATTAATTTATCCCTCAAAATTCATCAGGGTCACAAATGCCTTAATAATTTAAAGTTCCTCTCATCGAAAACCACATCGTAAAAATGAGCTCTAAAACTTACTTTTGAAAGGGAAACTTGGAAACATAACAATTACCTGATGTAACTTATACATAGGTTTCCACGTAAGAGAACATCAGTGAGAAGTGAATATTTGGAATGGAAGATATTTATAAATAATTATAGTGAGTTATAAAGATCACTGATAAAAAAATGGATGATCCAGAGAAGGTTAGTTATCATGCCACCATACAATGAAGAGGTGTGAATATAGTCATTGATATCATAAAAAATGATGATAACAGGACGACATTTAATTCCATGACCCTTTAACTAAAGTTGTAGAATTATTACAAGTAGATATACTTAGTTGATTTCATTCATATTAATATGAACTATATCACCCTTTGTTTATGCCTTGATCAAATTCCACTTCATATATTATTACATGAAATGAAAGTGAATTGGTTATCCTTGAAGTAATAATGGATCATAAGATCTATAAATAGATAGATAAATATTTCTTTATATATTCAGATATGATCAAAATAAAATGGCAACCACAGGTTATCAAATATACAATAAATCATCAAAAGGAAAAATAGTATATTAATCCTTGAATCCTCATCAAAAGTTCAATATGAAAATTTTAATAAATTTTTAATCTTTTGATAATTCTAAAATATGAAAATTTAAAACTTTAGAAATAAGGTCATTAAATTTCTAAAAATCAAATTAACATTAATCTACCATATATCATAAATTAGATAATAGTTTTCAAATACAAAACATGTGAATACCTTTATAATGTATTATCTTGAAACATGGTAATAACCAAAATTACTATAAAATCATATTAAAAAAACACAGGGTTTTTCATTCCTTAAAAATAACATAGTTTGTTGGATATATTCTATATCTCCAAAAATTCTATAAACTTCATCAATGATAACATAAATCACTTTTTCAACAAATAATTTATTATTTATGAGGATTTCAATACTATCTAATTTAATTTATCAAAATCAATCATATTTTTATCCAATATAAACATAATTTTCTCAACAACAGGATCACATTATTGGTTACCTTCCCTTGATCAAAATATCACTTTCCCATTATATCAATTTTTTTTTCATCAACACCAATCAATATATTTTAAAAAACCCTTAATGAAAAAATATAATTCATAATTAATATGACATAATTCTTGTATTCTAATACACATACACTTAAATCACCCCACTTATTTCTCAAACCATTATCTATGCTTCATCATCTTATTCCTTATTACCCCTTTCATTTTATATGTCATTCATTACCTCTTCACCTTTATCAGAAAATCCATTACTCTTAAAAACATGATATTTACCTTTATGATAGTTCCCCCTAAGACATTGATTTTCTTAATGAACACACTTTCTAAACATAAAACATTAAACTACTGATAATACCTTAAGAAGACCACTATTATGATCCATTTCATTAACTAAAATCATCATTTTTCCTCAGAAATTTTATACTCCGTGGCCTTCTTTGTGACACATAAGAAATTTTCTCATTCCTTTAAGACATTCCCTTGAGTGATTCTTTCCACATTTTTGACATATAGGATGCTAAATCTTCATCCCTATAAGGATAAAATCACTCGATCTCTGAAATAACTCTTTCCCTATATTATTTAGTGATTTTGAGAGTTGGTTAAGGTACACATTGTTAATAATGTTATGTGAAAACTGATAATGAATAATCAAAAAATCCTTTACACCAGTCATCATATCTTTTGTATTCTCATTAGAAAATTTTCCATTATATTTAACTTTATCCCAATTCCTTTTGTTTCCCACTATTGACTAAAACTAGAAATAATAGTGTGAACAATGGATATCATAACAAAAAAAATCATTATCAGGAAAAATTTCATAAGATGTCTAAATCATGGAACCTACTTATCTAATCTATGACATCTTATTTTTTTCCTAGGTTATTCATAGTCATATTTTATTTAAATCTATCATGATGGTTCATAAAGAGACTATAAATTTATAAATCATATACCCCCATGAGTTTCAAACCAAGTGTACCAAAAGATCCATTATCATGCACCAGTTCTCGATCAAGTTCATATCAATATGGTGTTTTCAGGGTTGTTACCCCTATGCACATCTATGCAAAATACACATCCACTTATATTATCCAAAAAATTATGTAATTAGTTAGTAGCCAATTTCTCTATAACTACCCTGACACTAGTTTCCCAAATCCAGTGCCTTAATTTATTACATTGGAATAAGATACAAGTAATAACATCTCAAAGGACTGAATAATTTAGTTGTCTTGTTAAACTATATACATACTTAAAATCCACATTAATTGTTTAAATATAAAATACAAAAAGAGATTCATTGAGTCTACCATTATTCCCCCTTTGTGTAACCCTGCATCTGAGTCATATTATACTTCATGGAATCTTGGGGAAAAATTGATATATACAAAAGGGGTGATATAAAAATTCTCAGTAAGGATATTCTTACAATGGAAGATATGAGTAAATTTGGAATAAACAATATTTAAATTAACATAACTGAAACAAATTATATTTAGTCAATAACTTGAGAAAAATATGACCAGAATAAATGATTACTGAATAATTCCATATAAACAATAAAATGATCTAGAAAACTTATCCATTGAAATTTTACTGACTAAATAATCACATGGAAATCAATCACTAATCTCATAATGATAGAATGTATACTTTTATAAATCTAAAACATACCATTGAGGCCTAGACTAAGAAATATAAAAATAAATGGGAAAGAACTCGGAAAACCCATATCTACTTTTTCTTATGAGACATATCGATGAATTGAGGGGCTATAGCATGACCCACCCATTACTTACAAAGTCAAATAAATTCCTCACATGAATAAATAATACAACTGAACAAATTAATAACAGTATGAATTGGAATAACTAGTCATACAGAATATCAATTATTCCCCAGTCTAACAGATCATAAAACATCCAAAAAAAATATATGATTAATGGTATTATTAGAGAACAAACATAAAAAAATATTCAACAAATAATTTTGAAATTGATTAAAAAACTCTAAATAGGTTTTTGGAATATTTATTGAGGAAAATAATATCTTTTACTTTATTTTTATATTAAAATATATAACTTGATCACATAATAAATAAAAAATTTTCATTGAAATAACTTTATAAACATTTAATGTAATCATTAATTCACTAAGGCATCGTAATGGTGGAAAAAAACCCACTACACCTGTATATGTTAAAAAAACATTCCTTTGGTATTTGTTTTCTAAAATTCATAAAGTACCTTTTTGGAAAATGGAAAAAAGATTCGTTTCAATACATTTTATATAAACTTAAATCTTGGTTAAAAAGACTTTGAAAATTTGTATGATAATAGTAAAAAAAATTTGAAAACATTTTAAGAAAGCATGTACATAGAAGAAAAATGTTCCCCAGTGGAGACTTAAACTTAAACAATCCCAAATAATAATGAGATTGTGAAATAACATTAACCACCTTATAATAAGTAGAATCATATGTACTATGAAATAAAGAAAATTATATGAATATTAAAATATGATAATATTTATAATAATATCCACAAAATACATTCATGGGAAGTAAATAAACCACACAAAATAAATAAGTTTTTTATAAGGCATGTGTCCCACATAAATAAAAGAGAGACAAAAATTCTTAGCCTATGTCTTATCTCTCATCGTACTCAGTAAAAACTCCCATATAATAAATATATGTTTATTATACATCTATATAAGAACCATATTCATATCTATAATATCATATATTAATTACTTAGGATTTTATATTACCTTTTTATTAACAAATCCATGCTAAAGTTACGTTTTTGGAAATAACCGAATTGTTTTTGCATGCATTTTGATTTGTTATATTTCTGATAATATTACTTATATAGAAATTTAATAATATCCAGAATTATTAACCTGATATAAATATAAAATATATTTACTATATACGTATTTATAATAATCTATAAAAAAATAGAAAATAAAATATACCATTCATGGAGATGGTAGACCGTAAGTACACGTGAATTTGGATTCCATTTTCTTATCATATTGAAATATTGAAAGTAAATAATATAATTATTATATAAATTTTATGTCATACATATCATTTAAGCTCACTAACCCTACCCTTAATACATTACTTGTAAATTTTGAATGAATAACATCGTTTTGAGGAGGCGGTAGTCCACACGTCCACATACGAAGTTATCGTATTTACAAAAAATAGAAAGAATCAGGGTATGTGTTATATAATAATTTAAAAAGAATAAATAAATACAAAATGTCAAATATATAATAAAAAAAATACCAACATTATTCCTAACCATGAAATACTAAAATGTAAGAACGAACGACATCAGTTCACGAGGCAGTAGTCTGCCGTACACACGAACGATGATTACGTCTCCCATTTGACTGAAGTGTGTGTGAGTGTAGGTAAAAGCCATAATATAGAAACACCTGATTATATTTAGGATAATGATTTTATTATATAAACATTAAATACAAATAATTTATGGGTTTTTAGGAACAAATAAAACAAAAATGTTAATTGATGAACATTACCTCTTCTTTGGGAATCTCTTTTTGATTTGCACAAAAGGCCTTCATTGGTTGTATTTCATCCAAAATTAAGGATTTTATGATGAAGGGAGCTAATTTGGGAGGATAAATGGGTAGGATTTGGTTGATCTAGAAGGCACAATTTTGTGTGACGAAATGGGCATGGAGGTTCCCTTTTATAATTGAGGTGAGGGCACTTTTAGAAACTCTCAAAATATTGAATTAATATAAATTAATTTTCAATTATAAATGGCTCAAAAGTGAGTTATTGAAGAATATAAGACAATTCTGGGTAGAAAAAATTTCAAAAAAATAATTTTTATACATGTTAATGCCACATTATGACCCTTATCATTTGACTTTAACCCTTAGTTAAACCCTTTAACTCTTACCATGACGACCTAACTTTTTACTATTTAAGAGTTAATAAAGTTACTATAAAATTCTAAAAGAATCATAAATGAGTCATGGATGATATTTTAATCCTTATACCAATAATTGAGACGTTTGTTTATTTTTTTTATGAAATTTATTTCATTTAATAAATTATTATTTATTTTAAAATATCATTAATGTCATTTTTGACACTATTTATTTATTGGATTTTAAAATAATATAAATACACAATATAAATTCTAAAAAAACCATTAATACATCCCTAATATGAATAAGGAATATATTAAAATTTTATAAGTTATTAATTATCTCAAAATATATTTATTGTAATATTTTTAATACAATTTATTTGGTATTGCTATTTATTAGACAATTACTACATCATCATTGTGTAAGCCATTATGGTAATTATTTACTTCCAAAAAATTAAAAATAAATTTCTATAATTAATATAAATATTTCATATTTCAAATTATAATTTATATTCAAATATATCATCTGAATAACCAAATATAAAAAATGTAAAACCTATTAAAAACAAGGGTATGATATGTTGGACTTTCCTTAGAATAAAATACTAAAAAAGGATTAAAGTCATCCAACTGGATCCAAGAGGCTATAAAATTAGCCCAATAATTATTTTTTAGTCACTAAATCATCAAATAAAATTATGATAATATTTTGGGTGATTTTAGAATACTTATAATATTATTTGTTCTTTTAATTACCCGATTTACCATTAACTTTGGCTATTAAAAAAATACTAATGTTACTAGTCATGTTGTCCCAAAAATAAAACGTTACTCTTTACTAAATTTTTCCTTTATAATTCCAAATATGGAATAATTTTTTCAAAATAAAAGACATATAAATCTATAAAATTAATTTAAAATTAATTTCATTGATGGAACGAGAAAATGAGTTTTAAAGTGAAAATGTTCAAAAGATTAAAATATTTTTATATACAATTTCAATGTGAAATTGATTCCAACAAACTAGATTAGATTAAATGATAAAAATTGATATAATTATAATTTAATGAAATTAAAAATATAATTTAACAATATAAATTATTTAAATGTAAAAGTGGTTTTTAATTAAAATACAATATTTTAACACTATTCATCAAAACATGAAATTATCAGAATAATAACAAAAATTGAAAAAGAAGGTTAGTTTTCATATTATTATTTAAAATAAGAAGTTTATTTTTTCAAATATAATTTATAAAAGTGTAAATAATAGATTTAAAACAAGTGCACCATCAAAAATGATAAAACCATATTTTTATAAAAATACATATTTTATGCATAAAATAGAAATAGTTCATATATACTATCTCTGAGAAAAAAAGGATGGATATTAAAAATTATATTTAATATATTATATATGTATATATATTACATTAATATTATCCAAAAGGTAATTTTTATTTATTTATTGGTATAAAACACACTTGTGAGCATTTAAATAGTTTTTATAAAAACATTTTATTTATATTAAATTGATTTTAATATTTATTTATAATTAATTGGTAACCAATATTTTCATAACTTAGTTAATCCTATTTATAGACACCAACTTAATAGATAGGATATAATCTCATTTAAATGACAATATTAATAGTATACCATCATTCGTTTAAGCTTGGTGTGGCATGAAATGTAAGATATCCAAGAGATTAAATTTAAATAGATATATGCCATAAAATATTGGGATGTTACATTATCCCATCCTTCAATAAACTGGGTCCTCAAAACTAAAAATTTTACTTAAAAATCAATGGTTGATACATGGGAAATTTATTTTTAGGAAACCCACATCAGAAAATATGGTTAATAAAACAACCTCTTAATATGAGGGAAATGGAAATGTGATGGTCACCACAAAATTAGTTATTAGAATAGGAAATCATTAGTAGAAAGTAACAAAAAGGACATGGTAGATAAATATAACTATCATGTTTTTATGGATATTGATATAGAACATGGTCATTATAATGTTAACTGTAAAAAATCATAAATCATGTGATCAGTTAAAAGACCATTGATTTTATAGAAATAAAAGTAAACATATATCATTTTTGTTTCATTATAATTTTTTTAAAGTTGAGGGATTCTATTTATATTTAGATAAATCAGTAAATTAACTTACTTGATTTTTTTACAAGTCATAATTTCACCCTTATGTTGTGATTCGATATATTTTCATTTCATTTTGTACACCTGTAGATGGATATTCAAGATGTATTTTAATTATTAATGAACTTTCAAAGAAAGATTCATACATAATTCTTACGACCTTTAAATATTATAAAAAAATTAGCACATGATATACAATATAACAAATCACACATTAACCTAAAATAATAATATCCAATGTTTAACTTAATCCCTTCAAACCTTAAGAATCTTCCAAAAACATATTTATTTAAATTAAAAATACAACAAGTCTCTAAATTTCAAAAAATAAATCTTAAAATTAGATTCCCCTAACAACATAATGTAAATATTGTTATAATATACCACATATATTAATACCCTCATCACCATAAAAATCATAATGTATACTTTCATGCTTCCAAAAACTTTAAATAAGAAGTATTAAAGAACAATCCTTAAATATCTCATGATTCTTATAAAGATATCACCATTTAGGAAATAATTCTTGAATCCAAATACACAAGAACATTAATCATTATACTTAATTCTTAACCCATTAACTATGCTTCATTATATTATTACTTAATACCTCCTTAATTTCAATTTTCTCTTATATTATCTTCATCATGAGTAGTATAACCATTACTTGTATAACCTTGATAATTCTAACCATTGACCAAAACTAATGGAACAATGTGAGAATCACTAATCACAGTGATATAGTCATGGAGAATCATTTATCGGATGTCTAAATCATGAAACTTTCTCAATATATTAATCCTTTGGTTTAACCTATGTTAGCAATTTTTATTACCAAATCTATAAGATGTTATCCTATACTTATAATTATCCTCAAAGTTAGTCATAATGTTAAATTTTCTAATCCACGAACTTATAGATATAGTTACCAAGGTTTCTACAAAACATCCATTGTCACCAACTATAACAACCTCGACCCTAGTAGTAAAGATCCAATGTCTTACATTATTACATTGGCATAAGATACAAGGAATCACATCCCAAAAAACTGAACAGTTTAGTAGCCTTGGTAAACCATATACATAATTGAAATCCATATTACATTTTGAAACATAAAATGCAAAAAGAGTGTCATTGAGTTTTCCATTATTCCCCCTTTATGTAACCCTACATATCAGTAATAATATAATTCTTGGAATCCTAAGTAAAAATAGAAACATATGAAAAGGGTGAGATTAAATTCCTAGTAAGGGTAAGCATAAAGTGGATGATATGAATATATATAACATAGAAAATATAGAAAGGTAAGTAACAGAAACAAATTTTATTTAATCAATAACATGAGAAAAATATGGCCAGAATAATTGATGATCCAATAATTCCATATAAAAAATAACATGAGCTATAAAAATTATCCATTGAAATTTTATAAACTAAATAATCACATGGAAATAAAAACCTAATCTCATAATTATGGAATGAATAATGTTAGATATTTGAAACATACCATTGATGCCTTGTCCAAGACATCTAAAAATAAATGGGTAATGACTCATAAAAATCAATATATTCTTTATATTTTGTGACCTACCGATGATTTGATGGGATATAGTGGGCCCCACCCATCACTTACTAAGTCCATTTTATTCGCCACATGAATAAATAATACAACCGAACAACTTAATAAACGTCTGTATTAGAATAACAAGTCATACATACTATCAATACTTCCTTAATCAAAATTATCATAAAACATCCAAATAAATATGATGAATGGTATAACTTTATTACATCCATAACACAAGACTCAACAAATAATGTTTAAATTAATGAAAATACTTGAAATAGTTTATTGGAATATTTCTTGAGGAAAATATATTTTTTTTCTTAAAAATAATTTTTAAAATATAAAACTTTAACACATAATAAAAATATAATTTTATTTTAATGTAACCTTAATAAATTTTAAACTAATATTGAATTAAATAATCTATCATGATGGTTGAAAAAATCCACTCAGGCCGTATAAATTAAAAAATAACATTCCATCTATATTTTTATCTAATATTCATAAAGTACCTCATTTGGAAAATGAAAAAAATATTCTTTTCAAAACATTTTATGAAAAGTAAATGTAAAGACCCATAAATTTCAAGGAATTTTTTTTCTTAATTTTCCTTGGGATTCTACAAGAATGCAGTTTCTGACGGCACTTGATTCCGAGGCCCGGTGTGCCCAGAATCAATTTCCGAAGTTTAGCTCGGGTACACTCAGTAAACGAACGAGCGGGTTTTTCTAAATTTTGAACCGGTGCTCGGAATCAAATTCTGAGGGCACCGATGGATTCACAGCGCCGGAAATTGCTTAGGAACACCTTTTTCGGAGTTTCATTTGCTCGGGTGAGGTTTTTTTAATTAAATGGGTTAACTAAAGAATAAAATAAAATAATATGCTACAAATTATATTTCTATTCTAAGTAGTTAAACCTATGCTTGGTGGTTGGAGTGGGCCCACTAATATCCTAACTCCAATAGGTAGGATATTAGTAAAGTGGGACCCACTGGAGCCTCACCCCTTCAAATCCCTTTTAAGCTCCCTCTCGTGCCTTTAATATGTAACTCAGCCTCACCCCTTTTAAATAACAAGTCAACTCTCTTAATTAATGAATTGAATTAAGTTATTTAATGTAATCAATTGTTTAATTCATTTTGAATTTGGAATTTAATGTTGACTTGTGTGTGTTAACTAAATAATACAAAGTCTTATTTTTTTAAGGGTTCGTTCGTTGTTCGAAAAGGTTGGAGAGGAATTGCTCAAGCCATGGAATCTTCATCTTCTTCCTTGAAGAACGCGAAGAACGCCGAACTTCGATGAAGGACGACGAATAACGCTGATTCCTCAGAGATCGACGATGCGACACTGTGTACAGCGACGCTGACGGTTCTCTTCTCCATGACGCCGTGTACCATGACTCCATGTACCGCGGTGCCAACGATCCTCCTTCCATGACGCCATCTCCCACGATGTCCCTTTCCCGGGACAAACCTCGTTCGATGACTTCATTGAGGCAGGGGTTTGGTTTTGTTCGTGAATAATTCTTTGTGTTCTTCATTTAATATTCGGGCCGCCTGTTATCAATTTAACGGGAGGAGGTCGGACCGCCCGAACACGGCCGATCCTCCTACCCCTTTGATGTCGTGTTTGTTGTGGCTCGAACAAAGACGACGCAGTGCAAATGCACCACACAGAAACAAGAAGGAACATGGAGAAGAAGCGGGGTGCCGTCGCGCCGCACTGTTGAGGCTGAACGAAACTGAGGTCGGAGTCGAGGCTGCAGAGGCGATTCGAAGACTCTGAATATTGTTTATTGATGTGTGGATCGACGGGCGATGACAGAATGGGCCATAGAGGCGATTTGAGGCATTTGAAGTAAAGTACGGGACCCGAGATGAACACCGGCGTAGATGGAATTGAAAACGGACCACCGAAGCAACTCCGGTGGCCCGCGGACATCACCGGCGGCCGGCACCGACCGGTCTCCTGGAGGCGGCGGCGCCCCGGCGCACCGCTAAGAGGAACCGCCACGGCTGAAGCCGCTCCGGCAGGCAGCCAGATCCCACGGCCGCGCGGGATCTAGGGGAGCAGGACGCGTTGCTCGCCGCGTCCGCGAAGCGCAAAGGCTGCGGGGGACTGCGTCCCCCGCTCGGCTCGCTGGCCGAGCCAACGTGCCACCTGGCTGGGCCGGGCCGGGTTGCGCGGACCGGATCGGGCTGCGCCCAGCCGGGTCGGACTCAGACCCGGGATGGGTCGACCCAGTTCGGGCTGACCCGGGGGGGGGGGGGGGGTTGGGCTGGGTCGGACCGGGCCGAGACCCCCCATTTTCAAACCACTTCCGGTCTTTTGCCCATAACATGGGCTACGGACCTCCGATCAATTCACTGTCAGTTGCGTGGCGATCCTTGGATCGAGGCAGTCGTTTTGGTATACTAAACTCATGGTTTCGGAGAACTTTGGGTACATACAGGTTGGTTCGAACATGAATCCAACCAGGCCCTCAGAGCGGAAACGCTTATAACTTGAGCTCCGGACGTCCGATTGATGTGTCGTGGACTTTGTTGGATTCCTCTTAGTGAGACAGACCTTTTGGATTACTCCGCTCGAGGTTTGGACATAGTTGGATTAAGGTCGGATTGGTTTTGACTTAAAAACCAACTGGGCCCCTGGAATGAAAAAGCCAATAACTCTCAGACCGAGCGTCCGATTGATGCACTATCTGTCACGTTGAGTTCCCTTTATCAAGACGGAACTTTGGGATACATCAACTCCATACTACGTGACAGTTGATGTATCGACCTCTTGGCTCGTGGAGCGGACCCTCCCAGAACGAGCATGCTATGTGCGGAAACCCCAGAGCTGGCTGAGACTTGACGACTGCTGATCGATCGACTCAGATTGTTTCGATAGCCTAGTGGGGAGCGCTTGGTTGTAGCGTCAGACCCACGGCGGAGGAGTGCTCAGTTGTAGCGGTCGACCCGCGGTACTCAACAGAATGAGTACCTCTGTAGGCTATGAGGGGGAGCGTTTGGTTGTAGCGGTAGACCTATGGTGGGAAGTGCATGGTTGTAGCTGCAGGCCCACAGTACTATGAGGGGGAGCGCTTGGTTGTAGCGGAAGAGCCATGGGGGGAAGCGCTTGGTTGTAGCAGCAGACCCACAGAACTTGAAGGGGAAGCGCTTGGTTGTAGTGGCAGACCCATGGTGGGAAGTGCTTGGTTGTAGCATCAGGCCCACAGTACTCGGCAGGTGGAGTACTACAACAGTCCAAGGTTAGTGGGAAGCACTTGGTTGTAGCGACAGACCCACAGTACTCAATAGAGGAGGAGTTCCCCAGCAGCTATGGGTTCGATGGTGAAGACTTTAGTATTAGAATCCTACGTGGGTTCGATGGTAAAGAATTTCATACTGGAATCCTCTGTGGGTTCGGCGGTGACGACTACACTACTTGTATCCTATGTGGATTCCAACTTAGATGAATCAGTGGCTACATCTAATCATCTCTATCACCTTACGAAGAAGCATACCTGTGTGAGCCGAGTCTTGACTTTCAATCATTATCTTTGATATGATTGACGTGATTTCCTATTTGGATTGGGTTGTACTATCTTGTGTGGATGTGATCGAACTTGGGCTCGGATGTTGGAGCCGCACTAGAATTGATGACTTAGGTATATGTATGGGCATACACCTAAGCAGTGTTGGATGTTACTTCATGATTTTATCTTTCCTTGTGGATTATCCATTGTGGATTCTAGGAGACCTTCAGGGGTCTCGGGGTGCCTACTGAGTATCGTATACTCACCCCTGCACGGGCTTCGCCCGCACTCCGTTGTGTTGGTTGTATATGACGGACATCACTGATCGAGGTTGAGGCTTGTAGAGCTGGGCGGTTCCTGAAGGTGGAACTCACGACGAGTCGGTGCCCGGAGGTGGATATCACAACGAGTCGGTACTTGGAGGTAGACCACTGAGCGGAACATACACGGGGCGGATGATAGGACCCGAGGAGCTGAAGAGGCTATCTGTACCCACCCTTAAGGTGGGATTTCTAGTGGACAACTTGGTGTTGCTTCTTTACTTTTCAGTTGTTGTAATTCCTTTCCAATTGTACTTTACTTTCAGTTTGGGTTTATATTCTGGCCCACTTACTTTTCCGCACTTACTTGTACTCAGTTTAATTAGCGTTTACTTCTTCTGGCTTACTCTGTGGTGTTTGTTACTTTACAATGTCAATGCCTTCCCCTTTTTGTTGGGATTTTCACCTTTGGTGCTAGTCGCCAGCTCCTAGCCTATGGAAAGCAGGTTTGGGATAGTCACGGCACGGGCCCCGAGGATGGGTCGTGACAGTAAAACTTCGATAAAATGGAATTAATCAATTTTAGGAAAATAGTAAAGAAATTTTTGTAAATGTTATAAAAAATATATACATGGAAGTAAAATTTTCCCCAATGGATACATAAACTTAAACAATCCTGAAAAATTATAAGATGGTGAAATAACCCTTACCAATTTAAAATATGTTGAATCGTATAACCCATGAAAGAAATAAAATTATATGGATATTAAAAACCATAATAGTAATAATAATAGTCATAAAATTCATTAATGGGGAGTATATACACAACATAAAATAAATATGTAGTGTATAAGGCATGCATCCCACAGAAATAGAAGTGAGAATAAAATATCTTACCTTATTTCTTGAATATCTTCATGCTTGATCAAACCTTATATATAATAAATATAGGTTTATTATACATCTATAATATAACATTAATCATTTCTATAATAGCATATATTATTTACTTATGAATTTATATTACCTGTTTATTAACAATTCCATATTAAAGTTATGTTTCATGTAATAATTGCTTTATTTTTACAAGTGTTTTGATTTATTATGTTCTTGATCAACTAACTTATATCATGATTTAATAATCTCAATAATGATATTAATGACATAAATATCATATATATTAATTATATATGTATATATAATAATATATAAAAGATGTAAAAAGAAAATTAAATACACCGTTTATGGAGATGATAGATCATACGTACACATGAAAGTTGTTTCTATTTTCTTGTCATATTGAAATAAAGAAAGTAAATAAAATAATTCCAGTATAAATATTATTAAATATTTATTAATAAGTTCACTAAATCCACCCTTAATACATTCCATGTAATGTGTGAACAAGTCACATCATTTTTTGGAGGTGATAGTCCAAACATTCGCAGATGAAGTTATCGTATTTATAGAAAATGGAAAGCATAAAGGTATGTATTATATAATAATTTAAAAAGGATAAATACATAATAAATAAAATATATATCATATTAAAACATAAATCAAATCATTATTCCCCACCATTAATGGTGTAAATGGAAGAATGAATGACATCGGTTCGCAAGGCAGTAGTCCACCGTACACACGAATGATGATTGATTATCCTATTTGATGGAAGTTTCTGTGAGTGTAGATATAACCCTAAATATAAAAACATATTAATATATTTAGGATGATATGGTTATTATATAAACATTAAGTAAAAATAATTGAAGGGGTTCAAGGAAGAAATAAAATAAAAATGTTCATTGATAAATATTACCTCTTGTTTGGGTATCTCATTTTGATTTTCACAAAAGGACTTATTTGGTTGGATTTTCTCCAAATTTAAGGCTTCTAGGATGATGGGATGGAATTTGGGAAGAGAAATGGTCAAGTTATGTCTAAGATAGAAGGCTAAATGTGGTGTGAATAAGTGAGGGATGAGGTTCCATTTAATAATTGAGGTGAGGGGTACTTTTGGAAACTCTCAAAATATTAAATTAATATAAGTTAACTTTCAGTTCCATATGGATAAAAATTGGGTTATTTCAAACATAATATGATTATGGGTAAAAAGAGTCTCAAAACAAATTTAGAGATGTTTATGTCACATTATTGCACTTATCTCTTGGATTTAACCTTTAGTTAAACCATTTGACTCTTGATAGGAAAACTTCAATTTTTAATATTTAAGGCATAATATAGTTCCAAAAAAATAAAAAAATAAACCATAAATGAATCATTAATGAAATTTTAAACCTTATAAAAATCAGTTGGATGATGTTTTTAATTTTTTTTCAATTTTATACCCTTTAATAAAATATTAATTATTTTAAAATATCATTAATGCCAATTTTGAAACTAATAATGACATGACTTTTAAAAAATATCAATACATATGGTAACTTCGATTGAAAATATTTAATAAATCCATAATATGTCTAGGTGATCTGTAAAATTAATCTATGAATTTAATTATATTAAAATATATTTATTGTAATATATTAAATATTATTTAGTTTATATTTCTATTAATTAAACAATTACTACATCATTGTGTAAGCCTTTATAGTAATTATTTAATTCCTAAAAATTAGAAATAAATTTTTATGTCGAAGATAATTTTTTTTATTTCAAATGATTTTTTATAGTTGAATATATCTTATAAATAACATCATATAAAAAAATTAATTCTTATTAGAAACATGAGTATAACATATTGGACTTTCCTAAGAATAAAATACTAAAAAAGGTTTAAAGTCATCCATGTAAGAACCCGGATCTTCGTTTCAGGTATGTTTATCCTTTTTTGGTCGTTTTTGTGAAAAGAGGAGTTTCTGGAAATTTTTGAAGTACATGCCGTGTACTTTATGAGTACACGCCGTGTACTCCCTTTCTGCGCCAGGCTATGTGCTAGCCGTGTCCGGGCCACCCACACGGTGTGTAGGGGTGATGTAGAGGCCGCTTAAAGTGGAGTTCGGAAAAGTAGAGTACACGTCGGGAACTCAAGAAGTACACGCCGTGTATTTTATTTTTTTCATTAAACGGACCAGGGTCACGCCTAATCGACAGAACTGTCTTCTTCTCCAACACCTTCGACCGAGAGCGACCCGTATGGCCGCAAATCTTCTCCGAGCCCCCGAGCCTCTGTCCGTTCTCTGAATTGACCGCCATCAATTTCATTGGAACCACAATGGTGAGTTATTACTTCTCCTAGATCCTTGTTTTCTAATTACTCCTCCTTCTTATGTTATCATGGGTTGAACATTTTGTGTGTTTTCATGGATCTATGTCGTTCTGAGGAGAATCAAGCCTCGTTGTTCAAGTATAGTGATCTCATAGGATCGAGGTAGGTGGTTTGTGCCTTACCTTTCAATGTCTTTGAGTTTTATGTGCAAATTCCACCAATACCCTTGAACGGGATATTGCGTGTTTACCTTTTTTCCCTTGTGGTTATTCCAGACTTGATTTCATGCTTGTGTAGAGGTAAATTGATCATGTTTGTGGATAATTTTCATGCTTGGATGTTTTTCCCATTCTTTGTTCTTGTTACAACTTTTGGGTTTCTTATGCCTTTGGCCATTTTACCTATTTCCATGCCTTGTGATCGTAGGAAAACTGATGTTGTTAACATGCTTGTTGCTCTATAGACTATTTAGCCAAGTAGCTCTATAGGTGTACCTTTTTTAGCCAAGTAGCTCTATAGGTGTACTCTGGCCTTATAGCATTAATATGAACTGACTGGCACAAGACCGTGAGAACCCGGTGCTATAGACTATAAGGGATCGACCGAGTGAGCTTCCCAGAGAGTCTTAGATATTATAGACTATACGGGGATAGATTGAGTGAGCTTCCTCAGAGAGTCTTGGAAATTATAGACTACATGGGATAGACCGAGTGAGCTTCCCAGAGAGTCTTAGTTATTATAGACTACATGAGGGTAGACCGTGTGAGCTTCTTCATAGAGTCTTTACCTTGTTTGAATGTATTTAAAACCTTCCCAGGATAGAGGAGGAATTGATCGAGTGAGCTTCCTCAAAGAGTCTATGGTATTCCTGAGGCTATAGGAGGATTGACTGAGTGAGCTTCCTCATAGAGTCTCTAGACCTTGTTCCAAGAGGGTTCAACCATGTGATCTCCCTCCTAGAGTCCCTGACTACCCTAGAATATAAGGGGAATTGATTGAGTGAGCTTCCACAGAGAGTCTTATAATTTCTTATGACCGAACCAGAGGGGATAGGCTGAGTTCACTGCCCAGAGGGTTGTGGTACTTCTTGGAAATACCCGAGGGGATGGCTGCGAGTACTTCCCAGAGGGTTTCCTGTTTGTGTTAGATGTTGCTTCACTGCTGCTTGTTGTTCTGTGGATTGATCACTGTTGTATATCATCCAGTTTACTGCTTACTGATTACTGCCTTCTGTTTCTGCTACTGTTTACTGCTTATCGTACTATTACCTACCATATACTCATTGACTGTTAGGAACAGATCTTCGGGTGGTTGCCTACTAGGATTTAGTCTCACACCCTGTTTGGGTCATGCTTTTTGGCCCAAACAAACTATGTTGTTGTAGGTATAGGCAAGGACAAACGCCCTTCGACTTCTGGTACTTGATTTATTTGGAGCAGGAGAGAATGGGACCATGCTTTGGCTTGTCATGCTGAGGAGCTGTTTACTTCCTTTTTTACTTGTTTTGTTACTATTGTATTTTTCAGCATTGTGACTTGTTTGGATGATTTCCTAGATATCTATCATGAATCATTATATATATATACATATGTGCTCCAGTTTTTTGCTAATTTAGTATTTCGCTATTTATTATTGTTGGTTATTTACTGCTTCCGCTATTGCATGTTCATTTACTTCTATTGTGTACTCTTCCAATGAGGGCATAGTTTCCCCACTATCACACTCAAGGCCCTCACTGTTAGTTGGCAGCCTCTGGCGTTTGTGGAAATTCACTTGAGGCCATGTGACCAACCGGGTACGGGGAGCCTCTGGGTGGATTTCAGAACCGGGATGTTACAAAATGGTATCAGAGGAATTCTTTTCTCTTGATTTTCTGTTTGGAGCCTTTAGCCAGGGATAGGACAGATTCGGTACTTGGTAATAATTTGTTCCCGGGAGTAGCAAACCCGTGTATAGGGAAAATCCATACTACCTCGTTTATTGCTGTTTTCTAGTTTTGATATTTTACGGTTGATATGATTTCACCTAGAGTGATTCGCATGACTTGTGTTGTTATTGTTGTTGCTGTTATGGTTCTATTTTTGTCGCAACCTGATGATATGAGGGTATTCCATCTCATGCATCATATATGAACTTGTTAGAAACCATATGTCATGCCTTCTTGCCATTCCATCTAGGGTGCATTATAGATTGCATGTTGTTGTGATAGACTTTGTGTAGATTATGCATATTGTTGTGATATATGCTTTGATAGAATCTCTGTTGTTTGATAGAAGACTTTTTGTATTGTACTTTGCTTCAATGAACGCCAAATTTTGGTTCTGGAGGTGTTATGGGCCATCTTGAATCATAAATTTGTGAATCGTAGACTTGTTTTTCCTTATATATGATGGTATTGGATGTCAAGCTTTGGTTCGTGGGGAGTATGGGCCCTCAAGGATCGGAATTTGGAACCTTCATGCCTTGTTTTCTGTGTTTCTGGGCTTCGGTGCAGTTTCTGAGCTACTGACCGAAAAAGCACTGAATACATGACGTGTACTTTATGACTACACGCCGTGTCACTTACTATGTGAGAAGGAACATGGTTTTGGGGAAATGTATTTAGGAAAAAACTGTGTACGGTAGGTGCACGCCATTTAGTATAGAGTCGTGTCCCCGGCCGTGTCACTAACAACACGGACCGGGGAAGCTCGAGTAGAACACGCTGTGTTGATAAGGAACATGTCATGTAGTCTTGTTCCAGGTACCCGGTTGTGTCACGAATAACACGGGTCGATGTTATATTCTCCTATACACGCCGTGTTTATTCGGAACACACCGTGTAGCTGACCGTGTAACTAGAAACATGGGTTGTTGAAACCTTGTCTACTACATGCCATGTCCATAGGGAACACTCCTTGTAGTCTCAGTTTAAGAGGACCGTGTGGGTTAGCCGTGTAAAGAGACTCGGGCAGGGGAATTGAGTTCAAGTACACACCGTGTGTGGGGACAACACACCATGTAGTTTGGGGTGTTACACGACCAGGGGTGATAGTAGTACATGACCATGTCTTTGGTTTAAGTGAACACGTAGTGTAGTTTTTATACATGCCGTGTAGTCATGTTTTGTAAACTTGAATGTTTCCTTCTCCTATTTCCATTTCGTACTATTTTGTTCTCTGTCTTTGATAATCCTGATCAAAGGTGTGCTTTGATCTTTTCAGAGCTATGCCACCGAGACGTCCTCTGGTTGTACGTCAGTTGCCAGCTGGTGATCAGACACCAGACATGGCCGATCAGTGACCTCCTACAGATCCTCCTACTGTGCCAGCCTTGGAACCAACAATCATACTCGTTGCATGCACCGATGCGTAGTTCAGGGTGGATGTTCTGAGGATGATGCAGACTTTTCAGGGAGCGCCACCTCCTGCCCAGTCGATGGCCGAATTGACGTGGGTCTTTCAGCAGCAGCATCCTCCTACTTTCTCAGGTGATGGAGGACCCTAGGCTGTAGATTCGTGGTTAGAGGCCACACTGATCACCTTTGAGCATCTGGATATACCACTAGTGAAAAGGGTAAACCTGGCTACTTATATGCTCCAAGACACCTCCAAGAGGTGGTGGGAGGTGATGTCGTAGTTGGGGAGCCAGCAGAGTATATCTTGGGATGAGTTTCGCCGCACCTTCTATGACTACTTTTACCTAGATACGTTGAGGGCCGACCGAGCCCGGGAGTTTATGAGTCTACAACAGGGTACTCTTTCTATTATGGAGTACTCGTCCTGCTTTACCGAGCTGTAGCGCTTCACGCCGATCCGAGCAGGTGATGAGTTGTTCCTTGCTAGGAATTTCAAGGACGGTCTCAGGCATGAGATCCGTTCCGAGGATAATATCATCAGGTTGACTTCGATATCCTCTATCGTCAACTAGGAGCTGATCCCTGAGCGCAATCTGAGAGATTATGGAGCAGTGAGATAGGGCGGTTCGACATCCAGATTTGGTGTTCCTCTGGAAGATAGTAGGAAGCACCATAGAGAGTCTTCTCGAGGAGATAATAGTAGGAGGGATGTATCTTCTGGAAGCCAGGTTGTATGCTACCAGTGCGGTAGGAGTGGGCATAATTGGCCTCAGTGTCAGAGAGATCTGATGGAGCGCCGATCTTGCGGAAAGATGGGCCATCTTCAGCGCTTTTGTCAAACCTTTTCACCTTCAGCTGGTGGTAGAGGTTCTTCTATGACCCCGCATTCAGAAGATTCTTCGCAAGTTTCTCAACAGTATGGGAACTAGAGTTATTCCGGCTGTTCAGGCCGAGGTGGAGGTCATGGCCATGGTGGTCAGTCACCAAGTTACTAGCAATAGCAGAGTGGTCAGCCAGGGGCACAGGGCCGTGGTATAGGCCAGACCTTCGCCGTGGAGCAGACCCATCAGGAGCAGGATCCCGACCCTTCTACAGTTCGAGGTACAATCTTAGTAGCCTCAGTTTTATCTTCATCCCTTTTTGGTACTGGTGTTTCACATAGTTTTATCTCTGTTGCTGTTGTGGAGAGCCTTGGGCTCTGTATCTTTTCGTTTTCCAACTTGTTGACACTTGACACACCGTTGGGAACAAGGACATCTTGCATACGTTAGTGCAGAGAGTGCCCTCTTGAGGTTACATGGTGTCACTTCTTATGGGACCTCAAAGTCCTAGAGATGACAGGCTAGGACGTTATTCTCAGGATAGAATGGTTGGTTCCCTTCCAGCCAGTCTTCGATTGTTATTACCGTAGGGTGAGTTCCATATCACCATAGGGCAGATCTTTCCTTCATAGAGGGGCGTGGGATGTCCAGGAGGGTAGAGCTGGACCAGACCATCATGGGATATGAGGAGTTATAGCCCAGATTTTCAGTCATTATCTGTATGACCCGGGGACTTCATAGTTAGACTTTCCTCTAATGGTGGATCGTTTCAGGGATGTATTTCTAGAGGACTTTTCATTTTTTCCTCCGGAGTGTGAGGTAGACTTCTCGATTGAGCTCGTTCCAGGAGTGGCACCGGTGTCCATTCCTCCTTATAGGATGGCTACACCTGAGTTGAAGGATCTCAAGAAGCAGTTGGAGGAGTTACAGGCAAAGGGTTCCATCCAACCCAGTATGTCTCCTTGGGGTTCGCCTGTCCTGTTTGCGAAGAAAGCATATGGCACCCTTTAGCTTTGTGTGGATTATCGAAAGCTGAACCAGTTGGCAGTTAAGAACTGATATCCCTTGTTGAGGATCGATGACCTCTTTGATCAGCTTCGAGGAGCCCAGGTGTTCTTGAAGATAAATTTGAGGTCCGGTTATCATCAGTTTCATGTTAGACCATCATAAATACCTCTTAAAGCCTTTAGGAGCAAGTATGTTCTATAAAAGTATTTAGTCATGTCATTCGGTCTCACGAACACGCCAACAGTTTTTATGGCACTGATGAACCGAGTGTTCCATCCATACATAGATTACTTTGTGGTGGTTTTTGTGGATGACATCTTGGTATACTCTCACACTTGACACGACCATGCCATACATCTTGAGATCGTTCTGAGTACACTGAGAGAGCATCAGTTACATGATAAGCTCTCAAAATTCCACTTTTGGATGGATCAGATTCACTTTATGGGTCATGTTATCTCAGAGACAAGAGTATCTGTGGGCCAAGAGAAAGTGAGAGCTGTAGTTTCCTAGGAGCAGACGAATAA
The DNA here is from genome assembly GCA_963277665.1 of Viscum album. Classification (NCBI taxonomy): domain Eukaryota; kingdom Viridiplantae; phylum Streptophyta; class Magnoliopsida; order Santalales; family Viscaceae; genus Viscum; species Viscum album. Next base: position 591,501,235 of record OY728163.1, read on the forward strand.
TTTCTTTGAGGTGCAGAGTTTTCTAGGGCTGGCTGGATACTACAAGCATTCCATATAGGACTTTTCACGCCTAGAAGCACTGCTGATAGGTCTGACCAAGAAGGGGGCAAAGTTTTTATGGTCAGAATCTTGTGAGTCACCCTTTCATGAGCTGAAGGGGAGGTTGACATCTGCATTGATACTCGTCTTGCCAGAGTCGGGCAAGGGATATACTATTTACTGTGATGCTTCAGGTATCGGGTTGGGAGTTGTGCTTAGGCAGGGAGATGGGGTCATTGCTTATGGGTCTCGGCAGTTGAGTCCACATGAGAGGAATTACCTGACGCCCGATCTAGAGTTGGTAGCTGTTGTTCATTCCTTACGCTATTGGAGACACTACTTTCTAGGAGAGTACTTTGTGTTTTTCATTGACCAGAAGAGTCTCAAGTATATCTTCACTCAGCGTGATCTGAATCTGAGATAGCGCAGGTGGGTCGAGTATCTTTAGTCTTTCGACTTCGAGATCGCCTATATGCCGGGGAAGGGAAATACAGTGGCTAATGCGTTGAGTAGGAGAACTCAGATTCAGGAAGTTAAGGAGGCCATCAGTGAGTGGAAGATTATGGCTCTATTCTCTGAGATGCATCTGAAGGTGCGTGACAGACAGGGACAGACTTACCTATCTTCTGTAGTTGTTACCTCTACACTTCTTGATCGGGTACAGATGAGGCAGATATCAGACTTAGAAGGCATAGTCCTATGGGAGAGTATGTTAGGAGAAGACCCTCTTCCTGGATGGACATTGGGCGAGGATGAGATCTTTCATTTCTAGGGATGCGTATGGGTGCCAGCAGACATAGGTGAGGAGCTGATGCCGGATTTTTATTCCTCAGTTTGGGAAGTTCATCCTGGCATCACCAGGGTGTATCGTGATCTACACCGCTATTATTGGTGGCTAGGTATGAAGAGAGATATTTGTGGTGTTTTCATGAGATGTTCTACTTGTCAGTAGGTGAAAGTGGATCATCAGCGACCATCAGGGCTTTTACAGTAGTTACCCATTCTTGAGAGGAAGTGGAATGATGTCATGATGGACTTTGTGAATGGGTTACTGAGGTCACCTCGAGGGAGTGATGCTGTTTGGGTCTTCGTCGACAGGCTTATGAAGGTCGATCACTTCTTGATGATCAAAGAGACCTTTACTGTGGATGAGCTGGGAGAGTTGAACATCCAAGAGATTGTATATCTACAAGGAGTTCCACAATCCATTGTTTCAGACAGGGATACACGCTTTACTTCTCGGTTCTGGCAAGGACTTCAGAAGGCTTTGGGTATAGAGGTACTTTTGAGTACAACATACCATCCCCAGACCGATGGTTAGTCCGAGCGTACGATCCAAGTGCTTGAGGAAATGCTCTGAGCTTTCATTCTAGACTTTGGCGGTTCTTGGGAAAATCATATACCTATTTTGGGGTTTTCCTATAACAACAGTTTCCAGGCGACTATTCAGATGGCACCTTACGAGGCTTTGTACGGCAGGCCATGCTGATTACCCTTATGCTTGCTGGAGGCAAGAGAGGTAGCTTTGCTGGGACCTCATCTTGTTCAGGAGACTTCAGAGCAGATATAATTGATTTGGAAGAGGATGGCTACAGAACAATCTCGGCAGAAGTCTTATGCTGATTAGCGGAGACGACCTCTAGAGTTCGCGGTTGGGGATCAGGTTTTCCTATGTGTCGCACCGAGGTTGGAACACAAGAGGATCCAGAGACATGGTAAGCTTTCACCGCGGTACGGTGGGCCATTTGAGGTGTTGGAGAGAGTTAGCCTGGTTGCCTATCGGTTGTAGTTACCTCAGAGGTACCAGGAAATGCACCAAGTCTTCCACATTTCTCAGCTCCGACGTAACTTTTCAGACCCGTCTCATGTATTTCAACCTGAGGAGGTTAATATTGAAGCGGATGAGTTGTTTGAGGAGCATCACATTAGGATTGTCGATCGTAGTAAGAAGGTTCTTCGTGGCCGGGCTATTCTTCTAGTACGAGTGCTATGGCAGCACGGGTGAGTGTAGGACGAGACTTGGGAGAGGGAGGCTGATGTACGATTGCAGTGGTTGGAGCTGTTTGTGGTTTCTTCTTCTACGCCTCGCTAGGGAAATTCTGGGACTAATTTCTTTAAGGGGGGAAGTTTGTAAGGACCCATATCATCATTTCAGGTATATTTTTTCCTTTTTTGGTCATTTTTGAGAAAATAGGAGTTTCTGGAAATTTTTGAATTACACGCCGTGTACTCCCTTGCCGCGCTAGGCCATGTGTTGGCCATGTCCGGGCCACACACATGGTGTGTAGGGGTGATGTGGAGGCCGCTTAAAGCGGAGTATGGAAAAGTAGAGTACACGTCTTGTACTCAAGAAGTACACACCGTGTATTTTTTTTCATTAAATGGACCGGGGTCATGCCTAATTGACAGAACTGTCTTCTTCTCTAGCGCCTTCGACTGAGAGTGACCCGTATGACCGCGAATCTTCTCTTATCCCCCGAGCCTCTATCCTTTCTCCGAATCGACCATCGTCGATTGAGTTGGAACCGCAGAAATTAGTTCTTCCTTCTCCTAGAGCCCTGTTTTACAATTCCTCCTCCTTCTTATGTTATCATGGGTTGAACATTTTGTGAGTTTTTATAGATCTACGTCTTTCTGAAGAGAATCAAGCCTCGTGGTTCCAGTATATTGATCTCCTAGTATCTAGGTAGGTTGTTTGTGCCTTACCTTTTGATGTCTTTGAGTTTTATGTGCAAATTCCACCAATACTCGTGAATGGTGTATTGCGTGTTTACCTTTTTTCCATTATGGTTATTCCTGCTTTGCTTGCATGCTTGTGTAGAGGTAAATTGATCATGTTTGTGGATAATTGTCATTCTTGGATGTTTTTCTCATGATCTGTTATTTTTGCAACCATTGGGTTTCTTAAGACTTTGGCCGTTGTACCTATTTCTATGCCTTGTGATCGTTGGACAGAATGATGTTGTTAACATGCTTTTTGCTCTGTAGACTATTTAACCATGTAGCTTTATAGGTGTACCTTGGTTAGTCAAGTAGCTCTATAGGTGTAATCTGGCCTTATAGAATTAATATGCACTGACTGACATAAGACCGTGAGAAATCGGTGCTATAGACTATAAGGGATAGACCGAGTGATCTTCCAAGAGAGTCTTAGATATTATAGACTATATGGGAAAAAACTAAGTGAGCTTCCTCAGAGAGTCTTGGACATTATATACTACAGGGGATAGACCGAGTGAGATTCCCAGAGAGTCTTAGTTATTATAGACTATAGGAGGGTAGACTGAGTGAGCTTCCTCAGAGAGTCTTTACCTTGTTTGAATGTCTTTAAAACATTCCCAGGTTAAAGGAGGAATTGACCGACTGAGCTTCCTCAGAGAGTCTGTGGTATACCTGAGGCTATAGGAGGATTGACCGAGTGAGTTTCCTCAGAGAGTATCTAGAACTTGGGCCAAGAGGGTTAGACCGCGTGATCTCCCTCCTAGAGTCCCTGACTACCCTAGACTATAAGGGGAATTGACCGAGTGAGCTTCCCCGTAGAGTCTTATAAATTCGTATGATGAAACCAGAGGGGATAGGCTGAGTGTACTACCCAGAGGGTTGTGGTACATCTTGGACATACCAGAGGGGATGACTGCGAGTACTTACCAGAGGGTTTCATGTTTTTGTTAGCTGTTGCGTCACCGCTGCTCATTGTTCTGTGGATTGATCACTGTTGTATATCATCTTGTTTACTATTTACTGATTACTGCCTGCTGTTGCTGCTACTGTTTACTACTTATTGTACTATTACCTTCCATATACTCACTGACTATTAGGCATATATATTTAGGTTGTTTCCTACTAGTATTTAGTCTCACACCCTGTTTGGGTCATGCTTTTGGGCCCAAACAGACTATTTTTATGTAGGTATAGATAAGGGAAAGCTCCCTTCGACTTATGGTACTTGACTGCTTTGGAGTAGGAGAGCATGGGACCAAGCTTTGGCTTGAGATACTGAGGAGATGTTTACTTTCTTTTGTAATTTTCTTTGTACTATTGTATTTTTCATCATTGTGACTTGTTTGGATGCTTTCCTAGATATGTATCATGCATCATTTTATATATATACATATGTTCTCCCGTTTTTTGCTGATTTAGTCTTCCGCTGTTTATTGTTGTTGGTTATTTACTGCTTCGGCTATTGCATGCTCATTTACTTCCACTGTGTACTCGGCCAATGAGGCATTGTTTCCCCACTATCACACCCAATGCCTTCACTTCTAGTCGGTATCCTCTGGCATTTGGAGAAATGCGCTTGAGGCTATGTGAACAACTGGGTATGGGGTGCCTCTGGGTGGCTTCCGGAACTGGGACGTTACAATCCAAGTGGCTCTAAGAGGCCATAAAATCATCCCAAGGTTGATTTTGGTTGAAAATAATTGATAAAATAAAATAATGACAAGATTTAAGGTAATTTTATAATACCTATAATATTGATTTACCCTTAATTACCCAGGTTTCCCTTAACCATGGTAATTAAAAAAATAATGAAGTCCCAATTGATATTCTAGTAAAAGAAAAGATACATGTTTATTAAATTTATACATTATGATTCCAAATATAGAATCCATTTTTTAAAATTCAAAACACATAATAGATAAAATTAATTTAAAATCAATCCTATTGATAGAATTAATAAATGATTTTTAAAGTGAAAACATTCAAATGATTGAAATTTTTTATATCCAAATTCAATGTGGTCTTGAATACAATGATATAAATTAGATTAAATGATTAAAAATTGATCTAATTATACATTAAAACCAATTAATAATATAATTTAACACAATAAATTATTTATATGAAAAATATGTTTTCAATTTAAATACAATATTTTGTCACTATTCATCTATGCATGAAAATTATCAGAAAAATACCAAAAATTACACCACAATAATTTTTTCTATATTACTATTTAAAATAAGAAGTTTATTTTTTCAAATAAAATGTATAAAAGTTTCAAAAAAAGACTTAAAACAAGTGGACCATAAAAAGTTGGTAAACCTGTCTTTTTATAGAAATACATCTTTTATGCATAAAATTGGATTTGTTCTTATAATTGTCTAGAAATCACATAGGATGAATGTTAAACATTATATTTAATATTATATATATATATATTTCATTAATATAACATAAAAAGGTGATTTGTTTATTTATTAGTATAAACCACACTTGTGCGCATTTAAATGGGTTTTATAAATATAATTTCTTTATATTAAATTGGTTTCCATATTTATTTCTAATTAATTGGTAACCAATATTTTAAAATTTTATTTAATCCAATCCATAACCACAAATTTATCTCCTAAGAGATAATTTGATTTTAAATAATTATATTAATAGTATATAGTGGTTCGTTTAAGCTCAGTGTTGCATGTAACATAAGCTGTAGAAGGGATTAAATTTAAAAAGTTACATACCATAAAATATTAGGATTTTACACTATCAATAATTTATAAAAATTAAACTACATTTCCCTAAACATTTAATCATCCCTACACTTATCCTTAGAGAAATCCCTAGACACATCCTTAGAAATATTCTTAGGGATCTCACTACAATTCTCTCATCCTAGTTTCTAATGGTGACTAATCCTTTCCCTTGATATAAACTATAGTGACCTAGGGTTAACATAAATGGATATTAAATCCTTTTAGATTAATATTCATCACATGAAAAAAGAACATGCCCGAGGATTGTAACAATTTATTATCATTGGAAACTCTGAACACAAAATTCTAACTTGGTGAAAGTCCTTCAACATTTACCTCAATGATATTCCCATTTAGTACTCAATCTTCAAAACTTTCTTCATAAAATAGGTAACTAAATCATAAAAAATGGTGATATTCAATGATCAGTAATTAAAAAAAAGATATATGTTATCATTAAATGAATATTAGTGTATGATGACATGATCATAACAATTGATGATGATACCTTGCATATAAAATATCATACACATGAGTCATGCCATAAATATTGGTAGATTATAAGACATGAATTATAAGGAAATAAAGATAATAATACGTGTGATAATAACACAGTAATAAGACATGTAATTATAAAATATCCAACTTCATATAAAATATTATGTTGAGGTTGCTTACTAAGACCTTCATAATATGTTATGCTTGGGATAATCACTCATGTACCTGCTTTAGGCTAGGATGAACATTGTTTACCATATTGTTTCAGGATTGGGATGAACTTTCATGTACCTTGTTTTTTAGGGCTTGGGATTCCCTCCAATGTTCCCTCTTATTTTGGGATAGAGATTCCCTCTAGTGTACCCACTAGTTGCGGGCTTCAAATACCCTCTTGTGTACCCACTTGTTGCAAGCTCGGGAAGACAACCCATGTACCCTTAGAGCTCATAGAACATTTATCATTAACTAATTAATTTATGGGAGATATAGGTCCCATATATAACATAATGAAATCATACGTACTTTTTCTAGAAGATAATAAAACATTCATCATATAATTACCCATAAAAAGTGATGGTTTTCATAAACATCATATCATAACTCATGAAATGAAATTTGTATCATAGATATTTTATCATATCATAACCTATATAAAAGAGATAGTTTTCATAGAAATTTTATTATATAATAACCTATGAAAATAAACAGGTTTCATAAGAATTTTATAATTTTATAACCCATAGAAGAGAAATCTGTTTTACAAACAACTTTTTATCTTAATCATAAACAATTCAAAGAAAGAATAAGATTGGTTTCCTTAGGTCATATTTCCAATAATGAATGAGTAATACCCAAATATTTCATCATATATGTAAAATAATTTTGAATGATCATTTAAAACATTTATTGGGGAAAATATCATTTTCTCTTTGAATTTTTTTTTTAAATCATAAATCATTTTGAAAACATTTTTATTTTTAAACTAACCTTGAAAATTTATAATGGAAGATTTAAAAAAAATTAAACACTTTTTAAGAAATAAAATATTTTAAAATTCAATTTACATTTTAAGTATCCTAAAATATTATTTAAAAACATATTTGAAAACATTTGTTTAGGAAAAAAAGTTCTTTTAAATAAAATAGATTTCTGATCGAATAGAGACAAAAAGTTTAATTTTCATAACAATATTTTCATAATAAATTAAGTACCAAATATTAGATGAAATGGTACTATTACTTTAATATATCATTATAAAATAGTGGAAAATAAATTTTATGATAATTCTTGGGGGATTTCATCAATGGAAGCATAATAATTAATAATTTCGATAAGCGATGATATTGTAGCAATATAATCTTACCACTTTGATAACTTTTAATCATAATACCCAAGAAAGAAAAAAATTACATGATTCTTAAAATATTATGATATTTATGATATTTATCATATAACATGTCACAATGGAAGTATATATACCTCATAAAATAATATAGGTGCACAATATAACATGTGTCTCAAAGAAGGGAAATTGAGAGAATATTCTTTTACCAATTTGGTACCTATTAAATTGTAAATCCCATGAAACAGAGATCCTAAAATGAATATGTAAATAATAATAATTCTCTATATAATAATCAAAAAATACCTACATATTTATTATACAAAACACATACAATAAATAGTTGGTGAACATGGCTTTTGTCTTGTGGAAAATAAAAGTGAGATGGAAATCCCTTAATATATTTGTAACTTTTGAATCATGAGACCCATGAAAGAATAAAACAAATTAAAACTTTTCATATCATTTAATAAATGAAATAAATGATATTAAATTTCATATAAAATTATATACAACACATAAATAAAAAAATATAGATATGGAATTAGTCTCATAGAAATAAAATTGTGACTTGAAACCCCCTTACCTTAAGTCTTGACTTCCTTCATACATGTTCAAACCACTTTTATAATAACTATAAGTTTATTATAAATATATAAAAGAAACATATTAATATATATCATTACATATATTTTTCTATTATGACTTTATATTTCCTATTTATTATTAATTTCATGTTAAATTTATATTTCAGGTAATAACTATTTTGCTTTTCGTATTGTTTTGATATGTAATTTTGGTCATATTTTCGTGATCATGATATAATAATTTAAAGAATTTAAAAAAATAAATAAATAAATGGAAAGAATTAAGTTATGTGTTAAATAAAAAATAAAAAATAAAAAATAATAAATAAATATCATAAATATCATATATAAACTATAAATTCATCATTATTCCAAACATTAAAAGGTGGTAATGTAAGAATGAACGACATTTCTTCGCGAGGCTGTAGTCCTCTATATACACGAACGGTGATTGTGTATCACATTTGAAGGAATCATGTAAAGTTTTAGGTTGTAAGATTACCATAAATTAAATATAATTATATTTAATATATTGATGTTATTATATAATAATGATAAAAAAATTAAAGTTTTTGATTAAGAAATAAAATAAAAATATTTGTTGATGAACATTACCTCATCTTTGGGTATCTCCTATTGGTTTGCACCAAGGGACTTCATTGGTTGGATTTATAACCAAAGGTAGGATTTTAGGATTAGGTTATGGAATTTTTTAGTATATCTGGGTAGGATTTAGAAGAGACAAATGGCTTGAGAGGAGTGAATAAATAATGGTGGCGAGTTCCCTTTTTTAGTAGAGGAGGAGTGACATTTTTGTAAATACCAAAAGGTAAACATTATTGGGAGGCCTACCGCACATCATGTGACTCCAATAATGAACCATATTTTATAAAATAGTTTATATGGTTTAAATATTTGTATAATATGGGTTTTGGAAAAAAATTTAGGCCATTTTTCCCCTTAAGTTTAAATTTTTGTCCCTTAGTAAACTCATCTTTCTCTTAATCACCATGATTAATTTTAATTGTTCTCACTAATAATTTTGAAAAAAAAACATTTTTTGTATTATTATAAATTAAAAAATATTTTTATTAAAAATATTTAAGCCTTTTTTTTCAAATTCAAATCCCAGATGTGGCAGAAATTCATTTAAATTAATCCCACAGAAGGGGTGAGACAACATGATTTTAGAGTGAAAATGATGGAAAGTTTGAATTATCTTTATATACAATTTCAATGTGAAATTTATTCCTTTGAAATAAATTGGATTAATATATGAATAATTTAACTAAATATACTTTAAAATCAATGAAAAATATAATTTTAAATTTTAAATATTTTATACGAATAGTCAGTTTTCAATTAAAATTTCAGAATTTTTCACCATTCATCAAAAAATGAAACTTCTCAAAAAAATACAAAAAATTATCCCTAAGATAATTTTGACATTACTATTTAAAAAATAAAGTTTTTTTTAAAATATAATTTATAAAAGTGTTAAAATTTTGTTTTAAAATAAGTCCTCCATTAAAAGGTGGTAAAAATACCTTTTAGAAAAATACATATTTTATTGTTTAAAAATAAGATGAATGTTAAATAGTTTATTAAATATACAATATATAAATTCCATTAAAATCATTAATCAAAATTTATACCTTTAATTTTTGGAGATAAGACATATTTGAGCATAAAAATAGTTTTTTAGAAAATTAATTTCTTTCTTTTCAAATTTTTCTTACTCTATTTCCAATTAATTGGTAACCAATGTATTCATTTTATATACATCTAAAAACCAAATTTTTATAATTTAGTTTGTATTATTTATAATTTCCATTCCAATGGTTATGTTATAACAACAATAATTTTTTAATAAAAAATATTAATATTATACTTTATTTCGGTAAAACTCGGTTTCACGTGTACTAAAAGCTATCAAAGGAACACAGTATTGAATGTATCAAAAGCTAAAATCAGTGTTGTGTGTAACTTAATCCTAACTTTTTTTAGTGTATAACAAAATCCATCAACTGATTTTAATTGATTGAAAGAAAATAATTCCTCAAAACTTAGGGTGTTACATGGTATGCCTTGGAAGGAGTGATATGTCTTAGGGTTATTGGGAATGAAGCATCAGAGATAATTTCAGTTATACAAGATTGACCTGTGAGAGAATCATATGGTTATTTATTAGGCATATGAACCTTTTTTGATGTCTTGTGACTCATGGGAGCATGAGTTGCGTTGGGTTATTAGGTTGTACATGAGTATGCACCCATTCAGTTTGGATGACATTGGGATATATAATGGGTAATAATTTGTGAGAGGTTTTTTGAGTTATGATCTACCTCTTAAGAGGAGAGTGAGTGTAATGTCATTAACTTTCTAGGAGGTACATAATTGTTTGAATTTTGAGTTAACTCCCTTTAAAATGGCTAATGAAATTATTCTTGAGAATATGTAGGGACTTGTGTGTGGCTTGAGGGGTTGATATATAAAAAAAGAAGAAAATATGATCTAATGTGAAGGGCTCATGATTGGCACATAGTTAGTACTAACCATGCCCCATAACCTCGAAACCAATATGGGGACTATTCATAGTTTAAAAACTATGCAAGGGAACCCTAGAAACCATGTGGGTTTGGAATGAGAAAAATGAATGGCCTTTAAAAAGTTTCGAAAACCGTATAGGCTCCTTAGGAGACTATGCGACCTAGGATTCCTCTTGGATAGAGGGTGGCACAAAATTATCTCTTTTTTTGGTCGACCATTCAGTAAAACTATGTACCTTATTAAAAGGAGAATTTTTCCATTTTTCCTCTTGGGATTTATTATATACTACCTAATTTTTCTCCTCGTTCCATATCCAAGAGTTTTACTGACAAACGAGGAGATCCCCATTCTTACAAGGATTGTTCTCCATCTATTTGGATTCATTTGAAGCTTCATTGGGTGAGAATCAAAGCTCTATTTGAGTATATCACTCATCATTCCTATAGTTTATGGAAGAGGCCTTGTATTATTGTTATTTTCATTCTAAAGCCTCTAAACCCATGTTTTCTTCTAGATTCCATATTTTAGACTTGAAGGATATTTTAGTTTGAATCAAGGGATATGGTTTAGTGATTTTTCATCTATGAACATGAGGTGGGATTCCTATATGTTATATCCCATAATATGGATTCTTTTTTATGTGTATTTAGCTGTTATTTTGTCTCGTTGGGATGCACATTTTATCCCTTGGTAATAAATGGTAAAATGGGTGTGTAAATAGGGTGTCAAACCCCATATGAAACCCACTTAATCTATTGTGGATGATTAGACCAAAGGGCCACCCAAGGCGTGTTCCACTCCTTGTATGTAGAAATTGAGTTATTAATTGGTGAATTAATGAGTTTATGTGATTAAAAAAAATTTAATTTTCTTTATCTTGTAAATTTTGAATAATGGGTTGTTTGGATTAACGTATATATGCTAAATGAGCTGCGACATGAAAATGGGTAAAAATGATAAGTAGTTAAAGGGGAATTTTATTATGGGTAAACGGTTTGAAAGGGGAGTCCAATGGTAATAATTTTTCTTAAATGATGAAATAGACTAGTTATGGAATTAAGTAAAGAGTCAAATGTGATAAAACATGGTAATGTGATAAAGAAAGAGGTGAACCCTTATTGAAATTGTTGGTCCAAAAGATCAAATATGATTAACATTGGGATTAATGATGAATGGTATGGCTAGGATATCAGACTAAGTATCCTTTCCCTTGGTCTAGGCCACACTAATTCCCCAGGCTCCACCAATTTATTATATTTTTTTAGGATGTTAGAATTATTCTCCATGCTCCTAAGGTATGGACATGAGATAGATACCTAGATTGATGCTTCATGTTACATTGTTAAATTCAATTTATAAATGAATGATCATGTGATGTAAAGTGTTGAAAAACATTTTTGTATGTTATAGACCTTTCATGTAGGCTGATGTGGTTTTAGTAGTTGGGTGTTCTAGGTGAACCTAAGGGACAATAGTTAATGAATAATTGTAATAAGAAATTTGATTATTTTTCACAATCTAATTTATTTTTATTTACAACTCTTCATACAATTTTATTTGAATAGTTATTTTTATAGATACTATTAGTGATGGATTACTAAGTTTTACTTACACCTAACATAGGATATTTTTGGGTACCTGAGTAGAATTCATGAATATAGGACATGTTAATGGTAAAGACCTTATGGTATATGGTTGATAAAAGTTGGATCATGGATGAAGGGATGAGACATGGTGTCGGGACACGATATTGGAGGTCATCAGTTTGTCTTTATTTTCAGTTTAACTTCATCATTGTAGACCTTCGTGGAAAGAAATATCTTACAATATTGGTTAGTCAGTACTTCCCATATTCAAGAATGTGGTATGTATTGATTTGGTATTTCTTATTATTCTTTTATGATCTTTTTTTTATTTCCATTTTTGGATTACTCTGGTAAAGAAGGGTAAAATATCCACACACGTTCCATTAGAACCTCACTTATAGTTAACAACCTCTAGTTAATGAGGATGAATTCTTGAGTTCATGTGGATAGCCATCTTAGAGCATCGATTATTGTTTCACCCTGGCCGAGATGCTACAAAGTAGTATTAGGGGTTTTTTTCCTGTTGCATTATTGTTCGAGAAAGATGGACATGAGACTAGGATGAGTTAGGACTTGGTAATGAGCTCATGCATGGGATTATATAACCTATGTGAAGGGCCTTATGGTATAATTTATAATGTAAAACTCAAATTTGAACGTACATTTTCCTTATGTTAGCCATGTCCCATTGTTGGGATGGTTGGGGGAAGGGTTAAATATCTTCCATTTAAAGAGGTTTTATGAGGTTTTATGAGGTAGTGTATAAGAATATCATTTTTTAAGGAAACCTAAAGAAGACTCCTAGTGGTGGGAAAACCATTTTTTATGGGTGGTCTAGTGGTGTGACTTCTGATAGTGGGAAGCATCATTTTTAGAGTTTTAATTAGAGTTGTGGTAGAAAGATTAGTTAAGGAAGATGTTTAGCCTCTTAGGGTAGTGATCAGTTATTATGCTATCAATGTGGTAAGAAAAGACACAGGCATGGTTAGTGTCCCCAACCACCAGTCGAGTTCCAAGAATGTGTATGGATGAGACATGTACAAGGTTTTTTCTGAAACCCTCGGTAGGTGTGCAGTGATGGAGGATCAAGAACAACAAAGAGAGGATGGACGGGTTATACTACCCTATACTAGGAAATCACTTGGAGTTATACTATCTATACTGATCGAAGTGGAAGATGTGGTACTCTAGGGAAAGATAGTGCATCTCATCAGGTAAGTGAATCAATATGGACTCAGATCAGAGACTAGGGTATATGGGCATGTCAACAACATGTAATTCATTCTGCACCTTGCATTGGACAGGTTGGACCATTTACTGTTCAATGTATGATTATTATAGATTCATCACTTTTTTATTTCATTATTTGATATAGGGGTATCACATTATTTTATATCTACTCAATTTTATAATGTTTTGGGTCCAATTTTGGAATATATGTGTGGGTTTATTTCTATTGACATGCCATTAGAAGTATAAGCATAAAGTATCTCATAACGTAAGGATTGTTCCCTCAAGATTGGTGGGTACTATCTCCTTTGGGAATTTGGTGTGCTTAAGATTTTAGTTTTTTAACTAATATTACAGATGGAATAATTGGTTAGATACCATGCTCACATATATTGTTTCCATAGGAGAGAAATTTTCACAAATCCTGAGGGTGAAACTTATGTACATCATGGGGAATGAAATATTTTTGGCAGGCCATACAAGTCCAGTTTATAAAAAACTAGGTTAGATCATATCCTGAGTGGAAAGTATTTTTTTGGATGATGAGGGATTGTAGTAAAATGTGTTTCCTCCTATGGTGGACTAGTTTCAGGACATTTTTCTGGAGGAAATATCTAGGCTACTACCAGAAATATAGGTTGAGTTCACAATTGAGATAATTCCAAAAGATGAGATACTTTCTATTTCTCTATATATGATGGAACCAATATAGCTTCAAAAACATAAAACCCAGTTGGAGGAAAATGAGAATAAGTGGTTTATTCATTCGAGTACGTCACCATGGGGTTCTCTTGTTCTATTTTCTAATAAGGACGATGCAACATTGTGATTCTGTATCGATTATCATAATTTGAATCAAATGATGATTAATAAATAATATCCACTTCCATGTATCAATGATATTTTTGACTAGATGGAATGTGATTCAATGTTCTCCAAAATTGATTTAAGCTTATTGTATTACCAGCTATGGGTGATACCTTATGTTTTCCACTTCTATGTATCGATGTTGTAGTTGAGTTCACTTTAATGAAATTTGGGTTGATGAATTATCCTATTGTTTTTAAGGCCATGATGAATTGAATCTTTCACCCATACCTAGACCAGTTTTGGTTATCTTGGTAGATGATATCTTGGTGTACTCCCAAACTTATGACAATCATTTAACACATCATGATATCATATTTAGTATACTAAGAGATAAAATTCTATATTAAAAGTTATCTAAGTGTCATTTCCTAATCAACAAGGTATATTTCTTGGGTCACATCATCTTGAAGGAGGGTGTGTTAGTAGACCCAAATAATGTTCATGTTGTAGTATCTTGGGAGAAACCAAATAATTTTTTTTGATATCTGAATCTTTCTGGGATTGGAAAGTTCTTAAATAAGATTTATCAAATAATTTTCTCACTTTATGGAACCAATTTTAGTCTTTACCAAGAAGGGTATAAGATTTGTGTGATCTGAAGCATGTGAGAATTCTTTTCAGTAGCTAATGAAACACTTGACGACTACACTAATCTTGAACTTACTTGATCTGAGTAAGGAGTATAATTTTTTTTGTAAAACATATCTGATTAGACTTAAAGAAGTGTTGATATAGGGGGATCTATTCAGGGAATATGAATCATGAATTTTGTGGCCACATTAATGGAACTATACTATGCATGATCTCAAATTTTCCATAGTAGTTTATGATTTGAAATGTTGGAAACAATATCATTTTTGTGATAATCTTGTTTTTTATACCGACCATAAAATACTTAAGTATATGTTTTCCCAACATGATTTGAATATTCTTTAGTGATGATCGGTTGATTACATATAGTCTTTTGAATTTGATCCAGCTTATAAACTGGTTAAGGGAAATAGAGTTGTGGATAAATTTTACAAAAAGGCACATGCTCATGTAGTTCAGGAACCTAGTTCAAAGTGGTAGATATTCGATTTTATTTCTTAGCTTCATTTTTGTGTTTTGGAAGGGAATGATCTGATGAAACTCATGTCCTTCCATGTTGATTCATTTCTTCTAAACTGTGTTAAGAGAAAGAAATTTGTGAATTCAAAATTTCTTTCTTTGAGAGATATTTTTTAAGGTTGGTAGCAAACATTCGATTATAAAATTGATGAGGTTGAAATTATTTGGGTTCATGGATATTTTATTGTACATACTTGTATACGGGAAGATATGATGTGTGAATTTCATGGATCGAAGTGGCTTGTTCCACTTGGTTTGACCAAGATGTACCGATATCTTTGAAGAGAGTATTGGTGGACATGAATGATAAAATATATTTTAGGTTTAATTACATGGTGATACAACCTTTAGTAGGTTAAGGCTAAGAATAAATGACTCGGTGTCCTATTACAGATGTTTCCCATCTCGAAATGAAGGTGTGGAAATATTACCATGGATTTAGTGATATTTCTACCAAGGAAATCCCGAAAGAATGATGAATTTTGGGTGTCTATGGATTTTTTAACTAAGGTAGCTCATTTAATACTAGTTCGAGAGAATTCCACTATGAACCAGTTGGGTGACTTGTATGTCCATAAGGTGGAATATTTTCATGGGGTACCATAGACTATAGCTTCATATTGTGATATCCATTTTACTTTTCACTTCTGGAAAGGTTATCAGTAATAAGGTATTTATGAGTATGGATTTTTTACCCATAGACAAATGGGAGATCATAACATACTTTTATGGTTCTAGAGGATATGTTGGGGGAATGTGTTATGGACATTGGTGATACTTGAGAGAAACACATAACACTCATTGAGTTCCCCTATTCAAACATTTATTATGATACTTTTATATGAAACCATATGATGTGATATACAATAATCCATTTAGATCTTTATTATGTTGGAAGGAAGTAAGAGAATCAGAATTTATGGGACTAAGTTTTATTTTGGAGAAATCAGAGAATGTTAAGATGAATCAGAAGTGTATGACCATAGATTACAGTAGAGAGAAGTCATACACGAATCGATGTCATTAAACACTTGAGTTTAAGGTGGGTTACCATCTATTTCTTCATGTACCACCACGATTGGGTCACTGCCAGATTCAAAAATAGGTAATGTTGGCACCTAGGTCTATGGGGCCATTTGATTTTATGGAGAGGACCAGAATAGTGGAATACACATTGAATCTTCTACAATGATATAGTGGCACGGACAATGTTTTTCATGTGTCACAAATTTGGTAGTATCACCTACAACCTTCTCATGTGATCGATATTGACTATGTGGATCATGAGACTCATGCACCATTTGAGTAGAATCTGGTTCATATTATGGATTCTAGTGAGAAAGTTTTACAGGGTATGGTTGCACTGTTGTTCTACGTTTTGTGTAATAATGGTAACATTCAAGAGGAAACTTGGGAGAGGGAGTTGGATATGTGCCCTTAGTAGCCCAAAATGTTTACCTTAGAGTCTCGATTATTCTTGGGATTGAAGCTCGAGGATGAACTATTATAAAGTGGGGAGGTTTTAAGATCATGAACTATTTAGGGGGTATATACTTTTTTAAATTCCAAGTCAACTCCCTTTAAAATAGTTAAATAAACGTTTCTCATGAATAGGAGGGTAATCAGGGGTGTATTAGGGGTTTTGGACATGAAAAAGGAAGAAAAGAGGCTATACTGTGAAGGGCACATGTCTAACAACCTAGGTTTAATGTACATATATGTCACATTATTTTTGTGGAATCTGTTATACATTACACTAACACACTTCTAAAGACCATATTAGTTTTGTACCTTTTGAAACTTGGAAAAAATTATTCTAATTTTGTGAAAGGTCGTCAACATCTCCCATAAGGATATTCCCCATTAGTTTTCCTACCTAAAACCTTTCTTTATATCCTAGGGAAAATAAATCATATAAAAAGGGTGATATTAGATGCAAAGTAAGGGTGAACATGGGAGATATGAATCATATCATAATCATATGACATAAGAACATAGCATTTGAAAAATATTATCATGCACATGAAAGATCATGATATCATTTCATGATATAAATCATAAAAGTTCATAAAAATCAATAAACATATTCCTAAAAGTCATAACATAAGACATGGATTTTGTGGCATGCACATAAGAATAGAAAATAATTTCATATTAGTCGAGGCTCATTTCCAAGGCCATCATAGTGGAAAATATTTATTATTTAACTGAGTTGACTCCTCATTCTAGCTATATATTACTGAACAGAGATTATTTCCCATTCCATCCATATTTATACCATGAGATATAAATCATTATTAAATGAATTGGAGGAATATATAGGTCCTAAACATCACATAATTAAGACTATACATATGTGTTCCACAAGAACATAAATCATTCATCTTATCATATCTTAATTGGTTTCATAAACATCATTCCATCATAGCTTAACCCATGAAAAAGAAATGGATTTCATATATGTCATTACATCATAAACCTAATCAAATCATATGAATAATAGGGATAATATCCTTGAAAGAAATTCCCCATTAAAGCATATATAACATCAAATAATATAAAATTATATGGAAAATAATTTTGATAGAACACTTGAATATAATTCTTGAAGAAAATATCCATTCTTATTTGAAAATTTTCTCTTTTATTAAAATGCCGCACAATTTTAAATGAAAATAATTTATTTGAAATTTAAATTTTAATCATGTAATTTAATATTTAAGTAAATAAATCATTATGAATTCATAAAATTATGTTAATGTCATATAAGTTAAAAGAAAAAATTCTTCTCATACTTTTACTAGAAAAGTCTAAAAGTACCTCGTTTGGAAAATGAAAGAAATATTCCTTTCAAACAATGTAGTAAAAAATAAAAAATGGGTAAAAATGAATTTGAATATCAATAGTATAATATTAAAACATTTTATGAAAAAAATTATAAAACATGTACATGGATGATAAATATTCCCCAACGATGAATTAAAACAAAATAATTATAAATATTGAATAAATTATGAAATAAATAATAGTCACATTATAATAAAGTGAATTTTATTCCCAATGAAATAAATAAAATTATTAAAATAACATACTCTTCTGTATAATACTTATAAAATACATTCGTGGGAATTATATACACCACTTAGAAGAATCAAGTAGTGTATACGACATGTGTCTCACAGAAATAATGGTGGGAAAATAATAATCCCTTACCTTAGGTATTATTCCCATGGTATATATCCAAAAATAATGTATAATGGTATAAATAATGCGATATTATCACCATTTAACAATATTTTATTTTAAAGATTCTTTTAGGTGTTAACTACTTCATTTTACCATGCATGTTTTGTAATATAAGTAAAAATTATTGTAAATAGGATACAGTTAAATAATTTATAGAATAATATTAAGGTAATATATATCATATTTATTCATTATTTACCATTATATAATCATAAATGAATGGTGGACATATAAATGAATCATATCACGTCGTGGAGGTATCAGGACATATGTACTCACGAGCGATGGAGTCATTTTCTTAATAGTAAAAAGTATAAAAGTGGATGGTATATTTTTTTTGTTCTACACTAAAAATAATGTCATAATTTCTATATAATTATATTATTTCCATCATTATAATTATAAATATAAAGTGGTGAAAAACATATTACACCATGATATGGAGATGGTAGGTCGTACTTATGCTTTTGTGAGGATTTCATTTTTGTAAGATGAATAAAATTAGAATACGGTTGTTTAATTAATTTAATAAAATATCAAAATATAATTGATACAAGATTTATTACTTTTTTATTTTAAAAACAAAGAAATAGGAAGTATAATAAGAAATGATCTTGAGGGAGTTGGTAAAATAGATTACCTCTTCTTCGGATCTCTCCCTCTAGATCTCCTCTTAGAGATACTAGAGATGATCTTTTGAAAAGAACATAAACATTTGAACATGTATTTGAATGTTTAAGGTAATTGGGTAGGTTATGGAAGATATTTAAGGTTCAATGTGATGTGAATAAATGAGGGAGTGGCTGTCCTTTTATAGTTGATGTGAGGGGAACTTTTACAATCTCCAAAAATATTAAATTATAATAAAATAAAACCTCATCCAAAAACTTAAAAAATGACATATTTTTAAATATATGATGATATAAGGTTTTAATATCATCAACCAATAATTTTAAGACAAATGTTTTTTTTCAATTTAATCCTTATCATTTTAATTATCCTCTAGTTACTCTTTTTTAATTTTAACCGAGGTAACAAAATTATCAATATCAAAACAGTATATATTTTAATTATTTGATGTCAATTAAACAATAAATGAAAAATTTAGTATAGTTTAGATCATAACATAATTATTTTTAATTTTTAATTTTTTTTTATAATTTTTAAATAATATAATAAAATACTATTTTGATAAAAAAATCAATAGTGTCAATTTTGAAACTATTCAATTCATCAATTTTAAAAAATATTAAGATCACAAGTTAATATTGAAAAAAATATTTTATAATATTCATAAGAGGTCACGATAATCTACAATGTTTTGTGGATATATTAATTATCCCAAATTATATTTATTTTAATATTTCTAATAATATTTATTTGATATTTCCATTAATAAAATAATTAATACATCAGTATTGTGTAATTGAATAAAAATTAAAAATATATTATTAAGTTGAAGATAAGTTCTAAATTTTTCATAATAATACTTATAGTTGAATATATATTCTGTGAAATACTATATTAAAAATGTTTTATTTATTAAAAAATGAATGTTACAACTTTAATATTACTTTATATAAAATATTATAAGTCCCATAATCATTTACATGTGGCTTCAAATGGTTAACAATTAGACCCTTGTATGTTTATGGTCTATATATACTCTACCAATAACATTTTTCATGTTTTTTGGTCTTTTAATGGTAATTATCATTTTAGTTGAAACTATTTTATGGTTTTCTCATCAATTAAATAATTTATGCATCATCATTGTATATGCCTTTAAAGGTAATTGTTTATTTCCTAAAAATTAAAAATAAATTACCAGAATAAAAAAAACCATTTTATCTATAAAAATGGTATTTATAGAAGAATTTAACTTATTTATAATCTAATTTTAAAAATAATATAGTTATTAAAATTTTGAGTAATTCATCTTTAACTTTTCTTTAAATAAAATATATTAAGTGTCCTAATCTCATCTATTTGGCTTAAAAAGGATTCAATTAAGGTTGATTTAGGTAAAAAAACACCCATCCAATTATATTAGGTCAAGTGTTATAATTAGTTTATAATATTATTTTTTCCATTAATTACCCGATTTACCTTTTTACTGTATTAATAAAAATTAATGAAGATACTATTTATAATGCCCAAACTAAATGGAAACGATTTAAATAATTTGAAAAAATTGTTTGAAAATATGGAATCCATTTTTTAAAATTCAAAAAATAGAAGTTTCAGTAATTAATTCAAAAATAATTTTGTTGTTGGATTGAGAAAATGAGTTTTAAAAGCTAAAAGAGGGAAAATATTGAAATGTTTTTACATCTAAATTTAATGTAAAATTAAATCCAATTAAATAAATTATATTAAATGATAAAAATATAATATATATATACATTAAAACCATACAATAATATAATTAACCATATAAATTATTTGGATGATGAAAGTAGTTTTTAATAAAAATTCAGTATATTTTTACTATTCATCAAAACATGAAACTTATCAGAAAAATACTAAAAATTAAAAAAAGTAAACTTTTATATCCCCATTTCAGAGAATAATAATAGTTTGTTAAATATAATATATAAAAGCATTAAAAATTGGATTCAATGCGGGTTTTCCATTAGAAAGTGGTAAACTTACCTTTTTGAAAAAATTGGGTTTTATACATAAAATTGGATTTGTTCTTATCATATGCCCATAAAATCTAATAAATTAATATCAAAAATATTTTATTGATTATATGAAATATATATTTCATTAATATCAATTAATTATCATAATTTATTTAATTTGTTAATATAATAAAACTATAGGAGAATAAAAATAAAAATATGTTCTTTACATTTTATTGGTATATATTTTTGTTTTTAATTATTTGGTAACCATTGAATTTATCTTATAAACCATATAATTCATACATTAGTAAATACTATTCATACCCGCTAATTTTAAGGCTAGATTATTATCTTATTTAAATAATAATAAAATGATGTTTCATTGAAACTCAATGTTCTATGCCACTCAATCTAAACCGATGTTCCGTGTAATTAATGATTAACATGGTTTTTCAGGAAATGTAAGATACTAAAGAAATAAGATTATTTAGAAAAATTATTTCAAAAAAATCTCGGGGTGTTACATTCTACCCCCTTAATATGAATTTCTCCCTTTAATTTTTTTGGGTTTAATAATTGAATGTTCCTTTCAAAGAAACCTACATTATAAAAATTAATAATAAAAGCTCCTTTTAAAAATAAATGTAAGAAAAATAATGGTTACCCAAAGTAACTCATAAGCGGGTTTCCACTAAGGTGAACATAGGTGGAATGTAAAAATTTGGGCTTGGAAGAGAAATCAAACTGTCAAGTATTGATGGAGAGTGATAGAGAACATCATTAGGATAAAGTTAATAATAAAAATCTATAAATCCATGATGATCTAAGCAACCATGTGATTTATCGATAAATAAGGTACTTGGATAAAATTTTTGGTTTCTATATCAATTTCATATAGTTTAATAATCATCTGAAATACTTATGTGATTACATAAAATCTCATCCATTTGTTGTTCCTTGATCAATTTCAACTTCATCTCTTATTCCAATAAATAAAGGTGATTTTTTCATTCCTTGTGCATTAGAAGATCATTTGATCCATAAGTAGACTGATAGGTGCTTCCATCTATCTTTATCATAATAAAAATATTAGTACAAGTTATCAATTGTGAATAAATTCTCATATGGAAAAATAATACATTAATATCTAAAACATCAAACGATATCATAAATTTTTACCATTATGATCCTTCCAAAATGTTAAAATCCAAAACTCTTGATGAATGCCACTAAATTTCCCAAATAAAAATATCATTAATTCCTAAAACAACTTGATGTAGCCCTTAATTTTCACACACAAAACATTTGAAAACTATTATCATATATTCTCTTTAACTATTTTTATAACTTAAATTACCATAAAACCATAGTGGAAAATTACATGCTTTAAAAAATTAACTATTTCCTCATACAAAAAATAAAAAATTCTATAAAAACGCTTTCTCATCATATTTTTACCAATGATTTTAATACCATCAAACATCTCTTTAATTAATTATCCCAACATTATAAAAATATTATGGGTTATCCTTCCCTTAATCATGTGTTCTAGAAAAATATTACCTTACGACATCTATCACTATTCATGGATACTACTACCATTCAATATACACTTTAAAATACTTCAGTAAAAACTATAATGGAACAAACCTTAGATGTTTCATTGATCCATAATACCATAAAACTATATTTATAAACTGATTCTTGAATTCCAATATATAGACATGAAATCATTTCAATATATTCTTAAACCATTATCCAAGATTCATCTTTTTATACATTAATGCTTCTTTTATCACACATATCATTCGTATTCTATTCATTATTAGAAATATAATAATTATTCATATGGACTTTCAAATTATCTTTATGGTATGTCCCCATAAAGCATATATTTTTATAATTACAATACATTCCACATTTAAAAAATGTAACTATAATTAATGCCTTAGAAATACCATTATCCTTATCCATTGTGTTAACTAAATGTTTTCCTTTTCAATTACTTCCTTTATGTCCTTATTTTCCACACCCAAAGTATCTTACACTTACTTTAAAACATTCTCCTAGATACCTAATCCCACTTTATTTACATAAGGAAACATTAACATTCTTCCCTTTGTGGTCACCATAAAACTCTATCTTTCTCCTATTTGGTGAGTCAGAAAAATCACGAACGTTGAGATTATTGATCATATTTTGAGATTTATGATTAGTCATAATAACAATATTTCACATTCAAACTCCCATTTCATTTGATTTATCATTAATATGATCATTCCATTGTCCACAATATTCATCATTAACATGAATCCTCTTGGTTCCAACAATTATCTAAAACCCAAATAGAACAGTGGGAGCGGAAAAATTCATACTGGGAAAACCACAAAATCTAGGGAAAGTACATTAAATCTATAAAATATTTGGTTTAATACTAGGTTTTCCATGATCATTTCCAAAATTCATATATTTTAACCAACACATAGACTTATCCATAGGTAGATCTCTAGATATATCCTTAGAAATATCTCTAGTGATCTCACGAAAGATTTTTCACCCTATATTCCAAAGGTTAACTAAACCTTTAGTCTGATACCAACTCTAAAGACCTCGGTTTGAATTATATAAAAATTGCTTTATTTTTGTAGAATCTTTCATACATTAAAAAAACACACTCCCAAAGACCGTATTAGAGTAGTGCCTTCGAAAATATAGAACACATTCTTCTAATTTGGTGAATCTTTGTCAAAATATCCCATTAATATCTTCCCTATTAGTTTTCCAACCTGAAACCATTCATTATATATTGTGGAAAAGAAATCATTTGAAAAGGGTGATCCCTAAAGCTTATTAATGGTAAATAAAAAAGTAATCAATCATATAATAATCATAAGACATATGAACAAAACATTTGAAATATTTTATCCTGCATATGAAAGATTATGATACCATATCATGGGATAAATCATAAAATTTCATAAATAATAAATGAAAATATTTCTAAAAGTTATAACATAAGACTTGGAATTTATGCCATACACATAAGGATATAAAATCATTTCATGTTAGTCAAGGATCATTTCAAAGACTATCATAACAGAAAAAGTTGATTACTGAACTGATTCCAATCCATATTCCAACCGTGTATTACAAAATAGGGGTTACTTCCCATTCCAACCTTGTATTACTAGATCATGATCATTTCCCATTTTAGCACCATCTATCTCATGAGATATAATTAGTTACACTATTCATTGGAAATCGATACAAGTCCCACCCATATCATAATGAAAACCACACATAGGTATTCTACAAGAACATAAAGCATTCATCATATCATAGCCAAATGGGTTTCATACACATCATTCCATCATAGCTTAATCTTTGAAAAAGAAATGGATTTCTTAAATTTCATTCCATCATAAACATAATCAAATCATAGGAATAATTTGGATAATATCCTTAAAAAACAATGTCCTTATTAAAGAATATATGACATTAAAGAATGTAATATCAGATGGAATATAATTTCGATAGAATATTTGAAAATACTTATTGAGGAAAATATTGTTTCTTCTCTAAAAATGATTTCTTTAATTAAAAGGTATGATAATTTTAAGAGAAAATAATTTATTTTAAAATAAGTTTGTAATATTGTAATTAATATTTTAGGTAAATACAACATTATAAAAGCTTAAAATTCCATTCCTATAAAATAATTCAAAAGAAATGATTCTTCTTGTACTTTTTTCTGGAAAAGTCAAAACATACCTCATTTGGAAAATGAAAGAATATTCCTTTAAAACTGTGTAGTAAAAATTAAAAAATGTTTGAAATGAAATT
Source organism: Viscum album (assembly GCA_963277665.1). Classification (NCBI taxonomy): domain Eukaryota; kingdom Viridiplantae; phylum Streptophyta; class Magnoliopsida; order Santalales; family Viscaceae; genus Viscum; species Viscum album. Next base: position 591,526,243 of record OY728163.1, read on the forward strand.
AAATATCCATAGGAGAATATTAAAACATTTTATGAAATCATTTATATAAAACAAGGTCATGGATGATAAATATTACCCAATAGAGAATTAAAACGGAAAAATTATAAATATTGAAGAGAATGTGAAATAAATAATCTTCACATTATAATTAATAGACTAGTATTCCCTATGAAAGAAATAAAATTATGAAAATAACATATTATTCAGGATAATACTCATAAAAGACATTCATGGGTAGTACATACCCAACATAGAAGAAACATATAGTTTATACGACAGGTGTATCATAGAAATAAAGCTAAGACAAAAATAATCCCTTATATTAGGTATGATTCCCTTGGTACATATCAAAAAATCCTATATAATCGTTTAAATAATGTTATTAAATTATTCCAGAACAATATTTACATATATTATATCATATACAATCATATTATCACTTGTTTAATAATGATTAAATTATTATAGAACAATATTTCTATTTATTATATCATATACAATCATATTATCCCTTATTTAATAATATTTAATTTTTATGCTTCTTTCAGGTGTTAACTGATTCATTTTCCCATGCATGTTTTGTCATATAAGTCCCAATTATTGTAAATAGGATATAGTTACATCATTTATCGAATTATATTAAGGTAATATATATTGTATTTAGTCATTATATACGTTTATATAATCATGAACTAATGGTGGACATGGAAATGAATCGCATCACATTGTGTAGATAGTAGGTCGTACTTATGCACGAGCGATAGTGTCATTTCCTTAATAGTAAAAAGTATGGAAGTGGATGGTATATTTCTTCTTCTAGACTCAATATAATGTTATAATATCTATATATTTATATCATTTCCATCATTATAACCATAAAAATAAAATGGTGAAAAATATATTATACCATGGGGTGGAGATTGTAAGTCGTACGTACGCACATGTGGTTATTTCATTTTTTGTAGGATGGATAAAAAGTAGAATATGGTTGTCACATAATTTTAAAAATATCATATAATATAACTGGTACTGGAGTTATTAATTTATATTGGAAACAACATATTAAGAGAAATTAGAATAAGAAATGATCTTGAGGGAGTTGGTAAAGGAGATTTCATCTTCTTTGACGAGCTCCCTCCAGATCTCTTTTATGAGACACTAGATTTGATCTTTTTAGAAGACTAAAACCACGTGAACAAGGATAGGAATATTGATATGGGAATTGGGTATGGGATTTCTTTGATTTAAGTCTCAATGTGAAGTGAATAAATGAGGGAGGAGGTTCCCTAATTAAGGTGAGGAGCACTTTTGAAATCTCCAAAAATATTAATTTATAATAAAATCACAACACATCTAAAAAACTAAAAAAATATAATATTTAGGAATATTATATGAGATAAGGTTGTAATATAATCAACAAATAAATTTTAGGCATGTCTTTCTATCAATTTAATCCTTATCATTTTAATTAACTCACAGTTATTCTATTTTAAATTTAACTAAGGTAAAAAAATTTAATACTAAAAGATTTAAATTTTTAATTATTTGATGCAAATTAAAAAATAAATTAAAAATTTATAATAATTTTAATATATCATAATTATTCAGTATTTATAATTTTTTTTATTATTTTGAAATACTTTAATAAAAAATTATTATGATAAACAATAAAAAGTGTCAATTTTGACACTAATCAATTCGTTGATTTTCAAAAAATATTAAGAAGATAATTTAATTTAGAATTTTTTTTAATATTTATAAGATGTAGAGGATATCCAAAAAATTCATTGGATATATTAATTATACAAAATTATATTTATTTTAGTATTTTTAAAAAAAATTATTTTATATTTAGATTAATAATATAATTACTACATCAGTTTTGTGTAATTATGTAACATACTTATTTTTGAAAAAAAATTAAAATAAAATACTTAGGAGAATATAAATTCTCTATATTTCAAATAATACCTATAGTTGAATATATATTCTATAAAATATTACATTAAAATTTTTGTATTTATGAAAACATGAATATGACGACTTTAACATTACTTTAGATAAAATATTAAAAGAGTAATAATAATTTCTATTCACCTACAAATGGTTACTAATTATACCCTTGGATAATTATGGTAGATATAAACTGTAAAAAAAATATTTGGAGTGGTTTTTTTTCTTTAAACGATAATTAACATTTTAATTATAATTATTTTATTAATTTTCTAATAATTAAATAATTTGTGCATTATCATTGTATAAAACTCTAAGGTAATTATTTATTAACTAAAAATTAAAAATAAATTACCATGATATAGAAAAAAAAATTATATTTCAAAAGAGTATTTATAGTAGAATTTATCTTCTATATAACAATATATTAAAAATAATATATTTATTAAAATATTGGGTAAGACATGATTAAATTTTGTTTAAATAAAATATAATAAGTGTCCTAATCTCATCCAGATGTGTTGAAAAGGATACCATTTTCCCAAGGATGATTTTAGTCAAAAAACTCATACAATTATATTAGAAAAAGTGTTAGGTTAATTTTATAATAATATTTTTACCCTTAATTTCCTGATTTAACTTTTTGATGTATTAATAAAAATTACTAATGGTACTATTCATAATGCCTAAATGTAAGAGAAATATATTTACATAATTTAGACCCACTAATTATAAATATGGAATCCATTTTTCAAAATTCAAAACAAAGAAGTTTTAATAATTATTTTAAATTTAATCCCGTTGTTGGATTGAGAAGATAGGTTTTAAAAGTTAAAATACGCAAAAGATTGAAATATTTTCACATTTAAAATTAATGTGAAATTAAATCCAATGAACAATATTATATTAAAATAAAAATATATAATTTATTTTTAATTTAAAAGCGATCAATAATATAATTTAACTATATATATTATTTTTGATGAAAAAGTTTTTCTTAATTAAAATTTAATATATTTTTACTATTCATCACAACTTAAAAATTATCTTAATAATACAAAAAAATTAAACAAAAGAAAAATTTTATATATTTATTTTAGAGAAGAAGTTTATTTTGTTAAATATAATATATAAAAGTTTAAAAATTGGAATTAAAATGGGTTAGCCAAATTACCTTTAAAAAAAATTGGGTTTAATGCATAAAATTGCATTGGTTCTTATCATATGCCTATAAAATATGATGAATAAATATATAAAATATTTTATTAAGTATATAACATATATATTTCATTAATAAAATTCACTTAATTTAATTAATTTAATTTATTAAGACAAAAAACCTTGGGAGCATAAAAATAAAAATATTTTCTTTATATTTAATTTGTATATATTTCCATTTATAATTATTTAGTAACCATTGAATTTATCTTATAAACCATATATTTCAAAAGATATTAAATAATATTCATACCCTCTAATTTAATAGCTAGGTTATTATCTTATTAAAATAATAATAAATGTATGTTTAGTAGAAACTCAGTGTTGTGTGCAACACAAGCTAAACCAGTGTTGTGTGTAATGTAAGATTAATAGGGTTTAACATGCGATGCAAGATACTAGTAAAATAATATTATTTTAGAAAATAAATTTCATAAAAAAATTGGGGTGTTAGAACATGGTTAGTGCATGATTAGTACTAACTGTGCACCTTAACTATGTAACATGTAAGGGGATGGTGCACGGTTGAAAAAACATTCAAGGGGAACTCGAAAACCATGTGATTTTTGATAGAGCCAAATGTAAGGCCTCTGAATGATTTGTAAAACTACATAGGACCCCTTGGATACCGTGAAACCCACGCCTCATCATAGACTACAGGTGGCGCATGGTTGGGCCAATGGTTGCACCCAAATTTACCCTACTGGTAAAAGCGATCGATGTAGTACATGTAGGGGTCGAATCCACAGGGACTGAAGAAGTAACCTTGAGACGCTATGATTTTGTTAAGGATGGGCTATAAAGTAGTCGACTTTGGGTTTGATTTTGGATGGTTTTTAAAGAACACTAATAAACCTAAGTGAATTAAATTAAATGGAAATGTGTTGATCTTAGGATTATGCTCGGGGTGGATTGAATGAATTTTACTTCATTTGAAAATTTTGGTTTTATTAATTTTTGTTGAATCCATTCTTCAAAAATAACATTACATTCATCATTTTCTGGTTTTGTGCTTACTAAACACAATTAATAATCCCGTATACACTTAGAGAACCAAATTCATGATCTCCCCGAGGTATATGGTAATTTAGTAATTGAATTTAGTTTTCTCAAACACAGTAAAGATGAAGAGTAGAAATAATTGAAGAATGGATGTCTTAAATTAATTATCCAATTAACAACAATTCGTTCATAAAATAACATTCAATCCATCCTTTGCATCCTCCTAAGATCATCCCATTAAGGGTTTATCCCTCCATTGATGTTATACTCTCAATGGTGGGAGGAAGATGGCTAACAAGAATTGGATTGAAAATTTAAAACCGCAGAAATAATGAGCACTCCTCCGTGTGTGTGAATGAAATTCACACCTATGTGCGAACTAATTCACAAAAACACAGATATATCATTTTGCTTTGTGATAATAAAGTTTTAATAAATGAAATGGAAAATATAGAAGAGAAATAAGTTGATTAAGAACATAAAGATACGAAAAAGAAACTTACATGGAAATGGAAAACATTCAAAGGAAATTTAGAAGCATAACCTTACAATGAAACAAGCAACAAAAGATGATATGAAAAATATCCACCCCTATTCCCTTCACCAATATCTCCTTATATAGGAATATTAGGAGCCTTAGGTACATCCCCCAACAATTAATTCACCCCCCAATAATTAATAGAGTCAAATGGAGGGTGAATAATCAAAAGGAAATTGATGTTTTGAATTTGACCCGGAAAACTGTCCAAATTCGTCCACCATATTGAAGTGTGAATTCGAAATTGAAGAAGGACGAATCCGGAGGTGTTGTAGAAGAGAAATATCTTCTTCCATGTGTCTTATAGAGGATCTCAAAAGTTCAGGAAATTTGTCTCATCCGTTTGGAAGTTATGGTCGAAATGGTGGGACGGATTTATGTGCATTAATGTCGAGTCCACCATTTAAATCTCAACTTCAGATCCATTTATCATCATGAAAACATCAGAATTAGCTCAAGCCACAGTTGAATAAAATGATTATTATATTTTTATCTTTCTAATGAATAAATTTGATCTTCATTGGGCTTGGTTTCTGGGCCCCACATTTGTTTGATGGGCCTTAGCCCCATTATGCTTTTTCCAGCAAGTTTCTGACTTCAGGCGCAAAATTATCCATCTTCCTTTGGGATTAATCCAGTGGACCTAAAAGATAAAATGTTCCTAACAAAGTGATAAATCATATCCCAAAATTTTAAATTCAGAAAGTTAATATAATATTGTCAAAAAACATATGAATGATTGGGCCCAAATTTTCATTTTAAACATGAATTGCATTTTTTATGAGAAATGAATTTCTATTTATGTAATGCAATAAAAAAAATGTTTATGGACTTTGGAACAATGAATATAAAGAAATTAACAATTAATATTAGCCACTTTAAGTGACTTATCACACCCCCCCAACTTGAGTTTTTCTAGTCCCGAGCAAAATAAATTACAAATATGAAATTCAAATCCCCTTTTCCAAAAACATTTTAATACACATTGCTCACCCAAATATCTAATACCAAAAAAATTTTATGAAAACCCATAAAAATCATTAAAAACATGCTAGGTCCATAAGCATATCCCAATACCAATCCCATTCCTTTGTTCAAATTCATCGCCACATTTCATCCAATTCCAATTAAGCATGATAAAGTGTTGTGCATCAGAAAAGATATGGGGCCCATTTTATTGTTCAAGGGGAAAAAATGGAAGTGCTAGGTGGGAATCACATTAAACCTTAAGATGAGTATCCTTTTTTTTTTATTTTTTTTGATTTTTTTAACCACAATAGATATGAAAAGACTAACTCTGGGAAATACAACTATGGAGTCATGATCCCCAAGTGCCGGACACCACACATATTGTCAATTTCATGCTCTACAATAGAGATATAAAGCCTATCTCTGGGAAAGACAACTATGGAGTCACGATCCCCAAGTGCCGGATGCCACACATTTGGACAAAACATTGCTCTGTGTGGTCATTTTTTTTGTTTTTTTGTTTTGTTTTTTTGGATACTCCAATTAAACTAAAAGTGACCCCAGAACCCTATGCTATAATGAAAGGGACCCAAGAACTCAAATTTACACCCACGATCTAGTAGACGTGCATTGTGGAATTTTAATTAAGAGGATGAAATTGTAAACATTGAAAAATCACATCGGACAACCGCACTTTCCAAAAACTATGCTCATGAACTTAAACTTGCATTAAAATAAGAATCAAGGCATGAAAAATTTATTTGATATCCAATTTTAAAGTTTGCAATGTGTGTTTATCATGTATATGGTTAATGGAATTTTTCTTTTCATGCATGTTTTTTAAATTAATAAAAAATCATTTTTTATCTCCCCCCAACTTAGAATGACATTGTCCCCAGTGTTTAAAGAAAAGAAAAGTTAGAAGATGGTAGGAGAGAAGTTCAATGATGAAATTGAGAATGATAAACATGGAACAAATTCACCTGGTTTTTAATGTTGAGGTTCATGATGCTCCAAATTACTCCTTTGATCTCTTTGGGGATATAGGCACCTCCTTGATTGAACATGTATCACCCAAAATAGTTCCTGAACCATAAAAAGAAGGACAAAGCAGACAAAACAAACAACACAATGATTTATTTAATTCCAAGTACCATCATTTTCATGTTTTTTTAAAATCAAACTAATGATACATTGTCTTCTTTTAAATTTCTGGGTAAGGTATTACTCAGGGATCACACCGCGTGACACAGATGAATACGGTGCTCCCCTTTCATACCCATCCATACTCATAAAAGAAGAACAGGTCAAGATTCTAATTTTTTTAACCTACAAAAACATAAATAAAATAAACTGATGATATATTGTCTTCTTTAAATTTCTGGGTAAGGTATTACTCAGGGATCACACCGCGTGACACAGATGAATACGTTTCTCCCCTTTTATACCCATCCATACTCATAAAAGAAGAACAGGTCAACAGTCTATATAAAAACAAATAACAAAATTAAGAAGAAGGAAACAAAAGATGATTCACAGTGATTAGAAACATGAAAACCACGGGTTGCCTCCCGTGCAGCGCTTTTCTTTAAGGTCGTTAGCCTGACTTGTACCCTAAATCTATCAATTTTTCTCTGGTTCATATGTTGGCTCAGTTAACTCCTCCTTGGTTTCTTGTTTATTGAATGATTCAATGAATGGTTTTAACATATGACCATTGACTTTGAAGATATGACCACTTGTGGGATCCTGAATCTCTATTTCCCCATGAGGGTACACATGATGCACTAGGTATGGACCAGACCATCTGGACCTTAGCTTTCCTAGGTGTAGAGGAAGTTTTGAACTATACAAGAGCACAAATTTTCTCAGTTCAAAGTGTTTGACTTTGAGATTCCTAGATTGGTAGGCTTGAACTTTAGATTTATTGATCCTTGAATTTTCATAAGCCTCCATCCTAAGTTCCACGAGTTCATTAAGATCTAATTTCCTTTTTGTTTCAGTGAAAGAAATGTCAAAGTTCATTTTTTTATTGCCCAAAAGGCCTTATGCTCAATTTCAACAGGTAAATGACATGATTTTCCATAAACCAATCTATATGGAGACATGCCTAAGATAGTTTTGAAAGCAGTTCGATATGCCCAAAGGGAATCTAAGAGTTTCTCGGACCAATCTTTCCTAGAGGGATTGACAGTTTTTTCAAGAATTTGCTTAATTTCTCTATTTTCCAACACAGCTTGACCGTTGGTTTGAGGATGGTATGTAATGGAAACTTTATGAGTAATACCATACTTAGACATGATTGAAGATAATGGGCGGTTGTATAAATGGGTTCCACGATCACTGATTATAGCCCTATGAATTCCAAATCGAGAAAATATATGCTCTTTCAGAAATCGGATCACAACATGGTGGTCATTGGACTTGGTGGGAATGGATTTAACCCATTTTGAGACATAATCAATAGCTAAGAGGATGTAGAGGTATCCCTTAGAGTTTGGAAAGGGTCCCATGAAATCAATTCCCCAACAATCAAAGATTTCAACGACCAGAATGGGAGTGAGGGGCATTTGATTCCTTTTGGTAATGGATCCTAATTTCTGACACTGAGGACAACTTTTTCAGAATTGGAAGGAATCCTTAGTGAGGTTCAGCCAGTAGAAACCACTTTGGAGGACCTTTGTAGTGGTTTTCTTTTTAGAAAAGTGGCCTCTATATGCCTCCCTATGACAAAATTTTAGAATGGACTCTTGCTCAGACTCAGGAATACATCTCCTGATGATTTGATCAGGACAGAACTTGGAGAATTAAGGATCATCAAACACATAGTGTTTTACCTCAGAAAGGAATTTCCTCTTAGCTTGGGTCCCCATGAATTTTGGAATGTCACCCATCACCAAATGGTTTTCTATGTCAGCATACCAAGGGAAATCACTCACTAAATAGAGGTGCTCATCGGGAAATGAATCAGACATAGAGAGGTGGTGTGAGTTGTCTTTGAATTCCATCCTAGAGAGGTGATCAGCTATAATATTTTCAACACCCTTTTTATCCTTAATGGTTAAATCGAACTCTTGAAGAAGAAGGACCCACCTAATAAATCTAGCCTTGGGATCTTGTTTTTGGAAAAGGTATTTTAGGGCTGAATGATCAGTGAAGACAATGATGGGTGATCCTAAGAGATAAGACCTGAATTTCTCTAAGGCAAAGACAACAGCAAGCAACTATTTCTCAGTGGTGGTGTAGTTTATTTGTGCATCATTTAAAGATTTTCTTGCATAAGAAATGAAATGTGGATTTTTCTCACACCGTTGTCCTAAGACTGCTCCTACAGCGTAATCACTTGCATCACACATGAGCTCGAAAGGAAGTTTCCAATTTTGAGATTGCATGATAGGTGGAGATATAAGAGTTGACTTGAGTGTAGATAATGATTCCTCACAGATTTCTGTCCATAAAAATGGAGCATCTTTTACCAATAGATCACAAAGTGGTCGAGAAATAGAGCTGAAATTCCTAATGAACCTTCTATAAAAACCAGCATGTCCTAAGAAGGACCTCACTTCTTTAACATTTTTAGGAGAGGGAAGGTGACAAATGATGTCAACCTTAGCTTTATCAACTTCAATCCCTCTACCAGATACCAGATGACCTAGAACAAGTCCTTCCCTTACCATGAAATGGCATTTTCCCCAATTTAGTATGAGATTCTTATCCTCGCACCTTGACAAAAACTTTTAAACATTTATAAGGTATCCCTAAAATGTATCCCCAAATATGGAGAATTCATCCATGAAGACATATAAAAAATCCACCACCATATCCGAGAATATTCCCATCATGCACCGCTGGAAGGTACCAGGGGAATTACATAACCCAAAGGGCATGAGCTTGAAGGAAAAAGTGCCAAATGGACAAGTGAAGGTTGTTTTTCCTTGATCCTATAAGGAGACTTCGATTTGATTATACCCTAAGAATCCATCTAGGAAGAAATAGAATTGATGACCCACCACTCGCTCGAGGACTTGATCAATAAAGGGTAAGGGGAAATGGTCTTTCTTGGTACAAGAGTTGAGATTTTTATAGTCAATACAAACTCTCCATCCACTACTGAACCTTTTTGGAAGCATCTCTCCATCCTTTTTGGTTATTACTGTGATTCCAGCCTTCTTTGGAACCACATGGATTGGGCTAACCCACACACTCAGCTATAGGATAGATGATACCGGCTTTTAACAATTTCAAAAGTTCTTTTCTCACTACTTCCATGAGATTAGGATTGAGTCACCTCTGAGGTTGACGACATAGCTTTGACTCAGATTCAACAATAATTCTATGAGTCCCGATAAGTGGGATAATACCAGTGATATTAGATAGGGTCCATCCAATGTCTTTCTTGTGTCTCCTAAGAACATCTAGAAGCATCCTCTCATGATCGGCTTCAAGGGAGGAAGAAATGAAAACAGGAAAGGATTGATTGTACCCTTAGAAATCATACTTTAGTGATTAAGGTAAGAATTTAAATTCAAGATCATATTGGTCATGACTTTCCAAGAATGTATGAGACTTTGTATTGAACTTAGTTTCTTTGTTCAGATTTCTTTACAAAATTGGTTCCTTGTGAACAGAATTTTCATCCACTAAATTTTCCAGAGTAGTGTTATGAATGGATATGGACTCAATGTTATTGATTTCAACCATGGTATCATTGATTGGTGATTCTATAAATTCCTCAATAGAGCTGTCTGAAAGAGATTCAATCCAAGGAGGAAAATTTTCCTCATGAGAATAAAGAAAATCAACCTCTTCTTGACTTAACCATCATTCAGTAACTCCTTGATGTTCATTGAGTTCATTATCAACACTACCAATCTAATTAACCTCATGTATCTCTTAATCATCCCCAATTTGAGAGTTTTCATTGTAGATGTTCAAGTCTAGACTCATGTTCCCAAAGGTGATGGTCATGTTCCTATTTTGGACTCGGATTACAGAGTTGATTGTTGCAAGGAAGGGATGACCAAATATAATTGGGGTTTTCTCTCTAGGACCTAAGCTTGGGTGATTGTCTAGAACAATGAAGTCAGCTGGGTAAATGAAATTTTCAACTTTCACCAAAACATCTTTTAAGATCCCCTTTGGAACTCGAACACTACGGTCAGCAAGTTGAAGAGTGATAGATGTGGGTTGGAGTTCTTCGATCCCTAACTGACAGTACATGACATAAGGAATGAGGTTCACACTAGCACCTAGATCACACAAGGCTTTGAAAACTTTGTTCTCTCCTAGTTCAACATTTATGTAAGGGCATCCTGGGTCTTTCATCTTAGGAGGAATGGTCCCTTGAATGGTGGTACTCACATTAGCAGCCAAAAAGACTTGGTTTTTATGTGAAAATTTTATTTTAAAAGTTCACAAGTCCTTAAGGTATTTTGAGTAGGAAGGTATGGTTTGGATGGCATCGAGAAGGGGAATGTTCAACTTGACTTGTGAGAAGATTTCCCTCAATGTTTCACTCAATTCAGGCTTGGTTTTCCCCCTCATGCGTTGAGGAAATGGTGCAGACTGTGGAGTTGTTTGTTGAAGTGTTGTTTCATTCACATTATTATCAGTTTCTTCAGTTTGATGTTGTAGTTCATTTGAATTTTCATTAGAGTTTGAAGCTTCACATGTTTTCTAACTTATCTGTTCAGGGTTTTCAATTGATTTCCCACTTCTTAAAACTGTCACAGCCTTTAGTTGTTCGTGAGTTGTTTGAGTGAAACTCGTCTCTCCCCTTGATGTTTGTTGTGGAATAGCCTGTGTGGGAATGGGTGCCTTTCTAGTTTTTATGGTTTGAAGTTCTTGTTTAATGGATGAGAATTCTGAGTTCATTTTGTCCATTTGTTTGCACAGTTGTTCTAGTAGGCTTTGTGGAACATTTTGGGTTGGTGCTTGAGCTTGTGGGTTTATTCCAGGAGGATACTTTGGTTGTTGGATAGGTTGTTGATATTGGACATGAGGATGTTGGAATTGGACTGGTTGTGGTTGGAACTGATTATGAGTTTGAATGTTTTGTTGAGGGTATGGGTTGATACATTGTTGTTGTGTTGGTTGTTGATTGTCCTTCCAACGAAAGCCCGAATGGTCATTATACCTTGGATTGAAGGTGTTCATGAATTGTGTCTTTTGAAAGTTCATTGCATTAACTTCTTCTAGTGGTCCTCCTAAAAGAACATCCTTGATGGAAGGAATGGTTGGGAAATTATCAGTCTTGTGGTCATTCTTGTCACAAATTGTACAAACAAGCTCAATAGCTTGGGTTTTGTGGACCTTCCTAATATCAATCTCCTCAACTTTCCTCATGAGCGCAACAAGTTTTTCTCTAAGGTTTTATTCTTCTCCAAGATTTTACATTCCACCAGATTTGGGTGGCTTCTTATAGTATGGTGATGTTCCCCATGTTTGGTTTTTTCATCAAGATTTTCTAGATACTCATAAGCATCATTTGGGGCTTTGTTTTTGAAGGTTCCATTTCACATCATATCAACGAATTGTTTGTTTCCGGGACCCAACCCTTTATAGAAAATTCTCACTTGTTCTGGGATTAAGAAACCATGGTGTGGTACCATGTTTAATGTGTCCTTGAACCTTTCCCATGTTTCATAGAATGTTTCTCCCTCTCTTTCAAAAAAGTTTTGTATGCTCTTTTTAATTGCAATTGTTTTTTTATGGGGGAAGTATTTTTTATAAAATTCTCATTGAAGTTGGTCCCAATAGTGAATGGATGCTGGTCTAAAGTTTTTTAACCAATTCTTTGCTCGGTCCTTAAGGGAAAAAGGGAAAAGTCTCATTTTAGCAGATTCAATTTGATTTGGTGGGCACATGGTTTCGACAATGTCATTAAATTCTTTAACATGAAGGTAAGGCATCTCAGACTCCATCCCATGAAAGGTTGGAAGGTGGTTCAGGACATGGGGTTTGAAAACATATTTGGATTATCCTATGTTATCATTACTAATGCATTAGGGTGCATTGGTCTAGGTTGGTGTGAGGTAGTCATTCATGGTCGGGTCTGCAAAAATTCCCACGTTAGGGTCTTGCCCATTATTTTGGTTCCCTCCTCGGTTTATGATTTGGTTTTGTGGGAGATTATCCATTGTATCGAACTCAACGTCTGAATTTGGAGTATTAGGAAGATTTGGATCTAAAGGAAATAGACCTATTTTAGTGCTTGACTCCCTAGCCCTAGGAGTATCCACCCTAACTAATCTGTTTGAGTTATCGCGGGTGTAGGCGGACATGCGCCAAAATAAAAAAAGAGAGAGAAAGGGAAACGATAAGAGAATTGGGATGAGAATAGAAGAATGGGGGTAAGAAAAGAAGGTTTTTGTTCTAAGGAACTTACTTGGTCCCCAGAAACGGCGCCAAAATTTGGTTTCACCCAAATTTACCCTACTGGTAAAAATGATCGATGTAGTACATGTAGGGGTCGAATCCACAGGGACAGAAGAAGTAACCACGAGATGCTATGATTGTGTGAAGGATGGGCTATGAAGTAGCCGACTTTGGGTTTGAATTTGGATGGTTTTTAAAGAACACTAATAAAACAAAGTGAATTCAATTAAATGGAAATGGGTTGATCTTAGGATTATGCTCGGGGTGGATTGAATGAATTTTACTTCATTAGACAATTTTGGTTTTATTAATTTTTGATGAATCCATTCTTCAAAAATAACATTACATTCATCATTTTCTGGTTTGGTGCTTACTAAACACAATTAATAATCCCGTATACACTTAGATAACCAAATTCATGATCTCCCCGAGGAATATGTTCATTTAGTAATTGAATTTAGTTTTCTCAAACACAGTAAAGATGAAGAGTAGAAATAATTGAAGAATGGATGTCTTAAATTAATTATCCAATTAACAACAATTCGTTCATGAAATAACATTCAATCCAGCCTTTGCATCATCCTAAGATCATCCCATTAAGGTTTTATCCCTCCATTGATGCTATACTCTCAATGGTGGGAGGAATATGGCTAACAAGAATTGGGTTGAAGAATTTAAAACCGCAGAAATAACGAGCACTCCTCCGTGTGTGTGAATGAAATTCACACCTATGTGCGAACTAATTCACAACAACACAGAGATATCATTGTGCTTTGTGATAATAAAGTTTTAATAAATGAAATGAAAAATATATAAGAGAAATAAGTTGATTAAGAACATAAAGATACGAAAAAGAAACTTACATGGAAATGGAAAACATTACAAAGGAAACTTGGAAGCATAACCTTACAATGAAACAAGAAACAAAAGATGATATGAAAAATATCCACCCCTATTAACTTCCCCAATAGCTCCTTATATAGGCATATTAGGAGCCTTAGGTACGTCCACCAACAATTAATTCACCCCCCCAACAATTAATAGAGTCAAATGGAGGGTGAATAATCAAAAGGAAATTGATGTTTTGAATTTGACCCAGAAAACTGTCCAGATTCGTCCACCATATTGACGTGTGAATTAAAAATTGAATAAGGCCGAATCCATAGGTGTTGTAGAAGAGAAATATCTTCTTCCATGTGTCTTCTATAGGCTCTAAAAAGTTCAGGAAATTTGGCTCAACCGTTTGGATGTTATGGTCGAAATGGTAGGACGGATTGCTGTGCATTAATGTCGAGTCCACCATTTAAATCTCAACTTCAGATCCATTTATCATCATGAAAACATAAGAATTAGCTCCTTCCAAAGTTGAATAAAATTATTCTTATATTTTTATCTTTCTAATAAATAAATTTTAGCTTCATTGGGCTTGGTTTCTGGGCCCCACATTTGTTTGATGGGCCTTAGGCCCATTATGCTTTTTCCAGTAAGTTTCTGCCTTCAGGCGAAAAATTATCCATCTTCCTTTGGGATTAATCCAGCGGACCTAAAAGATTAAATGTTCCTAACAAAGCGATAAATCATATCCCAAAATTTCAAATTCATAAAGTGAATATAATATTGTCAACAAACATATGAATGATTGGGCCCAAATTTCCATTTTAAACATGAATTGCATTTTTGATGAGAAATGAAGTTCTATTTATGTAATGCACTAAAAACAATGTTTATGGACTTTGGAAAAATTAATATAAAGATATTAACAATTAATATTATCCACTTTCAGTGACTAATCACACCCCCCAACAAGAGTTTTTCTAGTCCCGAGCAAAATAAATTACAAATATGAAATTCAAATCCCCTTTTCCAAAAACATTTTAATACACATTGCTCACCCAAATATCTAATAACAAAAAAAAAACATTATGAAAACCCATCAAAATTATTAAAAACAAGCTAGGTCCATAAGAATATCCCAAGCGCAATCCCATTCCTTTGTTCAAATTCATCGCCACATTTTATCCAATTGAATTAAGCATGATAAAGTGTTGTGCATCATAAAAGATATGGGGCCCATTTTATTGTTCAAGGGGAAAAAATGGAAGCGCTGGGTGGGAATCACATTAAACCTTAAGATGAGTATCCCTTTTTTTGATTTTTTTTATTTTATTTTTTTAACCACAATAGATATGAAAAGACTAACTCTGGGTAAGAAAACTATGGAGTCACGATCCCCAAGTGACGGACACCACACATATTGTCAATTTCATTCTCTACAATAGAGATATAAAGCCTAACTCTGGGCAAGACAACTATGGAGTCACGATCCCCAAGTGTCGGATGCCACACATTTTGACAAAACATTGCTCTGTGTGGTCATTTTTTTTTTGTTTTTTTTGTTTTTTTGGATACTCAAATTAAACTAAAAATGACCCCAGAACCCTATGCTATAATGAAAGGGACCCAAGAACTCAAATTTACACCCATGATCCAGTAGACGTGCATTGTGGAATTTTTATTAAGAGGATGAAATTGTAAACATTGAAAAATCACATCAGACAACCTCACTTTCCAAAAACTATGCTCATGAACTTAAACATGCATTAAAATCAGAATCAAGGCATGAAAAATTTATTTGATATCCAATTTTAGAGTTTGCAATGTGTGTTTATCATGTTTATGGTTAATGGAATTTTTCTTTTCATGCATGTTTTTTAAATTAATAAAAAATCATCTTTTATCTCCCCCCCAACTTAGAATGACATTGTGCCCAGTGTTTAAAGAAAAGAAAAGTTAGAAGTGGGTAGGAGAGGAGTTCAAAGATGAAATTGAGAATGATAAACATGGAACAAATTCACCTGGTTTTTAAAGTTGAGGTTCATGATGCTCTAAATTACTCCTTTGATCTCTTTGGGGATGTAGGAACCTCCTTGATTGAACATGTATCACCCAAAATAGTTCCTGAACCATAAAAAGGACAAAGCAGACAAAACAAACAACACAATGATTTATTTAATTCCAAGTACCATCATTTTCATGTTTTTTTTAAATCAAACTAATGATTCATTGTCTTCTTTTAAATTTCTGGGTAAGGTATTACTCATGGATCACACCGCGTGACACGGATGAATACGGTGCTCCCCTTTCATACCCATCCATACTTATAAAAGAAGAACAGGTCAAGAGTCTAATTTTTTTTAACCTACAAAAACATAAATAAAATAAACTGATGATACATTGTCTTCTTTAAATTTCTGGGTAAGGTATTACTCAGGGATCACTCCGCGTGACATGGATGAATACGGTGCTCCCCTTTTATACCCATCCATACTCATAAAAGAAGAACATGTCAATAGTCTATATAAAAAAAATAACAAAATTAAGCAGAAGGAAACAAAAGATGATTCACAGTGATTGGAAACATGAAAACCACGGGTTGCCTCCAGTGCAACGCTTTTGTTTAACGTCATTATCCCGACTTGTACCCTAAATCTATCAATTTTTCTATGGTTAATATGTTGGCTCAGTTAACTCCTCCTTGGTTTCTTGTTTATTGAATGATTCAATGAATGGTTTTAACCTATGACAATTGACTTTGAATATATGACCACTTGTGGGATCCTGAATCTCTATTTCCCCATGAGGGTACACATGATGCAATAGGTATGGACCAGACCATCTGGACCTTAGATTTCCTAGGTGTAGATGAAGTTTTGAACTATACAAGAGCACAAATTTTCTCAGTTCAAAGTGTGTGACTTTGAGATTCCTAGATTGGTAGGCTTGAACTTTAGATTTATTGATCCTTGAATTTTCATAAGCCTCCATCCTAAGTTCCTCGAGTTCATTAAGATCTAATTTCCTTTTTGTTTCAGCCAAAGAAATGTCAAAGTTCATTTTTTTATTGCCCAAAAGGCCTTATGCTCAATTTCAATAGGTAAATGACATGCTTTTCCATAAACCAATCTATATGGTGACATGCCTAGGATAGTTTTGAAAGCAGTTCGATATGCCCAAAGGGAATCTAAGAGTTTCTCGGACCAATCTTTCCTAGATGGATTGACAGTTTTTCAAGAATTTTCTTAATTTATCTATTTGACAACTCATCTTGACCGTTGGTTTGAGGATGGTATGCAGTGGAAACTTTATGAGTAATACCATACTTATACATGAGTGAAGAGAATGGGCGGTTGCAGAAATGGGTTCCCCGATCACTGATTATAGCCCTAGGAATTCCAAATCGAGAAAATATATGCTCTTTCAGAAATCGGATCACAACATGGTGGTCATTGGACTTGGTGGGAATGGCTTCGACCCATTTTGAGACATAATCAATAGCTAAGAGGATGTAGAGGTATCCCTTAGAGTTTGGAAAGGGTCCCATGAAATCAATTCCCCAACAATCAAAGATTTCAACGACCAGAATGGGAGTGAGGGGCATTTGATTCCTTTTGGTAATGGATCCTAATTTCTGACACTGAGGAAAACTTTTGCAGAATTGGAAGGAATCCTTAGTGAGGTTCAGACAGTAGAAACCACTTTGGAGGACCTTTGTAGTGGTTTTCTTTGTAGAAAAGTGGCCTCCACATGCCTCCCCATGACAAAATTTTAGAATGGACTCTTGCTCAGACTCGGGAATACATCTCTTGATGATTTGATCAGGACAGAACTTGAAGAGGTAAGGATCATCAAACACATAGTGTTTTACATCAGAAAGGAATTTACTCTTAGCTTGTATCCCCATGAATTATGGAATGTCACCCATCACCAAATGGTTTTCTATGTCAGCATACCAAGGGCAATCACTCACTGAATAGAGGTGCTCATCGGGAAATGAATCAGACACAGAGAGGTGGTGTGAGTTATCTTTGAATTCCATCCTAGAGAGGTGATCAGCTATAATATTTTCAACACCCTTTTTATCCTTAATGGTTAAATCGAACTCTTGAAGAAGAAGGACCCACCTAATCAATCTAGCCTTGGCATCTTATTTTTGGAAAAGGTATTTTAGGGCTGAATGATCAGTGAAGACAATGATGGGTGATCCTAAGAGATAAGACCTGAATTTCTCTAAGTAAAAGACAACAACAAGCAACTATTTCTCAGTGGTGGTGTATTTTATTTGTGCATCATTTAAAGATTTTCTTGCATAAGAAATGACATGTGGAGTTTTCTCACACTGTTGTCCTAAGACTGCTCCAATAGCGAAATCACTTGCATCACACATGAGCTCGAATGGAAGTTTTCAATTTTGAGATTTCATGATAGGTGGATATATAAGAGTTGACTTGAGTGTAGAGAATGATTCCTCACAACTTTCTGTCCATAAAAATGGGGCATCTTTTACCAATAGATCACAAAGTGGTCGAGAAATAGAGCTGAAATTCCTAATGAACCTTCTATAAAAACCAGCATGTCCTAATAAGGACCTCACTTCCTTAACATTTTTAGGAGAGGGAGGGTGACGAATGATGTAAACCTTAGATTTATCAACTTCAATCCCTCTACCAGATACCAAATGACCTAGAACAAGTCCTTCCCTTACCATGAAATGGAATTTTTCCCAATTTAGTATGAGATTCTTATCCTCGCACCTTGACAAAACCTTTTAAACATTTATAAGGAATCCCTCAAAAGTATCCCCAAATATGGAGAAGTCATCCATGAAGACCTCTAAAAAATCCCCCACCATATCTGAGAGTATTCCCCTCATGCAACGCTGGAAGGTACCAGGGGAATTACATAACCCAAAGGGAATGCGCTTGAAGGCAAAAGTGCCAAATGGAAAAGTGAAGGTTGTTTTTCCTTGATCCTCTAAGGAGACTTCGATTTGATTATACCCTGAGAATCCATCTAGGAAGCAATAGAATTGATGACCCGCCACTCGCTCGAGGACTTGATCAATAAAGGGTAAGGGGAAATGGTCTTTCTTGGTACAAGAGTTGAGATTTTTATAGTCAATAAAAACTCTCCATCCAATACTGACCCTTTTTGGATGTATCTCTCCATCCTTGTTGGCTATTACTGTGATTCCAGCCTTCTTTGGAACGACATGGATTGGGCTAACCCACTCACTCTCAGCTATAGGATAGATGATACCGGCTTTTAACAATTTCAAAAGTTCTTTTCTCACTACTTCCATGAGATTAGGATTGAGTCGCCTCTGAGGTTGACGACATGGCTTTGATTCAGATTCAAGAATAATTCTATGAGTCCCGATAAGTGGGCTAATACTAGGGATATCAGATAGGGTCCATCCAATGGCTTTCTTGTGTCTCGTAAGAACATATAGAAGCATCCTCTCATGATCGGCTTCAAGGGAGGATGAAATGAAAACAGGAAAGGATTGATTGTCCCCTTAGAAAGCATACTTTAGTGATGAAGGTAAGACTTTAAATTCAAGATCATATTGGTCATGACTTCCCAAGAATGGATGAGACTTTGTATTGAACTTAGTTTCTTTGTTTAGATTTCTTGACAAAATTGGTTTCTTGTGAACAGAATTTTCATCCACTAAATTTTCCAGAGTAGTGTCATGAATGGCTATGGACTCAATGTTATTGATTTCAACCATGGTATCATTGATTGGTGATTCTAGAAATTCATCAATAGAGCTGTCTGAAAGAGATTAAATCCAAGGAGGCAAATTTCCCTCATGAGAATAAAGAAAATCAACCTCTTCTTGACTTAACCATCCTTCGGTAACTCCTTGATGTTCATTGAGTTCATTATCAACACTACCAATCCAATTAACCTCATGTATCTCTTCATCATCCCCAATTTGAGAGTTTTCATTGTCGATGTTCAAGTCTAGACTCATGTTCCCAAAGGTGATGGTCATGTTCCCATTTCGGACTCGGATTACAGAGTTGATTGTTTCAAGGAAGGGATGACCAAGTATGATTGGGGTTTTCTCCCTAGGACCTAAGCTTGGGTGATTTTCCAGAACAATGAAGTCAGCTGGGTAAATGAAATTTTCAACTTTCACCGAAACATCTTTTAAGATCCCCTTTGGAACTCGAACACTACGATCAGCAAGTTGAAGAGTGATAGATGTGGGTTGGAGTTCTTCGATCCCTAACTGACAGTACATGGCATAAGGAATGAGGTTCAAACTAGCACCTAGATCACACAAGGCTTTGACAACATTGTTCTCTCCTAGTTCAACATTTATGTAAGGGCATCCTGGGTCTTTCATCTTAGGAGGAATGGTCCCTTGAATGGTGGTACTCACATTAGCAGCAAAAAATACATGGTTTTTATGTGAAAATTTTATTTTAAAAGTTCACATGTCCTTAAGGTATTTTGAGTAGGAAGTTATGGTTTGGATGGCATCGAGAAGGGGAATGTTCAAATTGACTTGTGAGAAGATTTCCCTCAATGTTTCACTCAATTCAGGCTTGGTTTTCCCCCTCATGCGTTGAGGAAATGGTGCAGATTGTGGAGTTGTTTGTTGAAGTGTTGTTTCATTCACATTATTATCAGTTTCTTCAGTTTGATGTTGTAGTTAATTTGAATTTTCATTAGAGTTTGAAGCTTCACATGTTTTCTGACTTATCTGTTCAGGTTTTTCAATTGATTTCCCACTTCTTAAAATTTTCACAGCCTTTAGTTGTTAGTGAGTTGTTTGAGTGAAACTCGTCTCTCCCCTTGATGTTTGTTGTGGAATGGACTGTGTGGGAATGGGTGCCTTTCCAGTTTTTATGGTTTGAAGTTCTTGTTTAATGGATGAGAATTCTGAGTTCATTTTGTCCATTTGTTTTCACAGTTGTTCTAGTAGGCTTTGTGGAACATTTTGGGTTGGTGCTTGAGCTTGTGGGTTTATTCCAGGAGGATACTTTGGTTGTTGGATAGGTTGTTGATATTGGAATTTAGGATGTTGGAATTGGACCATTTGTGGTTGGAACTGATTATGAGGTTGAAAGTTTTGTTGAGGGTATGGGTTGATACATTGTTGTTGTGTTGGTTGTGGATTGTCCTTCCAACGAAAGCCCGAATGGTCATTATACCTTGGATTGAAGGTGTTCGTGAATTGTGGCTTTTGAAAGTTCATTGCATTAACTTCTTCTGGTGGTCCTCCTAAAAGAACATCCTTGATGGAAGGAATGGTTGGGCAATTATCAGTCTTGTGGTCATTCTTGTAACAAATTGTACAAACAAGCTCAACAGCTTGGGTTTTGTGGACCACCCTAAGATCAATCTCCTCAAATTTCCTCGTGAGTGCAGCAAGTTTTTCTCTAAGGTTTTCTTCTTCTCTAAGATTTTACATTCCACCAGATTTGGGTGGCTTCTCATAGTATGGTGATGTTTCCCATGTTTGGTTTTTTCAGCAAGATTTTCTAGATACTCGTAAGCATCATTTAGGGCTTTGTTTTTGAAGGTTCCATTACACATCATATCAATGAATTGTTTGTTTCCGGGACCCAACCCTTCATAGAAAATTCTCACTTGTTCTGGGATTAAGAAACCATGGTGTGGTACCATGTTTAATGTGTCCTTGAACCTTTCCCATGTTTCATAGAATGTTTCTCCCTCTCTTTCAAAAAAGTTTTGTATGCTCTTTTTAAGTGCAATTGTTTTGTGATGGGAGAAGTATTTTTTTATAAAATTCTCATTAAAGTTGGTCCCAAGAGTGAATGGATGCTGGTCTCAAATTCTTTAACCAATTCTTTTCTCGGTCCTTAAGGGAAAAAGGGAAAAGTCTCATTTTAGCAGATTCAATTTGATTTGGTGGGCACATGGTTTCGACAATGTCATTAAATTCTTTAACATGAAGGTAAGGCATCTCAGACTCCATCCCATGAATGGTTGGAAGGTGGTTCAGGACATGGGGTTTGAAAACATATTGGGAATATCCTATGTTATCATTCCTAAGGCATGAGGGTGCATTGGTCTAGGTTGGTGTGAGGTAGTCATTCATGGTCGGGTCTGCAACAATTCCCAAGTTAGGGTCTTGCCCATTATTTTGGTTCCCTCCTCGGTTTATGATTTGGCTTTGTGGGAGATTCTCCATTGTATCGAACTCAACATCTGAATTTGGAGTATATGAAGATTTGGATCTAAAGGAAATATAACTCTTTTAGTGCTTGACTCCCCAGCCCTAGGAGTATCCACCCTAACTAATCTGTTTGAGTTATCACGGGTGTAGACGGACATGCGCCAAAATAAAAAAAAGAGAGAAAGATAAAAGATAAGAGAATTGTGATGAGAATAGAAGAATGGGGGTAAGAAAAGAAGGTTTTTGGTCTAAGGAACTTACTTGGTCCCCGGAAAAGGCGCCAAAATTTGGTTGCACCCAAATTTACCCTACTGGTAAAAGCGATCTATGTAGTACATGTAGGAGTCGAATCCACAGGGACCGAAGAAGTAACCTTGAGACGCTATGATTGTGTGAAGGATGGGCTATGAAGTAGCCGACTTTGGGTTTGAATTTGGATGGTTTTTAAAGAACACTAATAAACCTAAGTGAATTCAATTAAATGGAAATGGGTTGATCTTAGGATTATGCTCGGTGTGGATTGAATGAATTTTACTTCATTAGACAATTTTGGTTTTATTTATTTTTTATGAATCCATTCTTCAAAAATAACATTACATTCATCATTTTCTAGTTTTGTGCTTACTAAACACAATTAATAATCCCGTATACACTTAGAGAAACAAATTCATGATCTCCCTGAGGTATATGGCCATTTATTAATTGAATTTAGTTTGCTCAAACACAGTAAAGATGAAGAGTAGAAATAATTGAAGAATGGATGTCTTAAATTAATTATCCAATTAACAAAAATTCGTTCATAAAATAACATTAAATCTAGACTTTGCATCATCCTAAGATCATCCCATTAAGGGTTTAGCCCTACATTGATTCTATACTCTCAATTGTGGGAGGAAGATGGCTAACAATAATTGGATTGAAGAATTTAAAACCGCAGAAATAACAAGCACTCCGCCGTGTGTGAATGAAATTCACACCTATGTGCGAACTAATTCACAACAACACAGAGATATCATTGTGCTTTGTGATAATAAAGTTTTAATAAATGAAATGGAAAATATATAAGATAAATAAGTTGATTAAGAACATAAAGATACGAAAAAGAAACTTACATGGAAATGGAAAACATTCAAAGGAAATTTGGAAGCATAACCTTACAATGAAACAAGCAACAAAAGATGATATGAAAAATATCCACCCCTATTCCCTTCACCAATAGCTCCTTATATAGGCATATTAGGAGCCTTAGGTACATCCCCCAACAATTAATTCACCCCCCAACAATTAATAGAGTCAAATGGAGGGTGAATAATCAAAAGAAAATTGATGTTTTGAATTTGACCCGGAAAACTGTCCAGATTCGTCCACCATATTGACGTGTGAATTATAAATTTAATAAATCCAAATCCAGAGGTGTTTTAGAAGAGAAATATCTTCCTCCATGTGTCTTCTAGAGGCTCTCAAAAGTTCAGGAAATTTGGCTCATCCGTTTGGAAGTTATGGTCGAAATGGTGGGACAGATTTCTGTGCATTAATGTCGAGTACACCATTTAAATCTCAACTTCAGATCCATTTATCATCATAAAAACATCAGAATTAGCTCCGGAAACAGTTGAATAAAATGATTCTTATATTTTTATATTTCTAATGAATAAATTTTAGCTTCATTGGGCTTGGTTTCGGGTCCCCACATTTGTTTGATTGTCCATAGGCCCATTATGCTTTTTCCAGCAAGTTTCTGCCTTCAGGCGCAAAATTATCCATCTTCCTTTGGGATTAATCCAGCGGACCTAAAAGATAAAATGTTCCTAAAAAAGAGATAAATCATATCCCAAAATATCAAATTCATAAAGTGAATATAATATTGTCAACAAACATATGAATGATTGGGCCCAAATTTTCATTTTAAACATGAATTGCATTTTTGATGAGAAATGAAGTTCTATTTATGTAATGCACTAAAACAATGTTTATGGACTTTGGAACAATAAATATAAAGATATTAACAATTAATATTAGCCACTTTCAGTGACTAATCACACCCCCCAACTTGAGTTTTGCTAGTCCCGAGAAAAATAAATTACAAATATGAAATTCAAATCCCCTTTTCCAAAAAGATTTTAATACACATTGCTCACCCAAATATCTAATACCAAAAAGAAATTATGAAAACCCATCAAAATCATTAAAAAAAAACAAGGTCCATAAGCATATCCCAATCCCAAGCCCATTCCTTTGTTCAAATTCATCGCCACATTTCATCCAATTCTAATTAAGCATGATAAAGTGTTGTGCATCATAAAAGATATGGGGCCCATTTTATTGTTCAAGGGGAAAAAACGGAAGCTCTAGGTGGGAATCACATTAAACCTTAAGATGAGTATCCTTTTTTTTGATTTTTTTTTGATTTTATTTTTTTAACCACAATAGATATGAAAAGACTAACTCTGGGCAAGACAACTATGGAGTCACGATCCCCAAGTGCCGGAAACCACACATATTGTCAATTTCATGCTCTACAATAGAGATATAAAGCCTAACTCTGGGCAAGAAAACTATGGAGTCACGATCCCCAAGTGCCGGATTCCACACATTTTGACAAAACATTTCTCTGTGTGGTCATTTTGTTTTTTTGTTTTTTTGGATACTCAAATTAAAGTAAAAGTGACCCCAGAACCCTATGCTATAATGAAAGGGACCCAAGAACTCAAATTTACACCCACGATCCAGTAGACGTGCATTGTAAAATTTTTATTAAGAGGATTAAATTGTAAACATTGAAAAATCACATCGGACAACTGCACTTTCCAAAAACTATGCTCATGAACTTAAACTTGCATTAAAATCAGAATCAAGGCATGAAAAATTTATTTGATATCCAATTTTAGAGTTTGCAATGTGTGTTTATCATGTTTATGGTTAATGAAATTTTTCTTTTCATGCATGTTTTTTAAATGAATAAAAAATCATTTTTTATCTCCCCCCAACTTAGAATGACACTGTCCCCAGTGTTTAAAGAAAATAAAAGTTAGAAGTGGGTAGGAGAAGAGTTCAAAGATGAAATTGAGAATGATAAATATGGAACAAATTCACCAGGTTTTTAAAGTTGAGGTTCATGATGCTCCAAATTACTCCTTTGATCTCTTTGGGGATGTAGGCACCTCCTTGATTTAACATGTATCTACCAAAATAGTTCCTGAACCATAAAAAGAAGGACAAAGCAGACAAAACAAACAAAACAATGATTTATTTAATTCCAAGTACCATCTTTTTCATGTTTTTTTTAAATCAAACTAATTATACATTGTCTTATTTTAAATTTCTGGGTAAGGTATTACTCAGGGATCACACCACGTGACACAGATGAATACGGTGCTCCCCTTTCATACCCATCCATACTCATAAAAGAAGAACAGTTCAAGAGTCTAATTTTTTTTAACCTACAATAACATAAATAAAATAAACTGATGATACATTGTCTTCTTTAAATTTCTGGGTAAGGTATTACTCAGGGATCACACCGCGTGACATGGATGAATAAGGTGCTCCCCTTTTATACCCATCCATACTCATAAAAGAAGAATAGGTCAACAGTCTATATAAAAAAAATAACAAAATTATGCAGAAGGAAACAAAAGATGATTCACAGGGATTGGAAACATGAAAACCACGGGTTGCCTCCCGTGCAGTGCTTTTGTTTAACGTCGTTAGCCCGACTTGTACCCTAAATCTATCAATTTTTCTCTGGTTCATATGTTGGCTCAGTTAACTCCTCCTTGGTTTCTTGTTTATTGAATGATTCAATGAATGGTTTTAATCTATGACCATCGACTTTGAAGATATGACCACTTGTGGGATCCTGAATCTCTATTTCCCCATGAGGGTACACATGATGCACTAGGTATGGACCAGACCATCTGGACCTTAGCTTTCCTGGGTGTAGATGAAGTTCTGAACTATACAAGAGCACAAATTTTCTCAGTTCAAAGTGTTTGACTTTGAGATTCCTAGATTGGTAGGCTTGAACTTTAGATTTATTGATCCTTGAATTTTCATAAGCCTCCATCCTAAGTTCCTCGAGTTCATTAAGATCTAATTTGCTTTTTGTTTCAGCCAAAGAAATGTCAAAGTTCATTTTTTTATTTCCCAAAAGGCCTTATGCTCAATTTCAACAGGTAAATGACATGCTTTTCCATAAACCAATCTATATGGTGACATGCCTAGGATAGTTTTGAAAGCGATTTGATATTCCCAAAGGGCATCTAAGAGTTTCTCGGACCAATCTTTCCTAGAGGGATTGACAGTTTTTTCAAGAATTTGCTTAATTTCTCTATTTGCCAACTCAGCTTGATCGTTGGTTTGAGGATGGTATGCAGTGGAAAAATTATGAGTAATACCATACTTAGACATGAGTGAATAGAATGGGTGGTTGCAGAAATGGGTTCCGCGATCACTGATTATAGCCCTAGGAATTCCAAATCGATAAAATATATTCTCTTTCAGAAATCGGATCACAACATGGTGGTCATTGGACTTGGTGGGAATGGCTTCAACCCATTTTGAGACATAATCAATAGCTAAGAGGATGTAGAGGTATCCCTTAGAGTTTGGAAAGGGTCCCATGAAATCAATTCCCCAACAATCAAAGATTTCAACGACCAGAATGGGAGTGAGGGGCATTTGATTCCTTTTGGTAATGGATCCTAATTTCTGACACTGAGGACAACTTTTGCAGAATTGGAAGGAATCCTTAGTGAGGTTCATCCAGTAGAAACCACTTTGGAGGACCTTTGTAGTGGTTTTGTTTGTAGAAAAGTTTCCTCCACATTCCTCCCCATGACAAAATTTTAGAATGGACTCTTGCTCAGACTCGGGAATACATCTCCTGATGATTTGATCAGGACAGAACTTGAAGAGGTAAGGATCATCAAACACATAGTGTTTTACATCAGAAAGGAATTTACTCTTAGCTTGGGTCCCCATGAATTTTGGAATGTCACCCGTCACCAAATGGTTTTCTATGTCAGCATACCGAGGGCAATCACTCACTGAATAGAGGTGCTCATCGGGAAATGAATCAGACACAGAGAGGTGGTGTGAGTTGTCTTTGAATTCCATCCTAGAGAGGTGATCGGCTATAATATTTTCAACACCCTTTTTATCCTTAATGGTTAAATCGAACTCTTGAAGAAGAAGGACCCACCTAATCAATCTAGCCTTGGCATCTTGTTTTTGGAAAAGGTATTTTAGGGCTGAATGATCAGTGAAGACAATGATGGGTGATCCTAAGAGATAAGACCTGAATTTCTCTAAGGCAAAGACAACAGCAAGAAACTATTTCTCAGTGGTGGTGTAGTTTATTTGTGCATCATTTAAAGATTTGCTTGCATAATAAATGACATGTGGAGTTTTCTCACACCGTTGTCATAAGACTACTCCTACAGTGAAATCACTTTCATCACACATGAACTGAAAAGGAAGTTTCCAATTTTGAGACTGCATGATAGGTGGAGATATAAGAGTTGAATTGAGTGTAGAGAATGATTCCTCACAGATTTCTGTCCATAAAAATGGGGCATCTTTTACCAATATATCACAAAGTGGTCGAGAAATAGAGATGAAATTCCTAATGAACCTTCTATAAAAACCAACATGTCCTAAGAAGGACCTCACTTCCTTAACATTTTTAGGAGAGGGAAGGTGACGAATGATGTCAACCTTAGCTTTATCAACTTCAATCCCTCTACCAGATACCAGATGACCTAGAACAAGTCCTTCCCTTACCATGAAATGGCATTTTCCCCAATTTAGTATGAGATTCTTATCCTCGCACCTTGACAAAACCTTTTAAACATTTATAAGGCATCCCTCAAAATTATCCCCAAATATGGAGAAGTCATCCATGAAGACCTCTAAAAAATCCCCCACCATATCTGAGAATATTCCCATCATGCACCGCTGGAAGGTACCAGGGGAATTACATAACCCAAAGGGCATGCGCTTGAAGGCAAAAGTGCCAAATGGAAAAGTGAAGGTTGTTTTTCCTTGATCATCTAAGGAGACTTCGATTTTATTATACCCTGAGAATCCATCTAGGAAGCAATAGAATTGATGACCCGCCACTCGCTCGAGGACTTGATCAATAAAGTGTAAGGGGAAATGGTCTTTCTTGGTACAAGAGTTGAGATTTTTATAGTCAATACAAACTCTCCATCCACCACTGACCCTTTTTGGAAGCATCTCTCCATCCTTGTTGGTTATTACTGTGATTCCATCCTTATTTGGAACCACATGGATTGGGCTAACCCACTCACTCTCAACTATAGGATAGATGATACCGACTTTTATCAATTTCAAGAGTTCTTTTCTCACTACTTCCATGAGATTAGGATTGAGTCGCCTCTAAGGTTGACGACATGGCTTTGACTCAGATTCAAGAATAATTCTATGAGTCCCGATAAGTGGGATAATACCAGGGATATCAGATAGGGTCCATCCAATGGCTTTCTTGTGTCTCCTAAGAACATCTAGAAGCATCCTCTCATGATCGGCTTCAAGGGAGGAAGAAATGACAACATGAAAGGATTGATTGTCCCCTTAGAAATCATACTTTATTGATGAAGGTAAGACTTTAAATTCAAGATCACATTGGTCATGACTTTCCAAGAATGGATGAGACTTTGTATTGAACTTAGTTTCTTTGTTCAGATTTCTTGACAAAATTGGTTCCTTGTGAACAGAATTTTCATCCGCTAAATTTTCCAGAGTAGTGTCATGAATGGCTATGGACTCAATGTTATTGATTTCAACCATGGTATAATTGATTGGTGATTCTAGAAATTCATCAATAGAGCTGTCTGAAAGAGATTCAATCTAAGGAGGCAAATTTCCCTCATGAGAATAAAGAAAATCAACCTCTTCTTGACTTAACCATCCTTCGGTAACTCCTTGATGTTCATTGAGTTCATTATCAACACTACCAATCCAATTAACCTCATGTATCTCTTCATCATCCCCAATTTGAGAGTTTGCATTGTAGATGTTCAAGTCTAGACTCATGTTCCCAAAGGTGATGGTCATGTTCCCATTTCGGACTTGGATTACAGAGTTGATTGTTGCAAGGAAGGGACGACCAAGTATGATTGGGGTTTTCTCCCTAGGACCTAAGATTGGGTGATTGTCCAGAACAATGAAGTCAGCTGGGTAAATGAAATTTTCAACTTTCACCAAAACATCTTTTAAGATCCCCTTTGGAACTCGAACACTACGATCAGCAAGTTGAAGAGTGATAGATGTGGGTTGGAGTTCTTCGATCCCTAACTGACAGTACATGGCATAAGGAATGAGGTTCACACTAGCACCTAGATCACACAAGGCTTTGACAACTTTGTTCTCTCCTAGTTCAACATTTATGTAAGGGCATCCTGGGTCTTTCATCTTAGGAAGAATGGTCCCTTGAATGGTGGAACTAACATTAGAAGCCAAAAAGACTTGGTTTTTATGTGAAAATTTTCTTTTAAAAGTTCACAAGTCCTTAACGTATTTTGAGTAGGAAGGTATGTTTTTGATGGCATCGAGAAGGGGAATTTTCAACTTGACTTGTGAGAAGATTTCCCTCAATTTTTCACTCAATTCAGGCTTGGTTTTCCCCCTCATGCGTTGAGGAAATGGTGCAGATTGTGGAGTTGTTTGTTGAAGTGTTGTTTCATTCACATTATTATCAGTTTCTTCAGTTTGATGTTGTAGTTCATTTGAATTTTCATTAGAGTTTGAAGCTTCACATGTTTTCTGACTTATCTGTTCAGGTTTTTCAGTTGATTTCCCACTTCTTAAAACTGTCACAGCCTTTAGTTGTTCTTGAGTTGTTTGAGTGAAACTCGTCTCTCCCCTTGATGTTTGTTGTGGAATAGCCTATGTGGGCATGGGTGCATTTCCAGTTTTTATGGTTTGAAGTTCTTGTTTAATGGATGAGAATTCTGAGTTCATTTTTTCCATTTGTTTGCACAGTTGTTCTAGTAGGCTTTGTGGAACATTTTGGGTTGGTGCTTGAGCTTGTGGGTTTATTCCAGGAGGATACTTTGGTTGTTGGATAGGTTGTTGATATTGGACATGAGGATGTTGGAATTGGACCGGTTGTGGTTGGAACTTATTATGAGGTTTGACGTTTTGTTGAGGGTATGGGTTGATACATTGTTGTTTTGTTAGTTGTTGATTGTCCTTCCAACGAAATCCCGAATGGTCATTATAACTTGGATTGAAGGTGTTCGTGAATTGTGGCTTTTGAAAGTTCATTGCATTAACTTATTCTGGTGGTCCTCCTAAAATAATATCCTTGATGGAAGGAATGGTTGGGAAATTATCAGTCTTGTGGTCATTCTTGTCACAAATTGTACAAACAAGCTCAACAGCTTGGGTTTTGTGGACCTTCCTAAGATCAATCTCCTCAACTTTCCTCATGAGTGCAGCAAGTTTTTCTCTAAGGTTTTCTTATTCTCCCAGATTGTAAATTCCACCAGATTTGGGTGGCTTCTCATTGTATTGTGATGTTTCCCATGTTTGGTTTTTTCAGCAAGATTTTCTAGATACTCGTAAGCATCATTTGGGGCTTTTTTTGAAGGTTCCATTACACATCATATCAATGAATTGTTTGTTTTCGGGACCCAACCCTTCATAGAAAATTCTCACTTGTTTTGGGATTAAGAAACCATGGTTTGGTACCATGTTTAATGTGTCCTTGAACCTTTCCCATGTTTCATAGAATGTTTCTCCCTCTCTTTCAAAAAAGTTTTGTATGATCTTTTTAAGTGCAATTGTTTTGTTATGGGGGAATTATTTTTTATAAAATTCTCATTGAAGTTGGTCCCAAGAGTGAAGGGATGCTGGTCTCAAATTGTTTAACCAATTCTTTGCTCGGTCCTTAAGGGAAAAAGGGAAAAGTCTCAGTTTAGCAGATTCAATTTGATTTGGTGGGCACATGGTTTCGACAATGTCATTAAATTTTTTAACATGAAGGTAAGGAATCTCAGACTCCATCCCATGAAAGGTTGGAAGGTGGTTCAGGACATGGGGTTTGAAAACATATTGGGAATATCCTATGTTATCATTCCTAATGCATGAGGGTGCATTGGTCTAGGTTGGTGTGAGGTAGTCATTCATGGTCGGGTATGCAACAATTCCCAAGTTAGGGTCTTGCCCATTATTTTGGTTCCCTCCTCAGTTTATGATTTGGTTTTGTGGGAGATTCTCCATTGTATCGAACTCAACGTCTGAATTTGGAGTATTAGGAAGATTTGGATCTAAAGGAAATAGACCTCTTTTAGTGCTTGACTCCCCAGCCCTAGGAGTATCCACCCTAACTAATCTGTTTGAGTTATCGCGGGTGTAGGTGGACATGCACCAAAATAAAAAAAAGAGAAAGGGAAAAGATAAGAGAATTGGGATGAGAATAGATGAATGGGGGTAAGAAAAGAAGGTTTTTGGTCTAAGGAACTTACTTGGTCCCCGGAAACGGTGCCAAAATTTGGTTCCACCCAAATTTACCCTACTGGTAAAAGCGATCGATGTAGTACATGTAGGGGTCGAATCCACAGGGACCGAAGAAGTATCCTTGAGACGCTATGATTGTGTGAAGGATGGGCTATGAAGTAGCCGACTTTGGGTTTGAATTTGGATGGTTTTTAAAGAACACTAATAAACCTAAGTGAATTCAATTAAATGGAAATGGGTTGATCTTAAGATTATGCTCGGGGTGGATTGAATGAATTTTACTTCATTAGACAATTTTGGTTTTATTAATTTTTGATGAATCCATTCTTCAAAAATAACATTACATTCATCATTTTCTGGTTTTGTGCTTACTAAACACAATTAATAATCCCGTATACACATAGAGAAACAAATTCATGATCTCCCTGAGGTATATGGTCATTTATTAATTGAATTTAGTTTTCTCAAATACAGTAAAGATGAAGAGTAGAAATAATTGAAGAATTGATGTCTTAAATTAATTATCCAATTAACAACAATTCGTTCATAAAATAACATTCAATCCAGCCTTTGCATCATCCTAAGATCATCCCATTAAGGTTTTATTCCTCCATTGATGCTATACTCTCAATGGTGGGAGGAATATGGCAAACAATAATTGGATTGAAGAATTTAAAACCGTAGAAATAACGAGCACTCCTCCGTGTGTGTGAATGAAATTCACACCTATGTGCGAACTAATTCACAACAACACAGAGATATCATTGTGATTTGTGATAATAAAGTTTTAATAAATGAAATGGAAAATATATAAGAGAAATAAGTTGATTAAGAACATAAAGATACTAAAAAGAAACTTACATGGAAGTGGAAAACATTACAAAGGAAATTTGGAAGCATAACCTTACAATGAAACAAGCAACAAAAGATGATATGAAAAATATCCACCCCTATTCCCTTCACCAATAGCTCCTTATATAGGCATATTAGAAGCCTTAGGTACATCCCCCAATAATTAATTAACCCCCCAACAATTAATAGAGTCAAATGGAGGGTGAATAATCAAAAGGAAATTGATGTTTTGAATTTGACCCGGAAAACTGTCCAGATTCGTCCACCATATTGACGTGTGAATTCGCAATTGAAGAAAGCCGAATCCTGAGGGGTTGTAGAAGAGAAATATCTTCTTCCTTGTGTATTATAGAATCTCTCAAAATTTCAGGAAATATGGCTCATCTGTTTGGATGGTATGGTCGAAATGGTGGGACGGATATCTGTGCATTAGTGTCGAGTCCACCATTTAAATCTCAACTTCAGATCCCTTTATCATCATGAAAACATCAGAATTAGCTCCGGCCACAGTTGAATAAAATTATCCTCATATTTTTATCTGTCTACTGAATAAAGTTGAGCTTCATTGAGCTTGGTTTCTGGGCCCCACATTTGTTTGATTGGCCTTAGGCCCATTATGCTTTTTCCAGCAAGTTTCTGCCTTCAGGCGCAAAATTCTCCATCTTCCTTTGGGATTCATCCAGCGGACCTAAAAGATAAAATTTTACAAACAAAGTGATAAATCATATCCCAAAATTTCAAATTCATAAAGTGAATAAAATATTTTCAACAAAAATATGAATGATTGGGCCCAAATTTTCATTTTAAACATGAATTGCATTTTTGATGAGAAATGAAGTTCTATTTATGTAATGCACTAAAAACAATGTTTATGGAATTTGGAACAATGAATATAAAGATATTAAAAATTAATATTAGCCACTTTCAGTGACTAATCAGCCAACCACATGAGCAAAGCACATACCTCATTAAAAGTAGGAATTTCCCATTTTCCCTCTCAGGATTTACAATCTCTTACCATATTTTTAACCTCATTTCCTTTTCTAGTATCTTGAGAGACGAACCTAGAGAAAATATTTCTTCCATGTATCATTATCCCTTGAGTTTTAGTCATCTGAAGCCTCATTGGGTGTGAATCTATGCTCTAGGTGTGTCTACCACTCATATTTCCTTTATTTTTGGTATGAGTATGTTATAATTTTTATTTTACATCCTAATTCTACAAAACATATTTTTCAAGTAGATTATAATTTTTTTCTTTTATGGTTTTATGAGGTCAAATCAAGGGCTAATATTAAGCAAGCGTTCATCTATGATTTCATGGTAAGTTTTCTATAAGTTATATCTCATAGTCATGATGTTTATTAATGTGTATACAGTTGGGATTTTGTGACTTTGGGATGAAAATTTTAACCCTTTGTATAAAATGATAAAATGGGTGTGTAAATATCTTGTTGAACCTCTCATGATCACCATTATATCCGTTAATAATTATTAGACCAAGCCTAATGGGTCACTCAAGGGGTGTGTCACTTCTTATAAATGGAAATTCAGTTATTAATTGATGAATTGATATGTTTATGTGATTAAAATAACTAAAATTGTGTTTATCATGATAAAATGGAATAAGGGGTTGTTTTTATTAATATATAGAATTTAAATGAGTTGTAACATGTTAATGTTTAAATGTGATAAGTGATAAAATAGGAATTTCCACAAGAGTAAATGGTTTGAAAGGGGAAACTGATGGTAGTAATTATTCATCAATGATGTAATGGGATAGTTATTGAATTGAGTAAAGAGTTTAATGTGATGAAACATGGTAATGTGATAAATTAATTGGTGAACCCTTCTTCAAATGATTTTTTAAAAGTTCATAGATGATAAACCTTGTGATGAATGATAAATGGTGTGGTTGGGATATCAGAATGAGGCTCCACTTCATTGTGTTGGGCTATACTAATTCTCTATGAATAGTCGATGTATTATACGATTTATTATGTCAGACTAATGATCCAAAATCATAAGGTATATACATGAGACATATGCATGGAATGATGATCCATGTTACATTATTAAATTGATTTTATAAAATAATTCCCATGTGATGTAAAGTGTTATACCCTTTTGTGTATTGTTTAAAACTTTAGCGCAGGAGGAGGTGAGTTTAGTAGTTGGTTGTCCTTTTAGAACATTAGGGAGAAGATTTAATTAATATTTTAAATAAGAAAATATATTAGTTATCATAGTATCATTTATTATTCTTTCCACATATGATTAAACTTTTATTTGACAAGATATATTTTTAAACACCATTGGTGGTGGCCTATTATGTTGTAATCACACCCTGAATAGGCTTTAATTGGGTACCCAAGAATAATTTATGATTGCATGGCAATTTAAGTGAAAGGGACCTATTGTAGATGATTGATATGGGTTGGAGAATGGATGAGGGGACCATACATGGTGCAGGGACCCAACATGGGAGGTTTTGGTTTGTCTTCATTTTTATTTCAATTTCTATAGAGTAGTATTTAATGGAATGATATATTTTATTGTATTATTTTGTTAGTACTTCCCCTATTTGGGAATGTGCTATATGTTTCATTGGTATTCATTATTATTTCATGTTGATATCTATTTTGATTTTGGGGGTTGGATAAGCTTGGTAAATATGATATATTCTCCCCATATGTTACATTAGACCCTTGCTGCTAGTTGGAATCCTATGGAATACAAGGAGGCACACTTGAGGTCAAGTGGTGGAATTTCATAGAGAATTGGTTATTATGGCACCTAATCCAGGATGTTACAATGAGGGTTTTCATGAATGTTTCTAAAAAACAATATTAGTTTTTGAAAATAAATCTTGATAGTTAGGTGTGGGGTCGTTATTTCATAGATTAGTGAGTTATTGTTTGTGGTTTTAGAGCCTATAGATGTGATGGGATGCTTATAGTCATGGTGGATTATGATGTTTTTTAAAATAATAGGTTTCAAGGGATATAAATATGGGTTATAATGGGTCAAGATGATCAACCCACATGTTTCATGATACCTATTTGGTTCAATGATCAAGTATTGGTGTAAGGGAATCCATATGTTAGTGAGTGCACTATTGGCTGTTTGAGGGTGTGACTGTCACTATGGTTGTAATTTTTATTGGCCCATAGGACAACCTTACTAATGTGTCTTGATAAGATAACAATGAGTTTTTTTGTTAGAAATTAGGTATTATAGACATAGAAATTGCACAATTATAGAGAGAAAATATATTAAATATGCCATGTAGAACCTTGATCCAGAGAGTGCCCTATGTCCAGATGGATTCTCAAGATCCTTCAATAGGGCCACATGGGACGTCATGAAGATTGATATCACTTCGTCCATCCAAGATTTCATTTGAGGTTTAATCTTTCTAGGGTTGTGTGTGCCACCTCTATGGGGATTATTCAAAAAACAAGGAACCCCACCACAGTCAGGAAATACCGGCTGATGAGTTTATACAACTTTACATACAAAATTTTAGCTGGTCTCATTAATGCCCGTATCTTTTTCCATCTTCCCTGGTTGATCTCCAAGGAGAAACATGTATTTATACTGGGGTGATCAGTCAAAGGATCCATAATTATTTCCCAAGATATGATCAGATACCTCATCTTTAAAATGTGTGGAGAAAATGTGGCAATCAATATAGATATGAACAAATAATATGATCAGGTGGAGTGGGGCTTCATTAATAGGGTGTTGGAAGGTATGGGGTTCTCTATTTGGAACATTGATATCATATTCAGTTTCATATCCTCTTCAAGGATAGAAGTCACAATTATGGGTAAATCCTATAATTTCTCCAGTGCCAACCATGTCCTTAGACAAGGATATCCTATATCTTTGAGTCTCTTCACCATCTCCCATGATATCTTGAGATGTCTTATATAGAGAGGCTCTATGAGTGTAGCGATTCGGCCTTACCGAAGGTGCAGAGGGGGCTCGATCTATTTCACACCTCATGTTCACGGATGAAACCCTCCTTTTTATGAATTTGGGAAGCAGGTTGATAAGATATTTGAATGAGGTGTTGGATGAATATTTCTTCTGTAGTGTACAACTTGTTAACAAAGAAAAGAGAATTTTCTTCATTTCGAACAGGTGTTCTCCTAGCCAGATGTCAGCAGTCCATAATGGCCTCGCCATGAAACATGGAAGCTTCCCCATAAAGTTTTTGGGGAATCCTATATCCCCAGGAAGTTTAGGTATAATAGACATTGATTTCCTCACCATCAAGATAGTGAATTGTATACACAAATAGAAGAATATGTACCTTTCATTCAGGGGCCACATTACACTGATAAACAATCTTCTTCTTGCTAACCCTATTCGCACACTATATGCCATTAATGTACTGAAGGGAGTCATCACCACAGTTGATAAGATCCTGGCTAATTTTATATGGTACCCCAAAGATGGGGGAAAATGAAACCGGTCCTCATGGAATAGAATTTATATGTTGGCCAATGAAGATGGTATTACTGTTCGGAGTGTGGTGGATACCCTAGAGTGGATGAATGCTAAAATGGCCTGAGAAATCCTAGAACAAAGTACACTATGGGGAGAAATTATGAATACCTCCAAGAATAGAAATATTGAATCACTTGAGGGTCATATATATCCATTCAAGGGAATTATCTTCCCTCTTATTCTTGAACTTCAAACGCATGCACTTTGGATTCTAGGGAGGGGGAAATTTCATTCTATCATCATAACTGGGTAGGGGAAGTAATCGGTTTCTGGAGATGCTCTGCGTCCTTGATATCGTTCGGGGAAGCTAGAAGTCACCCATCCTTTATCAAAGTAGTGTTGGATGAGTATCAACAAAATTATTTCAATCTTACTGACATGTCCTTGAAAAATGATATATGTGTTTTCACTCCTTCTACCTCAAGGGCCTTAACATATCAGGACTTCGATAGCACACGAGGTCTCCATGAGCCTCCAACCAGCTAGAATAATTTATCATGGTGTAAATCCAAAACTGAAAAGTTAAACTTCTTACATTGGAGAATAAAAAACAATTCTCCCCCAATAGAAGATAAAATCAAACGATGTGGGATCCCATTGGTGTCTCGATGCTCATGTTGTAAATTCATCAAGGAGGAGAGTGTGAAAAAAAAGTTATTCATTATAGATTGGGAGTGTGTTTTTTGGATTTTCTTTTGGGAACTCACAGGTCTCCTCATCCCCGACACAGGTGATATCTCTTTAATGGAAAGTTGATTCCATGGTTCAGGAGACAGGGATCCTAATTAGATGGCCTGAATCTTGATCCTGAAGGCTGGATGCTGGAGTATATGAAAGTCCCAAAATAAGGAAAGGCATAGAGGGGTGATGGAAAAGGCCTAATCTATCATCATCGGGACTAAATATATCATCCTCCAAATGGATAATCTTTTTTATCAATTGTAAATAGGGTCCATCACTCCGAATTTGGTAGGTAATCTATCAAATTCCTCAGCTTGTTAATAATAACACTAGGGGATAATGGGTCTGATGGACCCCACCATCCAGGGGCCTAAAACTCAACCTAGACGCATCACACAACATGGGTATCCTTTGGTGTAGAGGGGTTGTGTGTGATTCCCAAGGGTTAGTGGTGTTGGATTTCTCTTCTAGGTTAGGCCAAGTGTCCTCCTTACAGGCCAAGGAAAAATATTTCCTTACATGACTCTATATGTGCCACCTTAAGAATGTTCGGGTTGAAGAGGCATAAACTGACTTCAAGATTCTTCATGATGTCCTACATGGATTTTTCCAACCTCCATGGTCCATCAAATAAATCATCAAAAAGTGAAAGATAGAGCTAAGTAATATCATCAAGGTGAGACACACGTGGAGAGAGGGGAACCAAGTCTTGTTCTATCTTCCTTCTTTTGAGGTTTTGGGCCCTGACCCAATAATCCATCATAAAGTGAGCTCCCTTAAATCCTAGGGTGTCAAGCTAGTTAAAGGGGATGCACTCAGTCTTCACTATTTTAGCTCAATCTAGGGACTTCTTCCCAAAGTGTGTTTCAATGCGTATTCTATTGTATCTCTTCATTACTTAATAAAAATTCAGAATAATGATGATGTCAGGACATGGGTTGTAGAGATCAGGTATTTTAGTTCTATGGGTGTAGTGATCATGATACTTCCATAGTGGGAAGTGTCTAATCAATCATAGATGAATGACCCTCGTATTGGTTAGGTCATGGGTGTAGTGATATTGGTTGGTAAATCATTGATATGACTGACACACCTATCTTGGGATGGTACATAAATCTATTTATATCCTATTTTGAATTAAGTCTAGTGGAAAACTATTGTTTTCTCTAGATAGGGGTGCTCAAAAACATATTGTCTCTTAATTTTAGAAAATGTGTTTCTTGGTTTGGTTGGTTTTGAAAATGAATTAAAAGAATATAAAAAATAGATTTAAATAAAAATATTAAAGGGTAAAGGTTTGAGGTTGGATATCCACTTTCAATTATTTAATAGAATGTAACATATTTTATATTTTTATAATTAACTATATAATGGAAGAATTAATAATATTTTTTTTATTTCACCCTAGGTGGAATGAATTTTCATTGGATAAACATAAAAAGAATCTCAACTTGGTCTACCCTCCTCCAATTTTGTAAAGTGATATA
Source organism: Viscum album (assembly GCA_963277665.1). NCBI lineage: Eukaryota > Viridiplantae > Streptophyta > Magnoliopsida > Santalales > Viscaceae > Viscum > Viscum album. The sequence goes on from OY728163.1 coordinate 591,565,319, forward strand.
GAAACCCAATTTTAGTTTAAATAGGGAAGTACCAATTTTTATTTGTGTATACTATTTCACCCAACAATATTCTACCACCTTTTCACACTATCCATCAATCACTGTGATTTTCAGCTTTCAGACTTGTTTATTCCATCATATGTAGATTAAGTTGAGTGGAGGTTGAAGAATGATATTTAATCAAGGAATTAAAAAATGAGCCGTAATAATTCAAAAAAAATTATATTCAATAATATAATCTATTTTAGAATATTGAGATTAGTTAATAAAATAAAGAGTTTTATTAATTCGAATTTAGAGACACAAGAATTACACATGGACCACCTTCCCTTCCCTAATCCTATAGGTATTACCCATACTTGTGAGAGTTATAAGTTGTGAACCAATAAGTTGAATGAATAATTATAGAATATAGAACATAAAATTATTAAAAATAATAAAAAATAATATCATCAATTATGCGGGGACACCCCCTCCTCCTTCTGCCCTGTTTCCTTCTTGTATATCCTTGGTCCCCTCCTTAAGTCTATGTATAAAATTCCAAGATCCTTTATCCTTTGAAATTATTACATCATTTATTCATTCTCACATTTTCTCTTAACATATGTAATTAATTATTCACCAAATCTGAAGTTCCTAAAAATTGAATGTTTCTATAGTTTCAACTGATTTCATAGTTCATGAGGCTGACTATTATTGGTTGGATAAATGATGAAGTGGAACTTCAGGGTTTTCTGGTGTATCACAAATGATCCTTATTATTTCCATAATCATCCTTATGAAGCTACAATTCAAGCTTACATAGGGGAATATCATCCTTATGGAGTTTGAAATTCCACAAAGGAATGAGTCTTATAGAGGCTCTTACCCTTTTGGGAGTTATCCTTTTGGGACTCACCCTTACAATATTTCATGCTTATATGATAATTATTCCTGATGAGAATAATTCTTACTCATACATTCATCCTTATAGAAATCATTTCTACATATAAGTTCATTCTTATATGTTAATCCATGCTTATAAAAATTAATAATTATGAAAATTCATGCTTATGGGGGAATCCATGCAAATTGACGGACATGGTTCACAAACCAAAAACCATCAAATATTTTTTTTAATCTTCGTGTATCATCTCATGAACTCCTCCAAATATGTCATATGAGTACATCATAATTATGAGTACTACTTTAAACGTCAATCTCCATTCATCATTCATATCTTCGATCATTCTTGAGAATGAATCCATAAAAAATCCTATAAAAATCACAAATTTCTTTAACATTTTCCTTATAAAGCATGAAATATTATGTAACACTCCATAATACAACAATTAAAAACAACAAGATAATGAATAATCAGTATCCATCCATTAATTTTACTCCAAAAAACAAGTAATTAAATTAAATTCCCATGTTTTTCATTTTAAACCGTATTCTCAAAATTTAATAAATTGGCATGTTAACTCCAAAATTATATAAAAATAAGTAAATCAATAAACATGAGGGAATAAAATTAATACAATTTTAATAAAATATAATGAATTTATCAACTCAATCAATTTTCCCATACATAAATATACCACTGGTGTACTAGTGATATTCAAATATTTCTCCTATAAACATTCAAAACACCATCCAATATGAGTTTCTTTTTTCAACACCATGATTATAAATCTTATCATGACTCCACAATGTCCATTGTTCCATTTTATTCATGAAGTAAATTCAGTTTTATACCACTTATTATATGCCCCCATGATAATTTTAACCCATATTACTAATTTGTTTCAATTAATACTCATGTATGGCTTTATATAAAACATTTTATCTTCCTATGTTCGTGCATATTTAACAATTATCTTGATGAATATATTCATCAACAGAAAAATAGTTAAGTACTTGTGAACATAATTAGGGTATATCAGGGTATTTCTATGACATTATTATATGGTGTATTCAATTTAGAGTATTATAATGCAGAAGAGGAGGTTCACCTTTATATTGAATCATTATTCATTAATTTTATCTTCCTTCCAGAATTTAATCCCTACTGCATTAATATTCAATTGATTCAAAATCAACCCTTTTAATTTTTATAATATATTCAATACCTTTGAAATTTTAGTAGTAAAAAATATATCTTATCTATATTTCCTTTAGATGATCCTATTTTTACCTTTGTTACCTTTGTTTTACTATTGAAGTCAAATAGGTACCTTCGAATATTCAGTAGACATGTGGTATGAATTTTCCCAAATTAAAAGATATTTTATTTTATTTTGATGTTTTCCAGGCCTATATTAAAAAGAATATATAAAACCTCCATTGAATTCAATATTATCAATAATTTCATTTCTTATTCACTCATTTGAAACAGTTTTATTGATTTTTTTAGATCAAGAATTCATTATTTATTTTGATTTATTATAGAAATTGGGGAGTTTTTCACTTCAAATCGGTTGTATAATTACATGTCCAACTTTTAATGACAACATATCATCCTACCATTATTCCCAATATGATTTTACTTAAGAAATATTAGTATAGATAACGAATCCCTTATGTTCAAGAAGATTCTTCAACAATGCTTGTTCAAGATCACCTTTTCACTCCCCCACACTAGAACTTATCCTAGATCATGCATCAATTTCTAGATAAAGGTATATAATGATACTTGGATTATAACAAGACTACTTAATATGGTTATTTAGGTATTATAAATGATACAAGGGTTAAATTTCAAGGTATTATAGAATAAATTTTCATTATAAAATATTATTTTAAAATCTAAATAATACCTCAATAATGTAAACAACAATGGTCTTAATACTCTGGTTTTGGCTGGATTATTAAGAAAATTCTATTTTTCAAGCATGGCTTGGTTCTCTTATGAAATAGGGAATTGTAAGAAGATGTAAAAGTAGGTTTAGAATCCTCATAAGTAAGTGAATTAAATATAGGTTAGTATGTCATGGAATAGGTTCAAAATATGTAATTTCCTTTATATTGAACTCAATGGGTTTTAACACACTCTAGAAATGAAAAAGAGACACACAAAAATTTAGATTGGACACATACATTTGAAAATACTAAACAAGAAGGTTCCCTCCCCACACTTAAATGATGTAGTATTTAAATTCATGCTTACATATTTGTAAAATGAATTATATTTAAATGGAATCACAATAACCATTTAATTTTCTAGGTTAGGTGCAACCTGACAGTTCTCATTGGTAGGTAGATTTGAAGAGTGTGATATTTTCCATTGGTATTTGGTGAATATTTCTATATAATTTATTCACCATATTACCATTAATAGTAAATGGGTTCTTATATACTTCTTTAAAAACCTACATAACACTAAATGTGTACAAATGAGTTAAAATAAAGGGTCCTTCCCATATATAATGATGTTTACCTTTCATTATATTGAGTCTGGAATTGTAATGAAGCATTTAGTCCATTAGATAAAAGTATTTTTGTTGAATTATATTGTCACAATCCACTATTATTTGATTCCTATAAATAATTTATTTCACAATATCTTGTATCTTTATTTATTTAAGCTCTTGGAGCTGTAATTATCTTTCTTTTCTATGAGATCCAAATTCATCTCCCTCACTTCCCAATATACCTTCTATTCTAGCTCTATAGGGAGGTGAAAAATATTCCCATAATTCAACCATTGTGGAATCATTATAATTTGGGTTTTATAATATTTCATGTATTCCCATTAGGCATCTTTCAACATTTGGATGAAATATTTTCTATCTGGTTTAACAGTTTTATCTATAATTCCATTAATCTCCATGATATAAAATTCAGATTGGACATTCTTTTTGGGATGATAGGGTGTTGATAACTTGTGATGCACTGTATAATTTCTCATAAATTCCTCCATGATCCAATTACATAATTGAGTACCTTGATCAAAAATTATGGCTATTGGAATTCCGAACCAATAAAAATATTAATTTTGACAAATGTACACATGACTTTAGCATCCTCAATTTTGGTGGCCTTAGCTTCCATACATTTTTAAACATAATCAATATCTAAAAATATGTAATAGGTTTCAAAGGATATTAGAATGGTTCTTAGGAATTATATTTCTAAAACAGAAAATATTCATTAAACTATTATAAGTTTTTGAGAAATTTCTTTTCTTTTTGAGATATTTCTAGTTAATTATCAATTCACATCTATTTTTAAAAATTAATGTTCTTCCAAAAAAAATTTAGGTAAATATAATCATAATTACAAGACTTTTTAGTAGTCCTTTGTGGTCTAAAGTGGGCTCTATAAGATAAAATGTGCCAAAAAATTAAGACTAGATTTTATCTCACTCTCAGGTAGCATCTACTTATGATTTAATCATTTAAAAGGTTCAATAAGTATCGATATTCCTAAATGTAATTCTTTTCTTAACACATGAGTATAACATTTTTGGGGGTTCAGATGAAATGAGATTTGATAAGTTACCAAAACATTGACAATATCTGTATACCAAGGGAGTTATCCTTGTACAAAGTATAACTGCTCTCTTGGATTGTGGTCATTCAATGTTTCTGTAAATATAATATCTTGTTTTTATATGTTGGGAAGCATGATTAGGTGATCAAAAAAAATCTTTTCTCAACACTATTCTTGTACATTATCTCTAAATCAAACTCATTAAGAAGAAGTATCCATCTCAACAGCCATGTTTTACCCTATTATTTCTTCACTAAATACCTAAGAGATAAATGATTTGGAAATATTATGACATTAGTTCCAAGAAATTAAGAACTGAATTTATCCAAATAAAACAAAATTTCTATGGATTCTTTTTTAATGGTTTTGTAATGAGTATAGTAAGTATCCAATGTTCTTGAAGAATAAGAGATAAGTTGAGTTTCTCCTACAATCATTTGGGACAAAAATACCCCCATAGTATGGCTTGAAACATTATAGAGTAGTTGAAAGGGTTATTCCCAGTTGAGTGGATACATTACTGGTAGTGTGATTATCCTAGTTTTTAATTAATAAAAATAATCACTAAAATCATTAAAAAATTAAGTCAAAAAATTTCAAAAGTATCCTAGAAAGTTGAAGAGAAACCTTATTTAAAACCTTTTTGAACCCTGTCACATCCAGACCTAACACTTCTCTTTTATTTTATTTAGTTTTTGTTATATTATATATTGTTATAGAGAAGGCTTAGGTTTTGGTAGTTGTAAGGAAAAAGTTTCTTTTTGGAGGATTCTATCTATTTCACAGTTAGCCCATAAGGTTAGGAGTAACCATCCCGTTCCCATTTGGTCCGGGTCGTCCATTTGATAGATCCGTTTTACATGGCATTCACGTGGTTTGTAAAACTTTGTGGTTGTAATGCCCTGACCCTAGTTTCCCAGAGTCGGTGCATTATTTTAATACATTGGCATGATTACAAGGAATCAAGCCCTAAAGGACCGATCAGTTTAGCAGTATTGGAAAAATAGATCACATACATGAATATTACATTTTCACTTTAAGACCTACAAAACAACATAAATAATATTTATGAATGCCATTATTCCCTTGACTTAACCCTGCATATCAATCACATTACACTTCTGGGAATCCTGGGAAAAATAAAACATAGAAAGGGGTGAGCTCAAATGCTCAGTAAGGGTAAACAATATAGTGCAAACTTTCAAAAATAAGCATAAACATTTAAGGAAATGTACAACTAAAACAAAAGCCTTTTAAACATGAACTTCAGCATAATATGGCAAAGATAAAATTAAATAATTCCATTTACTTATTCACATGGATATTCTACTAGTCGAATAATCACATGCAATATCAATAACCACTTTCATAACGATGGAATTCATAATGCCAGACTATCATAACCACATATCCAAGGCCTCGTGCCAAGACTAAAAATAATATTTTGTCACGGACTTGTTCCAAGACACTAGTTTGTCTCATGAGACCTACTGATGCATCGAGGAGCTATAGCGGGCTCCACCCGTCACTTATTAAGTCCAATGCATTACTCATATGAAAAGGTATAAACATAACATAAACCTTCGTATTAAAACTAGCATACAAAATGTCAATACATTACCCATAAACCATAAATGGTATAAAAATAACACATCCATAGTCAAACATATAAAAAAAACTTCAACAAAATATGGAATATTTGTATCATGATACATCAAATTCAAAACAAGTTTAAAATCCATTAAAGAATTTTGACATTGATGAAAATGATTTGAAAAACTCTTTTAGAGAAATACCCCTTTTTCATGAAAACATTAAAAAGTCACACAATTTATAAAATAAGTCATTTAAAGAAATTTTTTAATGAAAGTTTCTCATACCATTTTAAAACTTTTGAAAGGAATTATCATTTTAAAAAACATTGATGTTCATATAAATAAATCCTTAAAAACCATTTTGAGGAAATGGACATAAATGAGAAAGATTTAGAAGAATAAATATTTAAAACATTTGAAATGATGATTTAGTAAAAATTCCCTTAAAATAATCCCTTTTAAAACTCTTTCATAAAACATGTACATGGATATTAAATATTTCCCAGTAGATACATACGTAAAAACAACCTCAGAAAATAAAGAGATTATGAAATTAACCCTTACCAATTTGGTAACTTACGAAACAATCAACCCATGATAGAGGTATCATACAATGAATATGTAAATACACATAAATTTAATTTTATTACACTAAGAATATAATTATGGGCAGTACATACACCATACAAAAGGTAATAGTGGCAATATAGCATGAATCTCAAGGGAATAAAGAGTGAGATGAAAACCCCTTACCTTGTACTTTTCCTTGGTTGAGGGTAGGTTAAAATCCTGTATAATGGTGAAATAATTGTTATTAAATCATACAAGAATCATATATATTATTATGATATCATATATGATCTTTTAACATTTCTTTGTTAATAATATTTTAGAATTATCGTTGTTTCGGGTGTTAACTTACTCGTTTTCTTTTACATGTTTTGTTACGTAAGCCATGTTTGTCATTTATAGGTTGTATCTTATTCATATCCAGAATGATATCAAGTCCTTAAACATTATTTTTAAATCATAAAATGATAATTATACTTGAATGGATACGATGGAGAATGAATCTCATCGCGTTCGTGGAGACGGTAGTCCGTACGTACGCACGAGCGACAATATCATTCTATTGATATTAAAATAATATATAATTGGATGGTATATCATTTATACAGAATAATTATCATGTTATATTTATTATTTACATGAATTACAAAAAATTATTATACCCATCCAAATAATAATATATTGAATAACAATTACACCGCGACGTGGAGACGGTAAGTCGTACGTACACACATATGGTGACATGTCATTAAAAAGATGGATAGAATACTGAATATGGTTGTAACATATTTATAATAATATTAAAGTATATAGGAGATACTTGATTCATTATTTTAGAAAGGGAAGAACAAATAATGAAGAAGTGAAAGAAGAAAGGAACTTGAAAAAGGGTGGTGAAATCATTACCTCTTCTTTGGGTTCTTCTTTTTGATTTGATCAAAAGGGCTCCTTAGGTTGGATTTCTGATCAAACTAAGGCCTCTAGGTTGTATTTATAGAATTATATAGAGTATTTGGGAAGGGTTTGGCCGATCCAAAAGGCTCTGAAGGTGTGAATTAATGAGAAGGGGGAGTGACCTTTTATAAGAGGGGTTAGGGGCACCTTTAGAAAAGCTACAAATATTGATTTATAATAAATTTATATTCGGTTTATAATGGATCCAAATTGGATTAATTAGAGTTTAAGGTGGGGATAAGTCGAAAACCACTCAAACAATTGGATTTAGACAGGTTTGGGTTACTATATTAACCTTATCTTTATGTATTAACTCTTAGTAAATTAGTTTCACTTTTACAATGTCTCTTTGTATTTTTATATTATATGGTTAATAAACTTACTATATACATCCAAGAGACCCTCAAGTGGTGCATTGATGATACAACTATCATGATATAAGTCTCTTGGACTAAACTTATATTATTAAGAATTTAATATCAAATAATAATATAATATTTGTTTTAAAAACACTTTTATGTCAATTTTGACACTATTCAATTGTTGATTTTTGTAAAACTCATAACAGAATTATTAATTCTAAAAAAGTTACTTAAATCATTTATAACATGTCATATTGACATTGAAAATTAGTGTAATTCATAAAAGCTTCAAATTATATTTATTTGGGTATTTATAATATCAATTATTTTAATTTTTCACTATTATGGAAATTACTGCATCATCATTGTGTCATAAATAAATCATATTATTTAATGTCTAAAAATTATAAATAAAATTTAATTATGTAGTAAATCATTTTATCGTTATAATGAATATTTATAATCTAAATTCCAACATATATAAACCTATGTAAAAATTGTTTTTCTAAAAGATATATGCTTTTGTAATTTTTTGTATTTATTTTAACATAATTAAAATAAAGTGTCTCTATCACATACAAGTGGCTACATGGGGTCCCCAAATCTACCCAAATATTCCCATGGTCGGAAATGTATCCACAAATAAGGTTAGGAAATGTTTTAGGGTAATTTAGTATTATTATAATATTATTTTTAACCCTTTTTTACCAGATTTACCCTTTAACCATGGTAAATAAAATATTTACCGAAGTAATTAGTCAAAATGTATAAAAATAAAAGTTAAATATTTATAGAATTTGGACATCCTGATTCTAAATATGGAATCCATTTTTCCAAATTCAAAACACAGAAGTGGATGAAATTAATTTAAAATTAATTCCCGTTTTCAAAACAAAAAGCGTGTTTTTAAGATATAATAACTATCAAAAGATTGATACTTGTTTATGTCTGGTCTAATTGTGAAATTATGTCCAATGACCAAGATTATTTTAAATGGTAAAAATATATTCTAAATATACTTTAAAACCACTCAAATTCATAATTTATCACTATTAATTATTTTTATTAAAAAAGTTGTTTTTAATTAAAAGTTTGTAATTTTCACTATTCATCAAAATATAAAAGTTATCCGAAAGGTACCAAAATTTCACCCTAGGATAAATTCGATATTACGAATCCAAAAATGAAGTCCATTTTGAGATATAAAATTTATAAAATTTTAAAAAGAAGGTATTAATATTCATAACGACTATTTCGATTGGTTGTGGTGTGTGTTAGAACTCGAAGTTGCGTACAACACACGCTACTGTATTATTCAAAGAGAAGCGTATCGTGGAAGCTTGGGGTTTTACATTGTAAATTTTTGATTTCCCCATTAAAGAATAAATTTATTTAGTCAAATTGAATATATAAAAGTTTAAAATATTGGATTTAAAAAGGGTTCACTATAAAATGTTGGTAAAAGTGCATTTTTTGAAAAATACTTCTTTTATCTGAAAAAAATTAATCTCTTCTTAAATTGTGTCTCAGAAACTCATAATATGGATTCTAAAATAATAAGTATTATACATAGTTTAAAATTTAGTTAATACTATTCATAACCTCTTTTGAACGACTTGTTTGGAAAGTCATGGTGCTCTTGAACTCGGTGTTACGTGTAGTGCAAGTTATTGAATTATTTTGAATAAATAACACACTATGAAATCTTGGGGTGTTACATTCTCCCCTCCTTCAATAAATTGTGTCCTCATAATTTTAAATTATTCTTCTAAAATAAAAGGTTGAATATAGGAAATATCTTTGTGTGAAAACCCACATCAGAAATTTGGTTGATAAAATTTAGTCTTAATAAGAGGAAAAGAGAAATGAAAGGGTCACCACCAAATTATGATATCTATTCGGAGAACATTGGTGGAAATTTGAGATATATAATTGGGGGAAAAAGGTAAATATTTATAGGTAGTGATTGAGGTCATCAATCACAATCAAGTGTAAAATTGAGGGCCATAAATTCATCAATCTATAATGACTTAAAATACCATCGGTTCAACAAAACATAAGGTATTAGAATGACACGTTTTTGGTTTTAAGATTCCTTCAATAATGTATAATAATTTTTTTTATAGAATAAAAGGAGAAGAAAAATATATACTTGAAAAGTAGAGTTCCATCCTTTAACTAATTTCTACAACAAACTCATATTTCACTCAAAAAGATAATAGAACTTAAAAAATATATTCGATTTATCCTATTTGTTTGGGGTAAAAAAAATTTTATAATTCATATACTAGACCTTCTTAAAATAAACTACATTATTTAATCTAGGACATCTCATGGGACAGTGGTAGGTGACACACCCTTGTCTCCCTTCAGTTCTGAGTTCAAGTCTCGTGGCCTTGCCGAACGTGACGGGTTGCCGCCCGACCTCTGGGTTTTCCTTTTATGGAAATCCAAAATAATCCAAACTAGAACTATCAAAAATACTTCATACCAAAATTTATAAGGAAGGAAAACACAATGATGATCCTTTTTTCCGCGTAATAACATGTGAAAACCTTCATCACGTATTCTTTTAAAACACTGCAACATCCTGAATTACCATAAAACCTTATTGATTACATTCATGATCCCTTATTCCGTAAAGAATAATAGATATACTCCATCAATCCAAAAATGTTGTAAATCCCAACAATGATGGAATATACAAATCATTAATCAGTTTCATGGTAGTCAAGAATATCCAATATAATTTATCCAAATCAATCATGTATTATTCTAAAATCACTACCTCGGTATCAGAACCATATTATGGTCTATCTTTCTCTCAACCATATATTTTCCAAAACTTTAACCTGATATTGAGTCACTTTTCTTTGTTCCACACAATCTCAAGTCCTTAATGAAATAGTACTGCAATACAATCCTTATATACTCCATAATTATTATAAAAAGTACATTGTTGATACAACACTCAAATGACATAATCAACATAAGAACTCTAATAATTCCTCTTCATTTGTGGTAGTATCATAACTTGATTATTATCCAATAACATCATTTGCGGCATAGTCTGATGACTGGGACATAGGTTCGCATAGTGTCCAAACTCCTTGCAAATGAATCATTGTACATTTGAAACCATTTTCCTATCCTTGCAGTCACGTACTTTGTGCCCTTTTCCTCCTCACTTATAACAAACTCCCATTACTTTCAGGCAAGTTCCAGGGTATTTCTTCCCACAGTTATCACATATGGGAAAATTCTTCTTTTCCCTCATCCCTTTATCCATATTTCTCTCTTCCATCCTTTTCTTCTCTTGCTTCCCTTAAAAGCCAGAGGACCCAGTAAACTATTTACTTATCTTATCAACACATGATATTATTTCTTCATATGATGATAATACATGGGAGACTATTTCTATTATAAATTCTAGCTTAAGACCATGAATGATATGATTATTCTTTCTCTTTGGATCATGTGCATTGCAGGAGTTCTCATTCCATCTACTGGGCGGCATTTTTAAACAGTGGCATACACTAGATTAGTTTATGAATAACAATACCTAATCCCAAACTTGTAAAACACAAACATAAATTAAATAGTTTATGGATATAACACATAATCATAAAAATTTCTCCTTTGAGGATGTATATACTCATAAACCCTTAATAATGGTTTGTAAAGAAGATGAAAATTATCCTAATCATATCCCCCAGAAGTGTCGTAACCAAGAGTGCAGCAAGGCCCGTTGTCGTGCACCAGTTCCTGTTCGAGTCTAGCTCAAAGCGGTGTTTTAGGGTTTTACCCCTCGGTACATCTGTGCCAGAGCCGCCTCTACCTGCTTGTATCCAGACAGGGATGTATTGCTCAGAAAACTCACAAAATCTCTACAATACCAAAATTCTAGGAAGTTCTTCTATACTAGTCCTCAAAGTCTATCTTAGGGTTATGTTCTCTAATCAGAGTTTATCTAAATCTAGTTTCTAAGGTTATTGCTAAACTTCCTTTGATACCAACTGTAACGCCGCGATCCCAGTTACCCAGAGTCAGTGCATTATTTTAATACATTGGCATGATTACAAGGAATCAAGTCCCGAAGGACCGATCAGTTTAGTAGTCTTGAAAAAATAGATCACATACTAGAATATTACATTTTCACTTTAAGACGTAGAAAACAACATAAATATTCTGTATTAACGCCATTATTCCCTTGGCCTAACCCTGCATATCAATCACATTACACTTCTGGTAATCCTGGGAAAAATAAAACATAGAAAGGGGTGAGGTCAAATACCCAGCAAGGGTAAGCAATACAGCATAAACTTTTAAAAATAAGCATAAACATTTATAGAAATGTATAACTAAAACAAAATCCTTTTAAACATGAACGTCAACATAATATGGCAAAGATAAAATGAAATAATTCCATTTACTTATTCACATGGATATTCTACTAGTCGAATAATCACATGAAATATCAATAACCACTTTCATAATGATGGAATGCATAATGCCAGACTATCCTAACCACATATCCAAGGCCTCATGCCAAGACTATAAATAAGATTTTGTCAAGGCCTTGTGCCAAGACACTAGTTTGTCTCATGAGACGTACTGATGCATCGAGGAGCTATAGCGGGCTCCACCCGTCACTTATTAATTCCAATGTATTCCTCATATGAAAAGGTATAAAAATAACATTAACCTTCGTATTAAAACTAGCATACAAAATGTCAATACTTTACCCATAAACCATGAATGGTATAAAAATAACACATCTATAGTCAAACATATCAAAAAAAAACTACAACAAAATATGTAAGATTTGTATTATGATAAATCAACTTCAAAACAAGTTTAAAATCCATTAAAGAATTTTGACATGGATGAAAATGATTTGTAAAACTCTTTGAGAGAAATACCCCTTTTTCATGAAAACATTAAAAAGTCACAAAATTTGTAAAAGAAGTCATTTAAAGTCATTTTTGAATCAAAGTGTCCCATACCACTTTGAAACTTTTGAAAGGAATTATCATTTTAAAAAACATTCATGTTCATTTAAATAAATCCTTAAAAACCATTTTGAATACATGAACATAAATGAGAAAGATTTAAAAGAATAAATATTTAAAACATTTGAAATTATGTTTTAGTAAAAATTACCTTAAAATAATCCCTTTTAAAACTCTTTCATAAAACATGTACATGGATATTAAATATTTCCCAGTAGATACATACGTAAAAACAACCTCGGATAACAAAGAGATTGTGAAATTAACCCTTACCAATTTGGTAACTTACGAAACATACAACCCATGAAAGAGGTATCATATAATGAATATGTAAATAACCATAAATTAAATTTTATTACACAAAGAATATAATTATGGGCAGTACATACACCATACAAAATGTAATAGTGGCAATATGGCATGAATCTCACGGGAATAAGGAGTGAGATGAAAACCCCTTACCTTGTACTTTTCCTTGGTTGAGGGTAGGTTAACCTCCTGTATAATGGTGAAATAATTGTTATTAAATTATACAAGAATCATATATATTTATATGATATCATATATGATCTTTTAACATTGCTTTGTTAATAATATTTTAGAATTATTGTCGTTTCGGGTGTTAACTTTCTCATTTTATTTTATATGTTTTGTTACGTAAGACATGTTTGTCATGGATAGGTTGTATCTTATTCATATCCAGAATGGTATCGAGTCCTTAAACATTATTTATAAATCATCAAATTATAATTATACTTGAATGGATACGATGGAGAATGAATCTCATCGCGGTCGTAGAGACGGTAGTCCGTACGTACACATGAGAGAAAATATCATTCTTTTGATATTAAAATAATATATAATTGGATGGTATATCATATATACAGAATAATTATCATGTTATATTTATTATTTACATGAATTAAAAATCATTATTATACCCATCCAAATAATAATATATTGAATAACAATTACACCGCGATGTGGAGACGGTAAGCTGTACGTACGCACGTATGGTGACATGTCATTCAAAGGATGGATAGAATACTGAATATGGTTGTACCATATTTATAATAATATTACAGTATATAGGAGATACTAGATTAATTATTTTATAATGGGAATAACAAAGAAATAAGAAGTGGAAGAAGAAAGGAACTTAAAAAAGGGTGGTGAAATCATTACCTCTTCTTCGGGTTCTTCCTTTTGATTTGATCCAAAGGGCTCATTAGGATGGATTTATGATCAAACTAAAGCCTCTAGGTTGTAGTGAGGGATTTTGATAGAGTATTTGGTCAGGGGGTGGACAAACCAAATGGCTTTTAAGGTGTGAATTAATGAGAAGGGGGAGTTCCCTTTTATAAGAGGGGTTATGGGCACCTTTGGAAAAGCTAGAAATATGAATTTATAATAAATTTATATTCGGTTTATAATGGATCCAAATAGGATTATTTAAAGGTTAAAGTGGGGATAGGTCTAAAAACACTCAAAAAATATGATTTAGACAGGTTTGGGTTACTATATTAACCTTATCTTTATGTATTAACTCTTAGTTAATTAGTTTCACTTTTACAATGTCTCTTTGAATTTTTATATTATATGGTTAACAAACTTACTATATTCATCCAAAAGTCCCCCAAGTGGTACATTAATGATACAACTATCATGATATAAGTCTCTTGGATGAGCCTTAGATTTTTAGGAATTTAATATCAAATAATAATATAATATTTTGTTTAAAAACTCTTCTATGTCAATTTTGACACTATTCAATAGTTGATTTTTTTAAAACTCATAACAGATTTATTACTTCGAAAGATGTTACTTAAATCATTTATAACATGTCATATTATCCTAGAAAATTATTTTAATTCATAAAAAGTTTCAAATTATATTTATTTGGGTATTTATAATATCAATTATTTTCATTTTTCACTATTATGGTAATTACTGCATCATCATTGTGTCATAAATAAATAAAATTATTTAATGTCTAAAAATTATAAATAAAATATCATTATGTCAGAAATAGTTTTAGTTTTATCATGAATATTTATTTTCTAAATTAAAACATATATAACCCTATGTAAAAAATTGTTTTTCTAAAAGATATAAGCTTGTGTCATTTTTGTATTTATTTTAACTTAATTAAAATAAAGTGTGTCTATCCCATACAAGTGGCTCCATGGGGTCCCAAAATCGACCCAAAGATGCCAATGGTCGGACATGTGTCCACCAATAAATTTAGGACACGTTTTAGGCTAATTTAGTATTATTATAATATTATTTTTTATCCCTTATTTACCAGATTTACCCTTTGACCATGGTAAATAAAATATTTGCCGAAGTAATTATTCAAAATGTCTAAAAATAAAACTTACCTATTTACACAATTTGAACATCCTGATTCCAAATATGGAATCCATTTTTCCAAATTGAAAACACAGAAGTGGCAGAAATGAATTTAAAATTTATTCCCGCTGTCAAAACAAAAAAGCATGTTTTTAAGATATAATAACTATCAAAAGATTGATACTTGTTTATATCCAGTTTAATTGTGAAATTATTTCCAATGACCAAGATTGTACTAAATGGTAAAAATATATTCTAAATATACTTTAAAACCACTCAAATTTCAAATTTATCACTATTAATAATTTTGATTAAAAAAGTTGTTTTTAATTAAAATTTTGTAATTTTCACTATTCATCAAAATATAAAAGTTATCTGAAAGGTACCAAAATTTCGTCCTAGGATAAATTCGATATTACGAATCCAAAAATTAAGTCCATTTTGAGAGATAAAATTTATAAAATTTTTAAAAGTAGGTATTACTATTCATAATGACTAGTTCGATTTGTTGTGGTGTGTGTTAGAACTTGAAGTTGCGTACAACACACGCTACTGTATTATTCAAAGAGAAGAATATCGTGGAAGCTTGGGGTTTTACATTGTAAATTATTGATGTCCCCATTAAATAATAAATTTATTTAGTCAAATTGAATATATAAAAGTTTAAAATATTGGATTTAAAAAGGGTTCACTATTAAAAGTTGGTAAAAGTGCATTTTTTTAAAAATACGTCTTTTATCTGAAAAAATGAATTTGTTCTTAAATTATGTCTAAGAAACTCATAATATGGATTCTAAAATTATAAGGATTATATAAAATTTAAAATTTAGTTAATACTATTCATAACCTCTTTTGAACGGCTTGTTTGGTAAGTCATGGTACGCTTGAACTCAGTGTTGCGTGTAGTGAAAGTTATTGAATTATTTTGAAGAAATAACACACTATGAAATCTTGGGGTGTTAAAGTGGTGCTATTAAGGAAGACATAAAGGGCTTGGGCATGTCTCGAGTAAGTCCCATAGTTTGATTGAGCCATGCAGCCTCGTAACTGAAACCATGTGAAGGGGATCCTAGAAAAAGTAGTGTCCATCATACAATTAGAGAACAATTTGGTAAACCAAGCCCAAACTGTGTGGGTTCCCCAATATTTTAAAATTTTGGTTTTTCTTTTTTTTCTTCCCCAACCTATCTTACCCTTAAGAGGGTTTTTATTTTCCCCCTACTCCTTCTTAGTCTCACACAACGCCACCCCATCCTCTCCTTTCTAGCCACACCAGCCACCCCCCTCTTGGTTCCCTCCTTTTTCACAATGATCTCTTTAGAGATATTAGGGTTTTGTGGTATTTTATTCAAGGTACACACTCAATCTAAATCCCCCTTTCTTTATTTAGTGTTTTGCCTCTCCCCATTTCCCTATCATATTTTACTGAACACTAGGTTATGGTCTGACCAAATTTTTGGATCTTTCTTCTATTATTAGGGAATTCAATGGGTCTCTTAGGTCGGATTTGGGCATGTTTCTGCATTCACCACTAAAGAAAAATCATTTCATACCCTTTTGATTCACCTACCCCAATTTGAGGTTGGTTTGTTCTACCATTTTGTTTTTTTATAATTATTGTTGGGTTATTTTGGTTGTTTTTGGGTTCTTAGTATTTCTATAGTGCATCTTGTTCTTCCTTGAAATGGTTTCAAGATTTTAGAGTTGAAGAATAATTACATGTGTATGAATGGGTAAGGCATATATATATACCCTCTTTGTACATCTTCCATCATGATAAAGGGAATATGGACAATGTAGCTGGGGGTATTTATATATGTGTGTGTGTTTAAATGCATGTTCATGTAGGTGTAAATTGTTTTTAAAGATATATTTCATTAAAATAACCTCGAGTTTAAGGTATGTTCCCCTTTTCCTGGCCTTTAAATTTAAAGAGTCCTTGATTTCTTGGCCATCACACCATGTTTTTAATCTAATTAGAGATATATAATTCTTATAATAATTATTTGGTGTGAAATAGGGAGAACTCATCATTGAATAAAATTGTATGAAATTGTTCTATTACTGTTTGTATACTATTTTTTTGTTAAAAATATTGATTTTCCCTATAAATGAGTTTATATTTCTTTGTTTTAAATTTGGGTTTAGAAAAGGCTTTATAAATTTAATTTTGATTCATAAGTGATGTGATTGGTTTCGAAAAATTATAAAAAATGAGTTTTGAAAAGCTAAATACAACCAACACTTGATTTATCACTTATTGAAGTAAAATTGGAAATTTAAAAATGATCTGGCTTTCCAAACTTTTGTTGTGAAATATGTTAAATGATTTTTTTAAATTTTCCAATGATATTTGATGTGGATTTTAAAATGGTAGTATTTTTATTTCAAATAACGAGGAACAGTTCGTAACTTTTGTGTTTTTCTTGAAAGAGAAGGCACCTCCATAGATACTCTCCATTTTAGGGTAAATTCAAATGAATTGTGTAAGGATGCATGATTATTATGAATGATGGAATCCTTTATATATGTGTCATGTTTTCATGGATTCCTCACATCCCACTTTTCTTTTGGCCATGGGATCCTAGGCATCATGGTGTAAGTCGAGACTCTAATTTTATCTATGTCCTCATTAGAGGAACTCGATCCCCTTGGTAGAGATAGGCCTAGAGGCTGTGCCACCAATGAGGATGATGTGGAGCTTCTAGGTTGGTCACCAACTTCAGAGTTTCATCATACACCCAAATAAGGATCCAAACAGAGTATGTTTGGCATCTCTTCATTCGATGTCTAGGTACATCACATGATAATAGTTACTTATGCATTTCAATTTCCTCTTGTTCTTAAATATTTGCATAAAATCACTTATAATATTATTCTTTTTATTAAAATATTTATTTATTTCATGTCACTTTTCACAAAGGGGATTTTGGAACCTCATTTTATTTATAAACTATTTTTGAAAGAGAAAGGAAATCGCTTCTTGAAATTACTAATTTGTTACTTATCTTAAAGGGGAAAATAAATACTTATCTTAATATACATATTTCAAACTAGTAGTAGATGAGTATTTTATTTAGAGTTAAGCCATAGGGTATAGTTTGTTCATGCATGCCGACTAAGTTTTAATACTAACACTTATAAATTTATCTTTTTTAACTATTGGTACTATTTCCAACTCCAAATCGGTCTCCATAGATCGAAGTTAGTTTAGAAGTTCGTGGGGAACCGTACTGTCATATAGTGGTATGTGCAGTTTTACTTCTTTCAGGTTCTAGTGTCAATTTTTATTATTTTGTTTATATTAATTTATTTGTCTACTGTTTTGGGGAAAAATCATTCCCAATGATTTTATATTGATTCTCAAAACTGGTTTCCTGTTTAGGAGGATCAGGAAAATCTCTTAGGACTTGTCATGGGCTGTTTCGGGTGACTGGTTAGGTGTTGAACCAAGTAGATTTATGAAAAAATGGTATCAGGGTAGACCCTTTTTATTCAGGGTGTTAGGTAGATCATAGATAAGATTGTTGGGGATTAAGAGGTAGGTCATGAGTTGGTGACTAATCACCACTACTCATGATGATATATGATTCACCAGGGGTATTTGTGTTTTGAGTCTCTATTTCTGATTTTGGGTTAATATTGTTGGCGTTTATTGAGTTAGATGAGCTTGTGTGCATTGGGGGATGACCGTGGAAGTCATATAGTGCTACCTAGTGAGATTACCCTGTGTAAAAAACCATGTGATGTCCTTGTGAATAGTTCAGTATGCATGTAGTGTTTAGTGAATACTTAGTGCATGGTCTGCTAAACCACATGGAGGTAGTATGAATGACCAATAGTTCATAGTTTTATTTATTTTGGTATGGGTGATGCTTTTTTCTGAATATGGTATGTTTGAGTTTGTTTTAAAAGGAAAATAATTTTTGAAAATGGTTTTCCAAGTGAACAAATGGGGTTTAAAAGGGGAGATGCTTATTTTCTAAAGGGATTTTATTTTTTAAAGGATTAATGGAGAATTACTTAAATATTGAATTATTTTATAAAATTTTAAATGATAAATAAATTTAAAATGATTGGTTTTGATTGTAAAATGATATATTTAAACCATGGTATTTCCTATGAACACTCACAGATATGTCTGTGTGTGTGGAAAGTGAATAGTGGTACATATGTATAGATAATATAAGAGGAAGTGGGATGCACACCTATGTGAAATTTCATAGGATGTAGTGAGTGACTATTTAAAATCAAAACTTTTTCATAGTTTTTCCAAAGTGGATTTTGAAAAGAAAAATGATTTCCATTAAAAAATGAGATTATTTTGTAATAGTATTGGTGGGTTTAAAGGGAAAAGTGAGGTGGTGTTTCTAATTTTATATTGGATGTCATGAAATGATTTTCGAATTGGGAAAATGGTTTTCAATTTGAAATAGAAAATAATGATTTTGAAAAAGATTTCTTAGTTTGTTTTGTGATGTTGTAATGGTTTTATTTTTGTTGAGATCTGATTTGTTTTTGATTTGGTTTTGTGATGTGTTAGTTTATGAGATTATTATTTGGTTTAAAATGATCATTGGTCATGTTCTAGATTGATGTTTATTTTTTTTATTCTTTGTGTTGTTTAGAGTATGCCGCCCAGAAATACCCAAAAGGTTTCTAAGGACTCTCTTCCAGTTTTCGGCCCTACCCAGACTCTTAGTGGAGTGGTAGAGATAATATATTATTCATCAATGACTATTTTATATATTCATTGAATATCATTATAGGTTGTTCAGTGACTTGGGGAAGTTGAGAGTGTATTTATGTTTTTGGGAACTCTGGAGGTCGTGAGAGTTAGAATTGTCATGGATATGTTTAGAGGACTAGGACTGGACCAGTGGAAGGTGTTCATTCCATTATCATTGCAAGATGGGATGTCTTGGTTGATCTTCAAGAACACATTCATCTAGTGGTTTATTATTGAGTAAGTTTAGGTGAAGAAGGTTCCAAATATCGTGGATGCTTGACAAGGTCAAATGATGATGAAGGGGTATGCTAACCATTTCGATGAACTAGTTTATTTTTCTCTAAACATATCATCGAATGATTAGTTGGAAGCTCCTCTTTTTGTGTAAGGTCTTCATCCATGGTTTATGGATTACATTATTTAATCTGGGAATGTATTTTAGGGAATCTTGTGGCACTTGATGCTCCGATTTCTTTTGATTCTCCAAGAGTTTTTCCATCCGGTGATGAGCATGAACCAGAGGAACCTGTTTCGAAAAAATATCCTAGTAATTGTCTGTATTTAATATCTAGGTCCACTCACTCATTTTTTTAGTATAGTCAAATTTGGAACTATAAGTCATCTTAATGTAATCTTGGAAAGGATTTTTGGTCATGTTTCCATGAAAGAGTTATATAAACATTGTTTGTAGAAGAGGAAGCCTATTTTAGAGGCTGTAATTTCCCAAATGTGAGGCAAAAGATGCTTCAAGACATTAAACCTAAATTTATATGTCATAGAGTGAATATCATCATACAGTTTAGGAGTTTATAGATGTGAGGGATGTACACACAACATGTTTTATACAACATCATAGTGGTGATCATTAATTGTTTTTACCATATTGTGTTTTTCTATCATTGGGAGCCTTCTGTTTTTATTATCTTAGGGGACTCATTCCTAAAAAATATATGACTGTGCGTCGTGGAATATATGTTCTTAAATGGCCAGTCTTCCTTTGTACCAGTCATATTCTTTGATTGGTACTCAATTTGATTTTGCCTGTGTCTTGGGAAATTATGAATTGTGTCATGTCTATGTTACCTATTTGAGTTTCTATGGTTGAACCCTTTTTGTGTTGGTGGATGGTTTCATTGAGAACTCCTCTTAGTTCAGAAATTGTTCTAATAAGTTCCTTAATGGTTGAGAAAACCCTCTCTTTCCCCTTGTATATCTCCTTATTGTTTTCTCTAGAGTTGGTCGAGAGTGAATTGTGGAGTTGAAAGGTCAAACTAAGTTTCTTTGTTTCATTTGGTCTTGATTAGTTTTGAGTCATCCTTTTTTTTACATTTTAATTGGTGACATTCTAGGGGAAAAGAGTGTCAATGGAGGGGATACTTATTACACCCCAACCTGACACTTCTATTTTTTTGTTCTCATTATGTATTGTTCATGAAAGATATTGATTTCTAGTAGTTGTTGGAATGGAGTTTCGTTTTTGAGGATTTTAGTTGTTTCATGGTTAGGACTCCCATTTAGGAGTAATCGTTTAGAGCCCATGTGGTTAGGGTATATCATTTGATAGATCAATATTTTATGGCTTCTGTATGGTTTTTTCAAACCATGTTGTACCCGTTAGGAAGCCGTGTGGGGTTTGGGTGTGTTTGGATTTTGGTGCATGATCTAATTGAATTCTAAGGCATCATATGGGATACAGTATTAGGGGGTTCCTATCCTATGTAGTGGCCAATGAACAGTTGAAACACATTTTGGTAAACTATGTGAAAACTATGGGGGTGGCTGATGATTTTAACATTTTGGTCCTTTTTTACTTTCCTTTCCTATTTTAACCTTTAGAGGGGTTTTCTTTTTTCTCTCCTATTCCTCAATCTCGTGAAATTTTATCCCTTCCTTTCCTCTATAAAAGTGTGCACTACCCCCTCTAGGATCCCACTTTTTCATGATGATCTCGTTATATTTATTGGGGTTTTGTTGTCAATTCTTCTAGGTTAGCACTGTGGATCCCTCCTCTTTTCTTGATTCAGAATTTTCCCTTTCCCTATCACGCCATGAAATTAGAACAAACATTGGTTTATGGTTTTACCCAATTTTTGGATCTTTCTTCTATTGTTAGCTCATTCAATGGGTCTCTCGAGTCGGCTTCCGACATGTTTTGGAATCCACCATTGAAGATGAAGCATTTCAAACCCTTTGGGTTAACCCGCCACTATTTTAGGTTGTTTTACTCTACCATCTTAGGGTTTTCATATTTTTGGGTTATTTTGGTAATTTTTGGGTCCCAATTATTTTTTAGTGCATCTTGCTCATCCTTGAAGTTGTTTCTGACTGCCAAAGTTGAAGGAGACTTACATGTGTATGCATGGGTAAGGAATATATATATATATATGACCTCTTTGTACATATTCTCTTATAGAGATGGGAATATGTACAATTTATCGAGTGGTATTTATATATATATGTACAAATTCATATGCATGTAGGCATAAAGTGTGGTTATAGGTTGTATTCATCAAAAGGTCCTTGAGTTTATGGAATGTTTCTCGTATGCCTAGCATTTAAATTTAATGAATCAGTGATTTCATGACCATATTTACATGTTTTTATAATAATTAGATATTTATAATTCTTAGAATAATTATTTTATGTGAAATGAGCAGAAATTTTCTTTGAATAAAATTGTATGAAATTGTTTTATTAAACTTCATACACTATTTGTTTGTTAAAATTCTTGGATGGAACTATAAATGTTTTTGGATATTTTTTGGTAATTGGGGGTTACAAAAGAGTTTTTAAATTTATTTATATTCATAAGTGATGATCTTGGTTTAGATAAACTATAAGAAATGTGTTTTGAAAAGTTAAATAAACATAATTCTTTATTTATCTCCTATTAAAGTGATCTTGTAAATTTGAAAGTGATTTGGCCATCCGCCCGATTATCAAAAAATGGTTAAATGATTTCTTTGATATTACAATGAGCTATAAAGTGTCTTTAAATTTATAAAAGTTATTATTTCAAATAATGTGTCGTGTATGGTACCTTTTGTTTTATTATTTAAAGAGCATGTGCCTCCATGGATACTCTCTATTTTAGGGAGAATTCATATGGATTTTGATGGGATGTTGGATTAGAATGAATGATGGATTCCTTGATATTGGTGTCATGTTTTCATGGATTCCTCACCTCCCACTTTTCATATAGTTATGGGATACTATGATTCTTTTTGAGATTCGAGAGACTATTCATATATATGTTCTAATTAGATAGACTAGATCCCCTTTTTTGAGATAGACCTTGTGTGTTTTTCCCACTGATAAGGCTAGTGTGGGGCATCTGAGTTGGTCATTGACTATAGAGTTGAATCATACACTAGAAGATGGATCCAAATTGAGTACATATGGGGTATCTTAGATTAGTGTATAAGTACATCCCATGATGATAGTTACTTATGAATTATCATTTCCTATTTTTCTAAAATGTTTTCATTCAATCACTTAAACTGCTATGCTTTCTAGAAAAATATTTTTTTCTTTTCATGTCACTTTTCACATAGGGGATTTTTTAATGTTATTTTATTTGTATACTATTTTTTAAATAGAAATGAAAATTGTTCTTGAAATTATAAATCTGTTACTCATATTAAAAAGGGAATGAAATCATTATCTTAATAAATGTATTTCAAAGTAGTAGTATTTGAATCTTTTATTTAATGGTAAGGAAAATGGAATAGTTTTTTCAATCATACGTACTATTTTTTAATATTCACACCTATGTAGTTATATATTTTTTAGCTTCTGGTACTAATTCTATCTCAAACATAGTTTTTATGGAGTGACCTTATTTTGGTGGTTGGTGGTGACCTGTAGGGTCATGTAGAGGTATATACAGTTTTATATCATTATGATTCTAGTGTTTTTTTAATTTTTCTAGTTTATATTCATTTATTTGTCTTATATTTCCTAGGATAAATAATTACTAATTTTTTTATCTTGATCCCTAACACTAGTTTCCAGTTTTGGAGGAATTGGAACACCTCTCGAGACTTGTCATGGGTCATCTCGAGTTACCTCTTTGGGGTTTAACCAAGTTGGTTCATGACACCCCTATAAAATCCATTATATCCTTAAAAAGGTCAGACAAGTTTCAAACATGTTGGAAAACGTAATGAATTTATCACTTCAATTTTGGACGTATCCTCCTCAATTAATATTTTTGAAATAAAATTCACATGGACTATTCCTCTTTCAAATATTAAGTGAAACTTTTCAAAATTTAAATCATTGTTTTATTTAATTAATTTTTTCAAAATTATACCCAAATTTCTCAGATAATAATCAAATGAATTACCAAAAATAGTGAATTCATCCAAAAAAACAATCATACAATTTTTAATGTAGTTTGAAAAGGTACTTATCATGCACCTCTGAAATGTAACTGGGGAATTTAATAATCCCAATGGAATCCTTTTATAGGAAAAGGTTCCAAATGGTTATGTAAATGTGGTATTCCCTTTATCTTCATGTTTAATATGAACCTAAAAGTAACCTAAAATCCATCCATGAAGAAATAATGAGTTGTTATACCAAATTTTATAATATTAGGTGAATAAAGGTAATGAGTAATTGATCATTTCTAGTTACTTGATTCAAATTCATATAATCAAAACCTAATATATATCTATTCTGAATTTTGACATATATAAATTCATTTTTTATCTCATAACTATGGTTAGTCTATTTTTTATGAAATATGTGAATGGGTTTATCAAATTTTTAATCAGATATGGGATTGATTATTCTTAGTTTTAATAACTTATCTATCTCCTTTTAACTACCATCATCATGGTTGGATCCATCATTCTTTGGAGTGGACAAAATGGTTTAGAATTTTCATTAAGAAGAATTATGTTTATGTATATTTTAGGATAAATTCCAAGAAAATATCCAAGACTTTAGAATATTAATTTCACATTTTCCTTTAAAATTTTAATCAAATTTAACCATTAATGTGAAGAATGTTTGTAAACAACAATTATTGATAACTTATCCCCTTCAATGAAGTACAAATAAATAAGATTATTTGGTAGTGGTTTTAATTCCAAAATTAAGGTAATGTCATAACAATGATATAGGACTCTAGTTAATCACATTCAATGTTAGAATTTCTAATAGAAAAGACAAAAAATCCCCTTCTTCATTATGGAAAAAATAATCAAATCTAATAATGATTCCAGAATTTACATGATCTTCCAATCTGTAAATATATTTTCTATATTTCTAAAATTCCTAAATTTCCTTAGAATTTTCAATCAATAATTATTTCCATATAGCTAATATTTCAGGATATATACCTGGTTCTTCATTGGGATCAACATCCTTAATGTTTGATTGTGTAATAAGTTTATGATCCTCTAGAGGGAACTTCATGTTGTGAAATATATTTAAGTAAACTGTGTAGTATTCAAACTATATTTTGAGATTTCCTTCATACAATTTGATGATGGTATTTAATTTCTTCAAGAAGTGTCTCTGAAAAACTTTTGTCTATTGTTCTAGGATTTTATAATCCTTCACGCTATGTACATATAAATCATCAATTAGGATGATCAATATTTTCATTCTATGTCAGAAATACTCCAATAATCCTATTAGAAAAGTTGTAGATATAATTTATAGTTATATAACTAGTTATGTGGGATTTAATTCTCATATATATTAATTATTGAACACAACGTGAGGCATTATATTTATATATACCTAAATGACACAAAAAACCTAAAAAAATGTTCCCTTTGTGGAAGGGATCGAAAATACTCCAAGGTCTTGAAATTTTGTGGGTAAATGTGGTTTAATATATGTTGATACACTACCTCCTAAATTAGTTTTGTAATTACCTTGGGGATTTATTTTGTTAGGGAATAGTTCCTTAAGTAATGTATCATACTTTAAAATATTCTTAAAAGCCTATATATAAGGAATGTTTATCTCAAATTTCTATAATGTTTCTAGAATTTCTATTTTTTATTTCCTCCACTTGGATATTCAAAGATTGGATCACCCATGATGGGAATGGGAGTGGGGGATCATTATCCCCATTTTGTGGATTTTTAAAATATGTTTCTTATTTCCTTGTCTTTATGTAACATACAAAAATTTATAAACCTAGGAATGGTAGTAATATTAAATTATTGGTGAAAAATAAAATAGTTCCCTTAGGATCCAGTAAATTTACAGTTTTGAAAGACTAGATGCATACATATATAAATTATAATTAATTATATAAGAAACAATATGAACATATTGTGATAAAATTATTTTCCCTTCTATCATATTCATGGAAATTATAGGTAGTCCCCCTCTAAGTTTCCTGGGGAAATGAAAAAAATAAGGTTGATATCAGATGATCAGTAAGAAGAAGCATAAAATAGAATCTATCATAACATAAAAATGAAATAAGTGATATGGAAGAATAAATAAACAATATGAATCCATCATCAAGCATATGAGCCTCTGCCCGGTTGGTGAGAATTCCTTGAGTGTATCAAGGCAACCCAAGATCAAATCCCATTGGAAGCATAATATCTGGGGACTGTAGCAGTACTGTAGTAGGGATTGTAGCGAGAATAGTAGAAGTACTGTAGCATGTACTATTTGGCTCTATAACAGTCGGGATTATTCCCCCGTTTGGGCCTTTGGGCCACTGATTTGGTCCCCGAGTCCTTTAAGGCCTTCGGGCCACCCAGGCCTTCTGGTCAGTAAGGCCTTCGGCCCACCTCAAGGCCTTCAGGCCACTTTAAGGATTTCATCCCTCCTTTAGTGCAGATGTAAACCAAACCACATACAAGGAACAAGCTCCATAATGATGATCAGCAAGAAAATTTTACCATAGCAAAAGTTAAATAGATTGAAAGAATGATAGGGTATGACACCTGCAATCGGGAAAAGCCGTGCATGCATGGGAATGCCTAGCCAAATAGCCATGCAAATGTGGAGAGATGATTTCACGATGAAGATGCTGGGTATGAGTAGTTATATGTAGTTAGTCTAGGTTTTATGTAATATTTGAAGCCTATGGGCAATGAATTCATATAAGGACTATGGGCCATGTAATAATTACACCTACATGCCTTGTAAGGGTTCCACCTCACCCATTGAAAGGTGGATTATCAAAAATAAATAAAAAATGAAGGCCTTCGGGCCATTGGAGAAAAATACATCATCAACTAAAAAAATGGAATGATATATTCATGATAATAAATTTAAACATGGATAACAAGAATCATTAATATCATACGGATGGAATGTGTAATGTTAGACATCAAAACATGTTATCAAGGCCTTATGCCAAGACACAATCCTATTATGGTAAGAGGTATACACTATAACCCAAACTGTTTTGTCTTATGTTAACTATTGATTCATCATGTGGATATATAATTCTAGGCCCCACCCATCACCTAATTAATTTTAATTAACTCACTATAACATTCAATTTGACTTTTCATATAATTGCCTAAGGAACCTATTGAAGAATAAAAACATAGCTATATATGTAATGAGAAATACACAAATAACAAACTACCATATCTAATTTAATAATGTGGATTTTTAGGAGAAAATCCCTTAATAAACTTAGGATCTATGAGTATCATAAAAACAAAATGATGTACCCTTATAAAAAAAATATCGTCAATGGTACTTTCAAGGTGATAGGTAATCCATGGAAAATAGTAACTAATTTTAACAATACACATTCTTAGGAGAATAAAGAAATGGTAAGGAAAATAATTATTCATGGTTCATAATAGTATCTGAATGTTCTAGACCATATCCCTAGAGAGTGTCCAACTAGTTGTGCTGTCTTAGCCACACTCATTGTGCATCCGAGTGATGATTGAGATAATTCTCAACCAACCATGTTGGGGTGATTAACCATAGATGAATATATTATACAACCACATCATCCTTAATGTATCTAGGAAGGTACATATTTTTTAGGAAAATAAACACACTTTTACTTTTCCAAAATATAGGATGGTTTCCCAATTATGGAAAAGATTTAGTTTTACAACGATTTTGGTAATTCTTGAATCAAAAGAATATGAGGGAGGGACAATAATATAGACTTTTAAATCACTTAAATACCATGACTAATGTGGTAAAAATTATTCCATGTAAATTTATTCACCACACAAATGGAAATAGGTGGTGAATATAACAAAACTCCAAAATATTGAAAACTGATATGGAAAAATACCACTTATGGATTGGGTATAAATTCCATTAGAATATCCTGAAATAAAGATATTAAAATTGATCTTAAAATAACATTAATAAATTAATTTCCTGAAAAAATATCTCAAATAGGTAGTATATACAGCACATAATGGAAATTAGGTGAATCATACCAAACATGTCTCAAAGAGAGGAATTTGAGATAGAAACCCGATACCTATTCTCATGAATTCCAAAAAAATACACTAAAACTCTTGTATCACAAACATATCTATATTAATCACTTAATTAAAAACAATAATCATATCCATTTTCATTTATACTCTTCATAAATAGTCATTTTTATATAAATTCTATATATTTTCAACATCTTGTGTTTATAATTTTGATCATTTGTACTAGTTTCATAGTAGCGATGTCCATATTAATTATTATTAAAAATTAAATAAATAATAAATCATTAAATTTAATATCAGGGATTATTTATAATAGTTTATGATGTTTCAAATTCCATTCATGGGTGTTTTAGTCATTATCCTTGAATATAAAATCTATAACAAGCCTCTTTCAGTGATTCTTGATGGTCGAACAATGTTTTATTAATTGACGAATTAAATATTGATATAAAATATCTAGAATCAAGAATAATTTTTTTGACAAATTTATATTATATTATGCTAATAATTATGTTCCCATATTCATTCAAGATATAAATTCAAAGTATTGTTCAAGTATGTGGTTAAACTGACCACAACATGAACATACCCTAATTTAATGAATGATTATGAGGTGGGTTTATTGTAATATCAATATACTAGAAAAATAATGATATTATTTAGTTTTTATTAGTTTGATATTTTGGAATTAAAAATTAATTATAATAATAGTTAATGGATAGTAACATATTTCATAATTTAAATATAATATTTTCTTATTAGCATGATTCTTTTAAAGGATTGAATTAATAATAATTGTGTACCAATAACATATTTAATTGGTTATAAAATTTATCATACTAGAACCTTAATCATATCATAAATATTATACTTAAATATTTAATCCATTCTAGGAACCATCAACAATGATTGGTGATATAAAATTAATTTAATTTCCCGTGGTTGTGGTAGTCCACATGTATGCAAGAATAACAATTTCATTTTTTAATGGATCAGATAAATGAATAAAAAATGATAATAACATTAATATAGTAAAATTAAACTATATAAATTTTAATAATATCAATTTATTAGTGTGGATTGAATAAATATGAATGAAGATATAAAAGGGGAAAGTATAAGTAGCTAACAATACTTGGGAAAGGGACTTGAATTTCCCGTGAAAGTATACTTGGAAATGAAGGCCTTATACAAAATAATGGTTAATAGAATATTTGTAACATGGGAATATATTTTTGGAGAAAAAATATTATATACATTCATGGATAAATTCAAATAATAGGTGAGTCTTGAAGTGGTGGAAATGTTAGCCTTTTTTAAGTGAAGGGAATGACTGTTTTGGGAGTAAACATACATTTTAAATAATATAATGTTACTATTCAGGTTTAAATGGGCACAAAAATGGAAAATGGAGGCGGGGATAGTGATCTTGGGTAAAACATGACTTGAAAAACTCATTTTTGAGACAAATTTGAGTGTTTTATATCTTTTTTGTTTTACATTTTAAAAAAATTTCTAAATTTACATTTAACTTTATAATTATTTTTTAACTTTAGTATAAATTTTTATGGAAAAAAATCAAGGTTTACACTTTTAAATAATTTTATCCTTCTAATTAAATTTTTTATAATAAACACACCTAATTTCATAATTTTTTTTATAAAAATAACATTTTTAAGATTTAAATTTATATATAATATAAAATTATTTTAGATATTGATTTAAATGACATAAATTGATTTATTATAAAACAAATAGAATGTATGAGGCTTTAAAGAGAAGACAAAGTTGAATCTCCATTAAAAGTACTTGATTCAATGAAAATATTGAAAATAATAGTTTTTATTAAAGCAACATTTTAATTAGTTCTAAAAACATTGGACATAGGATTTATAAGTTCAAATAATATTTTAAAATAAATATTTTTATTACTTAATTTCAAATTTGATCATTCTTATCTTAAAAGTGGTGGAAGTGATATGGTTCAATGTGTGAAAGATTTCTTTCATTTATTATTTCTAGATTCATGTAAAGTTCACCATTTTTACTTCTAACAAAAATTGGGGCCAGAAAATTGATTATTAGAGTTGAGTATTGTTTCATAATCATTCATGTTAGGTTTATAATTTTCATATCTCATAAAAACTCTCAACGACTCATACATCTATAATAAGTTATATACATATTTTCTATAAGAAGATGATCATTTTGGGTTTCAAACCCAATGAAACTTAGAAACTCACATTTTTTAGAGTTTGCGATGTCGAGGTCATCACACCCTTTTTGGGGGAATTATTATTTACTCTAGGACTCCCTTATATATTTAAGATATGTTTATGAATACTTCCCAAATCCAGATATGACACTAGTAACCTCAAAAAAAATCAAGTTTTTAATCCCATTAAATTCAAGAGGGTGTTTATCAATTATCCGTTTTCTATATATTAGAGGTTATCCATTTGGTCCTCATTATTACATAATAAATGGTGACTTCTTGTGCTTTAGAGCCAAGAAAATATTCAATGTGTAGTTTATTTCTATCCAGGTAGGTGATTGGTGTTTTTTTGAATGGAATTGAACCTCAATGAGGAATCATAAGTATCCATTATGAACATGAATCAAGTCCCAAATAGTTTGTTCGACATAGTTTCAGGTCATATGATAGGACAATACTAGGAAGTTTAATATCATGTGGTAAGGATGTATTTCAGGTCACTTAGGCATTGGGTATCGGGATTGATCTTTGGGAAGGTGTCTTATGTATCCTTCTTATAACTAGAATCCAAGTCCTTGTTGTTCATTTTTCCTCAACCTGCTGATGGGTGAGGATGGATAATTGATACTAATTTGGGTTATTTTCCAAGAGTTTATTCATATGGAAATTCCTTATGGATGTACAACAAGGTGGATTCCCATGTAATAAAGATTTGGTATCATATTATTGAAAGATAATTACACATTATGGTTTCCCCGATTAGGGGGATTTTCATGATGCTAGTGACACAGTGGTTGAAAATTAATAAGCTCACATGATCCATTCTCAATGTGAGAAACAAGAGATAGAAAGTGATCACGTGTGATACATATGGTTATAGGACTTATCCATTGAATAATATCTAATGAAATGTTTGATATGGAACGTCGGCCTCCATGTGTCATCCTATGTATCCTTTTTATAGTTGGAATATGATCCTTCATAGTTCTGTTTGTCCGTAACCCACTAATGCGATTAAGGTTCTTAGGGTAATAACTGGGGATTCCAATTTATATGATGTCTACGTATAAACACATTTCTCATCTGATAATTTAATAGAAGGGATGATATGATCATAGGATAATTTAGGTCGCATGAGTCATAGTTTTTGGGACATGGAGGGACTTACACAAGGGTGGATTTCCATGAGAGATATCCAACCTTTATCCTCTTACAGATAGAGGGTAGAGAGCATGAGTGGTCGACTGAGCATGCTTGGATGGCACAAAGATCCCATAAATCTAATAAGGTTATATGAGTTCTTAACCATAGTCTATCACGACACATTACATATGATGGAGAATGATCGACCGATGATTTATGATTTTGGTTTTACACAGTTTGAGTGTACATGTACAAGTATTATTGTTCGATAAGGCTGACATGTTTGGGATATCTTCCTAAAATGTCTAGGGTGTGTTCCTGACATGGTTATGGTGTCTTCCAAAATGTTTTTTATGTCATAGGGTAACCACATGAAAATAATGAAATATTTAGTGGTCATTTAATGATCAATTATAACAACTTTGAGGGTCTCTCCATGATCAAATATGAAATATACAAGGTGATTTAAATGATCGAAGGTGACATATCCATGATTCATTTCATGATCAAATTTGTAATGTCTGTGGCCATTTACATGATCAAGATAACATGTCTGATGGATTATTGGTGATATAGCTATATTTTCCAGGGGTTGTTGTATGATCAAATACTACATGACTGTGGGATGTCATATGATCTAACTAACATGTTCAAGGGATATCATTTGATCAAAACTGACACGACTTAGGGATTTCTTGTGATCAAGATGACATGTTTTGGGAGTCTTCACATGAAAAAAGTTGACATAACTAAGGGATATCACAAGATCCAGCATACATATTTAGGGTGTATTCACATTATTGGGGAATTGATTACACGTAACGCATAATCCATTCATGTAATAAATAGTGTATCCTCCTTGAAATGAATCTTCCATAATTTTCAACTTTCATCGCATAAATATCCCATTATTTGTCAAGAATTTTCCCATTGAGGTATCACATGATCAAGATGATATACCAAAGGCCCTTTGTGTGATTCAGATGATATATTCGAGACTATTCAAATGATCAATAAAATTATCACATGAAGAATATGTTCATATCTCATAATCCATTAAGTTAATCATCAGACTTTATCAGGTGGAAGACACTTTAGATCACGTGATCCTTTACTATGAGGAGGTTTATATCAAGATTGTGTGTGTGTGTGTTATAAATGTGTTGAGGGGGGATTTTATAGTCATCACTATCCTAAATTTATGTTAGATTCCCTGAAACATAACTCTCATATCTCATATTGAGTCAATGGAATGAGAATTTTCATATGCATGTCACATGATCCCCCCCATATACCATCAATGATGGAATATTTACATCATGTGACAAATATATATTTCATTACTAATTCATTATTACCATCTTTCTTGATCCCATGGCTTGACAAAGGGATTTCCAATGATCCGGACAACATTTCTAGGTACCTTCAGGAGATCAAACTGGCTTGTCAAAGGGAATTAACATGATTTATAAACTGGTTACGAGAAGCACATAACCCCTTTTCATAAAAAACAATATAACTCTTATTCTCATAAGGATCCCATAATTTCCATCTTTTATTGAATAACACTATTAGAAAAACAGGTATTTGCGACGGGTCATTTGCGACGGGGGTCCGTCGCAAATCACCCGTTGCGGAAAACGCCATCGCAACAACAATTATTTGCGACGGGCCCGTCGCTACAGAGAGTATTTGTGACGGAGATCCTTCCCGTCGCAAATATTACTCCGTATATTTGTAAAAACTTTTAAAATAGTAATTGCGACGGGCCCCGTCGCAAATACTATAAAAAAATAAAAAAAAAATTAATATAATAATAATCCAATTATAATTCAAAAATAAAAAAGAATAAAATATTAATAAATGATTTTAATTAATATAATAATAGAATTATAATTCAAAAATAAAAATAATAAATTATTAATAAATTATTTTAATTTATATAATAATAATATAATTATAATTCAAAAATAAAAAATAATAGAATATTAATTAATGATTTAATTAATATAATAATGTTAGAATTATAATTCATAAAAAAAAAAAAATATTAATAAGTTATTTTAATTAATATAAAAATAATAGAATTATTTTACATTCAAATATTAAAATAATTCAAATATTACAAAAAAATATAATTAAATTATAATATTATAAAATTTTAATATATATATAAAATTTAATATTATAAAATATAAATAATATTATTATTCATATTAATATTGTTATTTCAAAATACAATATTATTAATATTTTATAATGAGACAGAAACTACGAATAGAAAAAAAATTCATATTTTGATTTAACAAACTTTATAACATAAAAACAAACTCTAATCTGAAGGTGTTCGTTATAATTGAATTTAGTTGATCTATTGGGGGGGGGGGATCTAGATAAGAATTATGTGGTGACAATTCTGCTCTAAAGATAAGGTGTTCGTTATCATTGTCATCAAAAATGGTAACCTCCTTCCTCTTACAATGATTTTTTGTATCATGATCATGATCCAAAAGCCAATCCATACCGAGGATTATATCAAATTCAATCATGGGTATGATGATGAGATCGGCAGATAAAGAACATTTATATGCTCTATTGAGAACAGATTCACAAAACTTTGTTGTGATGATACTTCCCTTAGATGTTTTAACTGACAACTCCCTTATTAAATCAAATTAGAAATATCCATTTTTTAACAAACTGGGAAGATATGAAACAATGTGATGATCTAGAATCAAAGAATGAATTTTCTAAACTTGAGGAAACCATTAAATTTTCTTCCACCACGTCTTTCGGAGCTTTTACCTCAGTAGCAGTGATAGCATAATCTTGGCCTTGATCCCTTGGCCTTTTCTGAGGTATGTTACCCTGCCGCTTAGGAAATTCATTTTCATAATGTCCCATCTCCCAGCAATTATAGCATTGAACATCGGTATCTTCCTTCTTCGCCTTGCAATCACGAGATTGGTGGCCTTTTCACCAAACTTGTAATAGACTCTCATTCCCTTCAGGAAAGTACCGGGGTGTTTCTTTCCAAATTTATGATAGGATGGATATTTTAATTTTCCCTTATTCCCCTTATTTCTATTTCAATAGTGATCAAAAGATCTCTTCTTTACTTTATTTTCCTTAAATTCATAAGACATAGAGAATTCCTTTTCCGTCTTGATAGCACATGAGACAATATCTTCCAACGATGAGAAGGATTGGGAGACTAATGCCCGACTAATAAAAGCTTTTAACCCATCAAAGAAATGATAAATCTTAATTCTTGGGTTACGTATATAATCTGCATCATGCCTTTCAATCCTTGTAAATTTAGACTCATACTTTGCAACATTCTCGTCCTCCGTTTGCGTCAGACTCAGAAATTGTATTTCCATATCTGCTCGATAGTCATGAGGAATTATTTTTCTATAAAATATCTTTAAACTCCCTCCATTCCATATTTTATAGTTCATCATCTTCCTTTGTGTTTTGAATCAATGACCACCATTTATCAACATCTCCAGTGAGGCAGTAAACTGCCATGACAAATTTTTCCATTTCTCTACTCCCCAAGGTGTGGAATATTTTCTCTAAGGAATTTATCCATTGCTCAACTACTAGTGGGTATTTACCCCCATTTAATGATGGTGGTTTTTTACTCATGAAGCGTTCTAACATTGATCCTCCACGCTGCGGATCAGGGTTCTCCATACGGGTAAGGTTATTATTCATAACCTGAGTGAGTTGTCCCAGTATGGTGATAAGATGATCAACCCCAGTTGTATCACCAACTCCACTATAATTATCATGAGTAAGAGGGAAATCCTTACATGGAGTGTTTGCATTGATACAATTTCCATTCATTCTACTAGGCACCATTTCTAAACAATGTCATACACTAGATTAGTTTATGGATTGCAATACATAAATCCAAAATTTTAAAACACTTAACATAAATTGAACAGTTTATGTATATAATACATAATCATAAAAATGTCTTCTATGAGGAATTATATACTCATAAACCCTTCATAATGGTTTGTAAAGACAATAAGAATTATCCTAAGCATATCCCCTGAGAGTTTCGTAACCAAGAGTGCAGTAAGGCCCGTTGTCGTGTACCAGTTCCCGTTCGAGTCTAGTTCAAAGAGGTGTTTTCAGGTTTTACCCTTAGGTACATCTATGATAGAGCCACCTCTACCTACTCGTATCCAGAGAGGGATGTATTGCTCGAAAAACTCAAAAAATCTCTACAATACTATTATTCTAGGAAGTTCTTCTATACTAATCCTCAATGTCCATCATAGGTCTATGTGCTCTAATCAAAGTTTATCTAAATCTAGCTTCCAAGGTTTGTACTAAACTTCCTCTGATACCAACTGTAAGACCCCGAACCCTGTAGAGACCCTAAGCTTGACATACATAGATATTACATTACTTTTACAGAATACTTAATACATAACAAATACAAACAGACAAGGACCGTAATAGTTTAGTGTCTTTGGAAACATGGAACGTAATCTTCTAATCGTGGTGAAAGATCTTCAACATCTCACATAAAGGTCTTCCACATTTTTTCCCTTACCTAAAACCTTTCTTTTAATCCTGGGGGAAAATAAAACATAAAAAGGGTGAGCTCAAATGCTCAGTAATGGTAAGCATGGATAAAATAAAACAAACCATATACATTTGAACTTAAAAACATGAACATAATGTTTAAACATCAAAATCTTGAGCAATGACATAAAACAAGGAAGTATATAAGGCATAGATCATAATGGAACATAAATCATGATAAAATAGAATGGGAGTAAAACATGTAATTGTTGAAACCATTCATCACTTTTTATGATTTCCATAGTAGCCAAGGCATTGCTTCCAAGACCATCTTAGTGGACAAAGTCCCTTTCTAAATCGAGTTCACTCCTCGTTTCAGTCCTGTAACACTGAACCAGATTAACTTACCATTCCAGCCATGTCTATATCATGATATATAAATCTTTACCCAATGTATTGGGGGGATATATAGGTCCCACCCATCTCATAATGAAATAATTCTTACTTGTGCCACAAAATAAACATACACCATTCATAATAACTCAACAAATAAAATTGGGTTCGTAAACATCATCCCATCATCACATAATCCATATAAAAGAAATGGATATTTCATCATAAGAAAAGTGAAACCATGTAAATCAAAGATACATTATACATGAAACATACACATATGAAATAATTTCATCTTAGATGTAAAATGATTTTGATAGAACACTTGAAATGAATTCTTGAGGAAAATATCCTTTCTTCTTCAAAATCAATTTCTTTTCACAAAACGTCATGCAATTTTAAAAGAAAAGGATTTTGTTGAAAATAGTCATGAAATCATTTGGATGAAGATTCATGAAAATAAGGCTTTATAAAACCATAAAAATCCTTTCATTCCTTATAAGTTAAAAAAACATTCTTCTCGTACTTTTGTCAGAAAAATCAAAAAGTACCTCGTACGAAAAATGACAAAAGATTCCTTTCATATCTTTTACTAAAAACTCACCGAAGGGTAAAATTGGATATAAACTATTATAGAAGGATACAAATATTACATATTGAGGAAACATGGATGTGGATGATAAAATACATCCCAGTAATTACCAAAGTATAAACAATCTCGGATAAAAATGAGATTGTGATATTTTCCCTTACCTTAGGTCTGATATGCTTCGTATGGATCCGAAACTCATGTATAATGATTTATATAATTTCATTGACTTATTAAATAATTATATTAATTGTTATGATATCATATATGTTTCACTTATGACTTTATATTACCCGTTCTTTTGTGAATTCCATGTTAAAGTAGCGTTTGGGTAAAATCATTTCATTTATCATATGTGTTTCGACTTGTCGTTCTTGATATTATTACTTATATCCTGATATACATAATTCCAGAGTATAAAACCTGATTTATATATAATATATATTCATCATATACATATATATTATAGATCTATAAAAAGAAATGAAATACACCGTTCATGGAGATGGTAGGCCGTACGTATGCATGAACGATGTTTTCGTTTCCTTATTGAATTGAATGAAATTAAATAGATGAAATACATATATATACATAATTCCAGTAGAATTATTATGTCATATATTTCATTATTATTCATTATATTTACTTTATAATCATTTTTGAATGGTTAATAATGGAAAATGAATCTCATCGCGTTTGTGGAGACGGTAGTCCGTACGTACGCACGAGCGATGATATCATTCCCATGATCGTGTAATTGTATTAAAGTGTATGTATAACATTACATAATCAATATCAATTTACAATAATCATATATATTCATTACTTTCACCATTATACTCATCCAAGTAAGGTGGTGGTGAAAAATAGATTACACCACGGCGTGGAGACGGTATTCCGTACGTACACACGTGCGGTGATTTCGTTTTCTGTAAGATGGATAGAAGGTTAAATATGGTTGTTTCATTATTATAATAACATATCCGTATATGAGTTATACTGATGTTATTACTTCATAATGAAACAAATAAAGAAGAAGAAGTGGAAGAAGAAATAAAGTTGAAAGAATCGGTAACGGACATTACCTCTTCTTTGAAGCGCCTCTTTGAGAACTCCTCTTAGGGAACTACAATTTCTCTTTGAAGAAGACCAGGTCCTATAGGATGTTTCTAGGGAAGTGTAGAAGAGAATTGGGCAGGGTTTGGCCGAGCATGAAGGCTCAATGTTGTGTGAGGAAGAGAGGGAGGACGTTCCCTTTGATAAGGGAGGAGTGGGGCACCTTTGGGAAAACTAAAAATATTATTTTATTATAAAGACATATTCGGTTTTAAATAGATCCAAATATATTTATTTAAAAGATAATACGGGGATGGGTCTAAATACTCTCATACAATTGAATTTGGACAACTTTAGTTTATGATTGTAATCTTATCATTTAGATTTAACTTTAAGTTAGATAATTTTACTTTTACCGTGTCTTTTTGTATTCTTACACTATAAGGTTAATAAACATACTATAACAAGAAAAAAGAAACCCAAGTTGTTTATTATTAATATATATAACCTTATCTAAGTCATTTGGCCGAACATTAGATTTTTAGGAATAAAATAACAATTAATAATATAATATTTGTTTTAAAAACTATTTTATGTCAATTTTGACACTATTTGGTAATTGATTTTTGTGAAACTCATAACAGAATGGTTAGTTCTAAAAATATTAACTAAATCAATACTAGAATTTCATAATAACCTTTAAAATTAGTGTAATTCATAAAAAGTCTCAAATTTCATTTATTTGGGAATTTATAACATAAATTATGTCAATATTTCATTAATAAGATAATTACTACATCATCATTGTGTCAAAAATAAATTAAATTATTTAGTGTCTAAAAATTATAAATAAAATACCATTATGTAGGAAATATTTTTATCTTTCTAATTAATATTTATAGTCGAATTTATCTTATGTATAACCCTATATTAAAAATGATTTACTTATTAAACTTTGATTTTAACTATTTTAACCCTTCTTTAAATAAATTAATGTTAAATGTCCTAATCTAATCCAAGTGGGCCTAAATGGTCATATTTTATTCCTAAGGTTGTTTTTGGTTGAATTAAACTTATAAAATAGAATTAGGACATGTTTTAGGGTAATAATAATATCATTTTTACTCTTAATTACCCTATTTACTTTTAACCGTGGTAAATAAAAGTAAAAAGTTACTATTCACCAAAAATTATTTTCATCTCATTGAACAAAATTTTACATACTGAAATCAACCGTGTCTCTCAGATTTTATAAATTCCATTCACAAAAGAGTTAAAATTAAGTCATATGTAAATTTGCAAATTCTCCTAGGAGGTGGGTAAAAGAGGGTCAAAAGTTCAATAAATTTTTTATATATATAAAATTATTATAAAATGACTCCAATGAATTACATTGAACATATATAGGTATTATGTTTCAATTTT
Organism: Viscum album; assembly: GCA_963277665.1. Lineage (NCBI taxonomy): Eukaryota > Viridiplantae > Streptophyta > Magnoliopsida > Santalales > Viscaceae > Viscum > Viscum album. The sequence continues at coordinate 591,605,143 of OY728163.1, forward strand.
GACCTAAAATAAATTTAAATAAAATAAATATTTATTTAAATAAAAAGTCGGTTTTTAAATAGTAACCCGATGTTTTCACTATTCATAAAAAATTGAATGTTTTCAGAAAAATACCAAAATTTAACCCTAGGGTAATTTCGATATTACTAATCCAAAAATGAAGTCCATTTTGAATGATTAAATTTACAAAATTTCAAAAAGTGGTTATTACTATTCATAACGGTAAGTATTAATAATATTTTAATAGCACATCGTTGTTTAGTGAAACTCGGTATTGCGTACAACACATGCTATCGACAATGGTCGCGATTGTGTGTAATACATCCAAGTTAGGGTTGAATGTTGTGCATGACTCCTTTGTTTTAACGTAAAACACAAGACATCAATAAAATTTAAAACAATATTTTTCATAAAATCTCGGGATGTTACATTCTACCCCCCTAAAAATGAATTTCGCCCTCGAAATTCGTCAGGGTTATAAATGGTTTACTACTCGAAAGTTTATTTAATAGAAACCCACATCGTTAAAGGGAGTACCAAAACCAATCTTTAAAAAATAAAGTATGAAACATAACAGTTACCCAAATTAACTAATCATTGGGTTTCCACATAGGAGAACATAGGTGAAAATATGGATATGGAAGAGAAACCTAACTATCATGTTCTGATGGAGAGTGGTAGAGAACATGGCTATGAAAAATCCAACAATCACAAAGCTATATATTTGTGATGATCTAAGGTACCATCTGATTCATCGGATATAAGGGAACTAGGAAAACATTTTTGGTTTTCAAGATCATTTCCCTAAAGTTGATGAATTAAAAGAAATACTTACATGATTTTGGTACAATCTCACTGTTGTTTGTGAATTGAACAATTTACACTTCATCCCTTAATGAAATGAAGTTGAATTTGTTATTCGTGATGTGTTAGCAGATCATGTGATAGAATGATGGGTCATTCCATCTGTTTCAAACAAAAGGTTAGAAAAAGTTATAAGTCCATCTTATGGTTAGATTAATCGTATATGGTTCCAAAAATGAACTTATACTTTATATATCATACCGCTTAATAAAATAAAACTAGTTTCTACTAACCAGGTACTTCCTGTAGGACAGTGGTAGGTGATAAAGGCTAGTCGCACTTCAGTTGTGGGTTCGATTCTCACAACCTTGTCCGACGCGATGGGCTGTCGCCTGTCCTGCAGGTTGTCCTTTTTCTAAAACTACATTACTATAACATCCCATAAATAATATTGAACTAACTTATGTCCAACATAATCCATTCCAATTTTTAGGCTTATCTAAAATACGTCGGTCTAAGCTCATAGTATAAAGAAAATAATTACTTAAAATGTCACATAACAATCACGTGAATGCCATCATTTATCCCCCATATATAATAAGATATATCTTTTTGGTCAAATTACAAACATGTGAATACCTTATTCATGTATTCTCTTGATGAATGAATACCCATTGAACCTTAGTGAAAACATTAATGTTGTTAAATTTTAACACTTTCCACACACCAAAATCCCAAAAATTCTATATACTCAAACCATAATATCACTTAGTCCTTGTATCAGTCATGAGCTCATGATTACTATCATATTATTTTCTCCTTATCCCTTCATTATGCACATTTCATCTGCTTTCTAAAAATATTTCAATCACCTTTTCATGGTTACCAGTACCATATAATTATTGAAAACCAATACATAGATATTCCAAAATTCCACAATACCATAAATGAGATTCCATGATACGATTTTGAAATCCCATTACATAAACACTTAATCATTACACATCATCGTTTTCATACTCAACATCAAAAATAGTGATCGCATGAGACTTCCCTTTATACTTTTCCTTAATAGGTTTCTCACGTTGATCATCATTAACCCATGGATTAGGGAATTTATTAGCATAATGGCCCATTTCCTTGCAGTTGAAGCATTGAAGTGTTGGTGGAGAGTTCTCTGTAGTCTTTTCTCAATTCACATCATTAACAACATTTTCCCATTACTTCGACTATAAACTACTCGATGACCTTCTTCTCCACACTTAAAACATTTTCTAGTACCTTTTAGGTAATCTACACCATGCTTCTTTCCACACTATGAGCATAAAGAAACATTCAACTTCTTTTCATCATTGTTCTGAGATTTCTCCTTGAACTCCATCTTTCGTTTCTTGTCAAAACCATGAGATGGATATGTTACACCAACTTCCAGTTCTACCTTGATAGCACAATGCACAATTTCTTCATAGCTACTGAAGTCTCTTATAGAAAATTCCCTTCGAAGACTTGGTTTTAAGCCACTGAAAAATCTATCAACTTTACATTCAGGTTGGATGATAAATCCATATGCATACCATGCAAGTATTGTAAAATTCACTTCGTATATACCAACAGATTCATCATCCTTCTGCATAAGCTCAAGAAACCCCTTTTCCATCTTTGTTCGAAGAATACGAGGGACGTACTTATTGAAAAACACGTTCTTGAACTCGTCCCATTCCATGGACTCAATTTCATCTCTTTTCCTCGTATTCTTGATAAGATTCCACCATTGATCAGCATCACCTTCCAAACGATATACTGCTAATATGACTTTATCATGATCAGAACATTTTAGAACTGAAAATATCTTTTCAGTAGTACTGGTCCATTGTTCAGCCACTAAGGGATCAGAAGACCCACTGAATGAAGGTGGACGCTGCCTCATGAAGGATTCAATAGAATGTTCCTCCTTTATATGCTCATTTTGAAATCCATAATGATTCATAGCTTGTGTAAGTATAGAAATAAGATTGTGCACTCCATCTCCCATGACATTGGTTTGTTCAGGAGGACAATCATTGCATTTTCCATTATATTGATCAACACAGTTCCTTAGGGTTCCAGCCATCGTCTAAAACCCACAAATAATAGTGTGAGAGGAAAATACCATGCTAGGGAAAACAACATAATAAAGGGGGAGTACCTTCAATATCTAACATATTAGGATTAATTGTAATATCCTTAGTGCAATTCTAGTACTATAACCTATACGTATACTTAACCTTAGAGACATCCCTAGACATACCTTAGAAATATCTTTAGGGATCTCACTAAAGTTTTAGCATCCTAGTTTCCAAAGGTTGACTAAACCTTTCCTCTGATATCAATTGCAGAGACCCAAAGCTTGACATACATGGATATTAAATTACTTTTTCGGAATAATTAATACATAACAAATACATACACAAAAGGACTGTAATATTTTATTGTCTTTGGAAACATGGAACGTAATCTTCTAATCGTGGTGAAAGATATTCAACATCTCCCATAAAGATCTTCCACTTTTGTTTCCTTACTTAAAACCTTTCTATTAATCCTGGGGGAAAATAAAACATAAAAAGGGTGAGCTCAAATGCTCAGTAAGGGTAAGCATGGATAAAATAAAACATACCATATAAATTTGAACATAAAAACATGAACATAATGTTTAAACATCAAAATCTTGAGCAACGACATAAAACATGGAAGTACATAAGGCATAGAACATAATGGAACAGAAATCATGATAAAATTGCATGGGAATAAAACATGTAATTGTGGAAAACATTCAGCACTTGTTATGATTTCCATAGTAGCCAAGGCATTGCTGTCAAGACCATCTTAGCGGAAAAAGTCCCTTTCTGAATCGAGTTCACTCCTCGTTTCAGTCTTGTAACACTGAACCAGATTAACTTACCGTTACAACCATGTCTATCTCATGAGATATAAATCTTTACCCAATGCATTGGAGGTAGATATTGGTCCCACCCATCTCATAATGAAATCATTCTTACTTGTTCCACAAAATAAACATACACCGTTCATAATAACTCAACGAATAAAATGGGTTTCATAAACATCATCCCATCATCACATAATCCATATAAAAGAAATGGATATTTCATCATAAGAAAAGTTAAACCATTTAAATCATAGAGATGTTATACTTGAAACATACACATATGAAATAATGTCATCTTAGATGTAAAATGATTTTTATAGAACACTTGAAATGAATTCTTGAGGAAAATATCCTTTCTTCTTCAAAATCAATTTCTTTTCACAAAACGTCATGCAATTTTAAAAGAAAAGGATTTTGCGGAAAATAGTCATGAAATCTATTGGAGGAAGCATCATGAAAATAAGGATTTATAAAACCGTAAAAATCTTTTCATACCGTATAAGTTAAAAAAACATTCTTCTCGTACTTTTGTCGGAAAAGTCAAAAAGTACCTCGTACGAAAAACGACAAAAGATTCCTTTCATATCTTTTACTAAAAACTCACCGAAGGGTAAAATTGGATATAAACTATTTTATAAGGATATAAATATTACATATTGAGGAAACATGGATGTGGATGATAAAATACACCACAGTAAATACCAAAGTATAAACAATCTCTGATAAAAATGAGATTGTGATATTTTCCCGTACCATAGGTCCGATATGCTTTGTATGGATCCGAACCTACTATATAATGATTTAAATAATGTAATTGACTTATTACATAATCATATTCATTGTTATGATATCATATATGTTTCACTTATGACTTTATATTACCCGTTCTTTTGTAAATTCCATGTTAAAGTAGCTTTTTGGGTAAAATCATTTCACTTATCGTATGTGTTTCGACTTTTCGTTCTTGATATTATTACTTATATCCTGATTTACATAATTCCAGAGTGTAAAATATGATTTATATATAATATATATTCATCATATACATATATATTATAGATCTATAAAAAGAAAGGAAATACATTGTTCATGGAGACGGTATGTCGTACGTACGCATGAACGATGTTTTCGTTTCCTTATTGAATTGAATGAAATTAAATAGATGAAATACATATATATACATAAATCCAGTAGCATTATTATGTCATATATTTCATTATTATTCATTATATATACTTTATAATCGTTTTTGAATGGTCAATCATGGAAAATGAATCTCATTGCGTTCGTGGAGACGGTAGTCCGTACGTACGCACGAGCGATGATGTCATTCCCATGATCGTGGAATTGTATATAAGTGTATTTATAATATTACAGAATCAATATCAATTTTCAATAATAATATATATTCATTACTTTCACCATTATACTCATCCAAGTAAGGTTGTGGTGGAAAATAGATTACACCACAGCGTGGAGACAGTATTCCGTATGTACGCACGCGCGGTGATTTCATTTTCTGTAGGATGGATAGATGGGGAAATATGGTTGTTTCATAATTATAATAACATATCCATATATTAGTGATAATGATGTTATTAATTCATAATGAAACAACTAAATAAGAAGAAGTGGAAGAAGAAATAAAGTTGAAAGAATCGGTAACGGACATTACCTCTTCTTTGATGCGCCTCTTTGAGACCTCCTCTTAGGGCACTAAAATTGCTCTTTGAAGAATACCAGGACCTCTATGATGTTTCTAGGGAAGTGGATAAGAAAATTTGGTAGGGTTTTTCCGAGATTGAAGGCTCAATGTGGTGTGAGGAAGAGATGGAGGAGGTGCCCATTTATAAGGGAGGAGAGGGGCACCTTTGGAAAAACTAAAAATATTATTTTATTATAAAGCCATATTCAGTTTTAAATAGGTTCAAATTTATTTATTTCGATGATAAGGTGGGGATGGGTCTAAATCTATCATCCAATATAATTTTTAAAAGTTTAGTTTATTATTTTAATCTTATCATTTAGATTTAACTTTGAGTTAGATAATTTTACTTTTACCGTGTCTTTTTGTGTTCTTACACTATAAGGTTAATAAACTTACTGTTACAAGACAATCGAACCCGAAGTTGTTTATTATTAATATATATAACCTTATATAAGTCATTTGGACGAACATAATATTTTTAGGAATAAAATAACAATTAATAATATAATATTTGTTTTAAAAACTATTTTATGTCAATTTTGACACTCTTTGGTAATTGATTTTTTTGAAAATCATAACAAAATTATAAGTTCGAAAAAAGTTAACTACATCAATAATAACATGTTATATTAACCTATAAAATTAGTTTAATTCATAAAAAGTCTCAAATTACATTTATTTGGGTATTTATAACATAAATTATGTCAATATTGCATTAATAAGATAATTACTACACCATCATTGTGTCAAAAATAAATTACATTATATAATGTCTAAAAATTATAAATAAAATACCATTATTTAGGAAATATTTTTATCTTTGTAATTAATATTTATTGTATAATTTATCTTATGTATAACCCTATATAAAAAATTATTTACTTATTAAACTTTCATTTTAACTGTTTTAACCTTTCTTTAAATAAATTACTATTAAAGGTCCTAATCTAATCCATGTGGGCCTAAATGGTCATATTTTATTCCTAAGGTTGTTTTTGGTCTATTTAAACTTATCCAATAGAATTAGGACATGTGTTAGGGTAATAATAATATCATTTTACCCTTAATTACCCTATTTACTTTTAACCGTGGTAAATAAAAGTAAAAAGTTACTATTCACCAAAAATTATTTTTATCTCATTGAACCACATTTTACTTACTGAAATCAACCGTGTCTCTCGGGTTTTTTAATTTCCATTCAAAAAAGTGGTAAAATTATGTTTTATGTAAATTTTCAAATTCTCCTAGGAGGTGGGTAAAAGACGGTCAATAGTTCAATAAAATTTTTATATATCTAAAATTATTATAAAATGACTCCAATGAATTACATTGAACTTATATAGGTATTATGTTTAAATTTTGACCTAAAATTAATTTAAATAAAATAAAAAATTATTTATATAAAAAGTTGGTTTTTCAATAGTAACCCAGTGTTTTCACTATTCATCAAAAATTGAATGTTTTCAGAAAAGTACCAAAATTTCACCCTAGGCTAATTTCGATATTCAGAATCCAAAAATGAAGTCCATTTTGAAAGAAAAAATTTACAAAATTTCAAAAAGTGGTTATTACTATTCATAACGATTAGTTTTAATAATATTTTAATAGCATATCGTTGTTTAGTGAAACTCGGTATTGCGTACAACACACGCTATCGAGGAAGGTCGCGATTGCATGTAATGTAGCCAAGTTAGGGTTGCGTGTTGTGAACGACTCCTTTGTTGTAATGTAAAACACAAGACATAAATAAAATTAAAAAGAATATTTTTCATAAAATCTCGGGGTGTTACAACCCCAGTTACCCAGAGTCGATGCATTATTACATAACATTGGAAAGATCACAAAAGATCATGTCTCGAAAGACCAATTAGTTTAGTATCTTTAGAAACATTAGATACATTCATAAGTCTTACATTACATGATAAAATGAAAAACTACAACAAAATAGTCTCCATAGTCCACATTCATATCCCCTTAGACTATCCCTGCAGGTTAGTCATAAAATACTTGTTCACATCCTGGAAAAAATAAAACATAGAAAGGGGTGAGCTCAGATTCTCAGTAAGGATAACAATATAGCGTAAACTTTCATAAATAATCATAAAAATTTAAGGCAATGTATAACTAAAACCAAATCCTTTTAAACATGAACTTCATCATAATATGGAAAAAATAAAATTAAATAATTCCATTTACTTATTCACATGGATATTCTACTAGTCCAATAATAACATGCAATATCAATAACCACTTTGATAATGAAGGAATGCATAATGCCAGACTATCATAACCACATAGTCAAGGCCTTGTGCCAAGACTACAAATAATATTTATTCAAGTCCTTTTTCCAAGACACTAGTTTGTCTCATGAGACCTACCGATGCATCGAGGAGCTGTAGAGGGCTCCACCCATCACTTACTATGTCCAAGGCATTCCTCATATGAACAGGTTTAAACATAACATAATCATTCGTATTAAAACTAGCATACAAAATTTCAATATTTTCTCCATAAACCATGAATTGTATAAAAATTACACATCTACAGTCAAGAATATCAAAAAACCTTCAATACAATATAGAAGTTTTGTATCATAATAAATAAACTTCAAATAAGCTTATAATTTATCAAAGGATGTTGACATAGATGAAATAAAAAATATTTGAGAGAAATATCTCTTTTTTTGAAATCATTTACAAGAAAAATAATTATAAAAGAAAACATTTACTTTAAAAATATTCTTATAAGATTTTAAGGGAAGGTTTGATGATTTTATAATGGCGGAAAATATCCACACCCACCGTATATGTTAAAAAATACATTCTTACCTTAATTACGTCGAAAAGGTTAAAAGGACCTTGTTTGGAAAATGACAGAAAAATTCCTTTATAAAAATATTATAAAAGTCAAAAAAGGGTATAAATGAATTTAACCCATAGTCTATAAAATAGTAAGAATGTTTTTAAATACATTTTTAAGAAACACTGATGTGGATGAAAACGAGGTCCCAGTAGATACTTATGTAAAAACAACCTCAGATAGTAAAGAGATTGTGAAATTAACCCTTACCTTGAAATTTTCCTTGGTCGAGGGTGGGTTAACTTCCTATATAATGGTGAAATAATTTTTATTAAATTATAAAAAAATAAAAAACATTAATATGATATCATATATGATCTTTTAACATTGCTTCGTTAATAATATCATAGTATTATCACTGTTTCGGGTGTTAACAGATTCGTTTTCCATTATATTCTTTGTTTTGTGTGTCATATTTTTTATGGATGGGATGTATATTATTCATATCCATAATTATATCAAGTCTTTCAATATTACATTTAATCATAAAATGAAAATTAGTCTTGAATGGATACGATGAAGAATGAATCTAATCGCGTTCGTGGAGACGGTAATCCGTACGTACGCACGAGCAACAATATCATTATTTTGATATTAAAATAATATATAATTGGATGGTATATCATATATACAGAATCATTATCATGTTATAATTGTTATTTACATCAATTACACATCATTATTATACCCATCTAAATAATAATGTATTGAAAAACAATTATACCACGATGTGGAGACGGTAAGTCGTACGTACACACGTATGGTGACATGTTATTCAAAGGATGGATATAATAATGAATTTGGTTGTAAAATATTTATAATAAAATCAAAGTATATAGAAAATACTAGATTTATTATTTTATAATGGAAACAACAAAGAAAAAGGAAGTGGAAGAAGAAGGAAACTTTAAAGAGGTGATGAAATATTTACCTCTTCTTTGGGTTCTTCCTTTTGATTTGATCAAAAGGGATCCTTAGGTTGGATTTCTGACTAAATAAGGGACTCTAGGATGAATGGAGGATAGTTTAGAGGGTATTTGGGAAAAATTTGGCTGATCAAAAAGGCTTTGAAGGTCTGAATTAGAGAGAATGGGGAGTTCCCTTTTATAAGAGGGGTGAGGGGAACATTAGGAAAAAAATAAAATATTATTTTATAATAAATTCATATTCGGTTTATAATGGCTCAAAACTAATTAATTTCGAGTATAATGTTGGGATGAGTTGAAATAAACTAAACTATTAGGTTTTAGATTAGTTTGGGTAACTATATTAACCTTATCTTTTATATTTAACTCTTAGTTAATTAGTTTGACATTTACCATGTCTCTTTGTATTTTTATATTATTTGTTTAATAAACATACTATAAACTGCCAGGAGGACCCCAAGTGGTTCAGTAATTACATAACTATCACCATATAAGTCCTTTGGAGGAACCTTATATTTTTAAGAATATTATATCAATTAATAATATAATATTTGTTTTAAAAACTCTTTTATGTCAATTTTGACACTATTTAATAATTGATTTGTGTTAAAGAAATAACAACTTTATTAATTCAAAATAAATTTATTTAATCAATAATAAAATTCCATAGTAACCTGGAAAATTTTTGTATGGCATCAAAATATTCAAATTATATTTATTTTAACATTTATAATACCATTTATTTGATTCGTTCATTAATAAGGAAAACACTGTATCATTATTGTGTCATAAATAAATTTAATTATTCAATATCTAGAAATTATAAATAAAATACCATTATTTAGGAAATATTTTTATATTTATAATTAATATTTATAGTCTAAAATATAACTTATATAACACCTTGTAAAAAATTGATTTAGTAAAAGATATATGTTTTTGTCATTTTTGCCTTTACTTTAAATTAATTACTATAAAGTGTCATTATCACTCTCAAGTGACTTAAAGTGGTTCCAAAATCCACCCAAATAAGCCCATGTTCGTAAATGTATCATCCAATAGGGTTAGGACATGTGTTAGGGTAATTTAATATTATGTTAATATTATTTCATTACCCATATTTACCGGATTTACCCTTTAACCATGGTAAATAAAATATTTACCGAAGTAATTATTCATAATGTCTAAAAATAAAAGTTATATATTTATACAATTTGGACCTCATGATAACAAATATGGAATCCATTTTTTGAAATTCCAAACATAGAAGTGGCAGAAATTAATTTAAAATTAATTCCGGTTGTGAAAACAAAAAGCATTTTTTTAAGAAATAATAACTATCAAAATATTAACACTTGTTTATGTCCAGTTTAAATGTGAAATTACCTCCAATGACCAAAATTGTATTAAATGGTAAAAATATATTCTAAATATACTTTAAAATCACTCAATAGTATAATTTATCACTATAAATTATTTGGAATACAAAAGTTGTTTTTAATTGAAGTTTAGTATTTTCACTATTAATAAAAAATTGGAAGTTCTCAGAAAAATACCAGAAACTCACCCTAAGATAATTTTGATATTCCGAATCCAAAAATGAAGTCCAATTTTAATAATAAAATTTATAAAATTTCAAAAAGTGTGTATGACTATTCATAATGGTTACTTTGATGGGTTGTGGTGTGTGTTAGAACCTCGAAGTTGCGTACGACACAGGCTACTGTATTATTCAAAGAGAAGCGTACCGTGGAAGCTTGGGGTGTTACAATTCATGTCATCCAGAAACAGTTTAAAGCTGCTCATAGTTAGCAAAAAAGCTATGTTGAAAACTGTCGAAGGGACTTGGAGTTCGATGTTGGAGATAAAGTCTTCCTTCGAATATCACATTGGAAGAGAGTCATGTGGTTTGGAAAGAAAGGGAAGCTAAGCCCAAGGTACTTTGAACCCTTTGAGATCCTTGACCGCATAAGAGATTTGTCCTATCAGATTTCACTTCCACTGAAAATGGATCATGTTAATGATGTGTTTCACGTATCACTCCTTAGGAATGACATACTAGATTCCTCACATGTACTGAACTTAGAGGTGGTAGAGTTGAAAGATGATCTCTCTTATGAGGAGAATCTAGTGAAGATTATGGACCAGATAGATAAGGTTCTACAAAACAATACAACCCACCTTTTCAAAGTTTTTTGGAGGAACCATAAGTTTTAAGAAGAAACTTGGGAACCAGAAGAGGCGATGAAGGAGAAGTCCCCTTACCTGTTTGTGTAGAATGAACTTTCGAGGGTAGAATTTCATAAGGGGGAAATAATGTAACGACCTAACGTTTTATCAATGGAATTACCTTCTTATAATCATAACTTAAAGTATAGTCACATTAGGAAGCACAATGATATATAATGATATTAAATACTATGTGACCAATAAACATAATTTCGCCACTTCTATGTTTTGAATTTCGAAAATATGACATACATAGTTGCGATCAATAAGATGTTTGGTTTCCGATTAGACAATCTTAATTTTTGGTGAATAGTAACTACCCATATGAATAGTATCTTACATGTATGAATAGTAATATGACTCTTATAGATACTAAATCTCCCAAAATAATAGTAACCTTTCCCATGAATGATTAAATTAAATTTAGGCATCTTAGAAGTAACAATTTGACCATAGTAAAAGGATTGTTATTTTTGTAAGTTATAAATAATTAATTACGATTAATTAATTAATTTAAAATAAAATGAATTTTCCTAATTTTTTTTTCATAAATTAACAGTTCTATGTATTTTGGTTAAAATATAATTTCATAAGACCATATGTAATTTTTGAAAGCATAATGAAATCAGTTTTAATTTTAAAACTGTATTTGTCAAATAAATTTTGATTTTAATTAAAAATTAAATTAATCATATTTAGATACATATTTTAGAATAATGGAATTATTTTTTTTATTCTAAATGTTGATAACTTTTTAGGGTGAATTGTTGGGATTTTGTTTTGAAATACATGAATTTATGGTGAATAGTAAAATACCTTAATTTACCGTATAAATACATTATAATTTAAATCCACTATTCCTGACATCACAAGTGATGTAAGAACCAAAAAATAAGAATCACATGCCATATTTACTATTATTGGTCATTTAATCATACCTATTTCTAATATCACTGGAAATTAATATACTAATGAAAAAAATCTTAAAGGAGCCCCTCTCCCCTCCACAATAAATACCACCATTCACACCCACATTTCCTCACCCCTAGAAAGATTCAAGACCTGTCTAAAATCTGCCAAAAAATCATCCCTATCACCACCCCCAAGTCCAAGAGCTTTTACCCTCATAAAAAGACCAAGCCTAGTTTCTTTAAGGAAGATCTCAAGAGTAGGATTCAAGAGGTAATTCCTCTTTCTCTTTTCTTTCAATTTCCTTTCAAATTTCATTTCTTTTCTTCTCTTATCCTAAACATATTTTTTCCAAATTTCATTAAAACTATATTATGATTTATATAATATTATTATATCATGTTAATGGAATATTAGTCACTATACTCCTCCCTCCCTCACTTTGTTAATAAAAATGAAATCGTTGCCCTTGATGTGTTAATTTACCTACATCATGGGTGATGCACTTCCCTTTTCCTTCAATGCATTCAAGGATATAAATAAAACTATCAATATGATGAAAAAATAAAATTCTATTTGTTACCCCCTTTTATGTTATGTAACTAACTTATTTACATGACACTATGTGATAAAATAAAACAAGTTTGTTTTGATAAAAAACCACCCAAATTAACCAAAAATGAGCATCATTAAATTTATCTCTGATGATTCATCCCCATGGTAAATAAAAAAATTCATTATAAGATAATTTATATTTATTTAATGTCACTAATATTATATACTATAAAATCTGAGTGTAAAACTACATTTTAAATGAATTTCCATTCATAAATACAAGTGAATCGTTAATGAAAATTATAAAAATGAACATTTTAGAATAAAGAATTTAAACTCTATAACTCATCCAAAACCTGTTAATGAACATAATTAAACCTCATTGATTATTATTAACTTATAAAAGGTTTTGGAGTTTTTATTTTATGAATACAATATCATTATATAGGACATTAAAGTGATGAAAGTGTTCAGATAGAAGGTAAGGGGAAATTCTCGAACCCAACTTTCTTTCTTCAGGTTCCCCCTCTTTCACTCCTTGTTCAGTATGGGTTCTACATAAAAATAATTTATTCATCATTATCCTAACTAATAATTTGATATACATTTTATCTAATAGATTTTATTAAAAAAACCAATGTTTTCCAAAAGAACTCTTCTTTCAAATAAACACACTCTTTTTTACTTCTTGAATATCGTATCACTCTTCACTCATGGTTAATGGTTATATGTTAAGAATGATTTTACCTCTTTATTTTGGGAACCAAATGTTTGTGAAATTATGATTAATCATGTGAAACCCATTTATTTTCATGGGTTATTTTATGTTCAGTTTTTACATATTTTTAATGCAGCACTCATGATAATGTAAATATTATAATGTAACGCGTGGCCAGAATTATATAGCGCAATATGAATGTTTGAATGTGATGGGTGAACTAAGAATTATAAGGATTTCCAATTAATTGGGTAATGTAATGAATCTCATGAGTAAAAGGTAAATGATTCATGAACAAGATGTTAGAACTATTCACAACTATGGGTGGTAGTTGACCACTAAGACATGATGTTTCATTTTTATGCATTCCCACATTTTAAGACATTTGTTAATGCTTCCTCGCATGTTCACGATCCATTTCCTATCATGTAATTGTGCTCAACCATTGTTATATTGTTCATATCTATCCTCTTACTGGTCTTGTAGAGACCCAAAGCTTGACGTACATGGACATTACATTACTTTAGCAGAATACTTAATACATAACAAAAACAGACACACAAGGACCGTAATAGTTTAGTGTCTTCGGAAACTCAGAACATAATCTTCTAATCGTGGTGAATGATCTTCAACATCTCCCATAAAGATCTTCCACTTTTTGTTTCCTTACCTAAAACCTTTATTTAAATCATGTGGGAAAATAAAACATAAAAAGGGTGAGCTCAAATTCTTAGTAAGGGTAAGCATGGATAAAATAAAACATACCATATACATTAAACTTAAAAAAACATGAACATAATGTTTAAACATCAAAATCTTGTGCAAAGACATGAATCATGGAAGTACGTAAGGAATATATCATAAGGGAACATCAATCATGATAAAATAGCATGGGAATAAAACATGTAATTGTGGAAACCATTAAGCACATGATATGATTTCCATAGTAGCCAAGACATTGTTGCAAAGACCATCTTAGGGGACAAAGTCCCTTTCTGAATCGAGTTCACTCCTCGTTCCAGTCCTGTAATACTGAACCGGTTTAACTTGTCGTTCCAGCCATGTCTATATCATGAGATATTAATCTTTACCCAATGCATTGGAGGGGGATATAGGTCCCACCCATCTCATAATTAAATCATTCTTACTTGTTCCACAAAATAAACATACATCATTCATAATAACCCAATAAATAAAATGGGTTTCATAATCATCATCCCATCATCACATAATCTATATAAAATAAATGGATATCATTTCATAATAAGGAAAGTGAAACCATGTAAATCATTGAGACAGTATACTTGAAACATACACATATGAAATAATTTCATTTTAGATGAAAAATGGTTTTGATAAAACAAATGAAATGAATTCTTGAGGAAAATAAACTTTATTTTTCAAAATCAATTTATTTTCAAAAAATGTCATGCAATTTTAAAAGAAAGATATTTTGTTGAAAATAGTCATTAAATCTTCTGGAGGAAGCTTCATGAAAACAAGTCTTTATAAAACTGTAAAAATCCTTTCATGCAGTATACGTTAAAAAAACATTTTTCTCGTACTTTTGTCGGAAAAGTCAAAAAGTACATCATAATGTAAACAAAATAAAGATTTCATACATACCATGTAGTAAAAGTAAAAAATGGGTAAAAAGGACTTTAAAAATACAGGAATACACCTTTATAAAACATAGACATGGATGATAGCAATAACCCCAGTTAATACTTACAAATAAGCAATCTCGGATAAAAATGAGGTTTGCAACATTATCCCTTACCTTAGGTCTGATATGATTCGTACGTATCCAAACCTCCTGTATAATGATTTAAATAATGTAATTGACTTATTACAGAATCATATTAATTGTTATTATATCATATATGGTTCACTTATGACTTTATATTACCCGTTCTTTTATAAATTCATGCTAAAGTAGCGTTTTGGGTAAAGTCGTTTCATTTGTCGTTGGTGTGTTAACTAGTAATTATTCATATGATTACTTAGATCATGATTAATTACATCCAGAATGTAAAACATGATTTATATATAATATATATTCATAATATACATATATATAATAGATCGATAAATGGAAAGAAATACACCATTCATGGAGACGGTAGGTTGTACGTACGCATGAACGTTGTTTTCGTTTCCTTATTGAATTGAATGGAATTAAGTAAATGACATATATATATATATATATATATATATATATATATAAATCCAGTAGAATTATTATGTCATATATTTCATGATTACTTATTATATATACTTTAAAATCATTCTTGAATGGTTAACATGCAGAGTAAATCTCATCGCGTCGTGGAGACAGTAGTCCGTACGTACGCACGAGCGATGATATCATTCCCAAGATCATGGAATTGTATCAAGGTGTATGTATAATATTAAAAAATCAATATAACTTTACAATAATCATATATATTTATTACCTTCACCATTATACCCATCCAAGTAAAGTGGTGGTGGAAAATAGATTACACCACGGCGTGGAGACGGTATTCCGTACGTACGCACGCGCGGTGACTTCATTTTCCGTAGGATGGATAGATGGTGAAATTGGGTTGTTTCATACTTATAATAACATAAAAGTATATGAGTGATACTTTTTTTATTACTTCATAATGAAACAACTAAAGAAGAAGAAGTGGAAGAAGAAATAAAGTTGAAAGAATCGGTAACAGACATTACCACTTCTTTGAAGTGCCACTTTGAAACCTACTCTTAGGGCACTAAAATTGGTCTTTGACGAATACTAGGACCTCTAGGATGTTTCTAGGGAAGTGTAGAAGATAATTTTTCAGGGGTTTGACGAGCTTGAAGGCTCAAATTTGTGTGAGGAAGAGAGGGAGGAGGTTCCCTATTATAAGGGAGGAGAGGGGCACCTTTGGTAATCATAAAAATATTAATTTATAATAAATCTAACCCCACTTAAAAACCTCCAAAAATGACTCATATTAGAATATTAGAGGATATGGGGTTGTAATCTAATCAACCAATAAAATTTAGACATGTTAGCAAATTATTGCAAACACTATCAACTTGATTTATCCTTACTTAATCAATTTAATTTTATTTGTGGTAATAACATTCTAAATTTTAAATTATAACAAATAATTACTTATTTGTTAGGAATTGTCCATAATTGGATACTTCATAACATTTTAGACCATATAAATTTAAATTTATAATTTTTAAATATTTTTGGGATTTTTAAACAATTTTATAATATGTTATTTTTATAAAATAACAATAGTGTCAATTTTGACACTATTCATTTATTTGAATAAAATATATACAAAAGATATGTTCGAACTAAAAGCTTTAACAGCTTTATAAAAGGTCATATGTATCTAGAAAATTAGTTTATCACATTAAATAGTTCATATAATATTTATTTTATTATTTTTAAAACCATTTATTTGGTTTATCTCTTAATAAAACAATTACTACAACATTTTTGTATAATTATTTAATATATTTATTAGTTTCATTAAAATTAAAAAAAATTCTATGATGAAGATAAATCTATTAACTTTCACAATAATACTTTTACTCGAATTTATCATCTTAGAATCACAATATTTAAATTGTTATATTTATTAAATTATGAAGGTGACAACTTTGGCATCATTTAAAATAAATAAATATAAGTGTCATAATAAATTTTATAAGACTCCAAACGGTTATATATTAGGTCCTTGGACTCTTATGGGGTAGTTATACACTACAAATAAGTTTTTTTTTCAGGTTTGTGGGTCTTTTAATGGGTATTATTATTTCAATAAAAAACTACATTACTGATTTTTCACTTAATAAATAATTTCTGCATCATTAATGTATAACTATTAATGACAATTATTTAATCCCTAAAAATTATAAATAAATTATCATGATGTAGATAATTTTATTATAT
Source organism: Viscum album (assembly GCA_963277665.1). Classification (NCBI taxonomy): domain Eukaryota; kingdom Viridiplantae; phylum Streptophyta; class Magnoliopsida; order Santalales; family Viscaceae; genus Viscum; species Viscum album. The sequence continues at coordinate 591,622,714 of OY728163.1, forward strand.
TTCTGGAGACTATTCATGTTCGAAGTTTTATGATGTTTATCACTAATGTAAAAGTATTATACTTATAAGATTTAAGAGAGTGTCATGTTGTCACTTTCATTGGTTTTTATAATAATTAAATTATTTTAATTGTCAAAAGTCCATAAAATGAATCTAATACGACCCTTAGGTGATATGGGTATACTTTAAGCCATCCAATAGAATTTTGGCATGTGTTAGGGTAATTTTATAATATTATATTTACCTTTAATTACCAGATTTACCTTTAACTATGGTAAATAAAATTTACCGTAGTTACTATTCATAATTCCCAAAAATAAAAAGTAGCCTATTAACATAACTTGGACCCACTGATTCCAAATATTGAATCCATTTTTCGAAATTCAATACAAAAATTGTTTATAAATTAAATTAAAATTAATCCCGCTATCGAAAGAAAACGGGTTTTTGTTTAAAACATTGCAAACGATTGAATTGATTTAACCTACGAATTCAAGGTAAAATCAGTGCTAATGAAATAAAATATATTAAATGGAAAAAATATATTATATTTATACTTTAAAACCATTAAATATTATAATTTAACCATATAAATTATTACGATGAAAAAAATTGTTTTTAATTAAAATATAGCGTGGTTTTACTATTAATTAAAATATGAAAGTTATCAGAAAAATATCAAAACTTTATCCAATGTAAATTTTTATATCCTGATTCAAAATAAGAATTTTATTTTTTAAAATTGAACTTATAAACATGTTAACAAATAGATTTAAAGTGGGTGCACCATCAAAAAGAGGCAAAACTGCATTTTTTGAAAAATACATATTTTACCCGAAATATTTATTTTGTTCTTATACCATGTTCTAGAAAATATGTAAGATGAATAATAATGTTATGAAATTCAAAATTTAGTTAATACTATTCATAATGACTAGATCATAATAATATTATAATAATATATCGTTGTTTAGTAAAACTCGGTATTGCGTACATCACACGCTATCGAGGAAGGTCGCAATTGTATGTAATGAAAGACAAGTCAGGGTTGCGTGTTGTGCAAGAATCATTTATTATTACGTATAACAGAATCCAACCATATTTCATTTATACATTGAATATATATATATATACACACTCAATGTTGGGTAGAATGACTATTATAAAACGAACTTGAAATTGTGTGTAACACAATCTAAGAATAGTGTTGTGTATATATCAAGCTAATACTGTGTGGCGTATTGAACAAGATAATCTTGTTGTAGCATAAAAAACATGACATCAAATAAATTAAAAGGAATACTTATCATAAAATATCAGGTTGTTACATTCTACCCCCCTTAAAATGAATTTCTCCCTCAAAATTCATCGGGGGTTATAAATGGTTTACTAATCAAAAGTTTCTTTAATAGAAACCCACATAGTAAAAAGGAATACCAAAACTTGGATTTAAAAACTAAATGATGAAACGTAACAGTTACCCAAATTAACTTATCACTGGGTTTCCACGTAGGAGAACATAGGTGAAAATATGGATATGGAAGAAAAATCTAACCATCAAGTTATGATGGAGAGTGGTAGAGAACATGGCTATGAAAAAGACATCAATCACAAAGCCATATATTTGTGATTATCTAAGGTACCATATAATTCATCATATATAAGGGCACTGGGACATCATTTTTGGTTTTCATGATCATTTCCCTATAGATTATGAAATTGGAATTAGAAGAAATACTTTCATGATTTTGGTACAGTCTCACCGTTGGTCGTTCTTTGGACAATTTCCACTTCATATCTTAAAGAAATGAAGTTGGATTTTTCATTCGTGAAGTGTTAGAAGATCATGTGATAGAATGATGGGTCATTCCATCTGTCTCAAACAAAAGGTTAGAAAAGTTATCAAAAATACATAAGTCCATCTATGGTGAGGTTAATCGTATACGATTCCAAAAATGAACTTATACTTCATATATCATACCACGTAATTAAATAAAACTAGTTTCTACTAACCAGGGACTTCTTGTAGGCTAGTGGTAGGCGATAAAGTCCATTCACACTTCGGTTGTAGGTTCGATTCCCACAGCCTTGTCCGACGCGATGGGCTGTCGCCCGCCCTGCAGGTTGTCCTTCTTCTAAAACTACCTTACTATAATAATATCGAAAACAATACTAACTTATTTCCAACATAATCCATTACAATATTTAGGCTTATCTAAAATACTTCGGTCCAAGCTCATAGTATAAAGAAAACAATTACTCGAAAGGTTATCTACCAAGAATGTGAATACAAGCATTTATCCCACATATATCATAAGATATATCTTGTTGGTTGCATTCCAGACAAATGAATACCTTAGTCATATATTCTCTTGAAACATAAATTACCATATAAACTTAGTGAAAACATGAATACTGTCAAAAGGTAACTCTTTCCACATACCAAAATCCCTAAAAAAATCTATATAATCAAACCATAATATCACTTAGTCCTTATATCAGTCATGAGCTCATGAATACAATCAAACATCTCATTATCTTCTTATACCTTCATTATGAGCATAATATCTGAATAACCTTCCATGGTTACCGGTACCATTCAACATATACTTTCAAATACTTTAGGAAAACAAATAGTGCAACAATCCTTAGATGATTCTTTATTCCATAGTACCATACATTATTCTTTATAAACATACAATCATTCCACTAACTTCTTAAACCACTGACTGAGCTTCATAATTTTTTTTCATCTCATATTTCATTTATAGTCTATTCATCATCATCCACATAAATACTACCCATATGACCAAGATGATTCTCTTCATGAGATTTTCCCTTAGGGCATTGGTTTGCATAATGCCCATACATTCCACATTTAAAACATCTAATCATTGTTGATGTCGTAGAAACACCATTATCCTTGTCCATGATGTTAACTGAACATTTTCTTTTTCACTTACTGGATTTATGTCCTTCTTTTCCACACCCAAAGAATCTTCAAGTTCCTTTGAAACAATCTCCTTGATGCCTCTTCGCACATGATTTACATGATGGGAATTGAACTTTCTTTCCTCTATGATCATCATGAAACTCCATCTTTCTCTTATTATCTGAGTCGGGAAACTTACCAAAGTTGAGATGATTGATTATATTATGAGATTTCTGATTAGGCATAATAACGATGTTTTGACTTCCAAATCCCTTTTCATTTGGTTTATCATGAAGAATATTATTCCATTGTCCATCATATCCTCCATTATCGGGAATCTTCCTGTTTCCAGCCATTTTCTAAAACCCAAAAAGAATATTGTGAGAGGAAAAAATCATACTAGGGAAAACAACATAATAAAGGGGGAGTACCATCAATATCTAACATATTAGGTTAAATTATAAGATCGTTACCGTAGTTATAGGACTATAACATATACGTATACTTATCCTTAGGGACATACCTAGACATACCTTAGAAATATCTCTGGGGATCTCACTAAAGTTTTCGCATCCTAGTTTCCAAAGGTTAACTAAACCTTTCCTCTGATACCAACTGTAGAGACCCGAAGCTTGACGTACATGGACATTACATTACTTTAGCGGAATACTTAATACATAACAAAAACAGACACACAAGGACCATAATAGTTTAGTGTCTTTGGAAACTCGGAACGTAATCTTCTAATCATGGTGAAAGATCTTCAACATCTCCTATAAAGATCTTCGGCATTTTGTTTCCATACCTAAAACCTTTATTTTAATCCTGGGGGAAAATAAAACATAAAAAGGGTGAGCTCAAATGCTCAGTAATGGTAAGCATGGATAAAATAAAACATACCATATACATTGGATCTTAAAAAAAACATGAACATAATGTTTAAACATCAAAATCTTGAGCAAAGACATTAATCATGGAAGTACGTAAGGAATATATCATAAGGGAACATCAATCATGATAAAATTTCATGGGAATAAAACATGTAATTGTGGAAACCATTAATCAAATGATATGATTTCCATAGTAGCCAAGGCATTGCTGCCAAGGCCATCTTAGTGGACAAAGTCCCTTTCTGAATCGAGTTCACTCCTCGTTCCAGTCTTGTATTACTGAACCGATTTAACTTGTCGTTCCGGCCTTGTCTATCTCATGAGATATAAATCTTTAACCAATTAATTGGAGGGAGATATAGGTCCCACCCATCTCATAATGAAATAATTATTAGTTATGCCACAAAATAAACATACATCATTCATAATAACACAATAAATAAAATGGGTTTCATAAACATCATCCCATCATCACATAATCTATATAAAAGAAATGGATATCATTTCATAATAAGGCAAGTGAAACCATGTAAATCATAGAGATAGTATACTTGAAACATACACATATGAAATAATTTCATTTTAGATGAAAAATGGTTTTGATAAAACACTTGAAATGAATTCTTGAGGAAAATAACCTTTATTCTTGAAAATCAATTTCTTTTCAAAAAACGTCATGAAATTTTAAAAGAAATATATTTTGTTGAAAATAGTCATGAAATCCTCTAGAGTAATCTTCATGAAAATAAGGCATTATAAAACCGTAAAAATCCTTTCATTCCGTATACGTTAAAAAAACATTTTTCTCGTACTTTTGTCAGAAAAGTCAAAAAGTACATCATAACGTAAACAAAAGAAAGATTCCTTACATACCATGTAGTAAAAGTAAAAAATGGGTAAAACTTACTTTAAAAGTACATGATTACACTTTTATAAAACATGTACATGTATTATATAAATAACCCCAGTAAATACTTATGAATAAGCAATCTCGGATAAAAATGAGATTTGAAAAATTATCCCTTACCGTAGGTCCGATATGCTTCATATGTATCCAAACCTCTTGTAAAATGATTTAAATAATGTCATTTACTTATTAAAGAATCATATTCATTGTTATTATATCATATATGGTTCACTTATGACTTTATATTACTCGTTCTTTTGTAAATTCATGTTAAAGTAGCATTTTAGGTAAAATCGTTTCATTTGTCGTTCGTGTTTTAACTTGTAATTATTCATATGATTACTCAGATCATGATAACTTACATCCAAAATGTAAAACTTGATTTATATATAATATATATTCAGAATATACATATATATAATAGATCGATAAATGGAAATAAATACACCGTTCATGGAGACGGTAGGCCGTACGTACGCATGAACACTGTTTTCGTTTCCTTATTGAATTGAATGGAATTAAGTAAATGACATAAATATATATATATATATAAATAAATCCAGTAGAATTATTAGGTCATATATTTAATTATTACTTATTATATATACTTTAAAATCATTCTTTAATGGTTAACATGGAGAGTGAATCTCATCACGTCGTGGAGAGGGTAGTCCGTACGTACGCACGAGCGATGATATCATTCCCAAGATCGTGGAATTGTATTAAAGTGTATGTATAATATTAAAGAATCAATATAACTTTACAATAATCATATATATTCATTACTTTCACCATTATACCCATCCAAGTAAGGTGGTGGTGGAAAATGGATTACACTACGGCGTGGAGAAGGTATTCCGTACTTACGCACGCGCGGTGATTTCGTTTTCCGTAGGATGGATAGATGTTGAAATAGGGTTGATTCATACGTATAATAAAATATCCTTATATGAGTGATACTGATGTGATTACTTCATAATGAAACAACAAAAGAAGAAGAAGTGGAAGAAGAAATAAAGTTGAAAGAATCGGTAACGGATATTGCCTCTTCTTTGAAAGACCTCTTTGAAACCTACTCTTAGGGCACTAAAATTGGTCTTTGAAGAATACCAGGACCTCTAGGATGTTTCTAGGGAAGTGGAGAAGAGAATTTTTCAGGGTTTGGCCGATCTTTAAGGCTCAAAGTTGTGTGAGGAAGAGAGGGAGGAGGTGCCCTTTTATAAGGGAGGAGAGGGGCACCTTTGGAAATATTAAAAATATTAATTTATAATAAATCTAACCCCACTTAAAAACCTCCAAAAATCACTCATATTAGAATATTAGATGATATAGGGTTGTAATCTAATCAACCAATAAAATTTAGACGTTTTAGGAAATTATTGTAAACATTATCAACTTGATTTATCCTTACTTAATCAATTTAATTTTATTTGTGGTAATAACATTCGAAATTTTAAATTATAACAAATAATTACTTATTTGTTGTTAATTGTCCATAATTGGATACTTTATAAAATTTTAGACCATATAAATTTAAATTTATAATTTTTAAATATTTTTGTGAGTTTTAAACAATTTTATAATATGTTATTTTTATGAAATAACAATAGTGTCAATTTTGAGACTATTAATTTATTCGAATAAAATATATACAGAAGATATGTTCGAACTAAAATATTTAATAGCTTTATAAAATGTCATATGCATCTAGAAAATTTGATTATCACATTAAATAGTTCATATAATATTTATTTTATTATTTTTAAAACCATTTATTTGGTTTATCTCTTAATAAAATAATTACTACAAATTTTTTGTATAATTATTTAATATACATATTTGTTGAATAAAAATTGAAAATAAAATCCTATGATGAAGATAAATCTATTACCTTTCACAATAATAATTTTTCTCAAATTTATCTTCTTAAAATCACAATATTTAAATTGTTATATTTATTAAATTATGAAGGTGACAACTTGGGCATCATTTAAAATAAAATAATATAGGGTCATAATCACATTTATAAGATTCCAAACGGTTATATATTAGGTCCTTGGATGCTTATGGTGTAATTATACACTACCAATATGTTTTGTTCAGGTTTTGGGTCTTTTAATGGGTATTATTATTTCACTAAGAAACTATATTACTGATTTTTCACTTAATAAATAATTTCTACATCATTAATGTATAACTATTAATGACAATTATTTAATCCCTAAATATTCTAAATAAATTATCATCATTTAGATAATGTTATTATATTTCTGGAGACTATTCATGTTCTAAGTTTTATGTTGTTTATCACTAAATTAAAATTATTATACTTATAAGATTTAAGATAGTGACATGTTGCCACTTTTATTGGTTTTAATATTAATTAAATTGTTTTCATGGTCAAAAGTCAATAAAATGAATCTAATCCGACCCTTAGGTGATATGGGTATACGTTTATCCATACAATAGAATTTTGGCATGTGTTATATTAATTTTATAATATTATATTTACCCTTAATTACCCGATTTACCTTTAACTATGGTAAATAAAATTTACCGTAGTTACTATTCATGATTGCCAAAAATAAAAAGTATCATATTAACATAATTTGGACCCACTGATTCAAAATATGGAATCTATTTTATAAATTCAATACAAAAAATTTTCAGAAATTAAATTAAAATTAATCCCGTTGTCGAAAGAAATCGGGTTTTTTTTAAAACATTGCAAAACATTGAATTGATTTAACCTACGAATTCAAGGTAAAATCAATGCTAATGAAATAAATTATATTAAATGGTAAAAATATATTCTATTTATACTTTAAATCCATTAAATATTATAATTAAACCATATAAATTATTATGATGAAAACAAGTTGTTTTTAATTAAAATATAGCGTGTTTTTACTATTCATTAAAATATGAAAGTTATCAGAAAAATATCAAAACTTTATCCAATGTAAATTTTTATATCCTGACTCAAAAGAATAATTTTATTTTGTAAAATTTAACTTATAAACATGTCAACAACTAGATTTAATGTGGGTGCGCCATCAAAAGGCGACAAAACTGCATTTTTTGAAAAATACATATTTTACCCGAAAAATTTATTTTGTTCTTATACCATGTTCTAGAAAATGTGTAAGATGAATAATAATGTTATAAAATTAAAATTTTAGTTAATACTATTCATAACGGCTAGTTCATATTAATATTATAATAATATATCGTTGTTTAGTAAAACTTGGTATTGCGTACAACACACGCTATCGAGGAAGGTCACAGTTACGTGTAATGAAAGCCAAGTCAGGGTTGCGTGTTGTGCAAGAATCCTTTATTATTTCGAATAACATAATCCAACCATATTTCCTTGATACATTGAATATATATAAATATATACACTCAATGTTGCGTAGAATGACTATTATAAAACGAACTAGAAATTGTGTGTAACACAATCTAAGAATAGTGTTGTGTATACTTCAAGATAATACAGTGTGGCATATAGCACAAGATAATCTTGTTGTAGCATAAAACACATGACATCAAATAAATTAATAAGAATACTTATCATAAAATATCAGGTAGTTACAGGTCTTTTAGCACACCCACTTTTTATGTATATCCTCAGGTGACTACGTAAACTAAAGAGAGGTCAATAGCCAATAAGAAGCTAGATAATAAGGAATTAAATAAATGTTTATTATTGATTTTGTAAATGTTATGTTTGGTCCTAGTTTTCCCAAGAAACTAAACCTTCATATCCTCAATGTGTAATAATATTATGTTATTTATCTTCATAATGATTTAATAGTAATATAATAAAAGGTAGGGTTTCTATGGAAATGGATGAGGTGCTAGAATGGTTTGATCTAGTTCCTTCTATTGATGCTCCATGAATTATTCCCACTGAATCAACATGGGAAGATTGGCTTTGAGAGTCTATTGATGTTTATAGCTATTCTCCCACTAATTAATCCCAGATGGTGGTGTCTCCATGTGAGGTTAAGGGATTATTTAGAGGCGAAAAATATTTTACAAATTTTGTTATGCTGCACAAAATTTCATTACTCTTACAATATTCAAGTGTAGAATGTAGACTACTCTAATAGAGAAGATATCCATGGTTCCACCAAGTCTCCTTTCACAAGAGGGCATTGATTCTTCCCCTGAAGATGGGATTGGGGCAACAATTCTTTCCATTGATGAAACTGAACAAGGTACATTCCCCAAATGGATCATGACCTTTAATTAAATAAAAAATCTTATTATTCACATTTTGAATGATAATCCTTTGTACATTTCATTACATTACATTCACCTCGAAGCTCTGAGGCCCTGACCTTTACTGCTTCTACATTCCCCAAAATGGTTCGACTAACATGAGAGAAAAATCTATACTAAGAAGATAAATGGATGAAATCACAAGTCCCTACTAATTTACATAGTCCTAAAATATATCCATGTTCTCATATTAGGATAGAGTCGAGGATCAGAGCATGCTACACTTCATTAACTGATGCATTGATTGGTGTGGGTGATACTTAGAGCCTAATTTTAGAGGGACCATTGGAGGAGATGAAGAACTCACTAGGTTATCTTAGATATATGATTACCACCGTTGAATATGAGGGATTTTAATATATGTTTCTCCATAACTAAGTGAAAGAAATAATATCTCTATGAGAACAGAGGAGGGATTTTTGATTTGGGGTAAAAGAAGAAGAAGAATCATCTTCAGTCAAATGAAGTCATGAAAAGGCACTAAATGAGCATTCTAATCATGAAACAATAGTAAAATCTCACAAAAACTAGATCAACATTGGGAAGGATTGGATTGGATAACTATACATTGGATTCAATCAGCCTTAGCAGGAGATGTCCTTGTTGTAGTACATGCTGAAAAAATTACAGAAATATGTGTTAGAGAAACATTAGATTCTTAACCAAATAGAGAAGACCATAATAGTTGTTTATCCCTGATATATGAGTTACATAGGGTGTAAGAGATGATTAATAATCAATTTTTATCAATTATGCTATTCCATAGCCTCCCATGAATAGAATTTATCGAAGCTCAATGAATCCTCTAAGAAAATATTCTAATTAACCTATAAATTTATGATCCTAATTTATTTGGGGATTCAATGGTGAGACTCTTGGCTATAGATAATCCTCCTTCCATTTTACTTGTTCAATGAATAAACCTTTTGAACATTACATGTTTCTGTTAGGATTTATTTCATTCATCATGTGCATGGAATTTCATAGACTCAATATCATTTATAATTTCGAAGACATGAATTCTATTTACAAATCAAAGAGAAACAAAATTTTGAACTTAAATGATCAAATCATAACTAAACATCGATGACAACTACCCAAAAATGATTAAAAACATAAGAATACTCACTGATGTATATGTTCCAAACATTATGAGATCACTTTGTTCAAATGAATATTTGGGTAAATATGTCTTTGATGGAATGTAATCAAACTTATTCATAAGATAAAAGACATAGCGAGTATAAATTTATTTTTTCTATGGACTGATAATGATCCATAAAAGCTTTGTATTTATTGTTTTTAGCCCAAACATTTCCCAATGATTCATATGGAGAATGTTTAGTGGGTATATACTCAGCCTTTTCTCAGTCCTCCCATTATGGGTTTTCATCTTGGTAAGTTGTTTTCATTTTGTTATTTGTAAATTCTCAATGTTTTCTTGAATCACACAAGGTGTTCATCTAGTGATAAAATACTCATTCATTTCCAATGGTACCATATTCAGTTTTTCAACCTGGTGAGAATTATGTCTCTTCAAGTTTTTCATTAAAGGTCCTAAAATCTAGACCTTTGAGTTTCTATAGTTTATGTTTTTCTATCTTGGACCAAATATTACTATATTTTAGTGTTTTCCCACTCATACCTACTATTTCTATATATGACTAATACATAGAATGGATGGGGGATGGGTACCCTTGAAGGTTTAAATTACCTTTCATATTTGGTGTTTTTCTGATGGATGAGTATTCATGAAGTGTTTGAACATTCTTTATCCATGTTGATATGATGAATTATGGGTATTTATGCAGGGTTCATGCACCCCACATCATTCTTAAGAATATAAAGTATGTGTATTCATGAAGTGTTCAAACACCCTACATCCTTACTGAGATTTGGTTTAGTGTGTTATGGAAAAATGTTAGGGATTCCAAATCCACTTGGATAATTGGAATATGGGTTGTATAAATCACATCTACAAGAGTTTAAACTTATGGATGGAATGGGGTAGACATGTTGAGGATGGTCACAAAACACTATATGGTGTTGTGTTACACTATGATGTTTTGGGGGATCACAAGGATTGGAGGTCTTTTATTATAAGGAGTATGTGACTATTATTATTTGGAATAAGGTTTTTATGTTGATCCAACTCATACATTGTCAAAAAAGGGGTCCTCACTCCTTTACAAGAGCAATGGGAGATTTATAAAGATTAAAACACTCTGATAGTGAATGAGAGTATAGGAGAAAGACTATTAAAGGTGGGTTATGGAACCATGGGGGTAGTTCTATTTTTGTTTCTCAAGATTTGACACAAAATAATGTGGTTTTAGGTCACTTGGTGTGGGCCATCAGTTTTTTTTGAGAATTGAGTACCACATTACAAGTTTGAGAATGGGTACAATACACTATGATGTAACATCATAGATGTTGAATCCACTCGAATATTCTGGTTATGATGATTATAAATCACGATCTAGGGATATCTGAGTCAACAATAAATGGGAAAAAGTGAGTACAAGTTGACCGTTTTTTATTATATAAATAAGTATCCCACATATATAAGACAATATATTAAGGATTTAAGGGAGAAATTTCTTCTAGGACAATGAAATTACCTAAGTGTAAGATATATGGAATTATGTTATTCAATAATGAATCCTTATGGGGTCCCTTCTGAGCAGTTATTCCATGTTACTAATACACTACAAGGATGAACCAAGTGAAATGACTCTAGGTACGGGGTTCTTGGGTAAATTTTCCATCTCAAGGAATTGGTGGCTGTCATCCCAAACATCAATTAACTAAAGGTGTTTCAAGGAAAACGTAATGCTCATGACAGATTCCAACACCCTAAAATTTGTGCCACCACATGTTATCATGATAATGATATGTGATGAATCATTACTTAAATTTTTTCTCTTCCATGGGGGTCCATGGATAATGGATCATCATTTAATAAGGACATAAGATAAACCATATTACATTTATTTATTTTTTATTTATCATCTAACATGTTTTCAAATCTATAGATATAAAGATATTACTGAGCAGAGACTTTAATTTTTCTTAGAATACCCTTTATAGGTTTTCATAATGAAAGGTTTTATGTATCTTTCACTATCATTCAAAGTTATTTTGATTTGGACCTTCAAAGTATAAGGATTACTATTATACATAGTTGATGAAAGTTCATATAGATTAAGGTTATGATTCATGTGGACCCATCATCAGGAGAGTGTCACACATTTTCCCAATTATGATTACCAAGAACAAGAATACTACAATTCCATTCTAATAAGGGGATAAAGGTGATGAAAATTATGGATCAGGGTTCTCCAATCATGAGTGATGATGTGGGATAGAAATTTTGAGGATGGTCACAAATAACTCTATGGTGAAAAGTTCCATTGTGATGATGTTAGGTATCATAAAGATAATATGTCCTTTTTGTAAGGTAAATACTAATTTGGTTGATAGGTTGGGATCTCATTTTTAGGACCCATGGGTGGATATTAATAGTAAAATAGGGTACCTTGAATCCAGTTGTCATTTTCCACATTCCATGGATGTTTTGTGGAAATTAAATAAAATCAATACTTGATGTTTGGTTTGAAGATTTAGGTGATCATAAAGATGAAAGAAACACTCTGATTTTTTTAATAGGGTTAGGATCTTATGTTATACTTATAAGGAGTGATGATAGAATATTGTTTGCATTGTTTAACATCATGTAGTGGGAAAAAATCTATTGTGAAGTTTAATGTCACACAACGAGGATGTATTCTTTATAGTTTATCTTCAAGTGGTAATGATGTTTGAACCAAATGTAAACTATGAATGATATCCTTAAGGAAACTTTCCAATAGTCATGGGAATTTTTACTATCTCATGATCAACCAAAGTTGAAATATTTGAATATTGATCAATCACCATGGAAGGATGTGATAGTGGTAAACTGATGGATGGGCCCAATACAATATACTTGGGAGCTACTATGTATCTTGATAGGACATGAATCAATTCATAGGTGGTTATTTTACAAAAAGTGGGTCCCTAAATAGATATAGACCATATGAAGTGAGGTGGATATTTTTATTTATTACCTTAGTAAGCCTCAACATCATTGTTTTCTTAGTAGTCCTCTACGTAGATCAATCTCATACATAAAAAATGACATTTCCATATTTCATTCTAGCACAGATTCATGGATAGGATGGCCCAATATAAGAAATTTTAGGTCTTACAGGATATACCACATGTCATGTAGTTTAATTTCATAAGACTGAGACATTGTATTTAGTTTAACATCATGTGACTAGGACATATTACTAAGAGGAATGACTAACTCTTGGTAATAAGGTCTTCATAGGATATGAATATCCTAGAATGAATGGGTACATGAAGAGGATATTATAATCCTGGTTTGGAAATGGATATGATGAATAAATGTGTAAACTTGAGGGTGTTTTAATCTGATTGAATAGTTCGGTTATGGGAATGGTAAATTATAACTCAGGAATATCTAATTCAGTTCAGAGTGGAGACCAGCTTGTATAAGACAAATATTAGTAATGGTGGAGTGTTTATATCCAACATTGTTGGTATAATTACTCCTGTATTTGAGGGGGTATTTATTCATAGAATATAACAACCAATAATCACAAGCTTTAAGGCATTGCGTTATTCACTAGTGAATCATAGTGCGGTCCATTTGGATTATACAGTTCTTGTTAATAGTTTTTGAGAAGGTGGAACCAAGACAAATAGAGATCGTAGTCCATGGAGTTCCAAGAGAAGGATATAAACTTGAGGAATTGGTTGATATCAACTTAAATATCGACAACATGAATCTATTTCATATGTACGTAAGAATCAAGATGGGTTTGTGTCACCGAAAGGATACAACAGTGTGTACTGAACACTTTAGGAGGAAATGGGATAAAACATGTGATTTTGGAGTACACAATAATTTTAGGGTATGGTATATTAAATGTGAAGACCACTTTTCATATATTTTAACATAATGGAAAAAACTATTTCCTTGTAGTTTAACGTCATGTGACTAGGATATTGTTGTGTAGTTTACCATTATGTGATAAGGATTTTGTCATGCAATTTAATGTCATGTGACTAGAATATTTTCATGTAGTTTAACATCATGTGATGAGGAAATTTTTAAGAAGTTTAATTTCATGCAACTAGTTCGTTATTACCTGTCTTCAGATAGGATACACATTGATCACACCCATCAGAACATATTTACATGTTCCCTAAATTATCATGAGTTATGTCTGGCCTAAGAAAGAAGATACACATGGTAAGTCAATTGAGTCATGTGATATTTAATTATAGGAAATATGAGGGGGTATTCATATTTTTATACAAGTAGTAATCCCCACAAAAATTAGGTTCTTATCAAGGGGTACAGTTAGGAGTGATGAGAATTCATGGATGGGCCCAAAATGGAGAATCTGAGCATCACTAAACATACCATAGTATGGGAATTGAGCCACATGTAGTACTCATTAGAAATAACCCTATATATATTGGGCTCATGTGTAAGGAAGGGGGAACTATTACTCTCAGGTTTCTCATGTGCAAAAGAATTCTACATGGATCTAGTTCCCATGTAGGGGATAGTTCATGGCTGAGCCTAAGATAAATATCTTGGTATCATTATATATCTCAAAGGGATGATAATCAAGACACATGCAGTTCTCATATGGTAACTACCCTACATAGGTCTGACCCATACATAGGTAAGGGTAATTTTCCCTTTATATTATAGAAAAGACCAAGATTTGGGATCTAGGCGTCACTATGTGTCATGTGGTAATAGGAATCAAGATACACATAGTTTTGAAATTGGATGAAAATATAGATTGAACTTGTACATTGGGGAGGGGAATTTTATCATTATTTCATTTAAGGACCCAAGATTTGGGATCTAGGAGTAAATAAGTATCCTATGGTAATTGGAATCAAGACATATATAAATCTGATATAAATTTTATTCAGATTAGAGTCTTTCTTCTTAGACATGTAATATGTAGAATAAATCATAGATATATACCTAATCCCTCCTGAAAATGGGGAATATGGGTAAAATAAATCATATATTTAAATTACTATATCAATAATTATCATTTAAATATTTATGGGCATAACACCACACCATTAGAGAAATATCTCCTGAGATTAAGGGGGGCCTTTCCTCTGGAACCCAAAATATACCCTAGGCAGAACCTCTTAGACATTGTGTTATTCACCAGTGAATCTATGAGGGGTTCATTTAGGAATGAAAACATCCCAAATTCATAATCTCTTAGGTGTTGCGTTATTCACCAATGAATCCTTATGGGGTTCCTTATATATTATACAGTCCATATTACCAATATACTGCAAGGGAGAGCCAAGAGGGTATGATATCATGGTCTATAAAATGCTAATAGAGTATGTGATCAAGGTATCCAGATATTTTGAAATGAAAAGGGGGCGTGGAGTTTGTATGTGGGAAAAGGGGGAGTCCAAAGGGACTATGAATCTTTGTGGATTTAGGAATCTAAAAGGGATACATACTCCAAAATGAAAAGGTGAAAGAATGCAATGAAATTATATTTCATTGACAATGGGTATGATGCACAGATGAGTAGTATTGAGGCTATCCAAATATGTTTGAATAATTGAGTTATGGAAAATGTGAATCATGACCTATGAATAAATTATTTAATGAGAGATGAAGACTGGTTGGTACAGGTCAACCATTAACAATGAAAGAGATCATGTATCTCATGTAGTTAGGGAAATAACTCTTGGATTTAAGGGGGCCTTTCTTCTAGAATGAAAACATCCACCATGAAAAATCTCTAAGGTGTTGTGTTGATCACTAGTGAATTCTATTGGGGTCCCTTTGGATTAACCATTCCATATTACTAGTTCTCTATAGGGGAGAAACAATATCACATGAGCTCATATCACATGGGGTTCCAAGAGAAGGATATCAACTTGACGAATTGGTTCGTATTAACTCATATATTGAAGATATGATGTTGGTTAATGGGGAATGTAAGATTTATGAAGTGTTAAATAACCCTAAATTCTATTCAATGTGTATTAAACATATTTTTAGGGTTAATAGATAAAATATAAAATTCTTTATCACACAATCATCATGGGGACAATATATGTGGAATGAATACATCTTATCAAACAGTTTAATGTCATTTTACTAGGTTGTTTTTGTGAATTTTAAAATCTTTAAAACAGGAAATTTTCATACAGTTTAATTTAATGTGACTAAGAGGTAATTCCCTATCGATAACATGTATCAATTTTTTAGTTAGAGTTGATTTTCTGGTAACCTATGCTCAACGAGTCATGTTAATTGTGAGAAACAAGTGATAATTGGGCAGTCAATTAAGCTGATCTAAAGTTCATCATAAGGAATATGTGGGGGTGTCTAAAATATAATGTGGACTGGAGAATCTTCACATATCCTACTCTCATAAAGGGTTATGATTGGAACTAATGGAAAATATTGTTTGATCTCAATATAATGGATCCATGCACAACTTTATATCCTATGATGATAAGAATCAATCCACACATAGTTCATAGAGAGAAAAATCATTGCACTGCTCAAGTTCTTATGCAGGGAGATATACTTTTTATCATATTGTGTCCATGCCTATGATTTAGGATTAGGGTGTCACTACGTATCCTATGATAACATGTATCAATACACATGTAGTTCATATAGAGAAAATTCCTATAACGGCTAGAGTTCCTATGTGGGGAGAGGTAATTTTTATCATATTTCACTTGGGCCCAAGATTTTGGATTTAGATTTCACTACATATCCCGTGATTATAAGAATCAATAAACATATAGTTATTAGAAGAAAAATTCTCTATGAGGGTCTGAACCATATATAGAGAGGGGGGATTTTCCCATTATATTATGGTTGGACCCATGATTTGGTATTAAGGAATCACTTTGTATCATGTGGAAATAGGAATGAATCCACAAATAGTTCTCTTGAAATTTCCATTAATAGGTCTGACCCATATCTATGGATAGGTGTGTATATATATATATATATTGCATTCGGGGGTATGATTTTAGATATGGGTGTCACAATGTATCCTATGATAATAAGAATCAATCCATATGCAGTTCTCATATATAAAATTACCTTTGAAATTCCAACCCATACAAATGAAGGAGATAATTTTTTCATTTATATAGCAGTTGGTCCCCAGATTTGAGATCTGGTCATCACTACATATCCTGTGATAATATGAATCAAGACACATAGAGTTATTTTAAAATCCCCTTATAAGGATTTGAATAACACATATGGGTTAAGGAATTTAATTTTTACTAATACATAGATCTATCTCATGTTTAGTGAATAATTCATGAAATTACATTCTCCATGTAGTTTAATTCGATGTGAAAAGTATGTATTCCATGATTTTTAACATCACGTGGAAAGGATGTTGAATGTTTTTTAGTTTAATGTCTTTTCACCAAGACCTGGATTTCATGATGGTCGTTATGTGAAGTACTTCTTAAGAAACCTCACATTGGAAGGGGGCATAACACATTCCCCATTCATCATTTCAAATGAGTAAGCTCTGTTGGAATAGACCTTATGTATGACTTAAGGACATTACCACTTTGGTTCCAGCATTTTATGACTCTTCCCTAATATCATTGGGGTCTAATAACCATTTGAAATTATATTTGGAGGAATGATGATGGGGAAAAACATTATTCAAGGATCGGGTTATCCGATTCTGATGAACATTGAGGTTGTGCAATATATGCTACCCTTTCTCAATGAGTTTTTCGAACTCATCAAACCACTTCTGTGATTGTTCATCTTTTGAGAGTTTTACACATATATCTATTTAGAGTGAGGGAAACTGAAATTATATGGGAAACAATGCCTTTGTCCCCCACACCAATGAACATGGGGTTGCATGTGTGGTAATGTACGTGGTGGTATGGTAGGCCCATAAAGCATGAAGTATCTTGTCTGACCAATAATTATTTTTCATTTCCACCATTGTACGGAGTATATTTTACAGAGTATTATTAATTTCCTATATATCACAATTTACCATTTCATGATAGTATCATTAATGATTGGATTTGATGTAATATTCCAGATATTGATTCTTTAGCTCAAAAGAATAGAAGTTTGTTTCTTTTTCAATAAATCTCATGTGAGGGACCTTGAATCTAGTGATACTTGGACTTTATAAAGTTTTTTATATTCTTTATCACAACTTACTCGATGGATATGACCTCATCCCATTTATAAATTAAGTCGGTAAAAATAAGTATATATTTAAACAGCTTATCTATAGCTAATGGATAACCACAACATCCATTCCCCATTCAAAAAATGACTAGGAATAGTTAAATATATGCAATATCTATGAGGGATGATGGATAATGTTACCTATATATTTCATGTGTGAAGCTACCTTGTGAATTCCACGTAGTCCTGCATTATTTTCATCCAGTAGTATCCAAGTCTCCTAATTTAGTCGGAGAGCCTGATTACAGACTAGGGATCACCATAGGAGCCCACATGGAATTCTTTCATGGTGGTGAGAGTCACTCCATCTACAATTTATATGAGGATTATTATATTTTAGACTTGTTTATAGAGGTATTTCAACTCAATTAACCCCAACCAAAATTGTTATGTTTGATTCCCAGCGTCGAATATACGTTCATTCTAGACAAATCTGATGGGAGGTACCCATTTTGTAGGTAATATATTATAGGATCCATCCATAATATGGTAAATATAGAATCATAAATATATATGGAATGTTTGACCTGATTGATTTTATCCACCAAGACTATGGATTCATTGGCTGGCACATCAATACAATAATTTTATGATTAAATGGCATAATGCAGTGCTGGTTAAAATGGGAATTTCACCATAAATCCTCTTGCATAACTGATGAGGGGGGCTAATTATTCATTCATTATGAAATAACCACCATTGATCTATTTGATTAATTTCTTCATGTCCCATTTTATGTTTTGTTAGGATATCTAAATCTATAGGGATAGATCCAACATGGTGATAAGGGATGGGTATTCTTCCTCATTATCAGTTTTCTAACATATGGTGGGAAATAATAGGGATATTTGATTTTTAGGTAGAAAAATATAATAACTAGACCAAGTTTTTTGAGCTTTGGGGTTCCCATTATCTTTCTCGTAGGACATTAGGAAGAACTATCAAAATAAATTTCCCACATTCAGAGAGTGTCATGGGCATAGAAAACTTATTCATATGGAAGTTCAGTGTCCACTAGTGTACTTTTTTGGGTGGGATGAGCCATGAGGAAATCATCCAGGCCTTAACCTTTAACTAAATTATATAACATGATTTATATTTCATAATATTAAAGGATAAACACTAATAGAGCTATATTATAAGTTAGCATAGGGTGTCTGAGAATGTACTTGAGTGGGTTAGCACGAGTGACTAGGTGGTCTTCATGATTCTGAAATTAATTTTTTAGCTTTTCCCTGCAAAGATGTGTCTGAGGCAATTAGTTTTGATATCAGAATATTATGTATCAGTATCTAGAATCATTTTAAAGAGATATTAGAGATTATTATCATTCCATGTTTCATTTTATGTTTGAGGAGAGAACCAATATATAGCTTCATAGAGACCACATATAGGATTAGTGGGTTTCCTTATACTGATAACATCAAGACCAATACAAGATATATGTACTATTATATATTGTAAAAGTCTTCTTTAAAGTCTTCATACCATTAGTAGGAAACTCCCTTCTTACTTAACTTAGTGAGGGGGAGGGATTTTCCAAACATGTACTCTATGAAATGATGAATATATGCAATGCTCCATTGGATCCCCATCTGTTATTTATGATTCTGAGGGGGTGAAATTGCATGTATTAAACTTGTATTTTCTGGATCATCCTAAATGATATAGTGACATAACAAAAATACAAGGAATTTCCCAGATATTATGATGAAATAATACTTCTGAGGATTCATCTTCAAACTATTTTTCTAAAATTTTCTAAATATTAAAAGATGATAAGTGAGGTGACCACAACATTATTAAGATTTAACTACCTATTCATTGACATAAAATTATATAATTCATCTTATTAATGTTTTAAAGATATGATTCATGGAATATTATTAAGTATAACTGATATTTTTTAATCCAAAGGGAAAGACATTGTAGAAAAATATATCATGTGGAAATCTTAAATGAGTGGATTTCTCATCCTCAGAGGTTATCATTATCTAATTATACCCTAAACACCCATCCATAATGTAAAGGTCTTAAAATCCAGAAGTTTCATCAAAAAAAATTTCTATGATCACTAATGTGAATTCATCCTTTGGGCAGTGTCGATTATGTTCTCTAAAACAAATGTAGAACACGAAATACCTAATATTTTTCTTTATGGGGTGATGTTGGAAATTTCGTTTGGGTACTAAACTTCATGGAAAATGTTTTCCTTGATCAAAATTTCAACTTCTAATTCTATGTTAGTATAATGGGAGGGGCACATTATCCTCGTTACCTTATTAATTACTCGATGATCATTAGAAAATTCTAAGAGATTACTATCTACATAAGTGTTCAACCTAGGAATCTCCATATAAATCCTAATGAAAACATAATGATGCTAATTTAAAAATGAAATTTACATATCATACTCCCTGAGTGGATAGGGGTAACAAATAAACATAGATTATAGGTCTTATTCTATTCCCAAATACACCCTCCTGATCTCATCGATGGTGGTGGAGAAACCTTCCTCAAATTATAGAGGAGCATTCTTGAGTTCATCCTCATCTACTTACATTTCTGAAATGGGGGGTAATTTGGGAGCATGTCTATCCCTATCAATATAATAGTGTATATGGTAAGAGGCATTAACATCCGAAACATATAGAGTCATTAAAAAGGGATACTAAGGATGCTTGTCTTCCTTTATGCCACTGTCGGGGGAAAGAGATGTGTGGAAATCCTGAGTTGCAAAGAATGACATTGGGGGATTTTTAGTTTTTCTAATTGAGAAATGGAATTATCATATCCTGGAATAACATTAGTCAAACTACATTTTGATGAACCCAGTTCATATTTCATGTTTTCTATCTCATGAATATGGGATATTGATGTTTTTGGCTGACAAATGCATGATGGGATTACGTCTACTACCTTGAAAAGGTTTATGGTAATCTTATAATAATTGTCAAGTATGGTACATGGATTCAAATGGGTGGTTACCAATATATATGGAGTGAAAACATATGTATCACCATCCACCAATGGTTGTTTTCAATAACTTGTTTAGAATCATTCTTTAGTGTCTATGGATTCACAACACTCAAAGGGGGCGTTGTCACCATGTAGTATGTCAACCATTATATTGATTGGGTATTTCAAGAATTGATGAAACATTGAAGGTACTTTCACATGGCTATGAATAAAAGGTCTTATGAGTAGGAAATTGTATTCAGTTTCATTTTAGATAACTGAGAACATAATATTATATGTGAGAACCCAGATTTGAGCTTTGAGATTAGACTTTCAGATGCTAATTTTACCTCATCCAATGTACCCTTTAATTGATAGTTTTTAGATACAATTCACCCTCAATATATACAAAATTGTGGAGGGTACATACTAGGATAATGTTGATCCCACAACCATTTTCAAATTGGGACCTTTAGACATTAATACTATCAAGTTTTATTGAATGATATCTGGGTTTGATATGTACTTGGATAACTTCTTTCTGGTACTGATCTATGAACGAGATGATGGTATTCCATTCTACTGGCGTATTTACCACTTGAGGGAGCATTTGTTTTTGATGGAATAAGTCATTCTGACCTACCCCTTTGTTTGGGCTGATCAAACAATCACAGCCCTGCTGGTCAGTTGTTTAAAATGATTGGGTTTGAATGAATATTATATGTCTATGATTTTTCTCCATGATTGTATTTGTATTTTTGAAGTTCATTCCTATGTATCTACTATATATATATATATATTATTTGGGGATGTTATTGGAATATTGGGTTCAACCATGAATGTAACATCCCCCGTATCCTCATCTTTTGCATCCTTATCCTCCAGATCCCCGACCAGGTGATAATAAATAATACATTGGGGTATACTCATCATAAAATAAGGTATTTTTATGTTATCATTATTTAAATAACAAAAAATCAACTCTCCATATAACGATGGCTCTGTTGGGTGGGGTGGTGCCCATTCTCCATATGTTAAAGGGAAATAAACCAGCAAGAGTCAGAGTCTATGTTGGAGTTTGAAATGACTATGTCTATTTTTTAAATTTCCTATGTATAATAATTAAATCTTCCTCCTGGAGGCACATTAAATAGTGTATCCATGGGTACTAGGTTTTTTACTAATTTTTAAATCTATACTATAAGGATGACATGAACTTGGTTTACAGTTTTCAAATTTATCTTGTTATCAAACATATATTCATGCTTGGATATAGATGCATTCTAATCACTCCATTTTTGGAGTTGTGTCATGGTCACACAGGTCACCTGTTTTTGGGATATTACTAATATCACTTTTCTAGAATCAACCATGCTTTGGAAGATTTATTTGAAGATAATGTAGTCTTGGATGGTGTGATATACTGTCTTACGAAAAGGGCTATAGTCAGTGCATCCACTAAGGTTGACATCCTCAAGTTTGTTAAGATCCAAAAAATATAAATAGGTTATTTTATATATCTATAATGAAAAAACAAGGAATATATACATTTCAAAAGGAATAAAAATTGTTCATCCATTCAAAAAATAACGGGGGACCTTGATCTCTCCTAAACTATAGTCATCGACAGGTTTGTAGTTGTTACTACATTGTGGGTGGTTCTGGTTAATTCAGAGAATTCATAGGTTCTTGGATAAGAAATGATACTAGATTAAGGGTAATGACAATAGTCTCTTCCTTACTATTCCTTTTTCTCTATGGCATGGGTGTGGGATGATATTTGGACTAGTTTCTCTGAATGGGATATTCTTGGCATTGACTGTCTCTGTGGACACATTGAGTAGGTGGAAAATTATTATATAGAGGTTCTAAGTTCAAGAACCTTCTATGATTCTACATACATGAAGCCTCAGTTTTGTGCATCTAGATCGCCTATATCTCGAGGTACAGTTTCTACATTGCATCCTGCTAATATTTCATCCTGGTCTATGTCATTTTCAGGATTGATGGTGATGACGTTCTCTAAGGAATAGAATGCGAAAACTGTTACCCTATCTCTCTTCATTTTGTAGGGAAGTTCTATAGTGATTTATCATCACTAGAGGGTTTTTTTAGGGTCATTTCTCCAACCCATACTATTATTGGAACATCTTGTCTTGTGAAACCTACATGGGTTGGTTTCATTTTTCAAACATTCAGCCTATCCCAGTCTATGAATAGTGACCTTAATCGACTTCCCATCCATACTTTTTGAGAGGGTTTCAAATTAATGGAGAGTGTCTCATGGCAGTAGTAATGGTTGGGATTCTGACAATCAGAATTTACCTCATTTCATTGAAAATACCGATTCCTTACTAGGTGATTATATGGATAAAAACTATCCCCATACCTATGAGATGGGGTTGATTTCTGGAAATTATTGGCACATTTTTATTCTATCATCAAAGATTTGATGTCTCGTGGTATGGAAATAAAATAAAAATTCCCCCAACACTATAGGTTGGGGTAAATCTAAAACCTCCACCATTATCATAATGATCATCTTGTGGTTGACGACCCTAATGGGATGGGATTTCTCTTGGATGGATTTAATGGTATCCATTACTGTGATCTTCTATATTTTGAGTAGTCTCATTCACACATGGGGTGGGTGTAATGAATTATTTTGATGAGATCTATTTTCTAATGGGAGTTTTAAGGTGACCCATGAACTCAAATTTCGTGTATGAGGTGTGTTCCCATTTTTCTAAGAGTCCCGTCATAGAAGTATACTAAAATACCTCTCTATCCATTCTCTATATATTTTAATCCTTGAAGAATAGGTTCTTTGTTTTATTGACCAACTGGACCTTGAATTACCTGGTCCCCTAATCTCTTATTTTCTAATGAAATTGTAAAATTACACATATGAGGAGCTTATATAGACTAGGTATAGAATGATGTACCATTATCCATACTTCCCCATCCTTAGATACAAACATATTGTGGGGATTTTCCAATCAGCGACCATAACGATTTAATGATGCAGAGACAAACAAGCCATATGAATTTGTTATGATCATATGATCTTGGTTTTTAGGCTAATGAGAATGCAGGAATGCTAAGATTAAAATAGAGTGAATTTATAATATAGGGCTGACCCCATATCCTTGATAAGGTTTGTGTATATCCTTCAATGACAGATGGGTTATCAACATATTATGGAATAATTAAGGCATGAAATCCTCCTCTAGTTCATCTGGGACCTTGTAGTCAGAGGTATCTATAGACCAAAACTAATTGGCAGGTTGTTTCCAGCCAAATACCTCCATATATTCATGTCATACACTTCTTTATCAGGGTTATATTCGTCCACCTAGTAAGTCCAAAGTGGTTTCTTCTCTGAATCACCTTTTAACCATGGTGATGTGTTACTGATAGTTTATGTGGAACTATATATAGTTAATCTCAGTGTTTTGGGAAACTCTCTTTATTAAGGTGTCTTACTATGGAAATTATTTCCTTATTTTATATATATATTAGTGTGGGGAGTTTTTCCATAGTGGAGGTAATGATTATATTCCATGTAATCAATCTTTGTAATACCGCAAGGAGGAAAAACATGGCAGTAATATCAATTTTCATTGGTTAAAGTGTCAAAAGATCCTTATGGTGTTGTAAATTTTAAATTTACGTCCACAAGGACATTTCCATTGAGAATATCAAGGATACAAGACTCATTATGCATCATGTTCAGGATATACCAACCTTCCTTTTAGGGTTGAGTAGTGATATGAGATTTTAGCATGACACACATTAAAATATATTGATGATTCTCTATTGCTCTAGGAATATGAACGTGCTGCAGAGAAGGTTTTTGAGTATACTTATGAGCTTCTACATTTTTCGTAGGTATATGAGTCTTCCTTTGGGTGGTTGCATAAAAATTTCGGTTATCCTTGGTTGAGCTTTGGTATAGGCCCAGTTCGAATATGTATTCCTCATAGGAATATGCTAATAGATATCCAAAATTAGGGAAGGGGTATGGGCCTACTATTGATTAACCTATGAAGGATGATTGTGAAGTCATTCATAAGTGGAATTTAGGATATGAACCTGACCCCCATAATCTAATGGGATATAATGAGTAACTTATTCATGAAGGATATAATTCTACCGTATGGTGATTTCCAAATTATAGTAACAAATTTCTGTTATAGTGGGGGTATGATCCTGATCTTATGCCTTATAGATATACTACTATATTTCTTCAATTTGAATGTGTACCAATCCTCAAACATTTTGTAAACTAGGTTAGTGATCCCCCATCATAATAAAGATATGAGATCTGTTCTGTTCCTTTTCCTTCACTAAGATATGTTAATAATCCTCCTAGAAGGTTAAAAGAATATGCTCTTTCTCTATAATAGGCACCCGTTCTTAATGATCATGGTGATATGTTGCTCATGATATTGGGATAGGGATATGAGCCTATCCTTATATCTGTACTAGTGTTGGAATATGTTGGTGGATCTCTTCAATTATTTCCATAATATAATGAAATTTTAGTAGTGTATGAATTGGAATATAGGCCTACACATTCTCGGTCTCCAAGATATCTTGGTAGTTTTTTTTTGATTGAAGTGGGGATATAACACGACTCATATCCTCTTTATGCAATTTGGATATTCCAAAGGGATTCATGTTCAGTGGATGGGATATGTGCATACCCTATACTTTCTACTTGAATATGTGGACATACTTGATATGGGTGAGAAAGGATATGAGTGAACTCATTGGACACCATAGGTATATATATTGTCTTTATCAGTGGAAGTGAGAATATGGGCCAAATCCCTTTTATATATAGATTCCCATGACTGATGAGATCCCATTGGTGCCTGAGAATGTGTGTCTAGGGAGGTTACCTTTCAGGTAATTTCCGCATCAGGAAATTGAGGGGTGTTATTGGGATGGAATTGGTGATAGTGGTTGATAGGATGCCTTATAGGAAGATCATAAAGTATGATGGAACTACGTTCAACTCCTTGACCCCCTTTCTAAGGCAAGTAAGGTGCTTATTGTCATTATTTGGTGATAGTATTCAATAGTGGTTGGTAGTGGTGAAAGGAATGATTAGTTTCATTATATATTTTCTTGAGTAAGGAGGGCTCATAGGATTCAACCTATGTAGACATCTACATGGAGCCTCATGGGTTAGGATCGTACTACATCATCAGTATCCCCATACCAATCTTTTTCAGAACCCAATGTTAAATGAATCGGGTGAGTGATGTCATTTTGAGACTCACAATGGTTGTTTTCATAGCTGAGGTTCTAGAATAATTTTTTTGGAAATTCCATGATATCATGTCAAGGTGATGTGTGTAATAAATGTATCTATATTCAAAAATAAAACAAGGAATAAGGTCCCAAATCAGTGAAACATCATAAGTATGTAACCTTCTCAATTATCTATGCGCATGTAACACAATTTCCTGATACTGTTTTCCATTTGGCCATTTTAATTACATGGAGTGTTCACAGTGTAAGGTCCTATCTTATGGGAACCCAAATTATGTTCTTGTATTAATAGATTTGACTTTGAGTTCAACATTTTTTATGTAAGAGACACAAAAAAAATTTCTTAACATTTTAGGAACCAATTATTTTTATTATTTTATAGTTTCACATCATGTTCAAAATTTTTGTTTTTGTTAAAATGAATGTGAGTGAAATGAATCAATGTGTGAAAACTGTTTTTCTTTTATTAATTAAAAATTCATTTAATGTTCACTTTTTTTCTTTCAATTAAAATTGAGGGCTGATGATTATTTGTGGGGGGGGGGGTTGAATATGTATTCATAATCATTCGCATCAGTTTCACTATTTTTACCTCTCATGAAAACTCCAAACATATCCCAAATTCATAGAATGATATGAAATTGTTTTTTGAAGGAAAGTGAGAATTTAAGGTTTTAAACCAAATAACACTAAGGAACTCACATTGTTTGAGAGGATGGGAGGTCAGGCCCATCAAACCCATTTGGGGGAAATAATGTCCTAATTCAGGACTCTCTTATATATTTAATATATATTCATGAATATTTCTAAAATCTCAATATGAGATAAGTTACCCATATAAAACAATTGAGTGTTTAATACATGTACATACAAGAGGTTGTTTTATCAATGATCTTTATTGTTTATACCATAGGGTCTAAATTTTTTCCTCATTATTTCTGAACAATGGGAGACTTATTCTCATTTAAATAATTGTGTCTCAGAACATTAGAGTTTACTATCATCCAAGAAGGTGATTTGTGTTTCTTAAATGAGATTGAACCTCCAAGTAGAATCTTGCATACCCTATGAGAACATGAATCGACGTCCACATAGTTCACTTGAAATAGTTTTTAGTCATTCGAAGGAACTATACCATACAGTTTAACATCATGTGGTAAGGATGTATTTGAGTGCACATAGGAATTTGGTGTCAAGCTAAATATTTGGGAAGGTTTCCAATGTATCCTACTTATAATAGGAATTAGGGTATGCATATTTTTGTTTGTACATAAAACATTTATGAGAGAGAATGGATAATTAAAACTAACGAGGGTTATTTCTTAAGAATTTTCCAATTTGGGGTTTCCATAAAGAGTAACACCAAGGTGGATTCCCATGTAAGGAGGAATTTTTTATAATATTTTCCAATACGGATTACTATTAAAGCATTGAAAATTAATAGTGTAACACCCCAAGATTTTACATTTTATTTTTTTCAAATAATTTAAATTTATTGATAAATTGAGTTATAGGAAACACTAAGTTAATGTTTCGCTACACGGAACACCGAGTTATCTTTTGTCACCTAGGTTTAACAAAACCATGATATATTATTAAAAATGTTATATAAAAATGACTGTTATAACCTATCCATTTAACTTAGAGATATGAATAGTAATAAATACTTTTTAAATATTAATTAAAATTGATTAATGTGCATAAAATTTATTAATAATGAAACATATAATTTTTGGTAAAGTCTTTATATGTTTCAAAAATACTATTTTCTAAAGAATGTTTTTTATGTCTTATTGTGAAAAATAATAAAATTAAATATTGGAACTATAATAAAATTAATTTAATGAATCCAATTTAATTGTTTAAATCAATATATAAAGAATATATTAGAGGTAATTTTTAAAAAATTTCTGAAATGTTTTATTTTTTTCATGAATAGTGAAAGATACTAAATTTTAATTGAAAACTAAATTTTCATTCAAATTATTTATTATGTTAAATTATATTTTAAATTATTTAGTGTACTATTAGTTAAATTATACATTGTTTATTCCAATTTAGGTCATTGGAATCAATTTAATTTTTATTTTTGATATCAAAACTTTTTACAATTTTAAATATTTTCTACTTAAAAACCTGCTTTCTCGTTGTGTCTATGGGAATAATTTTAAATTAATATTTTCCACATATGTGACGAGAATTTTTGAAAATAGATTATATATTTGGAATAATAATAATTTACAGTATTTAATTTGGTGAAATTATTCTTTTTACCGAAATGAGTTGTAAAAACAATAAAACTTATTTATTGTTGTTAAGGTAAAAAAGGAATTACGGGCCGTTAGACTAAAAATATATGGGTAAAAAATAACTCAAAACATGTCAAAAATAAATTTTCTCAAAATATGTTGTAATTATACCTTCTATTATCTATAATAATCTATTTTTTATCTGTTTTACATGAAAAAACATTGGGTGAATTCTTTCTTTTTAAATATTTACTAGTCTGCCACTCTCCTCACTTATAAAATCCACCCTTTATCCTCTCTTACTCACAACATAAACAAATTTTGATTCCTAAAATACATGTCAAAATCACTTAAAACATACATTATATAATCCTATATTTGTTAGTATGGAAATAAATCCAATCCAAGAATACTTTTGGTGAAAACCTAAAGAGGATACCTAAAGAAGAAGTAATGTTCATCAACAAGTTTTTTTTATTTCTTCCTCCACCACATTAAATTATTATAATAAAATGATGATATAATAACCTAATTATCTAAAATATAATTATATTCTGTTTATGTTATGTTCATGACCTATAATTATCTCCCATTCCATCAAATGGGCTACAAAAGTAATAGTTCATGTTTACGGCAGACTACCTCCTCGTGAACTGATTTCATTCATTTTTCTATTACCACCTCTCATGGTTTGAAATAATGATGAATTTATTATCTATATGATATATTTATGATTTTATTATTATTATTTAATTATTATATTACATAAGACTTTATGATTTCTAATTTTTGGTAATATGATAACGTTGCTCGTGTGTATGGAGGACTACCTCCTCGCGAAGTTATGTGAATTGTTCATGATTTACATAGAAAGTAATAAAGTTTTATTTAATGAAAATTTGTAATATATGTGAAATAAAAATAAATATATAATACTAATATATAATTTACATTAATTTATTTCAATTTGAGAAGAAATTGAAAACAATGTTCATGTGTTCGTACAACCTACCATCTCCATGAGAAATGTATTTCATTTTCCATCACCAAATTTTATGGAATACTCTCTCTATAAGTGTACTGAATATATATGATATTTATATAATGGTTATAGTTATTTATATTATTAAATATTATAAAATAAATATTACAAAAAACTAACTAATCAAAACATATACGAAAAAAAATCACTTATTACACAAAACATAACATTAACATAAAATTATTAATAAACATGTAATAAAAAGGCCATAAGAAAATAATATATGGTATGATATATATAAATATTTTTATCTAATATATGTGTTATAAACATATAATTATTATATATTATTTTTTAATGTGTAAAAAGGTTATCAAGGAATAAGGTAATTGATTTATACTCTATCTCTCATTTCTGGGGAACATATGTGAATTCACCACTTGTTTATTTTGTGTGGTTTATATATTGACGCATAAAAATTTAATATCATGAATCTAAATATTTTAATGATATTTAATGTTTCATTTTATTTTTGTATTTATTGGTTCTTAATATTGAAAATACTATATAAGCGGTAGGGGGTTTTGTCTAAATTTTCATTCTTTGAGACATATGTTATGTTATACACCTAATTTATTTTATGGGGTGTTTATACATCCAAGAAAAAATTTAATATCATGAATATATTTACAAAAATGATATTTTAAGTTCCATTTTATGTTAATACCTTATGGGGATTACTATTCAATGTTACCAAAGTGGTAATTATTTTTTTCTACAATCTCATTGTTTATTGGTTTTGTTTATGATTATGTTTTTGAGGATAAAATATTATGATCCATCTCTCAGGAAACTAATGGATTTTATTATCCTCTAGTTATCCATTATATATTAATTTAATATTACCATTTTCCCACTCTTTGGTAATTAATATAATTGATAAAATTTTTTGAAAAAAATCTGACATTATTTATCTCTTTGGTCAAAAATCATTTTTATTCTAAAACCATGTTTTCATAAATTTTTTTAAAAATGGTTAATTATTATCCTTTTGATTTTAAAATTCATTTTACCCATTTATTATTTTTTATAATTTTTTTGACATAAATATTCATGTAATTTTTCAAAAAATTCTCGTTTTCCTTTTACAAAATATGTGAAAAGAATATTTATTTTTTTAACATGCATGGCATGAAAAATATTTCTCAGTATCATGATTTCTAAATGACATAAATATTACATTATATGTTTTAAATGATCATTTAACATAAAATATTTTCCTTAATATTTGATAATTTTATTAAATTATTTTAAAGTGAAAAGTGTTTTCAAAAGGTTTTATTTTCTTAAAAGTGTTTTTCAAAGTTAAAAAGATATTTTCCTCAAGAAATGTTTTAATTTATCATTCAAAATAAATTTTATTCTTAAATTAAATCCATTGATTTTAACTATTACCTAATGGGTATACAATCCAAGGATACTACTCTTATAATTTCTTGAAATAGTTTATGTTTATGGTGACATGATGTTTATGAAACCCATATCTATTCCATGGGTTATACCATGATAGAATTATTATGAAACCCACTTCATTCCATGAGTAGTAATATGATTAAATGATTATGAAACCTATCTATCTTCTAATGGTTATGATATGATTAAATTTTTATGAAACCCAGTTTATTTTATGGGTTATGATATGATGAATTTTTTATGATCTTCTGGCACACATATGCATGATTTTCATTAAGTGATGGGTTGGATCAATATCTCCCTTCAATGAATTGGGTAGCGATAAATTTTATATGATATAGGAGGGTACATAGGTGGTTATCCCAAGACCAAAAAGTGGGTACATAGGTGGTTATCCCAATACCAAAAGGAGGGTACATTGGTGGTTAGCTGAAGCCCAAAAAATAGGGTACAAGGGTGGTTTACCTAATCCGGAAGTAGGTACAAGTTTGGTTATCCCAAAACTAACTTGTTATGAATGTATCGGTTTGTAGCCTTAACATGAGGTTTATTATTATTATTATTTTCCATAAATCTAGGTCTTATTCCTGTGTTATTCTCACATGTCTCATGTTTTTTGATTTCATTATGAAAAATGTCTTATGAACTACCAATTTTTATGCCATGACTCAAGATTATGAAATTGTATTTGTACGGTATGGTTTTTATATGTTATTCCCATGTTTTTATACCATTATATTCATGTTATTCTTACATATATCCATTGTTTACACTTATTGATCATATAAACTCACCCTTATTTATGATTCATTTCCCCATGCTATGAATAATGGTTTTATGTAGGAGTAAAAAGGATAATATATTTGGGGAAACATTGAATATATTTCAATAATTATGATGATTGTGAAATTGTATTCGAATTCAGTAAACTATTATGGTCCCCAGGAATATGTTTGTGTAATTCAAGGAATATTCTTATAAAAAGACGAAACATCCATATATGAGATCCTGGGTCACTATATTTAGTATTAGAGTAATTGTTTTGTAATAATTGGGAAAATAGGATGAGAAAACATTTGTGATATCCATAGGGATATTTATAAGGATTTTTTGGGAGGTCTCTAAGGATAAGTCTATGGATGTGTCAATGTATAGTAAAATTTCCTAAAATATTGGTAAAGGATAAAGAAATTAGTTTCTTAGAAATTAAACCCTTGTTTGGATACTACAAGTGGATGTGGATCTGGTATAGTGGCACCTAAGGATAATAACATTGAAAAGGGTTTATTAAGCTGGACTCGATCATCACCTAGTGCATGATAATGGGCCTTGTTTCATAGTTCATTTGAAACTCTAGGGGGATATCAATTGGAAATTTACAAACTATTTAGGAACTATCTTGAAGGGTTTAAATAGATGATGACTATAAATTTTTCTAGGATAAACCCAAGGTGTCATATATTAAAAATATGTTTTCATTATTTATACATCCTATGAGATATTCTTCCTGATTATGTTTTTTACCCACAATGGTTTGTGCTGATTACAAAATTATTTTGGATTTAGCCAATGGATAGAACATGAAGGAACCATGTAAATTATGAGTGTGATATATAATGAAATGATTTTACTTGTGGGAAACTAAATGTGATAGGAGGTGGAATGTAATATATTTTTTCTTTTCTAAAAAAACATTCTCATTCTTGAATCCATGATAGACTTCCAAAATGGAAAAAGATGGAATGACATTTTTTTGAGTCATTAATGAGTAAAATCCACCTTCTTTTAGTGGGTCTTCTGATCTAGTAATTTATGTGTAATGTTTTAACAACACTGAAAATATTTTTCCATATTGTACTATTTAGAGCTTGAGAAATCCATTTTTCTTATCTACTATTAGGAAGGTGAAGAAAATGAATGGTTTAATCTTATCAAGAATACAATGAAATATGATTAAATTGAATACATGAATTGGGATGAGTTTAAGAAAATATTTTTCAGTAAGTACCTTCCTCTTATTATTTTTATGATGATAGAGAGGGATTTACTTGAGATAAATAGAAAGGATGAAGAATTTATTGGAATATATGATGAAAAGTTTACAAGACTTGAGAGGTATACTTATTGTAATATCATCCAACCTGATATTCAGGTTGATCATTTCATTAGTGGCTTAAAACCAAGTCCCTGAATAGAGTTTTCCATAAGAGACTTAAATGGATATGTAATATTGTATGATGCGGTATAATGTTTGAAATGGATGTTGGAGTAACATATTAATCTCAGGGGTTTGATATGAAGATAAAAAATGGAATTCAATGGAAACTCTAAGAACCGTAGAGAGAAGAATATGAACACTTCTTTATACTCAAAGTGTGGGAAGAGGAATGGATGAAATTTTATTGATGGGAATACAAAGTGTTATATGTGTGGAAAGGAAGGTCATCATGTGAATGAATTCAATAATGATGGGAATAAGTTATATAAATTTTTTAATAATGAGTGCGCTTCCCAAAATTCACCTCCCAAACATCAATGCTTCCATTAAAAAGAGTTTTTTTAATTATATTCTTATGATAACAAGTACCCAAATATAAAGGTTAATAATAATGATCAATTCCAATAACCTTTTAATATAATGGAAAATGGTAATTCTTATATAATAATAAAAATATATGTGACTCATGATAGTTAGGGAACACTAATCCTTACCTACATAGTGAGGAATTTCATTTTTTATTTTATATTAATGAACCCTATGAATATTTTATTTTTCATCCTTTAGTAAAATTTCATGTGATTATCTCCCTCAATATGAAATTTCAAATAATGAAATCACATTTTATATTCTAATAGTACAAGGTTAAAACTAATATTCCAAGAGAAATGTTTTTATACAAGATAAGAAACTGCTTAAAGAAAAAAGTGTGAATTATCTTTTGGAATAACTTATGTCACCATGTAAGAATAAATTAAGAGTTATGGATAACCTCATGGGTTAATGAGTATAATATGGATCATAATTTCAAGGCCATTGACACCACATATTATGTTTTATGTGATCAATTTATATCAATATTAAGAATATATTAAGTGAAATTTATGGAAATGAAACCCTTTGATTATGTATATAGTGAAATATCTATTTGATGAGGAAATACTTTACACTTTGTGGAAATATTATTGAAGTTACTATTAAATTTTATGTTTTATATTATATATGATGTTGTGATACTTATTGGTTATCATGGATCACTATACATTTTGGGAACGCTTCATTGCTATCAGGGAAGATTTCTCTTTTGGATACAATTTACAGAATTTACATTAATGATGTTGTAAGGATTCATGGAGTAAAAAATTCAATTGTATTATATTATAATCTTGAGATTACCTCAAATTTTTTGTAAGTCTCCAACAAGATCTTGATATGAATTTGAGCTTCATCACTGCATATCATCCTTAGAAAGACTGTTAGTTTGAGAGAATAATTAAAACCCAATAGGATATTCTAAAACTATATCCTTCGAATTTAAAAGGTTTATGGTGTAAAAACCTTCATAAAGTTCAGTTTTCTTGCAATAATGACTCTCATTTGATAATACTGATGGAACCTTATGAAGTCCTTTATGGAAGGATGTGTAGAACTTCAATGCACTATAATGAAGTTCTAGAAAGAATATATTGGGACCTGATAAAGATAAAGAAAATGAAGAGAAGGTTAGAGACATTCAAAAGAATGTATGAACAACACAAAGTTGACAGAAATGTTATAATAACTATCTTAGATGTGATCTATAACTTTAATTGGTTAAGAATTTCATTTTCTAAACTTATTCATGAAATAAATAAGGGAAAACTATACTCAAGATATATCAGTCCCATTAAAACACATGATCATATATTGATAATATATTATCATTTGGAACGTCAACTAAACCTCTCTAAACCTCATGTTGTGTTCCATGTATCACTCCCAAGGAATTACATTACTGATCCGTCACTAGTAATAAACTCAGAGGGCATACCAGAAGATCATGATATATATTATAAAGAACAATTGGTATAGATTATGGACAAAATAGATAAATTTCTTTAAAACATTGATAGTCACATGGTCAATGTTTTTGAGTGAAACAACTATTTTGAGGAAGCTATGTGAGAACTTGAGAATGAAATAAGGTAGAGGTATCCTAGGTTGTTGCTACCAAAGTGATGAATTTTGAGGGAGAAATTAATTATAAAGATGTAGAATGTAACATCCCGGGTGTTTATGAATTATTAATATTTTCAATAAATTATTATTTTTATACATTTCATTACACACAACACCAATTTAGTCATGTGATACATGCAATACTGGGTTTGATTTCATTACACATGACACTGAGTTTTAACAAAACACTGACATATAATAAATATAGTTATCTAAACACGGTTGTTATAACATAGAGTTTGAACATTGTTATATTTATAGTAATTAATTATTTTTAAATATTAATTATAATGTATTTATATAATTAAAACATATTGGTAACAAAATACATAATTTTTTTAAAATTTTTTTATATGTTTCAAAATTAATATTTTCTTCAAATAATGTTTTTATCATTTTTTGTTAGAAATAATAAAATTAATTTTTATCAATTTTTGAAACTTTATTGGATAAATTAAACATAAATTTTTAAATATGAATGTAAAAATTATCTTATGGTAATTTTTTTGGATTTTTCTAAAATGTTTTATTTTTTGATGAATAGTGAAAATACTGAATTTTAATTGAAAACTGTCTTTTCATTTAAATTATTTATAAAGATTAATTTTATTAAAAATTAGTTTTATAGTATAATTAGTTTAATTAGGAATCAATTAATAAAATTTTGGTTTTTTAATCAATTTAATATTTAAATTTTGTATAAAAACATTATATTTTTTTTTTAAAAATATCATTAAAAACCTATTTTCTCTTGTCATCTGTGGGATAAATTTTACATTATAATTATACAATTATATGAATAGAACCTGGAAAAATTGATTTCATATGTGGAATAATAATAATTTATATTATATAATAAATTCAAATTAATTTTTTACCAAAATGAATTGTAAAAACAATAATAATTATTTATCGTAGTTAAGGTAAAAATAGATTTATAGGGGGTTAAACTAAAAATATAATGGTAAAAAACACTTGAAAACTTCTCTAACACCATTTCCCAATATTTAGACCTTTTACCCATATATTATTTTTAATAATCCATTATGGTGCCTTGTGACCTGAAAAAACATGGGTGTGATTATTTCTTTTCAAAAAATTGGAAGTGTGCCACTCATATCACTTATAAAAGGCCACCCTTCTCTATTAATAACATCTTAAAATAATTTTTTTTCATAAAATACCTTCCAAAATCACTAATAAACTTTCCTTATCTCATTATATTATCCTTATCTTGGACAAAAATATATCCTATAAAGGATTTTGGTTCAATCCAATGTAGGATTACCGAAAAAGGTAACATTTATGAACATGCATTTTTATTTTATTTCTTCCTCCACATCATGAAATTATTATAATAACATGATGATATAATAAAATAAGTATCTTCTATATAATAATATTTTTTATGTTAAATTCAACACCTAAAAACACTCCAATTATATTAAAGGGGTAACTAAATCATTGTTCATTTGTACGGTGAACTACCTCCTCACCAACTAATGTCATACATTTTTCCATTACCACCTATCAAAATTGAAATAAATGTTGAATTTATTGTTAATATATTATATTTATTATATTATTATGTTTTAGGAATTATTATATCATAGATACCTACATGATTTCTATTTTTGGGAATACAATAACATCGCTTCAGTGTATAACAGACGACAGCCTCACAAAGCAACACGATTCGTTCACACATTACCTGGAAGGTAATAAAAATGAATTTAATGAAAATATGTGACATAAATGATATAAAATTATTCATTAATGATAATATATAATATATATTTCTTTATTTCAATCCATAATGAAAATGGATATATCATTTATGCATACGTACACCCTATAGTCTCCATGAATGATATATTTCATTTTATATCGCTAAATTTTTACCAATTACTATACCTAAGTATATAATGAATATATATTAGATTTATATAATTTTTATAATTATGGATATGATGATATCATGATCAATTTGAAAGAACCATAAATAAAAAATCAAAACACATATAAAAAACAAAGTAGTTATTACCCGAAATGTAACTTTAACAAGAAATTGTTAATAAACAGGTAATAACAAGGTCATAATAAAATCATATATGATATTATATATATATAAATATTTTCCATTTATATGTATAATAACCTTATTTTTATAGAACTTGAGGATTTAATGTGTATGACGAAAGTCAAGGCTTTTGATAAGGGATTTCTTGTATCTCTTTTATTTTTGAGAGACATATCCAGATTCACCACTCATTTATTTTTTGTGTTGTATATAATTACCATTGAAATAATATATCATTAATCTTAATATTTTAATTATATCTAATTTTTCATTTTATGTTATGATTTATTTGGGATTACAATTTAAAATATTACTTAAGCGTTAAAGGAAGTTTTTCCCAACTTGCATTCTTTGAGACATATGTTATGCTATGCACCTATCTTATTTTATGAGGTGTATATACAACCCCCTTGACATTAAATATCATGAATATATTTATACTCATGATACTGTAAGTTATATTTTTTTTATTACTTCATCGGTATTATAGAGACCCATATCCTGACGTACATAGACATTACATTACTTTTGCGGAATACTTAATACATAACAAGAACCAACACTCAATGAACATATTAGTTTATTGTCTTTGGAAACTCAGAACATAATCTTCTAATCATGGTGAAAGATCTTCAACATCTCCCATAAATATCTTCCCCTTTTGTTTTCTTACCTAAAACCTATATTTATATCATGGGGAAAATAAAACATATAAAGGGTGAGCTCAAATGCTCAGTAAGGGTAATCATGGAGAAAATGAAATAAACCATAAACATTTGAACTTAAAAACATGAACATAATGTTTAAAAATAAAAATCTTGAGCAATGACATAAAGTATGGCAGTACATGAGGCATATATCATAATGGAACATCAATAATGATAAAATAGCATGGTAATAAAACATGTAATTGTAGAAAACCATTAATCACATGATATGATTTCAATAGTATCTAAGGCATTGCTTCCAAGACCATCTTAGTGGACAAAGTCCCGTTCTGAATCGAGTTCACTTCTTGTTCCAGTACTGTAACACTGAACCAGATTAACTTATCGTTCCGATCATGTCTATCACATTAAATATAAATATTTACCAAATGCATTGGAGGGAGATATAGGTCCCACCCATATCATAATGAAATCATTCTTACGTGTGCTATAACATAAACATAAATCATTCATCATAACCCAAAGAATAAAATGGGTTTCATAAACATCATCCCATCATAACATAATCCATATAAAACAAATGGATATCATTTCATCATAAAAAAGTGAAACCATGTAAATCATAGAGACATTATACTTGAAACATAATCATACTAAATAATGTCATCTTATATGGAAAATAGTTTTGGCAAAACACTTGAAATGAATTATTGAGTAAAATATCAGTTTTTTCTTTAAAATCATGTTCTTTTCACAAAATTCCATGAAATTTTAAAATTAAAGTATTTTTTGGAAAATAATCATGAAATGTTTTGGAGGAAGATTCTTGAAAATAAGGCATTATGAAACCATAAAAAAATCCGTTGATGCCGTATAATTTTAAAAAAACATTCTCCTCGTACTTTTGTCGGAAAAGTCAAAAAGTTCCTTGCATGGTAAACAAAAGAAATATTCCCTCCATAACACAAAGTAAAAGACAAAGAGGGGTAATCATGAAATTAATCATACATGGAAGAATATTAAACACTTTATTAAAAACATTTTATTAGCATGGATGAAAAATATAACCCCAGTAAATACTTATGTATAAACAATCTCGGATAAAAACGAGATTGGAAAAGTTATCCATTATTTTAGGTCCGATATGATTTGTACATATACAAACCTCCTGTATAATGATTTAAATAATTTCATTGAATTATAAAAGAATTATATTCATTGTTATGATATCATATATGGTTCACTTATGACTTTATATTACCCGTTCTTTTATAAATCCAATGTTAAAGCAACATTTTGGGTAAAATCGTATTATTTATCGTACGTGTTTGGACTTGTTGTTCTTGATATTATTATTAATTATATCAGTATTTAATTACATCAAGAATTTATATCATTATTTATATATAATATATATTAAGTATATATATATATATATATAATAGATAGATAAATGAAACGAAAGACACCGTTCATGGAGACGGTATGCCGTACGTACGCATGAACGCTATTTTCCTTTCCTTATTGACTTGAATGGAAGTAAGTAGATGAAATATATATATATATATATATATAAATCCAGTAGAATTATCATGTCATATATTTCATTATTATTCCTTATTTATACTTTATAATCCTTCTTGTGTGGTTAACATGGAGAATGAATCTCATCACGTCGTGGAGACGATAATCCATACGTACGCACGAGCGATGATATCGTTCCCATAATTATTGAATTGAATTGGATTGGATGATATAATATCTCATAATAAGTATAATGTTATAATAAATATATATAGTTATTATTTACACCATTATACTCATCCAATTAAGCTGGTGGTGGAAAAATAGATTACACCACAGCGTGGAGATGGTATTCCGTACGTATGCACGCGCGGTGATTTCATTTTCCATAGGATGGATAGAAGGTGAAATGGGGTTGTTTCATATTTATAATAAAATATAAGTATATTAGTAATACTGATGTTATTACTTTGTAATGAAAAAACTAAAGAAGAAGAAGTTGAAGAAGAATGGAACTTGAATGAATCGGTAGAAGAGATTACCTCTTCTTCGACACACCTCTTTTAAGCTTCCTCTTAAGGCAGTAGAGTTGGTATTTTGAGGAGACCAGAATATCTATTATGTTTATATATAAGTTTATAAGGGAAATGGTCCGGGGTTGGATGATCTTGAAGGCTCAAAATGTTGTAAAGAGAAGAGGGAGGAGGTGCCCTTTTATAAGCGAGGAGAGGGGCACCTTAGGAACAACTTAAAATATTATTTTATAAAGCAATATTCGGTTTATAATAGCTCCAAATTGATTTATTTAGATGCTAAAGTGAGGATGGGTCGAAATCCTCTCAACCAATAGGTTTTAGAGAAGTTTAGGTTACTATTTTAACCTTATCATTTAGATTTAACTCTAAGTTAAATAATTTAACTTTTACCGTGTCTTCTTGTTTTCTTACACTATATTGTTAATAAACTTACTATAACAAGACAAACGAACCCCAAGTGGTTCATTATTAATATATATAACCTTATATAAGTAATTTGGCCGAACTTTAGTTTTTTAGGATTAGAATAACAATTAATAATATTATATTTATTTTAAAAACTATTTTATGTCAATTTTGACACTATTTGGTAATTGATTTTTTTGAAAATCATAAAAGCTTGATTAGTTATAATAGAGTTAATTAAATCGTTACTAACATATCTTA
The DNA here is from genome assembly GCA_963277665.1 of Viscum album. Classification (NCBI taxonomy): domain Eukaryota; kingdom Viridiplantae; phylum Streptophyta; class Magnoliopsida; order Santalales; family Viscaceae; genus Viscum; species Viscum album. Next base: position 591,663,702 of record OY728163.1, read on the forward strand.
GTGACCTAAAAAATTATTGGAATTAATAAAAAGTCTCAAATTACATTTATTTGTGTATTTATAAAATCAATTTTGTTAATATTTCATTAATAATGTAATTACATCATCATCGTTGTGTCATAAATAAATTAAATTATTTAATCTATAAAAATTATAAATAAAATACCATTATTTAGGATATCTTTTTAAATTTCTAATGAATATTTATAGTCTAATTTATCTTTTGTACAACCCTATATTAAAAATGTTTTAGTTATTAAACATTGATTTTAACTCTTTTAACTCTTCTTTGAATTAAATTATAATAAATGTCTTAATCTAATCCAAGTGGACCTAAATGATAATATTATATTCCTAAGGTTGTTTGTGGTCGAATTATACTTATATAATAGAATTAGTACATGTGTTAGGGTAATAATAATATCATTTTTACCCTTAATTACCATATTTACTTTTAACCGTGGTAAATAAAAGTAAAAAGATACTATTCATGAAAAATTGTTTTTAACTTATTGAACAACATTTTACTCATTAATATGAACCGCGTCTCTCAGATTTTTGAAATTACACTCACAGAAGTGGTAAAATTACGTTTTATGTAAATTTTCAAATTCTCCTAGGAGGTGGGTACAAGACGATGAAAAGTTCAATAAAATTTTTATATATCTAAAATTATTATAAAATGAATCCAATGAATTACATTGAACTTATATAGGAATTATATAGAAATTTTGACATAAAATAAATTTAAATAAAATAAATAATTATTTGAATAAAAAGTCAATTTGTAAATATTAACCAAGTGTTTTCATTATTCATCAAAAATTGAAAGTTTTCAGAAAAATACAAAAAATTCACCCAAGGATAATTTTGATATTCCAAATCCAAAAAAGAAGTCCATTTTGAAAGATAAAATTTATAAAATTTCAAAAAGTGGGTATTAATATTCATAACGACTAGTTCATAATAATATTATAACAGTATCTCGTTTAGTGAAACTCGGTATTCCGTACTACACACGCTATTGAGGAAGGTCTTGATGGCGTGAAATGCATGCCAAGTGAGGGATGCGTGTAGTGACCATTTGGTGTTGCATATAACATAATCAAAACTTCCTTCATTTATACATTAATCAAAATCTATACTTAATGTTGCGTAGCATAATTTCCACAAAACAAACTTGAAATTGTGTGTAACAGGAGCCAAGAATAGTGTTGTGTATACTAAAAGCTAATATAGTGTTGCATATATTACAATCTAATCTTGGTGTAGTGTATAATAGAAGACATCAAAGAAAATAATATATCTCATAAAATCTTGGGGTGTTATAGGTATTATGATTTGATGTTACCAAAGTGGTAATTATTTCATGTTACAATCTCATTGTTAATCAAGATTGTTTGTGATTATGTTTTCGATGATAATATTTTATGATGAATATATCAAGAAACTCATGAATTTTATTCTCATGTGGTTAGTCCTGATATCTTCAAAGAATATTACCATTATCCACACATTGGTACATAAGATAATTAATAAAATTTCTTTAAGAAAATATGACTTTCTTTTTTACTTTGGTCAGAAATCTATTTTTATCGAAATAAATGTTTTCTATTTTTTTGAATTTTTATTATATTTATCATATAAATTTTAAAGTACATTCTTACCCATGTTTTAATTTTTTTTATAAAATGGTTATAATAGAATCTTTATTTTTTTCTAAACAATGCATGTTTGGAATTTACTAAAAATATGAAAAGAATATTTGTTTTTATAACATCCATAGCAGGAAAAGTATTTTCCACTATCATTAACACTTAATAATTTCAAACATCCCTTAAAAAGTTTTAATTATGTTTTCAAAGATACTATTTCCCAGAATATTTTTGGATATTTTTTAAATTATTTCAAAGTGAAAAGGATTTTCAAAATGTTTTATGTTTTAAAATGTATTTTTCAAAATATAAAGGATATTTACCTCAATAAGTGTTTTAGATGAACATTAAAAATAATTTCCATATAATCATACATTTGTTGTGGTTACCTATTTTTTACTAAAGATATGATCCAAGGATACAATTCTTTTCCTTTCTCTAAATGGTATATTTTTATGATTACATGATATTTATGAAACCCATTTCTCTTCCACAGGTTATACCATGATAACATTCTTATGAATCCAGATTCTTTTACATGGGTAATGTTAGGATGAAATTTTGAAAAATTTATGAAACACTTATTTTTTCATAATGGGTTGTGATATGATTATATATTTATGAAACCCATTTCATTTCATGGGTTATGAATTGATTAATGTTTTATAAACTTGTGGAAGGCATATGTATGATTTTCATTATGTGATGTGTGAGACATATATCATCTTCCAATAGATTATGTAATGTTAAATGTTCTATGATCTTGGATAGTATATGGGAGGTTAGCCCAAACCTAAAAAAGGGTATACAAAGGTGGTCAAACTAAGCCAGAAAAATATGGAACAAGGATGGTTATCCAAATCCCAAATCAGGAACAAAGGTGGTTATATAAAGACTAACATTTCATCAGTGTCTTGGTTAGTATCCTTGACATAAGGTTTTTACATGATTATGTGTTTTCCATAAATCCTTGTATTATGACAATATTATGCTCTCGTGGCTCATTTTCTTTGATTTACTTATGATTTGTATCTTATGAACTTTAAATACTTAGGACGTGACTCAAGATTGTGATATTTAATTTGAATGGTATGGTTTTTAGATGTTATACTCATGTTATCACACCCTTATTCTATTATTATGATTATGTATCTCCCTTATTTACTCCTATTAAGTATCTGTGCTCAAATTTTCTTATCTTTACGTTCCCTAGGTTATGAAGATTGTTTTTAATTATCATTAGTAAAGCAAAATATATTTGTGGGAGACAATCAATATCATTTATGAATTAAGAATATGGTGTACCTAGTCTCTAAAGGAACTAAAATATTATAGTCCTCAGGAGTGTGCTTGTTTAATGTATAAATATTCATCTAGAAATATGTAATATACCTTTATAGGAAAACTAGGTCACTATAAATAGAATATTCATTGACCTTGGATTTTTGAACATTATGGAACTTTTCTCTATTCTTGTAAAAACTCTTATTCCCTTCCTATAAGCCCGAGGGTGTTTATTCCCATAGTTATCACATGTGGGAAATCTCATCCTCACTTTCTTCCAATTTTTTTATTAGTCATCCCATGGTTCTCACTCAACCACTTTTTATTTTTATTTACATTGAATAAATACATATTGGACATATCCTATTTTTTCATTATGGATCTTGAGGCAATATCCTCATTTTATAAAAAGGTTTGAGAAACCAAAAACCTTCAAAGGCTTATACATGAACCATTAAAGAAATAAATAATATTTATTTCTATCATAGTAACATAGTCCTTAATATGTGTATATGAACTTTTAATGTTATATTCATATTTGAAAACATTTTACTCATCATTTTTCATGATTGAGAAACTACCTTTCTGTTTCCTCTCCTTGCTCATGAGGAAAGTACTTTTTATTTAATTCCTCCTTAAAATCTTTATAATACATGTGTTTTATATCATCTGCCTCTTTAAAGTTTTGAATTAGTGACCACCATTGGTCCACATTTACCTTCAGATTATATATCACCATGATTACTTTCTCCTTTTCACTAGTTCCCAATGTGAGAAAGATCTTTTCTAGGTACATGATATATTGTTCAACTACCAGTGGATTTTTAATTCCACCTAAGGATGGAAAATTTTGTCACATGTACCTATCCAACATGGTTTCACCATGTTGAAAATCATCAAGTTCATATATATGGGTGAGACTATTTGTCATAACCTAATACAATTTCCATAATATGGTTATAAACATATTTCCCTCAACTCTTGATTCATTAAATATATCATGGGGATTATCCCTATATTGATTACAATTTTTGATATGGTTCCTATTTCTCTCATTAGTGGCCATATTTCTAAAATATCTAACACATAATTAGCTCAGGATTTTGAATTCTAAAATACAATTCCTATCATTTTTGTGTGTGTTACCAAGACATTTTGAGGGTTCTTCATATAACTTGTTCTATATAACTATGTTCCTCTGAATATTGTTCCCAAGGTTCGTATTAAACTATATATAATACCAATTATAACATAACTGACTCGAAAAGCCCATATCCAATAGTTATATTACATTGTTGGTATTGAATACAAGAGTTCCATTATGATCAATCAACTTATTTGTTTTTGAACTCTAGATACATAAATTCATACATTAAATTTTAAAACATAATATACAACATAAAAATATTATGATAACATTATTATTCATTCATTAATATCCATAAAAATTACACATAGTCTTCCACTAGGTTTCCTAAAGAAATGAAGAATTAATAAGGGCGAGCTCAGATCCTCTGTATATAGACACATATAACGAAATCTATCACAACATAAACATGGAATTAGTGATATGGAATGAATAAATAAATAACATGAATCCATAATCAATTTAAGATAATTCTGTGATACATTAATGAAAATAAATGAAAATATGGATAACAATAAGGCTTGATCTAATAATAATTAAATGCATAATTTCAGACATCAAAACATATGATCAATGCCTTATTCTAGGAAAAAATCCTTTTTTTGGAAGAGATATACACCAAAACCCAATATGTTTTGTCTCATGAGACCCGTAGAGACATCAAGGGGATATATAATTTTGGGTTCCACCTATCACCTGATTACTTCCAATGCATTCACCATAATATTTAACCAGAATTTTTAAACCATTTCTTAAGGAACCTATTACAGAATAAAAAATAGCTATTTTTATAATTTAATATATATAAATCAAATACTTCCCAATTTAATTTAATAATGTGTATTTAATGGAGAAAATACCTAAATCAAGTAAAGAGTCATGGGTATCATCAAAATAGCATAAAGTACCCTTATCAAAGAAATTTATCGGTGATGGTACTTTTAATGTTCTAGGTTGTCCATAGAAGATTGTAATTTGGTTCAATGGTATGAATTGGTAGGATACCAAGTAAATTTTTGAAAAAATATTTCATCATGGTTCATAAATATCATGTCAATATTCTAAATCATATCCCACAGAAGTGTCTATCCAGGTGTGCAATCTTAATCCCACTCGTCTTATATCGGAGTGATGACTGATCCAATTATCAACCAACCTTTTGTGGTGATTACTCATAAAGGCATATATTCCCCCACCACATCCATGTTCTATTATCCAGATATGGATTTATTTTCTATTAATCTACACACATTATTACTTTATCAAAACTTAAGATGTGTTTTCCACCATAGACATGATTGAGTTTTATAATGGTTTTGGTAACTCTTAAATCAAAATAATATGATAGAGGGATACAAATATAGATATTAAAACCCCTTAAACATTATGATTAATAATTATTCAAAATTAATTTATTGATGATAAAAAATTAAATATTTGGTTAATATAACATGAGTCCAATTAATGAAAATTTAGATCGAAAAACCCTACATATGGATTGGGTAGCAATTCAGTAAAAACCTTTTGAAATACAGAGATTAAAATTGATCATAAAATAAATTTTAAAGAGTAATTTCTGATATAAAATCTCAAATTGGTAGTATGTACACCAAAAAAATGAAAATTTGATGCATAATACAAAACATGTCTCAAAGAGAGGAATTTGAGATGAAAAAACCGTCACTCTTATCCAGAATTCTATGAAGATAATCCTTTATCATAAGAAAATATATTCTATTGATTCAATTAATAACCTTCCTCATATTCATTTTCATTTATAATATTAAAAAATAGTAAATTACTATATAAATTCCTCTTATTTTCCACATCAGGTATTTATTGTTTTTATCATTTCTATAATTTTCAATATATCGGTGCCTGTATTCATTATTATTCAAAACAAATTCAGAATGAGATCAATAAATTTTCTATTTATTAATTTCTTTAATTATTTATGATGTTTCAAATTCATTTCATGTGTTTTTTAGTCTTTATCCTTGAATATGAAATAACATGCATATTTCATTGATTCTTAATGATCAAAGGGTGTTTTCTATAATTGATGAATTAAATATTGATATAAAAATAAGGAATTAAAACATTATTTACACATTTATATTATGTTATACAATTAATTATGTTCCTATAGTCATTAATGTAATAAATTCCACATATTTTGGATGTTCGGGGTTAAATCGACCCAAACATGAATGTACCATGGATTAATTAATGATTAGGAGGTACTTTTTTGTAATATCACAATAATAAAAGAATTATGATTTTATTTAGTTTTAATTAGTGTGATATATCATAATTATTAATTAATTATAATAATATTTAATTTATATATAAATATTTTATAATTTGAATAAATGATTTTCCTTTTAGCATGCTTCTTTTAAAGGATTGAATTAACGATGATCATTTATTGATCATATCATTAATATGTTCTCCAATTTGTCATAAAATAACCATAATTATGTTATAAAAATCATATTAACTCATGAAATCCATTCTTGTAACTATCAATTATGGGTGGTGATGAAAAATGATGTTTTTTTCTCGTAGCGGTGGTATTTCTCATATACACACGAATAACAATTCCATTTTCTTAATATGTTATTTAAATGAAAACAATGATAAAAAATTTAATATAGTATAATTAAAAAATTTAATTACTCTAATTTTCTTATATTAGTATTTATAGAACAAATTTTAATGAACATGATTCATAAGAAAAGCTAAGTAGTTGATAGTACTCCTGTCGGGGACTAGAATTTTCCATTGATGTATCCTATGAAATGATGGGATTATGGTACGTAATAGTGACCAAAATATTTTTAACGTGGGAGAGATTTCAATGAGGATAAAAATTGAATATTTTCAATTATAAATTTACAGAATGGGTGAGTCTTTAAGCAACAGAAATGATACCATTTTTAAGTGAAGGGAAGGGTAGTTTTGAGAGTAAATCATACATTTTAAATAATGTTAAGTTAATATTAAAGGATCAATAAGAAATCTAAAAATAGGATGTAGAAGTGAGTTTGGTTCAATACTCACCTCATCCTCTCATTTTTATGAAAATTTTGAGTGTTTTAGTGATTGTATTTTTTTAACTTTTTTACATTTTCTTTGAATTTAATTTTACCTTAGTAATTATTTTTTAACCTTAGAAATCAATTTTAATGAGAAAATTAAGGTTGGACCTTTGACCTAATTTGAAAATTTTGATTAAAAATATGAATATAATTTTATCAAATAATATTTATTAAGGTGTGAAATAATAATTTTAAAATAAGCACACTCAATCATATAATTTTTTTTATAAAAATAATATTTTAATCAATAAATATATATAAGATAAAATTATATTTAATAGTGATATCAATGAAATAAATAGATTTATTATGAAAAAATAGAATGTATTAGGCTTTAAAGTCATTCAAAAATTAAATCTCCCTTGAAAATATTTGGTTCAAATAAAATAGTAAAAATAATAATTTTTATTAAAGTAACATATTAATTAGTTAAAAAAATATTGGACATAGGATTTTTATGTTAAATTAATATATTAAAATTTATATTATAATTCCTCATATTAATTTTTTATTATGTAAAAGGTTTTTAAACTTTTATATTATTCTTATATAACCATAATGTCATATGAGTTATAAGTTCCATGAAAACCGCATGTTTTGACTAAAACCCAAACTTTTTAGAATTAGATAAAAAATTCATAATACACTAATTTTGATATTTTTAATACAAAAATGATGTTAATTTGGTCAATTTAAAATTTATAAAATTTAAATTTTAAAAAAATCAAGAATAATGGATCATTTGAGTGGGAATTGTGTGATAGTTCTGGATATGGTGTTTACCTACTACAGTATGGTCTCAGGTATTACACATTGGTCTAGATCTATCTTCCTACAGTTCCATATCTTATTACTTGGAATAGTTGTCCTAGGTATATCTTTATTTTTTAGATTCATAGTTCTTAAATTTTTTTTGACCTTGTTCAGGATCATGTGTGGTGGTAGAGTTTGTCTATTTGGGACTTATTATAGTTATCATACTCTTATATCCCTTTGTATTTGGGACTGATTAGGCCTGTAGTTTCATTAGGGTTTTGGATAGAATTTTCATAAGACTTTGATATTGGTTTCTTTACTATTAAACTTTATTCCTTAACTCATTTACTTCAAATCCATTCTACTATTGTGGTAGGGCTTGTATACTCATTGAGGGTTTCTCAGAGGGACTCTTTTAAAAGAATGGTGGGGTTTGATAAGATGGTTTGTTATATGTCTATTTTTATGGTTTTTAAATGGGTGATGGTTTCTAGAATCATTCTTGGTATGCTGGTTAATGTTGCTATTGGTTTTTATAGTGTTTCTTATCCTGGTTTTATTAATCCAAAAATCCATATTAGAATCTATAAATCTCTCTCAATCCTTAATTTTAAAAATAGAATTTTATTTTTTGGCATGATATTGAAAAACATTCAATACCCTACACCTCAACACACTAATCATTAAAATGATTCAAGGATGAATATAATCTATATTCCTTGACTGGTAACTACTATTCTCTGGTTTCTTTCAAGGATATGTTTTTTATAAGACTAGTCAGTTACTAATGTTTTTATTCTAGTAATGGGGATCATTCATAAGTCCTCACGTCTTGTAATCTTCAGGTACTAGTATATATTTTACCAAACTGCAGAGAGTTTTGGTCTATCTTTGCAATATGAACCATGGCCTTTACTGGTTATTTATTTATTAAATCTCATTCTAAGGATGTATCTGACATGTTTATATCAATATAAATTAATCATTAATAGAAAAATATAATTAAATGGTGTCAATAAACAGATTGGCATGGGAAATTGGAAACAAATCTGTTTAAACTACTCTCAATACTCATTAAGAGTCACCCTATAAGCCTTTTATGTAGTATAAGTCTTCATCCTTAGGAAAGTGATTCAGTATGTGGGAAAGAATATTTGAAGAAAACGTCTCTATATGACATCCTATTAGTGTACTTATTCTATTCATAGATTGAAGAATCACTCTTTAGCTACACCTTCATGTGATAAAGCGAACAATCTCAATTTTAATTATTTTTCTACTAGTCCTCTTATTTTGAGAGTGGATAAGGACAATGTGAACTATTTTATATGATTATATTTTTCTTCACCTAAGGAAAATGGAATCTGGATAGTAATTGGTTTTAACCAATTATATGTTCAAAATTATTCTATAAAATAGGAAAATAAATTTTATTATTTTTATTTCTGAAATGAGGGGAATAAATATCTCACAATGTTTTATTTGGATTGTCTACCTTTATTGTGGGATCACAATGAACAGTTAATGTTCCACTTGAGTCTATTAGAGTTATTTATTAAAATTAATGTATTAAATTAAAATTTATATGTTTAGTTATAGAAATTATTTTAATTTATAGTAAAAAATATAAATATTTTTTTATTTAATGATTATGTCATACAATTGAAAAGTTATAATTTTTGGCCTGTCCTCCTAGAAAATGACTCCATGTTATTGAACCACAAATCACGGGGTGGTAAAAAAATATTTTTATCCTAGGTTAAATTTATTCTAGTGGAAACTTATGGTTTTCTCTAGAGAGGGGTACTTAAAAGATTGTTTTCATTAAAAGTCAAAAAATTGTTTTTTTGGTTTATTTTGTTTTGAAAATTAAGTGAAAGTATAATAAACAATTTTACATAAAACACAATATATATAAGTTAATATTAATGTTTGATTATACATTTTAAATTATTTCATTGAATTAAAGGTATTTTACATTTTTCTAATTAACTGGAAAATGGTATTGGTTAATGGTTAATGCCAAAGGGGAGGGGTGAATTGATCTTTAAAAAAAATAAAAGAAGAAAAAAATATTTATGTGAGAATTTTATTAAGAAATAGATGATAAATTAAATAATATTTTATAAATATAATATCAAAGTAATTATAGAATATAAAAAATAAAACAGAATTTAATAAAGTATAAAAATTTATGAAAATTGTGATAGTGTAAGAAATTAAAAAGGGGATTGATATAATTGTTATTAAGTTAAGCTAAGCATTATTTTGAACCCATTAATCAATATACCTTGAATCAAGAAGTATATGATATTAAGAACTTAATATTTTTGGTGATCAAGAAATCCATCCCTCATAATTTTGTTTTGTGACCACCCTCTTGAGATTCAGCAGTATCCAAGGAACCCATCCCACATTTTTCTGAGTGTGAACCATTAGAGAATAGAGGTTGATAAGAGAATTTTTTCTTTAATAAAACCTATTACATTCTAGTCAAAAATATCTTTTAATGGAGTATATACAATGGTGGATGAAATATTTAAGCTAAAGTTTGATATATTTGATATATTTAGAGCTTTGAAGATGGATCTTTTAGAGGTTTGCGAATACTAAAATTTCGACATCGACTCTAATGAAGAGTTTTGATGGAAATAAAGTTAATTATCCCAAGAGGTCAATAGAGTCCTTTTATTGGATTAAAATGGATGAGGAAGGTTCTAGAATTTTCTTGGGGTCATGATGACATTGAATACTACCATATGGTCTTTTTTGAAAATAATTAATGCATTCTTGAAGAAGTGGTCATAATGCCATCTGATACCTGATAGTTTTTGGGTTTCCTATAAACTAGAGATTATAAAAAACCACCATCGTCTCGACACTACTATACAATGAATAACTTATGGACTTCATATAAAATACATATTCACTGGATGAGACACTGGAAGGCAGGTGGGACTTCTAGAGATTTTCTTTTACTTCCATCATTCCACAGAGTAGCGAATGCCATCTTCACAACTATTCCTTCAAGAGATTCCACTACCACTTCACATTACATTATCATTTGGTTCTTCTATGTTATTTATAAATACATGAAGGATTAAGAGAGACCTTAAAAAATATATATCAATGATTTAAAAGATCATTAAGATTCCATTAAATTTCATTACTTGATATTCAATGTAAACACTAAAATTCACATATATCAATCATGTTAGAAACATAGGTGAGTGATTGTGATCATGATAATACCATAAGATCGATATGTACAATAATATCCCTGTCTTTTATGAGAAAAAATACATAATATAAAAAAGACAAATTAAGAGTAAATCAAGAATGCAAGTGATATTGATGAAATTCATGATTTATAAAATAGTTAATGAGATCAGGAAGATAAAATATCATGAATGATATAAATAAAAACAAGGAGAATTTTAAAACCACCCATTATAAAAAAATATAAAATATAAAATAATGAATTCTTTATGATATTCTTCCATTTTGAAAAAAATGTTTTAGGAAATATTACCCCCATTATGAAAATAACATTTTAGGACATTTATAACACTTTAATGTCCACGAAAATAAATCTCCCCTATGTGATTATAAAAAGGAGAAACATAGTGAGAAAATGAGAAACAAAATAGGGTTTTTATAGAAATTCTTAGGTATACATTAAGAAATAAAAATGAGTTTTGAAAAAAAATTCAAGATAGTAACATATTCTGAAAAGAACAATAAGTGAAAAAGATTTTAATATCAGATTTTAAATAATATAATAATTAGAGAGAGGGAAAATGAAAATTTAATATGAAAAGAGTATCAAGTGAAAATGATAAGTTATAAAGAAAATAACAATAATGAAAGATAAATAGAGAAAATATAAGGAGGAATAAATGAATGAAAAAATAAGAGAGTATAAATTAGAGGGAAAAGATAAAAAATTACATACCTTTTCTACGACTTCACTTTTCCTAAAGGAAATATTTTACATCCAATGACTATTTAATTTCTATATTTAAATATATTTTATAAGTAATTATTTCAATGTAATTCATAACACAAAGACTCTAAATTTTTCAAACCTATAAAGACAACTTAAGAGAAAAGTTATAAAGGAAAGTATACAAAATATGTTTACTCAAACTTTATATTTTTCAAATATATAAAGAGAATTATTAAAAATATATATAAAAATTGATAGATATATATTTATATATATAATGTAAGTAACATCGATTTTATGTGTGTTATGTTTCCCTAGTGGATGTTGGAGGTTCCTTCTCCGTCTCCTCTAGAGTGGTGGAGGGGGGAGATTGACTCCTGGGTTCTTCATAGGCTAATCCATGCTCCTACTCCTCACTCTCATGAAAAGTTTTTATTCCAATGTTTCTGGAATTTTGGATTAGGCTGTTGGTTCTAGATCATCCAATCGGTTCACCTCAAGTCCCACTTTCTATCTCTGAGTTAAAAATAGCCACATGCCTTTTGGACCTAACATTGGGGGCACAATTCATGTCTTGATGCCCTTCATTATATTTCATTGATAGATTCATTTTCAAATCATTGGGTTTTCCAGATTGTTCAATGGATGGTCTGCCTGATAGACTCCATATTATTTTTCACTTTGCCTCATTAGAGGATTTCATTCTTTCTTGGTCCATATCACTTCATAGATTTCATTGAATCCATTTCGACCTCCTTAAGTGGTCCTATTATATTCATATGAAGCGGGATACTCCCCCCACAATGAGTTTTGTAAGTTTCCCTAAACTACATCTACCTTTTCAAAATCCCTTTCCCATGTGTTTTCTAGGAAATATGGTTGTCTGGTATCTCTATTTAGATAGTAGAAAGAATGAAGTTTTCCACCTGATTTCCTTGTAATTTTGTTGAAGTATATGTCTTCAGGACATCGGTGGACGAGGTTTGTATCATGTTCGGAGAGTATTTGAGATTCGAAAAAGTGGAAGTATTTGAATCCCAAATGGATTTCTGTCTTTCCTATAGGCATATGAGCCTTCTTACCTCAACATACAGACAAGTATATATAAATAATTAGGGGTTCCACGAGTCGATGATACAAAATATGAGTTCTATAGAGACTTATAAAATTTTCTAGAAGTGTCCCAAAAATGAGAGGGTGATCCACTGTTGGGTGCTTGATGGAAGGAAGAGGCAATATCCCAATAGGTTTATAGGAAGATTGCTGACATTTTCATACGACTGAGCTCAGATCTGGGTGAACCCAATTCAAATGAACCGAACTCTTCAAGGATAGTTGGAACTATAAGAGAGTTTTTTCTACTCCATTAGAACCAATAAACTATGGAGAGGTTGTGCCACCTCTCAATTAGAATAATCATGGTATGGAGATAAAGATGGTGGGGGGGGGGTTTCAGTTCCAATTATATGAAAATAATGTAGTGTCTTCAAGCTCATACTGAGGCAGTGAAACCAAGAAGTGATCATTACCACTATTTGGTGGTTATAGAGACAATTGGGGGGATAAGCTCTCATATTGTTCATAAATTTTCCCAGCAGGATACACCAAATGATTTGGGGGGCTGAAGGAATTAATTCAATAGGCCACGTTAAAGGAAAAACCATGAGATTATCAAAATTAGAAACTGTTTTGAATGATTGGATACTGAGGGGTTGTTTCAAGATTAGGGAGGGACCCCGTAGGTGTAGAACTACATTAATGTATTTATAATATACGGGGTAGGGTCTGATGAGAAAATACCTTATTACTTCTTAGAGGAAACTATAGGAGGAAGGAATAGAAAATGATTGGTCAATATGAGGATGAAGAAGGGGAAGAAGTCTAACTTGGATTTGAGGTTTTTTAATTTTACTAAAGGGTATAAAAGAAAAGGGAACAAGGACTAATCGTATCTACCAAAACCAATGGGGAAAATGTTAGTTAAAAAAATAAAATCAATGGATATGTATTGCGAACATGCTGGTATTGATGATATGTAGGGAACTATAAATGAACATATCCTAACTTCATCAAGGGACTAATTGTCAAGATTTAAGGTGGAATGATTGGTCAACAATGGGAGATAAGCATAGTGGATGTATTAATGGGGAAACATTGGAGTTTATTTTCTAGTCAGAGTAGGAAATGGTGTAGGATTTTCATTTGATCAATGATAAACTAGAGGAGGATGATAGGATGATGGAAAAAATACTTCTTGTGGATACTAATCATGATAAGAGTGCATGGACTAAAATTTAAGACCTTATACTAATAACGAGACTTAATTAAGTAAAGACAAATAAATAGTATTACATTTAATCTTGGTACAATATGGTTAACCAATTTGAAGACATTATAATGGAAGAAAAAAACACACTATCTCTTATAAATTATTTAGGGATAATGTTTCTAATAGGCTCAAACTCTTTTTCAACAATTTTATGATATGATATAATGTTTATCTTCATAGGCGAGCCTATGTTTTTCTCACTTTTCATTAAAAGTGTATAGATAATAAAAAGGTTAACTTTTAATCAGTATAAAAATAGATACATTCATGAGTTTTGAAAATGATTTTTAAAAAAAATTGAATATAAAATGGTGTCAATGATAGTTCCTTATTAAATTTTTTTTAAAACTAAATCATTTTTGAAAATATGTTTTTTTTAATTTTAAAATATGATAATCTGTTTTGAAAATAATTTATTAGAAAAAATAAATATCTTATAAAAAATTTCATAATTAAAGATATTAGGATCCCCCTCAGATGATATCACACATGAGATAAAAGGATCATATCCCGGATGATAAGAAAAGAATAAAAATAATTATTTTTTTTTATAAAAAAAGAAAATAAAAAAGATAACTCACGATAGGAATAGATCAAATGAAGAATGTTAAAAGATAATCTTTCCAAACTCACCGTTAATGAATTTAAAATGATAAAGGGATATAGTTTTGGTGAATTTATTAGTGAGTTGATATTCTATTGTGACATAATATAATAAGAGATGACATTTGTGGAAGTGAAATATTATTAAATGGTGTTAAAGATGAATGTGTTTGGTATGAGTGTGTTGGATAATATTTTTAGAAATATTGATGGCACATGTATTATATCACTAAAAAGGTATATATTCAAATGTAATCCTAAAATATAATATAGTGTATTGTATCCATATAATTTAGGCACAACATATTTTGATGCCTATGCAGTACACTTTATCTATAGAAAGATCATTTGAGTCCTACTTCTTACTACTCCATAATTTTATATATTTTCCTAGTAAATTATAAGTTCCATTATTAATTTTCCTATCTATTTGAAATCCTCCAAAATTAAGGTCAGACAAAGAAGTTAATTCATAAGAGGTACCTTTATGATAAAATATATTGAGACTTTTGGAACCTTTTTTAATTCCAATTTATCATTTTCGTATATTTTAAATGAGACTCCTTTTTATTTGATTTAAAATTATTTTAGTGAAAAACATGGAAAAAGATATTAGTCTACGTCTGAGTATGGTAATGTTGACTACCAATTATACTTCTATAATTTTTAATGTCAACCAATTTACCATATTCATACAAAATTAATATACAAGTTTCACTTATTGGATCACTAATTTACTTATAATAATATATTTTAAATAATTTTAAATGTAAATTTGTGTATTTTCCATGGTTTAAAAATATTCTATCGTAACTATGAAATTTTTTGAAAATCAAGAATGAATTTGAGTTCACCCATAAACCACTTCTCAAACTCCTTTTTAATTAAATAAAAATATTAAAAACAAATATTTTCATTGGTATATTTGAAAATCACAACATCAACAAAAATTTTAAAGAGTAAAGATAATTTTATATGTGTTTCAAAAATAAAGATGGATGAGGTTTTACTATTTTAAAACAATTTTAATAGTGATAATTTGAATGGTGATCATTACAATCATGAAGGTATTGTTTTAAAACATAAATATATTTGGTTAACTTGAAAATAATATTAGAAAAAAGTATATTTTTAAAAAATAAGTGTATATTCCCAAAAAACACATTTTTTGAAAAAATCCATTTATAAAAGCACATTTAATATCTATTTGAAAGAGTTTTAAATTTTAATGAGTGGATAATTCCTATAAGATTCTTATGGATTCTAAAATAGGAAAAAGTGTAAAGGGTTCACTATAGTCAATTCCTTCATCTTGGTTATAGAATTTGAAAACTAAATGATATTTATTACTAGTGATATTACTAGATTCATCTAGTTTATTCCAAAAACTCCGTTTTGTTCTTATAATACATTGATTTTTTGTGTGTTTTCATGAGAGTTCATACATAACTTTAAGTGAATATATTTAGTTATTATTGCATGAAAATTACCTAATTTTCATCATTAAGGGAATAATTATGGTCTTAGTTTCTAGTTAGAGATAAAGGCTAGTTGTTTAAAATCATGTATGACTGGTATATGAGTATGAGTTTTTTCTTAAAAATGTCAATTGTAATTTTCATGGGGATGGTATTTAGATTTTCTGAAAACTTTTGGAATATAATTTCATGAATATTTTCCATGAACTAGCATGGTTTACCTAGTATAGTGTGACCCAAACTAAATCTAACATATCTTGAAGGGAACTCTGGATCCCCACTGGCTAGAAACTAAAACCTGCTATCATATAAAACATCAAAGGGAATAATTTTCCATTAAAAAACCATCAACATATAATAAAGGAAGATGAAATTATAAAAATATGGTATTAAAAACAAGCATCGATGAAAAAATTTCAAAAATTAGACTGATAAACACCCAAAGGTCATAAATCACCCAAAAATAATAATACAAAACATCAATATGATGTTTAAAAAACCCCTAAAATAAGTGGTTAATAGCTCAATCAGTAATCACTATCAATATGGAGTCTCAAAAATCAACTTCACCTATCACCTCTAAGTAGTGTTTTCCATTTTTCTATACCAGGAAAAATATAATCTACAAATTCCCAAAGGAAAATTTATGTTTTAATCCAAACAACCGTGTAGTATCTCACCATGTTTTCCATAAGCAGTTCCAATAAAAATAAAACATTTTATGCAAGAATTTATATAAATACATTGCATGAAAATTAATTTCACATTTACACGTCAAAAAATTCCTTCAAATGAAGTATATGGATGGTATATTAAAATAGTTTTAAATGAAAATGTTCATAAATCAAGTATATGAATAAAATAGTTCTATAATAATGGGAATGTAATAATGAAATCAAAACCAAGAAACATGTCCATAATCCTGATGGTAAGTTAGTTCTATGATATAGTATACTCATAATTCTCAGTCAATCAACATGAATTAGTGTATATTCACATGTTTCTAGGATTGATCCATTGGGATAAAATCAATCAACACCCTATTGGGGGAAATATTTCCCAAATATTTTTAGTTAGAGTTTTCATTGGAAATACATTTCTAAAGAGTAATATTCCTAATGTTCTTGTCCTAATAACCATGTAACTACCCAGTATCACATGTTCTTTAATTAATTAATCAACGATGGGAAAATAATTCATTTCAATTCAATTCAACATTCACAGTTGAAATCCCTAATTTTAGGTTCGACATGCAATTTCTATTTCAAACCAAAATAGTGGGGTTCATTAAATTAATTCCATTCCAAATAACCTATAATTTTAATCCATTTTCCCTAATAAATAAACATTAAGACATTTCAGGACATATTTTACCAAATCACAACATGTTTTCTAATCATTAGAAAATATTTTTTTATTTAAAAAATATCATTAAGTTAATAAAAATCATTAAATAATAAAAATTCAAGGTGTATAAAATAATTGAAAATTCATTTCAAATGGGTAAAAATATTGATTTTCCATTTTAGGTAAAATCCTTACTGAACTAAATACCTTTAATCAGTAGTTAAATTGATCAATCACCTAAAATAAGAATCACCTATTGTGAATGAATGTCATGGAAGATGAAGAATGAATCCCTAGAATCATAATCCGTAAAATTAAGGATACAATCTATAAATAACATGAGGGTTAATCCCTAAAAAGGTCAATAGAATATAGGAGAGAGGAATTCATAATCAAGGTGAAATAAATTACAAGAGAGAGATCAAATGAATCCACCGGTGCTTCGATTTGATAATAAGAGTGGTTTGATTATCTAATTAACCTCTTGATAGTGTTAAAAATCCAAATAATTAAATTAGGGTTTAATGGGTGGTGTTTAGGATTTTGAACATCGGTTTCAAAATTTTAACTAATATTTTAGTAGAATTTAAAACCCATGCACATTGTTTTATGGGTAGGATGTATGGTTAGTACTAACCATACACTAAACCATGAACCTTTATTAAGCTTCTGGAAATGGTTTATGGTTTCATAGTGTGTTTTGTCTAACCATATTCCAATATAGAAAACAATCACGGCCCATGGCTGCGTGGTTTGGAGACGTATCTGCATGGTTTGGAGTAACTATACCCCAACTATGTGCCACCATATATATCCTCTAAACGGGGTTCATGGTTTGATGTGACAAGCCATACAATTTTTCATATTCCTATTCCTCTTTGGGATTTCCCCAAAACAACATTTGTTTTCAAAAGTCCCCAAAAATTACCCTAAATATAACCCACAAAAAGATGATAAAAATGGGCCAATAAGTAATTGAATGTGGGTAATGATATGTTAATATCGGCTAACCATAAACACTTTCTACCCTTATAAATAATATCAAGAAGAATCAATATCAAATAGATGATGCCACTAATATGTCATTAGTACCTCACACTACCATGTCTTTTATGAACCAGAACCATGATTTCATAGTACTTATACCAGAGGTATGAAATTTAATTGAAGAACCATTATCTAAGAATCAACAATCCCAGATGGGAGCTCAATCATGGATAAATCAGGTTGTATATCATGGCCCTCATAGCTCAAAACATGATATGGGCAAGAGAAATATTTTTTGATCTCTCACATGTGAAACATGTTTCCAATAAACATAAACTAATGTGGAAAATCTTAACGGTAATCCACCTTGCCAATTTTTTCGACAACTTCAAATTTTCCCATGTATCTCGAAGCCAACATTCCATGCTTCCCCAACCTTTTGTGGCCCAAACAGGGTGAAACTATTATCACTACCTAATCACCATATGTAAAATCCCATATATTTATATGCTGACAAACGTAAGATTTATATTGTCTCTATGCTCCATTCTCTGAAGAATCAACTAAATATGTTTCATCATCTCTTAGACTAAACATGGATGAATCAAATAAGTTTCACCAACATAAAAAAAATATATATATTATCATGGGAAATCGTACAATTACTTAAATGGTTCCATACTCATGGAATACTGGTAGCTTTTTATAGGAAAACTCATCCAGTACCAAGTGGTTATCCCAAGATCTATGAAATTTGAGAACGCAAGAAAAAATCTTTTGTTCAATAATGTTTATAGCTCATTCTATCTGAACATATTTCCATGGATGATATGTAATGATAAAACTCACATGAGATCCCATTTCATCATAGAGTCCTATTTATAAATGATAAGTGAACATGGGATCCCCATAAAAACTATAATAGATATATTTTCATAAAATTTGAAAATCTCTTACACATACAGGATTCAACATTCCTCGACTTTGGTTGTATCTCAAATAGGAATGAAGTGAACTAATTTGGCCATCTGTTCAATCACTACCCATATTAAATTATTTTATCAAGGGGTATGTGGAAACCTAAATATGAAATCCATTTAAATATCCTCCCACATCCTAGTCAACACTAGAATAGGATAAACTAAACCCAATTATTTCTGGTGATTGGACCTAAACTACTAATAGATATAGAAATGAGAAACACAATATAAAATGTCTCATTTCGTACCTAACCAAAAGAATCACCATCACATTTCATAGATAATATTAATTTTTCTTGGGTGATTTAACATCTTGTTACTCATTTACAGGTACTTATCACTCCCTAGTCTTGAACAAAATTTTGTTTGGGTGTGTTCTATGTGTTCTTAATGGTGTTTAGATCTTTCTGAAAAATATAGTAGTAGTGTGAACCATGGAAGCCTTTAGATGTAGTATAACCAATTGAGGTTCGACATGACTATGTTGTGTAGTGTTCGCCTATGGAATTTCATTTTTTATATGCCACTAAAAGTTTGGATACCACTACGGAGTGGAGAGAGGGATACACCATGGAGCTCTGGAAACCCACTTTCAGAGCCACTTCCATTTCGGGTAGGTTTGTGCAGTGGAATTCTAGGCTACGATGTAGCCAATTTTGGGGGTTCTACTAATCCTGGAAGGACTACAATGTCATGTATGGGCTTCACTATATCCTTCTAATGGTTAAAGTGGATCTAAGAGAACCCTACACTATGTATCCTAGTATGGATTACACGGTATGCTGCAGTGTGGTATGGGGTGGATGCACTGTATCCTGGTTGTTTTCCCCTGTACTACATTATTTCCATGGGGGGATGTGGTTTGGTCTATGTTTTTGTAGACTTAAATACCCCAAGACCAATTTTAGAACCAACTTCTTCCAACATAATCTCATTTTCCTTTTTCAACTATTGAAATATCCCAAGAGGATTTTTGATTTCTCCAACCCCTTCTCCTTATGGATCAAAGAACCATTTGTCACAATGGATCTTCTTCTAGTGATTAAATATCCAATTATGTGTATTCTTCCAATAACCCTTCTCTCCTTCTTGAAGAGTGACAGATCATCAAGATTATGATGGATGTAATCTCTATTTTGATGGAACTTTATTATGTGTTTGATTGATTGATATCCTCTTCCACTATTCTCATTGGTGTTCCCATTGAAAGTGGTTATTTGATTCCATGATTAAAGGTAGGTGTTTCTATAATGGTTTACCCTACAATTGAATCCTATTTTAGTGGATGATTTTAAATGAGTTTTTCAATGATGTAAAAAAAATATTATAGATGATTTTATGTGTTCTTTAAAATGAGAATGAAATTTTTGAGAAACCCTACAATTTAAATAAAATTGAAATTATAGAGAGAATATGAAAAAAGTGGAGGACTAATTCAAATAATAATTAATGAAACAATTTAATGACATTCTTTATAAAATTTGTTTAAAATGAAAGATGATTTAAAAAGGACTTAAAGGATGAAAACTGATGATTTTGTTTTAAAATTGAAAAGGCATGTTGAAAAATGATTCTGGACTGGGACTGATGAATTGTATTTAAATGATTGATTTTCCTATAATTGATTGATTTTATGATTGAAGAACATGTGAGACTATGTAGTTACTGGTTACAAGGAAAATCATGCAAGGTCCTATACTCCCTAGAAATTGATTGATGATGACAAGACTAACGGTACCAATTTGGAATGACTTCCCCTGATGTGTCTCCTAATGGGTTGTAGATTGAAATCCCAAAATGGTACCCCTAAAGGGGTTTATATTGAGTGATATAATATATGTTAACCTATGGTGGTACATGTTATCTGTGAGGATCTTATATCAAAAAACTAATGCACCTTAGGGTTTATTATCATGGTGCTTTTTTAAATTGATTTGATTATACGTCCCACTGATTATTGAACTAATTTATTCATGGAAATTATTTTATAAAAAAAATTTATTTATGACTATTTTTATGTGTCTACCATATTTTTGATTCAAAAGTATATTTTTAAAAAAATATGTAAACACCATTCCATGTATTTCTTTTGAAATTGGAATCATATTTGGCTTAAATGTTATAGAATTTATTATAGAGCACTTGGTGATCCCCAACTGGTCTATTTAGATAACACTCTATTTGTCATTAATGAAATTTTAGATTATCTATTTTTAAGTCAAATAAAAGGGAATCCGCAAATTGGTAATGGTAGGTGTACATGATTCATGGGACCTGGAATGATAGAGGTGACTAGAGGATATGTGATCAACCTATTATTTGATTTTTTTCTGAAAAAATTATTTAGAATATGTTGGGTCCTTTGTTGATATACTATTTAGGTATTGTTTTACCTATTTGATTATGATACTTTCTCCTTGAGGAGTGTTGATCATACTTACTTGTATCATTTTTCTTCCACTATTTTGTGGAAAAAATTGATTCCTATTGATCTTTATAATATTCCTAGTGCCAATCGTCAGCCTATGGGGATTTAGAATTCCCTTCAGGATATGTCATGACTGGACCATATATTAGTGTATCAGGTTATTTGGGATGGTTCACGAAAAGTTGTATTAGAGGTTGGTTGAACATATATCATGATATCGGTATGCGGTCTAGGATGTCCTAGTATACATGAGGTAGTATTGATGAGACTTTTCAGGTAGTTTCTGGTGACTTTCCAACAATCTCTCATAATAACGAGAATTAAATCACCATAAGTTTTTAGGAAATAAATAATTGAATTATAATTTTACCTGATTCTAGTTTTTCCTTTCTTTTAACGTGAGTATCTTGAAATACCAGAAATTAGAATTCTTTATGATAGAATTGATATTCCTATATCTGTTGTTTGTTTTTTATCTTTTAACCCTTACTGACATTTCAATATTTATTTCTGATGTTTTATAGAATATTCCATCCAATAATACATTTTAATAAGTCATATAAGGAAGCATCTAGTGAAACATTGGGAGTGAATCATTTAGTGTATCAAATTCTTTCTAAGATAGTGGTTCTTGTTGTCTAATCTATGGGTTAAGTACTAGAACCTATTCCTATTCAGGATTTGATTGTAAAATCTCAAATGGAGGAATCTAGAGGTAGTTATCAAGAGTTTATTCATCAGAAACTACCAACATTATAATTCTTTGTCGATCTTCAAGAGGATGAGTATTGGTTGACAAAGATATAGTTTTTTTGAATTCTTGGAAACACATGATTCAATTAAAGATAAATGTAATCCCTTCAATCTTGAAGAACCTATCATATGATAGCGGGATTTAATGGTGAGGACAAAGAAAAATAATTTTTTTGTATTAGAATGACTTTAGGGTTCCTTTAACTAATTAGTTTAACTAGAGTCGATGGTATAAAAAATTCCATGTAGTTTCCCAACATTCAGCTGTGTGACATGACTATGAAATAATATGCTAACCAATTATCTGATTTTTTTCAATTTTATCTTGAGGTAGTGACAATTGAAAAACTAAAGGATTAATGTTTTATGATGATTATTTATTCTGGAATTTGATGTTAGTTATTTATATTGAGGATCACATCTTACGATGACATGTGGTATAGAGTGTTGATGGTTGAGATTGAACTAGTTGTTAAGTTAGGATTGATGGGAGTTTAATTTTTTCCAATAGTAGCTTTTGAGTTCCTATAAAGTAAATTATAATCAGGATGAATCCCATTGTGAATCTAGATAATAGGTTTCTTCCATAACTCAATTAGTTTTAGGTAGAGGCCCTATGGAATTATTTTAGTGTATAATGGTTTTTCAATTGAAATGGGGTTTCCCAAAAGAACCCAAGACCTATAGTTCATCTGGATGCTCAGGCCACTGGTAGAAGTTATTTCATGTCCCTTATGATCTATATAGTGGCGCAAACTCATTATCTCATAAATTTACAATGGTTAAATTATATTCATCAATAACTAAGGTGTTCCTACCATAGGCATCCTAATGAAGCTTCAACATGTAGTAGAAGAGTCTCCATAGGAAGACTATGTAAGTCCAGTGACTATGTGAGGTAACATAAATATATATTGATGGTTAGTGAATACCTTATTTGATACTGGTTCATATCAATCATTTATTTCAACACATTTTTTGAACCTTCTAAACCATTATATAAAGATTTTGTCTTACATGATGGATATTACTACACCCCTTAGAACGAAGAGAGAGTAGGGCCTCTTACTCCCTTCTTGCAATTTATCTCTATTTGATATTGAGCCCTCATGGTCTTTTCTGGTCATTGATATGAAAACTATTGAAATTATATTCAGGATGGATTGGTGGATAGATCGAAAGGCCTCAATTTAATTTTACTTTTTGGCGGGTCTCTTTTACTATGCCTGACGGGGAGTGCTATGTTTTTCTGGGAGAATGAGACTTGAGGATGAGTAGAGCTGGACCTCATTTGTTTTGATCTAGGCAGGGTAATATTGTTTCTTTATTTTTAATGGAGAAATAATTTTTTGGTGATCATATCCCTCCAGTTTCCATCACGTTTCATGATGTTTTTATTACTTATTTATCTTGCTTTCACTAGTAAGAGAGGTGGAGTTTTATATTGATATTGTATCTGGTACTCAGCAAGGTTCTATTCTTTATTAATACATGGAATAAGATAAATTTAAAGAGGTGAAAATTCACCTGGATTATTTGTTTTAAAAAGGATTAATACACCCAAGTGTATCACCTTGGGTGGTGCCCGTTCTCTTAATGCAGAAAGCTAGTGGAACACTTCTCCGATGTGTTGATTATTGGGATCTCAATTGAGATATGATAAAGAAAAAGTACCCACATCCATGTATTGATGATCTATTTGAATATTTGAAAGGGGAAAACTAGTTCTTGAAGATTTATACTATTTCTTATTATCAATCGTTGAGGATTTAATAATATTACACTTAGAAGACTACCTTTAGGAGTAGGTATGAAAATTATGTGTATATTTGTATGAATTTTTTTTTAACAAGGCTCCTAAAGTATTTATTGAACTAATGATCAATATATTCTATGATTACCATGATTCTTTCATGGTGGTTTTTTTGGATGACTTCTTGGTTTACTCCAAAAATGAGGAGGACCATGTGTATTATTTGAGATGAGTTCTAAAAACCTTGAGCGACCATAGAATTTATAAGTAGATTTTGAAAAGTGGTATATGGATTTGGTAAGTGAATTTATTGGTACACATAGTCCATGAACATAGTACTTTAATTGAACTGGGGAAGGAGAAAGCTATTATAAAATGGAAGAAACCATGTAATGTTTTCAAGATTCAGAGCTTCATGTGTTTCGTGGGGTATTACCATAGGTTCGTTAAATATTTCTCAAAGATAGTTTCTCTGATGACTGGTATCACTGATAAAAGAGATAGATTCATATGGTTTGTGATATTCTATTTTTATTTTGATGAGCTGAAATGTATTTTTATTTCCTCATCATTGTTGACTCTTCCATAGGATGGACAAGGCTAATGCATCAGGTTTTGGATTAATATTTGTTCTAATACAGGGTGATAAATTGGTAGCCTTTAGTTCTACACAACTTAGTCCACATAATAATAATTTTCTGACCTATGATCTCAAACATGAAATAATTATTCATGATCTTATGATTAAGTGGAATTACCATTTCGAATAATGTTTTACCATTTATTATGACCGTAGAAGCTTGAGTTATATCTTCTCTAAAAATTATTTTAACCATATGTTGAGATGTTGGGAGGAGTAAATAGAGTATATTTAATTCTACCTTCTTATATTCCTGGTAGGGTAATGTTGTTGGTGATGCTTTGAGCATGAAACATCTGACACATCCCATGAAATAATCATCTGAAGAGTGTAATTTTATTGATATATTTTCTCTGTTTAATTTGGATTTCAGAATGATAAGATCAATATCATTCTTTCAAGTGTTTATCTGAACTCCACACTTCTAGAGATTATAATTTAGGAGAATCATATTGATAATTATTATCGAGGAATTATGGTATATCTTTATGGTGGGGATACCATCATTGAGTGGTCATTCTCTTTAGAGGGTATAATATGTTTTTTGGAACTGGTTTTTTTGTGCCTTTTTTGATGAAAAATAATGTGTAGAGGAATTTACATGATTTGATGTGGGTGGTGCACCCATGTACTGTAAATATGTTTTATGATATGAAACAATGAATTTCATGGCTAGGTAAGAGATGGGACATTACTGATTTTGTTTCGCATTATTACACATGAAAATAGGTCAAATCCCAGAAAGATATACCTCTGGGTTTTCTTCTGCTACTTGTAGTTTCAACATGGATGTGGTATAAAATTTTATGGTTATTGTGATAGGGTTTCCCTGTACCACATTAAGTAAGAATATAGTATGACTTGTGATTAATATTTTTACCAAATAAGCTCACTTTATATGCATTAAATATATAACCAATGTTGAGGACTTTGGATGTATATATGTTAAGTAGATTATTAATTTTCATGGAATCCATAAACTATAGTTTCTGATACGGATCCCCATTTTATTTCTCACTTTTTTATATTTCTCCATGAGGAAATTCTATTCTACCTATGTTTGAGCACAAAATATCATCTAAAAATAGATTTCTAGACAGAATGGAATATATAAATTTTGAGGAACTGAAATGTTCTTATGTTATTTAATTTGATAGATCTTTGTATTTCCATTTGGGATGGTCGAGTTTACTTATAACAATATTCATCAGTCTTCAATTCAGATGTCGCATCCTGGGGCCTTGTATAGTAGGCCTTGTAGGTCACCTCTTTGTTGATCAAAATTTATTGAAGCTTCCTTTGTTGGAATAAGATTATTCCAACTGAAGAAAGTTAATATTCAGTTGATTATTCAAAAAATGGTGATGGAATAGTGCCAATATAAAAATAATATTGATCTCTATAAATGACCATTGGAGTTTTTTGTGTCAAGGTGTTATTGAAAATTTCACCTTGGTTGTTTCATTGATGCCTTAGAAAATTTTTAAAGCTTGTACTAAGGTTTGTGGGTATTTTTAAGACTATTGAAAAGATTAGGAATGTATCTTACCATTTGGAACTTACACTATATTTGACATTGAGACACAATGTGTTTCATGTATTGCAACTTAGGAAGTATGTCTTTGACCATTTTCATTTCCTGAGTTGGCAAGATCTTGATGTTAAACCCTATTTATATATGATTGAGTATCCATTCAGGTTTTTTGATTATGAGGAAAATTTTCATCATGGAATGATGATAACATCAGTCTATGTGATATGGAAACATGGTTCTAATTCAAATGATACGTGGGATCATG
The DNA here is from genome assembly GCA_963277665.1 of Viscum album. Lineage (NCBI taxonomy): Eukaryota > Viridiplantae > Streptophyta > Magnoliopsida > Santalales > Viscaceae > Viscum > Viscum album. The sequence goes on from OY728163.1 coordinate 591,690,691, forward strand.
AGGCAATTATGAGATATTATTGTCTATATCTATTTACCATGTATTCATCTTGACCGGATTTTCAAGGGAAGAATGTTTTTTATTGTGGGGAGGATGTAAGTCCACTTAAACGTTTCCAATAAATTATTACTCCCTTTTTTTGATAAACATTTTATTTGGGTGTGTTTTTTTATTTTTAAGGGTGTTTGGATCTTTCTATAAAGTGCAGTAGTAGGTTTTAGTATGGAATCTTTGGGTTGTGTTGCAGCTAATTGAGGGGATGCATGACTGTGATGTGTAATGTGCACCAGATGCGTGGATGTTTTGGTGTTATTTCCATTTTGAACACCATTATGTCTTGGAGAGATGGTTTAACCATATAGACCTAGAGACCAATTTTCAAATCCACTTTTATTTTGGGCAGGGCTGTGCTGTAGACCTTTAGGTTATGGAATAGCCTTTTTTGAGGGTTCTACCAATATAGAGGGAACTTTGGAGTGGTGTATGGGATATTCAATATACTTCCATTGGGTAAAGTGGACATGGGTGAACCATAAAATCATGGATTACCAAATAGTTAATTGGTGGGAGGGGGAGTGGGAAGTTGTGGTGTGGTCTGAGGTGGCTGGGTCGTAGCCTAGGTGTTTCCCCCTTTATAATGTCATGGCCATGGGGGGGAGGCTCTATGTGGTTTTTGTTTCTAAAAACATAAATTACATGATACCCATTTGAAAACAAAAATCTTCAAATTGAAACTCATTATATATTTTTAATTTTAAAGGCTCCTAATAGGATTTTGAATCCCATGACCCCTTATAATTGTGGATTGAAGCACCATAGATCACATTGGATATCATTATAGTGATTAAATCTCCTCCCATGTTGTTTCATTGAATCCCCAATTCTATCCTTCTTACAGAGTTATATATTATCATGTTATTAATAGATGTAATATCTGTTTCTATGGATCTTGATTCCAAGATTGATTTCATGATCTCCTTCACCTCTGTTCTCATTGGAATTCCCATTACAGGTGTTGATTTGATTATTTTATTAAGGTTAGGTAGTTCCATAATTCTTTAACCTATAATTGAAACCATAATTTATTTATTTAATTGAAATGAGTTGTAAATTATTTAAAATGCTGAATTTTTGATGATTTGAAGTTTTTTTTAAATGGAATGAAATTTTGAAAACCCCACAATTTTAATGGAATGGAAATTATAGGGTGAATTTGAGAAAAGTGATGGATTGATTCAAAAGTTAATTTGATGAATAATTCTTTGTGACTCTTTAAATGAAATTTTATCTAAAATGGGCATGAATTAATTAAATAATATTATTTGGTATTAAAATTGAAAAGGCATGTTAAAAATGGATTTTGGGTATTTGAACAAGAAATGATGAATTGTATTGAAATAATATATTTTCCCATTATTTATTAAATAATTGGAGCACATGTGAGCCTGGTTAGTTTGTGGTTACTCGACATGAATTCTAGGACTATGACTCCCTAGAAATGGAATGATGATTACAACACTAACTAAAAAAACATCCGTATGATTTCCTTTGATAGAACCCATAATGGACTGTAGATTTATTTAATAAAATGAGTCATTTAAAGGGTTGTGGATTGAGTTTGTACACATATATTGAGCTTTGATGATAAATTAAAATTGTAAGGATCTTATATCCAGAAACTTATGTACCTCCATGCTTATTATCATAGTGTTATATTTCATTTAATTTTATTATACATTACATTTATTATAGAAATTTTTTATTCAAGACAATTATTTTAAATTAAATTATTATATTAAATGTTAATTTAATCTTTTTTGATGTATATTACATCTTTCTTATTCAAAATCATGTATTATTGAAAATTTGGAAATTCCATGGAATGCCTTGTTTTATTTAAATTTAAAAAACATTTGGCTTAATTGTTAACTAATTGGATATGGAACACATGGTGAGACCCATTGAGATAATTATCTCGCACCATACATTTTTATTTAGTCAATTTTAGATTATATTATTAGAGGTCTAAGTAAAGGAAAAGAACCACATGATGGTGTCAGGTATACTTGTCCAATGGAACATCGAGTGATGACAGTGATTAGTTGAGATGTGATCCACCTATTACATGAGATATTATGAGACTTTGATTTGATAAATGTTGGGACCTTTGATGATGTAAAATTTGGGTATTATTCTACCTAGTTTATTTGGATACTTTATACTTTAGGATTGGTTATTATATAGGTTTTTATCATTTATCTACGAATGTTTTTTTGGTACCAAACTATTCACTCTTGATCTTGTTATGATGAAAAGTGGTTCTCACCAACTCCTGGGGATCGGTAATACCCTTAAGGAAATGTCAAGACTTTATTGGGTATCAATATACTATAGTATTTGGGTCATTCCTTAATAGTGCACTACCCACCGGGAATAAGGACATTCCCCCATAACAGTGTTTGTCACAGGAAAGGTTATAATTTAATTGTTATGAAAATGTAGGAAACTATCTTAGGAGAATGAACACTCATTGATGGTCTCCCCACTATAAATAAATCCTAATTCCAAAAAACTAATCATCATAAAGTTAATCCAAATGAATCATCTTGAGAAGGGAGGAGCTCAACTATACACTTTATAGAAAAATCTCAGACTCATCCTCCTAAACGCCAACATGCATATAGGAAAAGAGATACATCAAGTTCAATTGTTCCGAGGATTCTTTCACTCCTTGGGTTGTAAGTTAACTCCTAAAGGAATCATCAAATACGTTCCCCTTACTAGGGGTTTTGGAAATTTCAAAATTAAAGGACCACAAGTACTCCACCCATCTATGGTGATGAAGATTCAAATATTTTAGTGTGAAGATCTAACTCATAATTTTGTGATCCAAATAGATGTAAAATATTTATCTAAAAAGATAATTTCACTAACTATTAAGAGAATGCACCATGATCGTGATTTCTAGATCATGGTTTAGATCATTCTTTTTATGTGGTCTAAGCTATCAGGAACCATTGGCTACAACATGATCACTAATCATGAGAACACATCCCAAACCCAAAACCGACGCATCACAAAAGACCATGTAGCCCTGACCAGCCATTAGAATAGTCAACAATAATGGAGAATTCAATAATTTACTCAACACATAAACATAATTTTCAAATTTAATTCCCCATAAGAACTTCACTCCATTAAATGTAAGAGTGGCCTTTCAAGGATCAAACTTCAAGAATTTATTTAAAAAATTAAGGTAATGCCCCACTAATCCCAAGAATATCTAAATCCTAAAGACATTCCATATTTTTTCCCATGTCCTTAAACCCTCACCTTTTTGGGATTTACTAAAACACCATGTTCTAAGACTATGTGTCCCCCTAACTTCATTTATCGAATCCAAAAATCAAATTCTATTGGCATGGAATAAACTCTGTGATCTCTAGAGATTTCCAGAACATATCTTAGATGACACACATGATTATCCCTAGTGTTAGACTAAATGATGATGTCAATGAAAAATATCACTATTAATGACTCAAGATACTTGTGTAATATCAAATTTATCATATCCATAAAAACAAAAATGTGAATTGGTTAGACCAAATTGCATAACAAGATACTCATAATGTCTGCATATACTCTATAAGGTGGTATTTGGAATGTCAGATTCAATAATTATCAATTAGAGAAAACCATATCGAAGATCAATATTTTAAATCCAAATAAACCCTTTCAATTTATCAATCAAATAATATATCCAAGGGGAAAATAATTGTTCAACACCATAACATGGTTGAGTTTCTGATAATCATTTAAAAGGATAAATTTTCCATCACCTTTCTTTAGAGAAGGCACATGTTCCACCCAAGGTGGTGCACTTGGGAACATTAATCCTTTATCTAAAAAATAAATGAATTAATTCTTCATATATTTATATCTAGTGGGTTCTATATATTATTAAGTAATCGAGAAGGACAGGGTTCTTGAAAAAAAGTAAATAGCGAAATTTATCTTTATTACAGATGAAAAACAAGAAATGTCATATAGAAAAAGTTCAAGAAACTCAAAGACCATTCGAGAAAGATCAACCCTCCAAGATTTATTCTCTAGAACAAAAGAAATCGCTGATATTACTTTAACCAACTCCAAAATAAGAAGTATGACTCTACCAGATCTCAAGTCCCATTCTCCACAAAAAACATGAAACAGAAAATAATATGAAGTAAATAAGACCCTATAAAGATAATAATCAAAAAAATATTTAAAAGAAATCATAAAATCCATCCTGAGAATGGAATTTAAATGATTCATTTAAAGATCTAGAAAATCACATGTGATCTCGATCTATGATAATGAAATACATAAGAGGGGCATCAAAGACCCTTCTCTTTATTCATTTCGAGAGGCATAGAAATATTCATCACATAAGACATACAATTTATATAATGTTTGGGAAAATTGTAAATATGAGTGAATATAAATGAATGTGATGCACTGGTTTCAAATAAAGCTGTCACAAAAGATGAAACTATGTTGATGGTCCCTATCAGTATCACTGGACACACATCATCGTACTCTATTTACTCTTCCACTAAATTAAAGAGATTTGTTTTAGATACATGTGGCTATATCCCCTTATTTATTTAAGAATCTGATCACAATGAAATACTTTTAGGTTATAATGATCCCCTTATATTGTGCAAGGTAAAGAAGATATGGAAAAACTTATACAGATGGCTTGATCAACCGCATGAACCACAAATCTTATGTACATTAATACACAACCACTTTGTATACCCAACCTTTACACACTTAAATAAAGTCAATGGGACTCCTCAAGGAATAAAAAAGTTTTGGATGATATCCACTATCAATATCCATCATGAGACTCATCAAACTTCCTCTTTAAATTAATATAAATAACTGAACTACCACTAGGGTAAGAGAAACTTCTATCAACCCTTATATACAATTCAAGTCAAGCATAACCATCAACACCCTATAAAACATGTTTTCATAAGAAGTGAGATTCAAAATGAAAAAATGAGATCAAATATCATATTTAAGGCCCTTAAATCTTAAAGGTATCACACATCACCTTTATAGATTTTTGAATTTTAGTGAACTCAAAATTCAGAAAGATATTTTCAACCAATCTATTTCCTCTTGAGGACAATTTTTTCATTGTAAAGAGGGGGATTTAGTGATTAAATTACTAAGCATGATCCCTAGATTATTCCCTTTAAGGTTTCACTACAAGAGCCTAAACATGAATTGGTGTAGGAACATATCCTAGATCTTTGAAAACGCCCTCCGATATCTTAATGATATTACGATCAAATGGAGTGTTTTCTTTACATGGTTCATCAACTGATACTTTCTAAGGTATATTCAAATGTATTCTTGGGGTCTTGGTATTATGAAACATTAACAGACAACACTGTAAAATAAAAAACGATACCCGATTCATCAATCAATCTAGAGATACAAGAACATAAATTCAATCATATAGAATTCAAATTTACGGTACGTTAATGAAAATAAATAAAATTTTCAATAGAATAGAATTATATCAATTTATTCCGACATGAAACTTTTCCCAGACACCCATGGTAAAAAAGAGGCTTTTTATAATGAGAGATAGTCAAGAACTCACTTTCAACTATCTCTTAATTCCTAAAAATCCTACCTTCAATTTTTCAGCACACCCTAGAATTTATACTCACTTAATGTAAGGGTTCTCAACATCATATAATAAAAATTTTTATGAATCAACCAGATTATCCTAGTATACCAATACCCGAACTGACTTTGACATAGCCCGAAAGAAATTTTGAATCTGCAAAGGTTAGAGACTAACACCCGAAATCATATGAATTATTAAAGTTAATGGTTTTTTTATAATAAGAAAAAATAATCAAATAAAATCTGAAGATAAAATAATAAAAATTCGGCATGAAAAACCTCCAGAAAGAGAAAAGTACCCCTAAGAGATAGTTAAACATCCCAAAATCATATATCATCTAAAAGGTGACACATAAAACCTCAATAAAAAGTATCACAAACCTCATGAAACAAGTTGTCTATAGCTCCCCTGGTCACAAACATCACTCATGAGTCCCACAAATAAAGTTCACTTTCCACCTCCATGTGGTGATTTCCATTTTTTCTATACATGGCATTACATAATCTAAAAATTCCCAAAAAAAGGTAGGGTGTGAGATAAATAGGGTAGCAGGATCTCACCAATTTTTTATAAGAAATTCCAAAACAAATAAATAGTTTTATACAACAATTTAAACAAATAAATGGCATGACAAATCATTTCAAATTTATCCTCCAAAGCATGTTTTCAAATCATGTGGATAAAAGGTATATAAAACAAGCTTAAATGATCATTTTTATAAATCAAGGACAAGAACGAAATATTTTTATAATCATTAGAATGTAATAATAAAATCAGAACAAAGAAACATTTCCATAATCCCTATGGTTATTTTTTTCACACTACAAGATCCTCACACTTCTCAATCAATTATCATAAAAAAATGCGTGTATAGACATACCTAGGTCTAATCCATAAATATAGAATGAATCAACACCACATTGGGAGAAATAATTTTGAACAAAGTCTAGTTAGAGTTTTCATCATCAATCCATTTTTAGTGAGTCAATGTCTATGAATTATTATCCTAATCACCCATTAACTGCATAGGATCACATGTGGTTCAATCAGTTAATCAATAATTGTAAAATCATTCATTTCAATGAAATTCATCAGTCACCATTCAAAAAACTAATTTTAAGATCAAAATTCCATTTAAATTAAAAAAACAAGTCTTCTCATGTAGTTTTTGAATTTCAAAATCAACATTCATTTTAGGCCATTTTTATCAATAAATCATCATCATATAATTTAAAACCTTATTTTCTCAAATAAAAATATATTTTTAAATAATTTTAAGATAGGTTTTATTTAAAAAATCTTATTATTTTTAAATCCATCAAAAAATAATCATAATTAATTTTTTAGAAAATAGCTGACAATACTTTTCAAAGTAGGTAAGAAATCATGGTTTCAATTGTAGTGAGTTTTTTACGGAAAAACCTAACTATAATCACAAGATCAATATATCAATCATCCAAAAATAAAATAACCAATATATAATATATGATGAAGAATATTAAGAAGGAATCCCTATAATTACAATCTATAAAATTAAGAAACCAATCCATAAAAAACATAATGATTCATTACTCTTAAAGGAGGAGATAAGAGCGGAAAGAGGAATTCCAAATTAAGGAGAAATCAATTACCTAAGATAGATCAAACACAAACACTAGCACTTTTATTCAATACGAAGAGAGGTTGGAGGATCCATTTCACATATTAAGAATATCCAAAATCTAATAAATTAGATTAGAGTTGAATGGTATTTCATTAGTATTATTAGAGGCAGTTTTAATGAATTTACTTAAAATTTTGGGGTATTCAAAAACCATTCACATGATTTTATGGGTATGCCACACGATTAGTACTAACCACGTGACTAACTGTATATTCTTACTATGATTATGGAAATGGTTCATGGTTGTCCCATAGAGTTAATATAATAGTGTTTCATCCATGGAAACCATCAATACCTAAGGCTGCTAGGTTTTGAGGGGTGGTTTCGTGGTATCTACTAACCATGTTCCAGCAATGTACCACCCTCTAGACCCTCTAAACCAGGTATACACTTTGCTAGTCTATACCTTATGGATTTCCCTAAATTTGTAGAAATTATTCATATCCCCAAACACTATAATTGTATTTCAAAAGTCCCCAATAATGAACTTGAACCATGAAAAAAAAATTATTGTCAAATTAAGGGTCAAGAAGTACCTAAAAGTGTGTAACATTACGTTAGAAGATTCTTATTCTTCGTCAACATATTTACCTTGAATAGGTTCATTTAGAATATCATTTTAAAAATTATTTTGTGTAGAATATTTTTCAATATTTTCATAAAAATCAACATGGATTGATTATTCCCCAACTTTAGCCCATTTGTTAAAGACACATTATGATTTTATTTAGTTGGTGTACCCAAGAATGACACCATTATCAGATTTAGAATAAAAGTTTCTAAGAATGTATTTGTTTTTTAAAATATAAAATTTACAAAAAGACATTAAAAAATATAACTTTCAGTTTTTTATTTGTCTAGTTTTTTAAGGATTATAAATTAGAAAGAGTCTTATGAGAATGATATTAATGATACACAATTCACCATTAACAGTATTAATATAAACATATTTTGGAAAATAAATTTCATTTCAAATAGTTTGAGTGATTTCTTGTATTATTTTATTTCTCTTCTCCACAACACTATTTTGTTCAAGGGTTTGAGGAGAATAAAGAATAATTAGTATATCCTTTGGAGTAAATAATCATTAAATTACTGGTTATCTAATTATCCACCAGTTTCACTTTGAATTGAAATAATATTCAAAACATTTTTATTTTCAAAAAATTTTAAAACATGATGAAGTATTTACAAGGATTAATTTTATGATTTAATAAATAATCCCACGTGAATATGGTAAATTTGTTTACAAATATGACAGTATAATATTTTCATCATTGAATTTAAAAATTATAAGGAACAAAAATTTCAAGTTTAATTAGTTAGAGATATTTTTATGATGCAATTTTATATTTATATTTAAAGGTATATTTGGAATGATTTACATACTAAAATGTTTCAAAAACCATGTCTTCATAAAAATTTATGTTGGGAATATCCTATACATGTTGATAATAGTCTAGTTTAATTATTTATTGTGTGATTAAATGACTGGGGAATCTAGGTCAACGCCATGACTCACTCAATAGTTCAGTTAAACATTTATTAATTTTTCTAGAAATAATTTTTAAATTAATTATAAAAATATATTGAAATATTTAAGCGGTTAACAAAAGATGCTATTTTGAATAATATACTTTTAATAATCATCTCCACAAGATATTTTAAAACCTCTATCACATAATAGACTAATACATACAAATATATATTTTCACCCTTTATGGATAATTGTTTTATATGGGTTGAGTTAGAAATACTGATTGTACCTTCACTGGTTATCATACCATAAGAGTTATCACTGAAAGTTAAATTAAATCAATCTAGTTTATTTATTTGATTAAATTTGGAGAGGTCACTGAACATGTGTCTCAAGTAACCACTATCAAAGTACCAAATGGTTCCTAGGTTTTTCTCTCAATAAATGTTTTTCACAAGATTAAATTATTGATGATTTTGGTATCCAAATAAACATGGATCCACTTATGTTATCCAATGATTCTTTGGAAATCTAGAATTATTTACAAAGTTTTATTTCTAGAAAAATTACAAGAAATATGAAATTAATTTAGTCTTCCATATTGATAAATATTTCAGTCACATTCATATATTAAATGACCAATCCATTTTAAAAAATTATCAACTCTATCCTTAGAAAAATCATTAAAAATGTTTGTTTTCATTGGAATTTAGATGTTATTTCTTGATAATAGTAATAAAAGATGATTCAATATTTTTTTATGTTTTTTATAACCTAAAATTATATTTATATTTTATATATCTTGTCTGTTAGAACCCTGACTCCAATATCTCAGAACTGGTGCATACACTATTACATTGGAATAGATACAAGTAATCTAATCCAAAAGGTCTAATTAGTTTAGTTGACCTAGAGAACAATATATATAAATGATACCCATTTTACATTGGAAATAAAATGTAAAACATAAAAAAAGATAACTTTTGAAATAATTGAAACAAATTCAAATATTTTATCTTCATATCTTTATGAAATGAATAAAAATAATTATGAGATCAAATTAAAATTAAGGGTGAGCACAATGGAATCTATTAGAGGAAAATAAATTTTAATCAATATATTAAGGTAAATAACAAAAAAACATGCCATCTAACAAATAACATGATCTCGAAATGAAACCATGGATAATATCAATGATTAAAATATCATGGATAAAAATAACTGAATTATAAATGAAGGAAATGATTAATATTGGATGTCATGATCTTAGAAATAAGGATATATATAGCATCAAAACTTTACTCCAATATAGGTTAATTGATGGATATATGTTCACTAAAAACACATTTAATTTCTCAATTTAATTTTTCCCATGAGACCTATCAATGAATCAAGGTGTTATCTATAATAGGGGACCACCCATCACTAAATTTATAAATGATATTGAATGATCAATTCAAATATAAAAACAATATTCCATATCAGTAATTATCTATATTGAGTAAAAAAATAAATTTTTGTCAATATTTCCCCCATTAAATAAAATTACATTAATAGTAAAACACCATAGGTTAAAATAAAATATTATTTAGGAAAACAATCATGTCCATGATACAAAAAATTGGATAGCTAAGAGAAATATATATCCAATGATAATAATAAATTTAATGTTTTAGAGGAATGTTAAAGACCACAAAATTAATAAGAGATTAGTGATTACCGTTTATTCATTAGAAATTTAGGTTTTCAAATAGAATTATAAACTTTATAAAAATAAATAAAAGGGAGGTGAAATATTAAAAGCATACATAATTTAATATGTTTCTGTGTAAATGATTTTTGAATGTATAAAAGAAGCTAAATATGATAAAATAGTTATAGCGGTAGGGAAGTTTGTTAATGTTGTACATGTTAACAAAATTCCTTTTGAATTTTTTGTAAAGAATATTGAAAACGATACCTTGAAAATAATTGGAATGATTCGTATATTACATTTTAAAAAGTAAAGTATAATATTATATTTCCTTCATAAATAATTTTATTAATAAAAAATATTTTTCTAAAACATTTTTTAAATCATCAGACAATAAAGAAAAATATATCTAAATAAAAGAGAAATACAATTTTTTTTATTCTAGGAATCTATTTAATTGATTAAAAGGGAAAAATAGTGTAAAATTTGCAATAAAATATTAAAACAACTTATATATCCATATAATATAAAAAATTAGGGATTTTATAATGGATATATTATAATATTTTTTTAATTAAAATTAATGAAATTACAAAAAATGAGATTGTAAAATAAATCCTTACCTCTTCAGTGGCTTTTATGTTGAATCCCCTTGAAATAATAAAAATTAATTGAAACATTAATAATAAATATTAAATAGGTATTCATTTAAATTTTTCATAGCATTTTTATAGACACCACATTAAAGTAAATAGGTTCATAATATGAAATATGTCTCAATGGAATGGAAATTGAGATGAAATCCCTCACATCATGTTTACCTTTAGATGAATGTGATCTAACCTATTTTAGAATGGGTTTAAAAATTTATTAATTTCTACTAGAACTATTTTCTTATTTTTAATATCATATATGATCCTCTTTTAAAATATTATCGCCTATGCGCTAATAATATTTTGTTATTACCCCTATTTCGGGTGTTTACTACTTCATTTTTTATGTATGTTTCATCAAAGAATTTCCTGTTATTGGTGATAGGATATAGTTAAATCATATAAATAAATATATTATTGTTATAGATATAATATTTATTCATTATATACATTTTTAGAACCATTATTGAAATATTTACATGGAAAATTAATCACATCACTTCGTGGAGACAACAGGTTATACGTACCCATGAGTGACATTATCATTTACTTAATAGAATAAATGTTAAAGGGTGTATGATATATTAAGTTTAAAAAATAAATATTATATCATAATCATCTTATATATTCATATTTACATCATTATTACCATATATGTGATTTAGTTATGGGAAATAATTACATCATTTCTTGAGGCAACAGTCTTTCATACATACAAGCATTGATTTTGTTTCCCATTTGATAAAGAAGGAGATGGATAATTTTCATTCCATAAACATAATAAAATATAAGTATACATTAGATATTTTTTTAATTTTAATTATTAATAACTAATTGAATGTGGTAAAATAAGATGTAAAAAGAATGATCTTGGTGAAGATGATTAACTTTTCTTAGAAAAACATCATTTGGATATCTTATTAAGAACACTAGGGTTAGTGTTTTTGGGATATCATTAGATCTATAAAATGAATTTATATTTTGGGGATATTTTGTTTTATGGTTTTAGGATAAATGGATTAATATGTGTGAATAAGGGAGTGGAAGAGGTTCCCTTTTATAATTAAGGTGAGGGGCACACAAGTTCAATATTTTAAAAATTTCTAGTCACTTTATTAGAAGAAAATACTCAAAATGGATCATTTTATGATTTAATATGTTTAATGTTAAAAGAAAACAAAAAATGGGGTTCTAGTAAGTTTTTACGTCATTTTTACCCATCCTTTTAGGTTAATCCCCCAATAAATCTATTTTAACCTCAACTGCAATGATACATTTTTAGTGTTTTGACTAATAATTATGATTCGAATTGAATTTGGACTTATTAAAAAATATTTAAATTATTATTCCAATTATTTAATATATTTTATCAAATTTAATTAATAGAATTAGAAGAAATTAATTTAAAAATAAACCCACAAAATGTGTCAAAAACCGTCTCTATCAAAAATGTAATTTTAAAGAATAAGATAGGCTTTTATTAATTATATAATCAATAAAAATAATTATACAGATTTAAACTAATATATTAATATATAGAACATATAAAATCAATTTTAAGTCATTTTTTATTAAATATTTTTTTAATTATTTAAAATGAAAACATTTTATACATTTGAACATTGTTTTTTAAAAAATATCCATTTTTTTGCTCAAAATTATATTTTAATTATTTATATCAATTTTATGTTCAATAAATGGTTAATTATACAGATTATAAATAATCATTATAAATAAGAATTTTAATATTTGAATAATAAATTTTCAATTATTTATAGAAGATTATTTCTAAGGGAAAATTTCAAAAACTCAGTCTTGGCTCGTTTTGACGTAGTATGTTTAAAATAGATTTTCATAATTTAAAATTAAATTTTTTTCTTCCATGAAATAAAAAAATGTGTTTTGTATTATATTTTTATTGAATTATATTTTCACTTACAATAATTAAAGACATGGTGGTAAATTTAGTTTATTTGGAAAGATAGTTTTTGAGTAACTTACTGATTAATTCATGATTAATGATATCTAGTTGATTTTTGATTTGGATTGATATATTTTATTTTTATTTGATGATAAGATATTTTCATTTTGGAGTTTTTATTTTTCTCGAATTACTTTCTTATTTTTCTTTTCATGTTTTTATATAAATAATCAATTTGATAATTACCATTCTCATTTTTATATCAGGTATATTTTATATATTTTTAATTAAGGTGACTGAAGTAGAAAGGTGTATAATAAGTGAAAAATAAATCATCTGATGAAGATGATGTTGAGGAATTAGGAATAGATATACAAAGAGTGGTTTTATAATCAACATATTACATTATAATCATAGACACTGAGTCACTTGAAGTGGATAAGAAAGTTGAATCCACGTTGTCTTCACTTAGACTCCCCATCATGATTTTGAAAGCATTTTTGCCCATTTTTTTCTATAAACATAATTATATAGATGAGGTAGTCTGAATTTGCGTGATATTTATTTTATAAATTCATATAATTTTACTTCTATTTTTATATTTTTATTTTACTACTTGGAATGTTTATTTATCTTTACATAATTTTGCATGTTCCTAGAATGTTGATCATAGTCAATTAACTCTCCTTCAAATGGTTCATCATATAAATCATTCAAGATGATGGAAATATTTACATATTTGAATTCATGTTCCTCCTTATCCACTTATTGTTTCATCATTATTTTGTATGTCATTAAAGAGATGATGAGTTCATCATCTACTATTTTCTCCACGCCTTTGATTCTTGAATAGTTGTTGTTTTGGGATCCCAAGAGCTAGGTAAACCCATAAGATTTTATTTAAAATAATTTATGTACATAAATCATCAACCAAAAACATTCTACTATTGTATATGTATGTAAATATCATAAAAATTCTATTAATAGACTCATTAGGATGCTTGAAAAAACATTCAAAATCTTGTTGAAATATATATAATATAGTTTCTTCATTCATATTGGTTCATTAAAGGGTAACTTCTTATAACTTCTAAATTTTATAAGTTTTCGTTCATGTATAAACATTTTAAAACTCATTATGATCAATAACATAATATATAACATACATATATTTTTTATTTAAATAGAAATTAGTAAAATCTTTGAGAGTCCAATTCTCCTCAAATTCATTAATTGGAACATATTGATGAATTCCATTTTCAAAATGGGATAACTAATACACACAGGGAAATATGACATTCAATTAAAAAAATAAGTATATTCTGTTCCATAAAAAATTGGAGCATTCATATTGGAATTAGTTTCTACAATAAAATCTAACTTTGAAATTGATTAAATATATGAAAAGATAAAATTTGAAAAATTACAAAAAAATTGATGAATATATATTTTTCATAAAAACAAAAACTAACCTTTTGATATAAATTATTTTTTGGATATTATGGATATATGGAGGGGGGAATTTTCCATTTTAAAAAATTAAAGCGTAGTAAAATATTAAAGTGAGAAATCGATTAATAAATTGATGGAAAATTGCTTTGATTTTATAAAGATAAAATAAAAGTAATTTATAGATGAAATTGAATAATTTTTTTTATTAAATTATAAAAATCAATGTTAAATGATGTAATTCTTAAAATTAATTTGGGTATAGACACAATTTATAATGATGTTAGCTAAAACGTAATGTGAGCACCAATATCTCCCCCCTCAACCCTAGAGTTATATGTTATTAAACCCTTGATCATAAAAGTGAACAAGAAACCCATCCATTACATTTGTGGTTTTTATCACCCTTTTTAGCTTCTCTAGTATACATGATCCTATACAAAACATTTATTGAGTGTGAACCATTAGAGAATATTGGTTGATAATAGAGATTTTTTCTCTAAGAAAAATATTTACAACCCACCCAAAAAATTATTTGGATAGATGAAGTACAATAAAGGATGATGGATTTTATAGGAAGGTTAATATCTTTGATAGATTTAGAAATTTAAATATGACTCTGAGAGGTTTTATAATATAATCTATTTATTTTTCATTCAAATCAAGAATTTTTCTAGAAATAAAGTTATATCTTCCAAGAGGCCAAGGGAGTTCTTATATTTTCTCTAAAAGGACTAAGAAGGTTTTGGAATTCATCTAGGGTCATAAATACAAAGTGGAACATGATTCTGGTCCTTTTGAACATAAATAATTCATTACCGAAGAAGCATTAATGACACCATCAGATACCTAATAGCCACTATAGAGTAGCTGATGGGATTCTTGGAACCTGGTGATCTTGGAAAAGAACAACTGTCTAGCCGCTACTAGCCAACAGTTGTATAGTTTCCTTAAAACTAAATACAACTTCATTGGATAATCAAACAATTGGCTAGTGAGACTTATGGAAATTTTCTAATACTACTATCATGTAACTGGATATCTAGTGCTCTCTTCACAACTACACCTTCAAGAGTGGCCACCTCCACTTTACTTCAATGCCTTCTTTGGTTCTTCTATGTTGTTTCCAATGAATTAATGGATTTATTGAGAAATGAACAATTCTTTATTAAGGAATTAAAATATCTCTATGATTCCATTGAATTACA
The DNA here is from genome assembly GCA_963277665.1 of Viscum album. Lineage (NCBI taxonomy): Eukaryota > Viridiplantae > Streptophyta > Magnoliopsida > Santalales > Viscaceae > Viscum > Viscum album. The sequence continues at coordinate 591,706,444 of OY728163.1, forward strand.
CTACTTGATATGAAAACTAAACACTATAAATCACTTAAATTGAGAAGGATATAAACAAAGGAGCGCATTTTGTGATCATGAAAACACCATGAGAATGAGTGGTAAACCAAATGGAAGGATCTAAAATCATTTTACTATCCACCCTAAATAGAATTATTATTATTTTTTATAATCATAAAACAAATACCATCTTAGTTTAACTTCTTTTCTTATATATAATGTGAAGTAAAAATTCCCTATTAGATTACTTAGGAAAGACCCAATTTGGATATGTGTTCCCTAATTCACCCAATAATGTTCTACTATCATCACACACTAGCCATTGATCTCCAATATTTTCACCACTCAACCTTGTTTATTCCATAATATATAGATTAATATGAGTTAATTGAGATAAATTATAGTCATCCAAGGTAGTAAACAATGGGAATAAATAAATCCACACAATCACATTCAATAATATAAATTGTTGTTGAATACCAAGAGCAGTTAAAAAAATAGTGTTTTATTTATATAAATTTAGTGAATCAATCATTATAGATATGAAACCTTCCTTTTCCCAATCACTATAGGTTTTAACCCTCTTTTAGGGAGGTATATGTGTATTTCTAGGAAGAAGAAGGCATTATAGGTGAAAAAAGTAAAAAATATTGAAATCTTAGAAACAATAGTAGCAAAAATAGTCCAACACTCTCCCATCCACCTCCAGCTTCGTTTTATTTTTTTATATCCTTGGATAACTTCTTCTTTCTATTATGGTGAAACCTATTATATCCTTATACTATTTAAATTTTTCCCTGATTTATTCTTTCTTTTGGTATCCCTTTATAACTAAAATTCAATTCTCTACTAAATCCACTATTCCAAAAAAAATCCACATTTCCAAAGGTGTAACTGATTCCATAGTCCACATGGCCTATTACGGTTGGATACATTAATGATATTGTGGATCTTCAAGGCTTTAAAATTTAGTTTAGATGATCCTTATAAAGAACCTTTATCATCCTTATCATGCCTAAATTCATGATTATAATGGGGAAGATCATCCTTAAAGAGTCTAAAATTGCATATAGGAATGATGCTTACAGAGTCCCTTATCCTTAAAAGATTCATCCTTAAGAGACCCATCCATATAGAATTTAATATTTCATATTAATTTATTCTTATGGGAATAAAACTTACACATGAATTCATCCTTATGGGAGTCATGTTTACACGAGCATTTGTCCTTACAGAGAAATCTATGCTTATGAAAATTCATCCTTATAACTATTCATTCTTATGGGGTAATCCATAGAATAAATAGGATATAAATTTGTTTCTTATATTTATCTAATTTTATTTTTTCATATTTGGAAATTCATTACATTTTTGGAAGCTCTGTAATTAAAATAATTTTTTATAATGTTTGGAAAATATTGTCTAAATAACCAAAATTATATAATTAATTATTGTATTTAATATCTATATCAAAATGAATAAATTCCATTTTATTTTGTGTGTTAATATTTTTGGAATATTAATTATAAATTTTGGGAGAGTTTTGATATTATTTAGAGAAGTTTGGAAATTTAATTTTAAAATAAAAAAAATATAAAAGGGTGTGAACTCTACATGGTGAAGTAGAGTCCCTATGTAGAGTTCTTATGGATTGAGTAATGAAGAAGAGTTTCCAAATTTGTGAAATTTCAAGACTAGGTACCAATGTATAGTACAATTAATCAACCTAGTATTTCTAGGATAGATGAATTTGGTATAGGGGCCTTTATAGAGTTCTAACATAGTGTTTCTTCTTGCAACACAAGGTTCCTTCTGTCCAAGTAGAGTTGATGAAGGAGTTGAATTGGAAAATGGATTGACATAGAGTTCCCATGAACTCTATATCAATAAACATATAGTTATTTTAAGAAAACATGGATATCATTCACAATATAAAGTCTAGTGCCTTTATGAAATATATCTCTCAAGAGATGGATGTTGTGAAACTAGTGAAGAACACCTTCACTCTAACCTAAAACATTAGGTTTACACATCAGCATACATGCAATCCAACCATCAACATCCATATATAATACATCAAATAAAATATATCAAATTCCATTATTTATATTTTTATTTGAAATATATAAAATCTATGTGGAATCCGTAGATTTATTATAGATTAAAAGATTGAAATGTAAGGGGAAGATATTTAGGATTTTAAGGTTCAATTATCTTATATTTTTTATCATGTTCATAGATGATGGAAACCAAAGATCTTGAAAAGGAACACAAGGTTGATGTTATTTGGGAGGTTTATACTTGAAAAATAATGCTATTCAGCTGCTGATTTATTATTATTGTTATATTTAATTGTTTCTATAGTTTTATAATCCCTTATCCTTACCAATTCATCAATATCACCATTCAAAAGGAGGTGTAAATTCCGAGTGATCGGGGAAGGGAATGAGATGCTTTGTAATGCTAGTGTCTGGCACCTAATGTATAAAAATCTATTCTATTGATTGACTTTGATTTTTAATAGTTATTTAAAAATTTTATTTCAATTGTATTTTAAGGTTTTTAATTTTCAATTATTTAGTAAATAGGTTGATAATTTATAATATCCTTATATATAGGGAAGCAGTTCAAAAAGAAATTGGTTTTATTGGTTGGTGAGTGTCTTGTAATTGTTAGAACCTGTGGGGAGGCAGTAAGCTACTTTTGAATTACCAAAGAGAATCAATACCTAATTGGGTATTTTCTCGGTAATTTAGGAGTGGTTTTATGAATTTTAACACATTGTAAGGAGTACTAAATAAGAAGTACCAACTCTTAAACCAACCTCTATGATAAACTTCAAATCCAACATGAATTTAAATTAAAACAAAATATGGTTATATCATGTTTTCAAAATTAGTTCCAATAATAAACACCTTACTAGAAACATTACCACCAAGACTCTCTATTTAAGAAACATTACAAGAAATATTATAACCAACCAACTTACCCACCACCCTCTTTAAAATAAAAGAAGTATTTTGATCATTCTTCAACTAGTGTTCAAAATCGTACGTTTCAACAAAATGGTTTAGAGATGGATGATATTTGAAATGAAATCAAAATATTAAGAGATATTCTGAAAAAATGTTAAACAATATAAGAAAAATACCATTATATTCTGTCCCAAATACCAATGGTAATGAATGTATGATAAGTATATGAAGTTGAAAAAAAATCCACCACAATATACACTTGAAACAAAAACAACTCTACAATAATTTGAGGAGAATAAAAATAGATTGGCTGTGAGGTTTCCAAAATATCTATCCAGCCAAGAAAAAAAGAATAGGAATAGAGGGATGTAACAAGAAGGAAGAAGCAATAAACACCATTTTAGATTCATCAATGGGAGAACAAATTCCTGCTACTCTATTTTCTACAAATAATGATTAATCCCAAGAAAATATATGAGGAGAAACAACAAATAAAAATTTTAGAGGCCTTATTGAAATTTGAGATTAATAAAACCCTACATGAAGCTCTAAAAAATTATTCTCATGTATTATAGGTTAATTAGAGAACATTTTGACAAAAATAGGTGGATTCAAGGGAATTAATGAGTAAATATGGGAAAATGGGTCTCATCCCTAATCACACCACAACTTCCAAAAAATCATCATTACATAGGGAACTTTTTTATTCCATATATCAGTGGATGTATAACGTTTTATGTAACATACATACCCTTTTCAGGTATTTTATCTTCTATTATTGTCATATATTTTTCCCATAGGCTCTCCCATTAAATTTGGAAAGAAATAAAAAATTTTGGGTGGACATAATAGGATGCAAAGTTAGGCCGCACAGTTTAGTAAACCATGTAGACAAACCATGCATAGTGACTTTGTCATTATTTTTGTTATTCCCATTTCCCTTTCTTAATTAAACATAATTCACCCCTTTCTTCCCCCATTTTACAATTTCAGCCATATAGGGATTCCATGATCCCTCAAGATCCCTTGGAACCCATTTTTAATGGGGTTTTTTGGTAGGGAAACATCAAGATTCTTCAAGTAAGTGACTCTTTAATTGTTTTTCTTTCTTCTCTATAGGGTTTATTTCCTCTGTGAAGTTATAAAATTATAATAGCTAGGGTTTTTTCCCTAGGGTTTAATATTGATTTTCATTCTTCAATCTTCTTGATTACGGTTTTTTTCACTTTCTTGTGGTGCAGTTGTGGTGTGGTTGAAGTTTTGAACAATTTTTTTTCTTCAGATTTTTAGCATTCAAGGTAGGCAGTTCCATGGATAAACATTATATGATGAATTTACTTTGATGTATTAACCTAATTATCATGTTTTTAATCTATTGTGTATGTTGATAAAACCATTTTTGTAGCATTGATTATGTTTTAAATTTTATAATTTCATTTTTGACTTGGAGTTGTGTGTTTTTCATGTGTATTCCATATTGTATCATTTGGGGTTATATTATGATTCATGAAATTGATTTATCAAATGGTGTTAGGTCTGAAAATTTTGTTTTTGTATGGTACTTTTGGGTGTTTGGACATAAAAGAGGATTTTTGAATGAATTTTGTGTGCAAAGTCTTGCAACACCTATTGAAGTTGTTTTATAAAATTTTTATTGGGTTTAATGAACTACATTGAGAGTGAAAAACATATTTCAGGGTGCTATTTTCTGTCTGTATGATTTATAAATGGATTTTTGGTGTGAAAATGGTATTCTTTAACATGTGTATCTTGATTGAGCACAAATGGGATGCTCATGTATCTAGGTGGGCGGACAAGGACTAGTATTCTAGTTATTTGGAAGTGGAATTGTCCGAGTGTCACTTAGAAAGATTAATGATGACCAGAATAACATAATAATGATGATTTTTTGGAATTCACTAGATTATGGTTTTGTTCTATACTAGTGTATCATGCAGGAGAATGTAGTTAATTGTGGTTCTTATTCCACATTTCACTGAGATATGATGTACCCAGTGTCCCATTATTAGCTAGTGCTGAGGGGAATTTTGTGTGACTAGTGCTCATTGGTTATATGGTACTTACAGTTGGAAAAAATTGTGTTTGGTTGGTAATTTCAGAAGAATGTGTGTTTTCTTTGAAAATTTTCATTCTTTAAAGTTATCCTCTTGAAAATTGTTTTTATTTAAAGTTGAATCCCTTCAAAATTGTTACTATCATTTCATGTTTAGGAAAACTTGCAAGATTTTTGTCTTATAATGTTTATAGCATGTAATATTTTATTGGGTGTCATTCTATTGGGCTTATTATTATAACCAACATATAAAACCTTGGGTGTAATTATACTTGGTAATTTTTGACATAGGTAAGGGCATGGTCATTGGAGACGGTGATTCAGGTTGTTATCTTCCTTCCTTGGTGTGGTGTTGTAGAGATGGATTGAGGGAGATGTAACTTCCTTATGTGGTGGTTTTTGAGTTGAAATTTTTTCTCCTTTTTAGTTGTGTCCCTCTTGGTATTTGTTTAAAGATATATAAATCAATTCTAAATTTGTGTTAGGTCTGTTTTGGGGTAAATTTTTAGTTTCGGTTTATTTATTATTATTTGTTATTTTATGTTACTAAACTTAGATAAATCATTCCCAAACCTTTATTTATGATACCAAAGAACTTGTTCTATCCCATGGCAATAAAGAACACCCTATGATCCTTTCCATTGACTATCTCATGTGCCTGTTTGGATGGCGACTAGTCTTGGTTCATGAAAAAAGGGTAACAATGTTTGGTTAATCACTTTGGGTCACATTATTTGGGATGAGTCTAGTGAGAAATGACCTAGGATTGTTAGGGCTCGAAGTTCTGGATGCGAGTAGTGTTCCTAGACATCACCTCTCGTGACATACCTCGAGTCACCATGGAATGTTGGGATTTTTGTTTGACTTTTCTTCTAGGTGGGACGTGGGGGCTACAGACTTCATGTGGAAATTGGGCAGCGGTGAATTAGTTGTTTATTTCATTGTTGTGATGGGTTAAATTTATTTATTTTTAATTTTTTTGCTAAATTTTTTGACAACTATTTTACTAATGATTTCTCTTTTGATAGTTGCATTTTGTAGCTACATGCCTCAACGGAAGCTCCCATGCACCCACATAATGAATCCGAAGAGAGTTATCCCTCATCACTTGATTAGAGAATGGTAAAAGTTGTGGTTTGGGATATCCAAGCTCTAGAGTTGGGAGTGGTTCTTGCTTCTACTCCAGTTAGGGAATATGAACCTGGTCGGAGGAAAGATAAATCCTAGGAGTTTCTCTAGAACAAGCCTCCTACTTTAAGAGGAATCATAAAGCTTCAAGAAGTAGAGGAGTGACTTGAGAAGATAGATTTCATGGTCAAATTCCATGACACTCCTGAGGTGTTCTGGGTGAAATGTTCCACATTTTTGCTAGAGGATCCCAGTCGTAGGTGGTTGGAATCAGTTCTTCATGCTGGGAAGCATGAGCAGCTGAGATGGAATGATTTCAAGACCATCTTCATTGAGTAGTATTGTCTTGAGGTCTTAGACTATGCAAGATCATAGGCTTTCATGGGTCTTTCCCAAGGAGATTGGTCAATGATAGTATATTCTAACAATTTTTCTGTTCCATTGTGGTATTCACCTAAGATTGTTTCTAATGAATCTATGAAAGATCGTAAGTTTTAGAAGGGGGTGCAACTAGAAATTTACTCTCAAGTATTCTTGTTCAAGTGGAGAACTTTTTCTAAGGTGGTTAATCATGCTTGAATGGTTGAGATTGATCAGAAAGGAATGTATGGGTTTTTTAGAGTGGTGTAAGATGTGGGATGTGGTAACTCCTTAGAGAAAAAGCGGAAATGGGATGACCATGGGATGAAAAGAGGTGGTAGTTCAGGCCATCCTTCTAGGAAGTCTTCATTTATAGCTTCTGAAATAGGGTATGTGGTGTTCCCCCAGTGTGGGAAGGTAGGGAACATCCGACCTTCATGTACTTCCCCTCCTAGGCCTTGTTAAGGATGTGGAGTTATAGGGAACATGCATTGCCATTTTAGAAAGATGTGCTAATACCATAGTGGGGCATGATATATGGCTTCCAGTGTAGATTCAGTTCATTTGGATCTGACCAGGAGAGTGGGATCTCAGTTTGGTGGTCGCAGCAGCAGGACTAGATCATATTCTGGGATGAGCCACATGTGATCAGTTGTTCTCAGGAAGAGACTAGACATCTTCATGATGTAGAGAAGACCCCAGCGGGGTCGGATGTAGGGACTTAGACAGTTTGAAGTATCTTTTTGATTTCATATTATATGGAAGTCATTCTCTTTGATATTATTGACTCAGTTTCTTTTATCTCTTCCCATCTTGTTAATATTCTGAATTTTACAACTTATTTTTTGTCATTTTGGGTGGAATTGGTCATGCCATTGGGTAAGAAGAATAAGAAAGGACTTAGGTGTCCATCATGTGCACATTCAGTGTTAGGAGTTGAGATGGAATTATATCTCTTGGTCTTGGATATGGACCATTTCGATGTAATGATCCACATAGATTGGCTAGTGTACTTTAAATCACATATTTTTATTTCTATAGGAGGTGAGTGAATTTCATTGAACCTACTGGTATTTATTAGGTTTTTCTTAGAGAATGGGATCCTTGGTCAGGTCGTGCAGGACCTCCACTCCCATAGTTTTAAAATATCAATTTTAGTTATCATAATTCATTCTAGAGGATGATAGTAGTCCTTTTGAGGGTGGATGACGCAATGCACTAGATAAGTTCCTAGAGGTATTTTTAGATGATTTTCAGGATTTACCTAAGAGTGGGATGTGGAGTTCATGATTTATTTTTCATTGGGAACAAAACTGATATCCCTTACCTCATATCGTATGGCCCCCACCGAGTTTATGGAATTAAATATACAACTGGATGATTTTGAATCCAAGGGATTCATTCGCCTAAGAATATATCCCTGGGATGCTCTTGTCCTTTTTTAAAAGTAGGTCTATTGATACATTCGGTTGTGCATCGAGTATCAAATGCAGAATATGGTAAACATCAAGAAAAAATATCCTTCACCTCAAATTGATGACCTTTTTGATCTGTTGAAGGGGAAAAGTTTTTTTCCAAAGTATATTTTCATTATTGATACCACTAAGTCAGGGTGAGAGAGGTGGATATCCCGAAAATAGATTTTTGAAGCAGCTACGACCACATTGAGTACCTGGACATGCCTTTCATATTAACAAATGCTCCAATAGTTTTTATGGCACTCATGAATAGGGTGTTCCCCCAATATCTCAACTCCTTCATTGTGGTATTCGTGGATGAAAACCTAGTTTACTATAGATCCAAGGATGATCATGATCATCATTTCTAGACCACGTTGGGTGATCTATGGAGTCATCACCTATTAGAAAAGTTGTCCAAATTCACTTTCTAGAGTAGGGAAGTGTTGTTTTTGGGTCATCTCATCTAGGAGTAGGGGGTTTCAGTGGACCCCAAGAATATCAGTAAACATATTTCATGGGATCTGTTAATGAATGTATTCAATATCAAGATTTTCCTTGGCCTAGTAGGTTACTATAAGCGGTTAGTTTGAAATTTTACTTTGATTGATTCACTCATGACCGTGGCCACCTGAAAAGGGGAAAAGATTGAATGGGGTTCATAATATCAGTCATCCTTTGATGAGTTGAAGCAGCAGTTTACTACCACCCCCATGTTGATCTTTCCCGAATCTGGAAAGGTCTATGTGGTGTATTGTAATTCTTCAGGTACAGGTATCATGTGTGTCCATATGCAGGGTGACCACGTGGTGGCATATGGTTATATCCAACTTCGACAACATGAAAAGAACTACCCACACAATGACTTGGAGTTAGCACCTGTAATGCATTCATTGAAGACTTTGTGTCAGGGAGAGGTTTGTGGTCTAATTTTATTATAAGAGTTTATCATACATATTCTCACATAAGGGTTTTAATCTAAGGCAGTGTCGTTGGATAGAGTATTTTAAGGGGTTCAACATTGATATCTTCTATACCCTAGGAAAGGGTAATGAGGTGGATGATTCCTTGAGTAGAAAATTAGTAGTGGAATCATTGAGGAAGTCCAATGATGAGTGGAATCTCTAGGATCACTATTATCATATGCACTTGGAGACCAAGGAGCAAAGTGGGGGTCCGTTCATGGAAAGAATTTAGTTCAATCCCTCTCTTTTGGAGTTGATTCAATGGGAGGATCCTGGTGATCAGCTGTGTTAGTGGTATATTTAGTTTGTTCATGGTAGGGATATGTCTTCTGATTGGTATTCATCTCTCAAGGTCATCTTGTGCTTCAAGGGCCGTTTAGTGGTATCGTTTTCTCCAGGGAAGGTGGTGTTATAGGATAGCCACCAATCATAGTGGATCGTTCATCCTAGAGGTACCAAAATGTATTATGATGTTATTCGATAGTTTTTGTGTAAAGGGATGTAATGATACATAGCTAATTTCATGTTTAGATGCTATACATGTTAGCTTGAATAAGAAGAGCATTGAAGTCCCTCTGGTTTCCTCCAGCCGTTACCCATTCCTACCTAGATATGGGATGAGGTATCCATGGATTTCATTGTAGTATTACCTCATACACCTTTGCGTATGAATGCTATTTAGGTAGTGATTGATCATATAACCAAATAATCCCAATTCATTTTGATTACAGATACAACTAAAGAGAATGAGATGGGCCGATTGTATATTCAGAAGGTGGTAAGGCTTCATGGCGTTCTGTCAACATTTGATTCAGATTGAGACCTCCATTTTAACTCAAGGTTTTGGGAAGTCCTTAAAAAGGTATTAGATTCACAAATTAAAATGAGAACTCCATACCATCCTAAAAAACATGGTCAGACAGAGCAAGAAAATCAGATTCTGGAGGACATGACTCGTGCATGTGTTTTGGATTTTATAGGATCTTTGGGTAGCCATTTGGGATTGGTCCCATTTTCATATAATAATAGTTATCAATAATATATTTGAATGGATACTTTTTAGACTCTCTATGGTCAGCCATTTTGGTCCCCCTTTGTTGGGATGTGGTAGGTGAGACATCACTGTTGGGGATGAGCCTGGCGCAAGAGACATCTGAGAAGGTCACGTTGATTAGAATGTGGTTATTGATAGCTCAGAGTCAAAAAAAATCTTATTCATATAAGAGGCATAGAGATCATGAGTTCACTATGGGTGATCGGTTATTCTTAAAGGTGGACCCTTTTTTGGGCCATAATTATTTGGGAAAGAAGGGATAACTAATGTTGAGATATGTTAGACATTTTGAGATCACCAAGAGGATTGGAAAGGTGGAATACTGGTCAGAATTTTCTTCTCACTTGACATATATTCATGATGTATTCAATTTATACCAATTGAAGAAGTACAATTAGAATATGTCCCACATGTTGAATTGGAAAGAGTTGGAGATATATCCCAATTTATTTGAGTTTGAACAGATAGTGTGAAAAGTGGATTGCAAAGAGAAGGTGCTTTGGGGAAAGTATATTTCACTAGTCTAGGACCTTTGGAAGAATGGTAATTATGTGAATGAAACATGGGAGTAGAATTTGTGGGTTGATCAAGAGTATCCATTCTTGTTTTCTGATCAAGCTTCAGGTTGACTTTTTGGGGTAGTATATTTTCATGGTAGGGAGAATTATCACACCTGTATCCTTATATTCAGGTATTTTCTCTTCCATTGTTTTATAATAATTTCCCCATATGACCCCCTTGAATTTTGGAATGAAATGGAAAATTTTGGGTGGATAGAACTGGGCACACGGTTAAGCCGCATGATATACTATACCAACCAGACAAATTGTGAATAGTTTCTAGGTCCAAAAAAATTATTGTTCCCATTTTCCTATCAATAATTAATCCTAATGTTCCCCTTTATTCTCCCATTCAACCATTTCAGCCATAAGAAGGCTTACAATATCCCTCAAGCTATCTCAGATCCCCCATTTTAAAGGATTTTTGATGGGGAAACATCAAGATTCTTCAAGTAAGTGAGTATTTATTTGCTTTTATTCTTTCTATCTAGGGTTTCTTTCGTCCTTCTTGAAGTTCAAAAATTCTAACAGCTAGGGTTTCCTCTAAAGGGTTTAATATTGAGTTTATTTGTTCAATATTATTGACTAGGGTTTATTTTTAGTCACTTGTTTTGTAGTTGTGGTGTAGGTGAAGTTTCACACAAAGTTTTGGGGTTTTTTAAATTCAAAGTAGGTGGTTCCATTTGTAAACATTTGTTGATGAATTTATATTTTTTTATTAACATATTTAGAATGTCTCTCATCTATTTTGTGTGGTGAGAAAACCATTTTGGTATAAATTATTAAGTGTTTAATTTTAAAGATACATTTTGATATGGAATTGAGTGTTTTTAATGTGTGCTCCATGTTGTATCATTTGAGGTTATTTTATGATTCTTGAAATTGATTTATAAAATTGTTTTGGGCTACCAATTCTGGTTTGGTTTGGTATTTTTGGGAATTTGGACATAACTTTGTATTTTTGAATGAATTTTGTGTGTGAAGCCTTTTAACGCCTCTTGAAGTTGTTTTATAAAATTTTTATTTAGTTTAATGAACTACATTGAGGGTGTAAAACATGTTTGGGTTACTTTTTTGTGTGTTCATGATTTAGAAAATATGTTTTGGTGTGAAAATAGTATTTTAAAATATGTGTAACTTGATTGAGCACAAATGGGAAGCCCAAGTATCTAGGTGGGTGAGATAGGGATAGTTTTCTAGTAATCCAGAAGTGTCCTTGTACTAGTTTCACTTATAAGATCGACGATGACAGTAATAACTAAATAATGAAGGTTTTTTGGAGACCACTAGTTTATGGATTTTTTACCTTCTATTGGCTCATTCATGAGAACGTAGTTCCTTGTGGTTCCTATAACACATTTCACTAAGATATATTGTACTTAGTATCCTATTGTTAGCTTGTTCCTAGGGTTATTTCCCAGGACTACTGCTCATTGGTTATATTTTAAATACCATCTACATATGGTGTGATTGGTTGGTAATTTCAGTATCATTTTTATTATATTTAAAATTTTTCATTCTATAAAGTTTCCATCTTCAAAACTATTTTTATTTAATGTTGTATCCCTTTAAAATTGTTACTAGCATTTCATGTTTATGAAAACTTGCAAGCATTTTGTCTTATAATGTTTATAGCATTGAATATTTTCTTGGATGGAATCCTATTGGGCTTAGTCTCACAACCTACTTACAATTTTGCGTGTATGTAGATTTGGTAATGTTTGACATGGGTAAGTGCACGGTCATTAGAGACGGTGGTTCGGGTTGTTAGTTTCTTTCAATGGTGCAGTGTTGTGGAGATGGATTGAGAGAGATTACCCATTACATGTGGTGGTTTTTGAGTTATACATGATGCTCCTTTTAAGTTTTGGCCCTCTTGGGTTTTATTTAAAACTTTATAATTAAATTCTCAATTTTTGTTAAGTCTTGTTTGGTGTAAATTTTCATATTTGGTTTTTTTCATTGTTGGTTATTTTATGTTTCTAAACTCGGGTAAATCATTCTCAGAACATTATTTTGGATACCTGGCCACTTGTACCATCCCATGGGGATAGGGAATTACCTTAAAGCCTTTCCATGAACTGGGTTGGGTGCCAGTTTGGATGGTGACTTGACATGGTTCATGAAATTTTAAGATTACATGGGTGATATAGGTGCTTCCATTGATGTAATACCTCAGTATATTTTTAATATTTTACAGATTATTGAATTAAAACCTAAAATAGTGATCCTATAACTTGAAAATATACCTAATAATTTTCTACCAATGTTCTTGTAGTATCTTCTTTTTATATTCCAAGTCCTTATTTTTCTTATAGGGATCTTTGTGCTTAAAATGGAGGAAGATAGAGACTCATCCCACACACCAATAATTTTGGGTAGACCCTTCATGAAGACAACCTAGACCATAAAAAATGCTTTTGAGGGAACCTTAACCATGGATTTTAGATACACCCGTAAAAATTTAATATTTTGACTCCATGAGGATCTAATCATAGGTTCATTCATTTATTATACATTCACACATTAATGATACGATCCCATTAAAGATATAGGTATGTTAAATAATTTTTTATCTATAGGGAAACCTTTAATGAATCAAATTTACATGGAGGAGGATGATATTGAATATTATGGGAAATTAGTTTTCATATTAAGGTAAGAGAAAAATTATTTCATCTCTGATGGATTTTATTTTTTATTTAACAATAAGATAGCTTTTTTGTCATCTTATGTGTAGAAAATCCAAGCCATGGAAGCGAGGAACCCAAATTTATATTCATCTTAAGAATGACTTCCAAATCAATAATTAAAACAAATTCCAAATGATTTTATGTTTATGTACTTAAGGGAAGGATAGACACTACCAGTGATCATTTATAAAATTCTTTATATAACCTAAGAACATGAATTGATAGTAATTTTGAAATAAAATATAAAACAAATAAATTTGAGTTTAGGTGATATAATAGTAATGAAATCAGAAATCTAAATGCACAAAATATTTATTGAGGAGAATTATTAACGTATTCAGTAGCCCCAAAGAAGGGTGAATCTGACCATGATAGAGGTATAGAAAAAAGGAATAGAGTGGTTACTCCAACTAATATAATATACCCCATTTCAAACTCACAATGTGTCAAACCCATTAATGTAGATCCCAAGAAACATGATTAACCATTGTAAATAATTTCAACGATGAGTTAATACTTATGATATTTCATAATAGTTTGATATTTTTCATTGATTATATGAAATTAAATACGGTAACTAGGAATAATCACTTCCCCATTCCTTTTATTTCTTATATGTTAGATATATTGGTGATGAAACTCACTATTATTTTCTAGATATATTTATAGGTTACTTTTATGTTCCCATTACTCCATAAGATTAGGTGAAGAGTACCTTTATATGTTTTTCACCTTTTTAAACAAAAGGATTACATTTAGATTATGTAATTCCATAAGAGAATTTCATTGTTTCATGGTAATTATATTATTTGATCTCATTTAAGAATACCTAAATATATTTTTGGATGAATTTACTATGTTCATAAACACATTTTATGATTTCATACAAAATATGGAGAATTTTATTTAAAAATATATAGAATAGAATATTGTTTTGATTTTTGAAAAGTGCCAGTTTAAGGTAGATATCAGAATAGTCATTGTGTATTCCATTCCACAATATTCATTGAGGTGGATAAATGATAAATCGAGTTAATAAAATACATTCCTTACTCTAATAGTTTGAAACATGTTAGATCTTTCTTAGGACATGCATGTTTCTATAAAAGGGTTATCAAGTATTTCAATAATATTTTCGTTCCAATTTATAGGTTACTTTTGGAATATGATAACTATGATTTTAGTACTAATTATAGGGAAGAATTTAATAACATTAAGATTATATTTATCACCCCACCAGTGATGCAACCACCAAACTGACTCTACGATTCAATCAATTAATTTTTGGGATATTTTATGTCTAAAATAATTGAAGGAAAATATCAAGACATTTACTACTCTTCCAAAACATTGTAAACTACCCTTCACAACTAAACAACCAAAGAAAAAAATATTTCTATAATATTTATTTGTTTTTGATAAATTTAGATCATATTTCCTAGTGACTAAGGGCAAAGTAATTCATTATCATTCAATTATTTGGTAAATAATGAATAATGACGAATAAAAGTATAGGATGGTCAAATTTATGATGCTAATTTAGGTGTTTACTATATATATTAAAGATAACAATGGAGTTGAGAACCATGTGTCTTATCACTTGAGTAGATTACCCAACAATGCTGAAACTGAAATTCCAATCCAAGTATCACTACATTAACACATTTCAGTATAGTAGTTATACTTGATTAAAGTATAAGTTCCATGGTATGTTCATATTTTCAATTATCTGGTAACCTCTCATGTACCATTTCAAATGAATTCCCAAATAAATCAAATATATAAATCTAAAGAAAAATACATAATTTGGAAGGATTTATACATGTATAAATTTTGCAATGATAATGTGATAATAAGACGTTTATATTATAGTGAAATTTAATCTATTTTTAACTTTTTTCAAACTCCAGATAGTGTTGGCTACATTGAACCTAATATTATTATATTAAAAGTGCTTCAATCAGTAATTTATTAGCCCAATATTTTTAATGTTTCACATGAATTATATAAAAAATATGTGTAATGGCTATTTTTTGGAAATAGTTCAAAGTGTTAAGAAATACCCCAATACCAATAAACATTTGAAAATTTTCAAGTATGGGGAATAAATTTTATTGGAAATTTTTACGTGTATTTTGGAAACTATTACATTTATTTAGTTGTTGATTATGTTTCCAAATTGATGGAATCTAAATTCACAAAAACTGTTGTTTCTAATGTTGTGTGTGATTTTATCATGATTAACATCTTTTATTGGTCTGAAATTCCAAGATCCATCATTCGTAATTAAGTGAATCATTTATATAACAAGACCATGGATGATGTAATGAGAAATTATGTAGTGCATCATAAGACATCAACAACCTACTATCCAAAAAAACTGACCAAGATGTGCTAAAAATATGTTGATCAATGGTATTTAAGAGAAAAAATTTAAACAAATAAGAATGAGTGGATCCAATGTAAACAATAAACCTTATGGGATTATAAGATAGAATAAAAAATTACTATTAGTATGATCCCTTAAAAAAATATTTATTGGAAGATATGTCACATATTCGTGGAGTTGTAACACAAATTATATTAGGTAGTGATAGAGATAAATTTGATTCTTGAAAAATAAGAAAACATGAAAAAACTATAATTTATAGAGTTTGAGGAAATTATAAAATAATCTTTTTAGAACCCATAAATTTAAAAATAAAAGAAAATAATGACTCTTAAAAAGATCATACTACACATATACTTTCATACATGGGACTATGTATCATTAAATGTCCCAATACCCAAGATTATTCAAGGTAAACATCATTCAAGTTGATAATATCAATTTATAGTCACTAATGTCTATCATTTTGGTGTTTTTAAGGTTTTCAACAAAACAAATCAATAAAACATTCTCTGTTAAAGGAATATTTATGAAATGATTATATGTAAATTTTCTCTAAGAACTAATGGTCAAGATCACACTCCTCCAACTTAATTATCAATGAAGTACCATCAGGTTGAACCTTTCATTAATACTATAATACATTCTGTGATTACATTTAAATTATATTCTTATGACAAATTTATTAGCATGCATTAATGGAATTTCATCATTTATGTTTTGGTATAGGAAATTTATAATTTATGTATTTTCAAAAACAAATTGTTAAAATTTATGTGTCTTTTTCCAAAAAATATAAATGTTTATTTTTTGTTCTAGTGTGTTTTAAAAACCTATTTAGATTTATTTAAAGTACCTTTCAACCATTGAATATATTTCAATTATGGAAATCCGATTTGACAATTTACATATTTTAGATAAATGATGAAATGATTTTTTTGAATTATAAGTGAATGAAATCATTCAAGGACCCCTGAATTTTTAATATCATGCCATGAAATACTATCTTATATTTTCATATCTTCAAATTGTATGATCATTTAAAGACATTGTGATATACATGATTGAGTATCTAATATGAAATTAATACCCCTATTTGAATTATATTTATTTTCTTACCTACCGTGAAATTATAACCTTATATATCTTATAATACATTAATCAAAATTTTAGATTACAACATTACAAATTTTAAAATGCCTATCTACCCTGATCTATAAGCTATTTCAAAATCTAGTTCAAATTTATGTGTGGGGGAAATAATAAATATAGCTATAATAATTTGTATTAATGAATTTCATTGAGTTAAAGAAATGAAGTGGTTGAACTTATGTGATAATATTTTGTTGAAAAATAAATTTGGTAAGGATATAAAATTATCTAGATATCATTCATCTTTAGGATTGTATGTTTAACACTATTTGAAGTAAAAAAATGAAACTCTCATTCCTATTTAAAACTCAAATCTACAAAGGAATTCTATAATATAAAGGCTGGAACTAGATATAAATTCTACATTGAAAAAATTTCACAAATGGGTAAAATATGGAATAAATATATCATTGATGATACTAATTTTATAAAAGGTGGTAAATTATTGAAGACTATGAGGATTTTGTAGGGAATCTTGAGTTGTTTGAGACGTATCATTTGTATGAAAATATTGAAATTTATTGAGTTGTTTTGGAGAAATGTTTTGGAATAATTACTGAAAAATTTGTTAGAAAGGACTTGGAACACATAAAAACTAAATGTAAATACTTCATAATATGATTCCAAGAAGGAATCACACCCATAAGAATAATTCAAAGTCACTCTATACGTTGAAGATAAAAACCCAAAAGGGAAAAAACCATAAAAACCCACTAATGGAAACAAAGAGAAGACGTGTTTGCTGATATTGAAATGTAAAAAGGGTGTGATATTTCCAATTTAATCTCAAAGGTTATAGAGTTATTCTAATTAAATATTATTATAATTGAAAAATCCATTTAGGAATGAAAACTAGAAAAAATAAATTATGTTTCAATGTAGATCCCAACCGCCTAAATATACCTCCAAATATTATCCTTGGAAGAAAAAAACCTTAAGACACAATGAAACCCAAAAAATGCCTCATTATATACATAAATAGTTAAATAATTAGGTGGATATAAATAAGTTCATCAATTATATAGTGAAACTTTCACAAGCTATGAATGAGAAAAAAATTTCTTAAAATTCCAAACTTAGTGCATGGTGAAAATATTCCAGTAACGGTAGATATAAATGTATACAAGAGGATAAAATAAGAGGTAATTAATTTTATAAAAATAATGAATAAAATTAAATCATAATCATTAAAGAGGAATTTAAATTGGAGAGTAACTGTATTGAGAAGTTGAACTCACATTATCTATGTGTTTTAATTATTGTTTGGGTAATATTTTTGAGTTAACTTGTCTAGGAATCCATGGATTAAGTGTGGGGGAATTTTAATAGGAAATAAATGTATCATATTTTTTCAATACTCAATTAATATTTTTATTTATATTTATAAATTCATTGAGTTTTTATAATCTTTGAAATTAGTGTTCCATGTCAATAAATTTCACAAATATTGTTTAAGAAGTCAAAATTATAAAATCACCTGTTGTATTTAATTTTTTGGAATAAAATTAATTTAATTACTTTGATATTTTCTGTTATTATGTTTTGATGGTGAATTATGGTATTTTAATGAGTATTTAATGTGGTTTGGAGAATTATATAAATTATATGTGTAAAATGAAAAATGGAAAAGGTGATAAACTCTATGTGGCTGATGTGGAGTTCCCATATAGTGTTCCAACATAATGGGTGCCCATATAGAGTTTTTGGCTTTCCGATATTTCTTGGGTGGATTTCAACATAGAGTAAAAATTATCCACATAGAGTGTCTAGGAGAGTTTAATTTGGAAAATGTATTGATATATATTTTCTAAAGATAGTTCCTACTAGTGATGTAGGGTTCCTTCCTTCCATAGGGTGGATGGAGGAGGTAAATTTCAAAAAGTTACCGATATAGAGTTCCCATATATTATACGACAATCCATATAGTGGTATTTAATGGATACATAGAGTTCATTCCTAAGGTATAGTTTATTTCATTTGTGATATATTCCACTCAAGATATAACTATATGGAAACTAGTGAAGAACACCATTGAAATAACTAGAAGTTTTGGAAAACCACATTGACATCAATGTAATCCAACTAGAATCTTCCATGTTGAATTCATCCAACACAATCCATTGAATTTGATGATTTTCATTTTCATCTAGAATAAGGAAACTATAATTAAAATCAATTTATTTAGTGTAGATATGATGAACAAAATTATGGGGGAATATATTCAGGATTTAAATGTTAAAAAATCTTAGATTTTTTACCATGACTGATGAAAATTGAACTGAATCCCAAGTAAAGAAAAATGTGTCCATGGGTGGGTGGTAGTTTTGAGATCATATACATCTACTAATATATTGTATAATTTATTTACAATTTTCATTTTATTTCTTGTTTTCATTAGTTTTTTATTACCTTATCCACACCCCTTTATCTATTTTACACTTCAAAAGGAGGGGAGAATTTTGAATTATTTGGTAAGGTAAGGATATCTATTTTAATACTTGAGTACTAAATTTAATGTCTAAAACTCTATTCAATTTATTTACTTCTGATTTAGTGTATTTCTAATACTTTTAATATAATTTTGTTTAATATTTTCAACTTTTCCATTATTTAATAATGAGGTTGATAATTTATAATCTATCTCTATATAGAATAGCTTGTATCAAAAGTATTTCTAACACTAGGTGGTGAATGACTAGACATTTTCTTTCATGTGTATAGATGTAGTGAGTTACATATAAGTTTAAAAGAAGAGCCTATAACTGATTGGGTATTTCCTTGGTAGTTTAAGAGTGGTTTTCTAACTTCTCACACACATAAGAAGGAGGATGATCAAATATTAATCATTGTTAGACCAATCTCCATAATAAAATTTAACCAAGGGTTATTGTTGAATAAATTCAGAAATATTTCATTTCTAATTAATAAGAATGTAATTATATTTATTTTTAAATAATTTGATAGAATTTTAACAAGTGTTCAAACCCTTAACCCATCACATTATTTATCATCTTACTTTTAGTCTAATTAATCCATTAGTTTTTCTTAACTCTAAAACCAAACTATTTTAAAAAACTACTTTTCTTTATGTGACAAATGATTTTTGAGACCTCCTCTCTAGAGAAAACCTATGTTTTCCAATCATACTACATTTAACTAAATTAAAATAATTTCTTTTACCCCACCCCATGATAAGGTCAGTGTCATTAGAATAGGATCACAAACTAAAAACTATCAGAGCTTCTTCCCACATTAATGGATCATATCATGAACTCCTCTAAAGCAATGAAATGAATACTTCATAATAATGAGAACTACTATATATTCTAATCCCCAATTATCATTAATCTCATCAAAATTTATTGGTGAACGGAACCGTATAAAATCTTAAAGAAAAACTACTTTCTTTAACACCTACTTTATCAATCATAACATCTAATGTCAAAATCCATGATCAAAGAATTCACAACATCGTGATAAAGGAAAATCATTAGATTAAAATTATGTTTATAATAAATATAATTTAATTAAATTAAATTCTTAATTTATTAATATTAAACTATATTCAATAAATTTAACAAATTTTTACTTTAATTCCCAAATTCCATAAAACATAGTAAATCAAAAAACATACAGGAATAAAATGAATTTAATATTTCAAAAAATACAACTATTCAATCTATTAATGATCCCAAATATTTTGTGTGTAGGTAGATCCTATTTTTATATTTTTCTTATACAAATATTATATTTATGAATCATATATGGTGTTAGATAGATTTTATATATTTTTTTTGGGTGTAGTTGGGAGAAATCTCCATATTAGGGATAATGGTTGGTGGATTGCTTAGATTTTGATAAATAACGTACCTCAGTGTTTATTGATTCAAACTAGAAGATAATTCTAAAATCATGGATGACAAAATGTGGATATCAGTGAATTGAGGAATTATTTGGGTTAGTAATGATGGATGGAGTTACACTGCAACTTCTCTATGACTATAAATGTTATAGTGGAAAAATTTTAATGGATCATAGATTTTTGGGTCATTTTTTAGAGAAAATTTTATTTCCCCCCCCCCCCCCAAAATATGGGGATGTTACATGAATTGGTAATTAGATTTGGATTCTAAGGGTTTCAACATCTCTAGGTGATTCTTTTAGAAGTGTTCAGAGGCATACGAATTTTTTTGAGTGTTTAGGTTAATTGTTAATGTAGGATCCCGGTGAAGTTGCTATGGAATTTTTCTACAGGTGATAGACTATGTTGCAGCCTAAGGATATTGAGGAATGAAAAGTATCATAGGTTTTTAATTGTAAATGGAGGAAGATCATTTTAATATAGCTGGTGGGATACACCCCAGAGAGTTCCCAAGAGGAAGGAGAGTCAACTACTACTATGAGGTCATTTGTGACATGAATACTGGGATATACTACAACTGAAGGTCATGGGTACATCTTTAGCCGCAACCCAGTGGGTCATGCTGCAAAGAAACACCAGGATAGGGTACATACATTATGGTCCCTGTATCCACACCGAATGGGTCCATCTACCTTTTTTTCAAATATGTTCGTATCAATATTTTTTGGCTTATCCCACTTTGGTTTTTGGTTGAGGGCAATGTGGGGAGGGCCATTTCAAACCGATCCTCCCCTTATTCTCCAAATTTACCCCTTTGAATGGGGACTTCATTGGTAGAATGTATTTTTCTTTTTATACAGTGATATCTCTCTATTACATTATTTTTGAATAAAATTAATTATCCCTTGGATTTAGTGTGATTTGGGATATGGTTTTAGTGTTTTTTTCTCTAGATCATAGTGAAATCATCCAGATTAGATGGTGATTTCACATGACATGGCTAGAAGATATCTCATGATGATGATATCACACTTTCTATCACCAATTATATTAAAGTAATCCATTTATAATAAATTTTAAAATCTTTCTGATTAAATTGGATTAATTGGTAAGTGAATAGGTTTTGTGTAATGTGGATTTTTTCTTGGGTTGTTATGGGTGCATCATGGACCTTCTAGATGCAGTAGGTCATAGTTTCAGTGATAAATAATTGAACGATGAGTTTTTTGATAAATTTTTAAATTTCTATTCTAATGAATAATTAATTATAATTTTATATAATTAATATTTTTGATGTTATAGTGTGAGATAACGACCCGAGTGCTAGTACAAGATTAAATGAGGAATAGAAGAGATTATTCATGGAAAATATGAGCATTACAAGGATGATATTTCCATGTTTTAGTTTGGTGGTCCCTTAAAAGGCATATGATTTTTTTTACATGATCATGAATTCCTATATGTTTCCATGGGATTGTGTAAAGGGTATGGGGATCTAGAGCTCCCTAGGTAGAGGGAAATGCCTTGAGTGAGTAGCTCTTGGTGATGAGCTAGTGAGATTTTGGTTTGGGATACATGCCCTACTATTGATGTTCATATATACCAAGTGGTGTGATGAAAATTTCGATGGAAATATTCCATTATGGAAGTGGACATTGGCCAACACATATCAATGCACCCTTTCCCAAGGAGGACTGGGTTGGGATCTTATCAGTGCCCCCTTCCCTATAGGGAGTTGTTTTGGGTACATTCAGAGCACCCACACTTGAAAAGTAGGAGGGTTGTGATCTATTCTTCACGCCCTTCCCTACAGAGAATGGTTTTTATAATTTTATTTCACCGTTCAAAGATAATGGAATGGGTTGGGATCAATATAGTTAACCATTATCTAAGGGGAAGGTGTTGGGTTATTTAGTGTGGTCTTACTTGAGAGTATTATCCTAGGTACATAACAAGAATTCTATCCTGATTCTTCTAGTTTGTTCAGGAATTAAGGAATGAGAAGATTAGATTTCAAAAATTGATGAAGTAGGTATGGTTTGGGGTTGTGGTTTCTTTTTCAGCACAAAATGACCCGATGTGTATGCATGAGGTATTAGTGTGATGTGGAATTCTGACATATAATGAAGTAAGTTTGTTAAGGTGTCATGGTGGCCTTATTAGAACATGAAAAAATAACATGCATGTTTATATTCCATATTATGTTTCCTCATAAAATGTAATGAGACAACTTGGGTTACCCTTAGAAACTAGTTCCTGAGCTGATTCACTATATACCAAAGGATATTCCGGATCCCCACAGGCCAAAGACTGGCACTTAGGTATCAAACAATAACAAAAGGGGATGATTTCACCCAACCTGAATGAGATACACAGAATTTAAAAATATATATGTATATGTACACACAAAAAAGAGAAAGTGTAGTGAAATAAATACTAAAAATAAATATACACCAAGAATAAAATAAAAAGGGGTAGTGATACAAATCCAAATCCATATACAAATGATATGGTTCAGGTCCAACAAAACCAAAGGACAACCAAAATAGGATAAAACTACTCTAGTTATATTTGGGAAGTACCCCATCATCATACCACCAACTACCCAAACCAATCTCTTAGAAACCTCACCACCACATTGCGACACCTTATCTTTCCTGACATCTAAAAACAAAACCTGGTATATACGACAATGAAGGTGTGTGTAGGGTGTAAGCTAAACAAGCCCAATAGGATCCCACACTTGTTTTTCATATCAAGTATCAACATATATAATCTATTATTCTAATTTCAAATAAAACATGTCTTGATAAGTAGTAAAGATATTTTACCTCAAAATCATGATTTTTTTTATAATTCTAAAACATTTAGGTTAAAACACTTTCAAATAATAAATTTACATTTCCATTTATTTGAAGTTAGAGAATATATATCAAATCCATAATAATAAATGCTAAAAATGGTAAATATGATAATGATCACAAATAGATAGGTTAGATGACTACTCATACCATAATCAATGACTAGTACACACCCATGTCATTAGAAAATATCTTTAAGGAGAAGAAGAACACCCTTTGAGTGAACACCAAAACAATATCAACAAAAGTACCAAAAATAATAGGCCCAAGGAGATGGTGATCAACTAATTATTTAATCCTCCAAAAATAAAATGGATGATTTACCCAAGCTACACCATTCATCTATATACCTAATGCTTCCCATGTGATACATTTTCTAAATCATTTAAGAGGGTTTCACATTTCATAAAATATTCCACAACCCATTATTCCATTAAAAAATGACATTAAAACCCAATTATAAAACTATTAACTATACTTTGAAAACACATTTCTATTTACCAAACATGGGGAAAATAAATTTACTACAAATCCCTTTATTCATACAAAATAACCATTCAAAATAATTTATAAAAATAAATCCTTAGAATCAGATCAATATGTACCATCTAACATTAGCTAGGGATGAAGCCACCTAACTAAAACTTAGGTTGAACACTATAAGGAATGGTATCCCACAACATCAGAAAGAATTTAGATACAAAAATAGAGGGCCCAACAATAATTCCCTTATCTCATAATCGAATCCCCTTTACAAAAAGTTCATTGAAGATAATAGATCAACACATACATCAAGGAATACGCATGTCGTTCCACAACCACCATGAGGGATATATTATATAAAATAGTCACAAAAACGATATAGAAGAACTAAAAAAGAATAAAAATGGCATAAAAATATTATATAAATGTTTCCAACATCAATAACATAACCAATTGAATAAAATAAACAGAATGGTAACACACTAAGATAGATGTCGCACAACCACCACAGAGATTGATCATTTAATGAATAGATCTAGAAGAGGATGTGAAACCCAAAATCTCTTAGAAGAGACTAGGTTTTGATGAAGGTGAGAGAAATAACGAATGAATTACGAGTTAGGCTTGAAAAACAGAAAACTTATTGGGAATGGAGGGTTTATGACATAAACCACAGATTTACGACATAAAATCCTTATAATCCAAATAGGCCCAAATACATTTTTTATTGTTGATTTATCCTAGGTGTCATGTTTACGATGGATAATGTTCATTTTTTTTGCAAATAGATTTATATTTCAAACTTTTTCGATAACATTCACCTTGTGAAATATATATTATAATTGATCTAGGATTTTCAACAAGTTATTACATGAATTTAAGCATAATTAACCATTAAATATAAACCCATGATCATAAATTATAGAATATTTGGAGGATTAGGTCAATAAAAAAAACAAAATGAAACCAAAATAAAAAATATTATATTTAATATTCATAATGGGAACCTATAAACCATTGGATCCCTTATATCTTCATAGGATAATATGGGGAATACATAAAAAAAGGATTATATAAAGTGCACAGTAAGGGAATAAACATAAGAGTAATGCATCGAAAATGGGTTATGATCCAAAAACTGATGACATAAAAAGGCATGGAACATGAATAAACAAATATAATAATAGAGTATATAACATGGGATCATATAATCATGGGATCATAGTTATGAGATAATAATACAAAACACGACATAAGAATTATTGAACTCTCATTTCACATAGAGGATCATGAGTTAAGGCTAAACACCAAGGCCATTTCACACGACGTCTCATGAGACTAAAAATTACACAATGCATTGGAGTGATATTTTTGAAAACCCATAATAACATGTTCATGAATATGTGTGCCACATAAATAAACATACATAAGGAATCAAATATAAACATAATGGTTATCCATGGAATGAATTAGGTGTCATAATCATGTCAAAAGGAATATCAAAAGGGATTATCATAATGGTGTCCATTAAAGAATGAATTATATCATAAATGGATATTACTAAGGGAAAATAGGTATATATCACGATAAGTGATGTCAAATATAAGCGAAAACCATAAAAAATTGTGTTTAAAAAACATTAGAAATAAAACATTTTAGTGCTATTTAAGGAAACTATTAAAATGCATTTGAAGCATAAAAGGCATAATATTTATTATATAACCAGAAATGAAGCACAATAATTTTTCATTATAAAATGATTTATTTTAGAAAAAAAATTGGTTTATTAAAATATATTATAGAGCGCAAATGAAAATGGGTAAGAAATCAGAGTATTCTATTTGATTGGGCTTGCTTATTAGGATAAATTGGGAAAAGAATCTTTTTAAAAAATGTATTTCCACATAAAATAAGGGTGTAATAATCGAGATACATGATTTTGGAAAATATAAATATAATTTAGAAGAAATATTAAAAAATAAAGAAGAGTTAAAAAAGTATAAATAGAAAGAAAGTCTAATCTAAAAAAAACGGAGGTTCAGAAAGAATCCCTTACTTTATATCCAAAACAGTTTTTCATGTGTACTTAATATCCATAATAATAAAATTAATCCCATTAATTAATTAATTAATAAAATTTTCTAAATTTATTTTATTTATTATTGTTTTATTAAGTTAATTAATGACATATTTTATGAGTAATAAGATAAAATTTTATCATCTGGGAGCGTTGGTTTCCTTGGTTTTCATGATCAGTTACTTGTATACATGTATGAAAAATCATGTAAAATTAGAATAGTTTCCCAGAATTGAAAATATAGGTTTTTAATTAACTCATATAATATTAAATGGTCCTATAAAAAATTATGGAACCATATTTAAGGATGAATCATTAGATAAAATGTTAATGATATTCATATAGATTAATTTGTTATTTCTTGATCATAATGAAATATTTTTGTTTTTTAATTAATAAAATTTACATATAATGATTATAGATAATTAAATAGATTTTAATACATATATTATAATCGTTTTTATCCTTAAAAATTGTTTTATGACCACCTTTATAGGAGGTAAATGAAAATGAGAACTCATCGTCTTTGAATGTGTTAAATTAACACATCATGGATGATGTTTTCAGTTTTAGAAAAAAAGGCGAGGAGAAAGAAATAATGATTAATTATTCCATTAATATAATAAAATTAATTTATATTTGAAATAAAATAGTTACCATGACACTTGGATAAGAGTATTTGAGAAGATAATATGAAAGGTAAATAAATTGAATGAAAATAAAACAAAAAGAAAGAATATTTTACCTCTTGAATTCTACTTCTTGAGAACCTCATTATCGAAATTGGTTTTGGTATTTTATTTAGACCAAAGGCTCATAGAATTATGTTAGAGGGTTAGGAAATGTAATGGGTAGAAATTGTACTTGATTCTAGGCTTCAGAATTGTGAGGAGAACAGGTGGTGAGGGGTGATATTTATAGTGGAGGAGATGAGTGTTTTCTCATTATTTTATTTATTAGTTTATTATTTGGCCTCAAGAAAAGAAATAATAATTATTTAATGAATAAATAAAGTATGTATAGAATTATAATTCTATATTATGGCTCTTAAATCAGTAATGACTCAAGGAATAGTGTATTTATCTTATTATGTATTTATACCGTTAATTATCGTATTTTACTATTCACAAAAAAATCATTTATTTTTTAAAAATACCCGAAATTTACCCTGGCCATTTTTTAAAGTATAGAATTAAAAAAATGAACTCAATTTTATGAAAATAATTTTTTAAAATAGAGATATTTAAATTTTTATATAAAATCACTATTTACTCAAAAAAATATCGATTTTAATATTATAACTGATTTTGTGACACCTTCAAAAATTATATGAGGTCTCATAAAATTATATTATAGTCATAAGAGAAAAATTAATAATTTATGAATTTGTTTTATGAAATTAAATTTTCTTTTAAATCATCATATTAATTATAAAATTGTAAATAAACATTTACATTTTACCAAAATTAAATCAATTAATTTATCATTTTTAAAACATTTATTTACATAAACTATGATATGAATATATCATGTTTTCACATATTAGATTCCCCAAGATTACTTATAGTTTATAGGGTGAAGTTTATAGCGACCCAAGCCTTTTATATATAACATTCCATGATTTTATGCATAATTATACATCAGAGTACAAGCCAAGAATTATTATGTCTAGTGTGTTGGAAGAATGAGTATATAAAAAAAACATGGGGCTAAAAAAGAATTTAATTATTTAATCTCCATAATGGGATCCAATCTACTTTTGAGACCATACATATGCATAGGGTACCTTGGGGAACAAAATTTACAAAGGGATGAGCTAAAAACCCCAGTAAGGGAATGAACATAAGGATACATCTTAATCACATGAGTTAGGAGGCATGACATAATGATAACAAAGCATGGAAAAATGAAATCATATCACATAATCATTTTATCATATAAACATGGAATCATATAAATGTGGCAGAAGCATAATACATTTCTTTGTACGGGTCAAGGCTAACTGCCAATCCCGTTTCCGATTTTAGTAAGGGTCAAGGCTAACCGCCAATCTCGTTTCACATCGCATCTCATTAGACATAACTTTACCCAATTAATTGGAGCACTATATAGGCACAACCATCTCAATATTTTCATGAATATTATTTCCACATAAATAATCTTGCCACACCTATAATCATACATAATCAACCATACATAAATATAAGGGTACCCATGGAAAGAATTAGGTACCACAACCATGACATAAATCATAACCAATGGTCGTATCATTAAAGTGTACATGAAAGAATTGAATAATCGTTGTAAATTAAATAGAAATATATCATGGTATGGGATGTCAAAAAGTAGTGGCAACTTGTATGAAATGTATTTGGGAAATTTTAGCATTAAAAAATTTAGTGCGGTTTTAAGGAAAATACCATAGAGCTTTTAAAATAGAAAAGGGAAATATATTTTATATAAAACTATAAGTGAACTAAGAAGGATTTAATAATAAAAATACAGATTTTATAATGACAATGGTGTCTTAATAAAAGATAAAGTGAACTGGAAGTCAGGTAACAATTCGGGAAGTTACCTTAAAACATGATTGCTTATCAGGGGCATCAAGGTGGGAATCATAAAAAAACATGCATATCCCCAAAAGATAATGAGGGATGGATCCTGGAACATGATTTTGGATCATATAAAAAGTATTTAGAAGTTTTATATAAAAATAAAAGACAAATTCATTTGGGTAAAAATAAAGATAGAGAAACCTGAAAGATTAAAGGTGGTTTGGGTAGAATTCTTTACAGATTATTGGAATTGTATTGGGTGCACCTAAAAGGGATTTGTTGTGAGAGAATTGGGTTTTTAATAAATTATAAATCATGAGGGAAGTATGGGTACGTTTTTAATTAGTACCCCATCATTAGGTATCACCCATAAAATGGAATAACATAGGGGATAATCTTGAAATAAATGTGAAATGGGGAAGATTCTTTACCTTAAATCTGTTGGTGTTCTCCAATTTTTATTAAAGACATGAATAAAAAAATTAGTTTTATTAATTAATAATTAAATAAACCCTTATATGTTTAATTGGTTTATTATATTAATTTTTAGTTTATTCATAACCGTTTTAATTAGTTACGAGGTTCAATTTCATTGTTCGGGCTCATTTGTTTACTTGACTTTAATGACCAGTTCACTAATATTTATGTTTGGATAAACATGTAAGATGAAAGTGGTTGTCCTAAATTAATGTTATATTACATTAATTAACATCTAGGAGATTACATGGTTTTAAATTTAATTTGGTTACTTAGAGCGAAGTTAAACTATTATATAAAACTAAAATGACAATAGTTTTTCTTAATTGGTGGGTTTGATGACAAAGACCATGTTTTGATTTATAACTTAATACCGTTTGTACAAAAATATTAAAGAATAAAAATCGGATATATTACCTATATATACACCTGTTCAACTATAAAAACTGGTTCTATTACTAGATTTCAAGATGATAATAGAAATTGATAAACTGTTGTCCTTGAATGTGCTAAATTATCACATCTCAAACGATGCTTTCATTCCTTTCAAATAAAAGGTGGGGAAAAGGGATAAGATAATGAAATATCCCATTAGCATAAAACCTTCCAGTACATGTATTTTATGGGATTTATCATTCTATTTGGGTGATGGGAGGTGAGGAAAGTAACAAAATGAAAAGAATATAAAAGAGAAGAAGGAATTGGAAGGAGGAATTTACCTCTTGAATCTTTCTCCTTTGAGAACCTCTTAAGGGGAGAAGTTTTGGTATTTTGAAGTGGAAAGGGGCTTTGGGACGTGGGGGAGGATCTTGGAGAGATATTTGGGTAGAATATTGGAAAGTCACAAGGTTTGATAACAGTTAAGAGAAGAGGTAAAATGGGTGGTATTTATAGTGGAGGGGAGGAGGGTTTTCATAATTTTTTAATCATTAGTTTATTATTTCATTACAATATAAGGAATAGTAAGTATTCCATGACCAAGATCAGTAATAAATTCATGTTACTTCGAACCAATTAGGCTTAAATCATCAAATAATCATCAATGACTCAATTAATCCATTATTTATCATTTACTGTGAATTGTCAGATTTTATTATTCCTAAAAAATTCCAATATTTATAAAAAATCATAAAAATTCACCCTAATCATTTTTTGACGTCTAAAATCCAAAAATTAAGTCCATTTTTCATAAATAGATTTCTAAATATGATTAATTTAATATTTAATTATAATCGAAATTTATTTTTAAAACCCAGTTTTAAAACATTCATTTACTTATTCTAAAATATGGGTACACCATAATTTCACTTGAATATTATTTTAATACTATCATATGTAAGGTTAATATTTATTATGATATATCAATATTCATAAGGGTATGTCACTATTCATAAGAGTAGGTTACTATTCACCAAAAAATATATTTTTCTTATCAGAATCCAAATAACTTAATTGTCACAACCGTGTATGTCATATTTTCGAAATTCCAAACACAGAAGTGACAAACCTATGTTTAAAGGTCACATAGAACTTAATAGTTCATTATTTTGTCCTTTCATAGGATTTTATGACATACTTAAGAGAAGGTAATTTCCATTGAAAACATTGGGTCGTTACATTCTTCCCCCGATATATTTTTCCATCAAAATTTTGTTTTACTTTTTTAGCCATAAACATGTGATAGTACTTCTTCTTCCTTGCCTCCTCTAGTTTCCAAGTAGCTTCTTAAAACTTTTGGTTCCTCCAGAACACATTGACAAGGTTGGTTGTCCTATTGCGTAGAACCTTATCTCTTCAATCCGGAATCTTCACTGGCTACTCCTCATAAGAGAGACCATCTTCCAGCTGCACCACCTCTGAGTTCAGTACATGTGAGGGATTAGGTATGTACTTACTCATGAGTGATACATGAAACACATCATGAACTCGATTCATATTTGATGGAAGTGCAAGACAATAGGCCAAGACTCTTATGCAGTCAAGGATCTCAAAGGGGATAATGTACCATGGTCTTAGCTTCTTTTTTTTCCAAACCACATGACTCTCTTCCACGATGATATTCGAAGGAAGACTTTATCTCCAAAGTCAAACAAAAATTCCCTTCAATGTTTGTTATAATAGGTCGTCTTCTGAATATGACCATCTTTAATGTTTTTCTGGATTACTTGAACCTTCTCTGACATCTCCTGTACAAGATGAGGTTCATGTAACTTTCGTTTTCCACCTTCATCCCAACATGTTGGAGTTCTACATCACTTTCCATACTGAGCTTCATACAGATCCATCTGAATACTCAAGCGGAAGCTATTGTTGTATGATAACCCAACCAATGGGAGATGTTGATCCCATCCACCTTTGAATTAAAGAGAGCAGGCTCTTAGCATATCTTCAAGAATCGGAATAGTCCATTCAGATTATCTATTAGTTTGGGGATTATAGGCCCTATTGAAATTTTATTCAGTACTCAAAGCATGTCGAAGACTCCTTCAGAATTTAGATGTGAAACTTAGATCATGATCAGAGAAAATTGAGAGTGGAACACCATGCAGTATCACCAAATCCATCACATATATTTTTGAAAGTTTTTTAAGTGATAGGTATTCCCAAATAGCGATAAATTGGGAATTCTTGGTGAGTAGGTCAACCACAACCCATATCGCATTATTTCCCTTTGACGTCTTCGAGAGTCCCATGAAAAATTCCATAGTGACATTCTCCCATTTCCACATGGGTACATAAATTTCTTTCAGCATCCCTTTGGACTTTTCTGGCTCTGCTTTAACTTTCTGACATACCGAGCTCCTTGATATATATTCCACAATCTTCTTCTTCAGGTTATCCCACCAGAAGTTTTCTTAGAGATCATAGTGCACCTTGGTACTCCAAGGATGGAGAGAGAATGTTGAGATATGTGCATTTTCTAATAGATCCTTCTTTATCCAAGGCGGTGAAGGCACAAAAACCTGCATTCCAAACCAAATCACACCATCACTGTTGATATGGAACTCTTGCAGCTTCCATTACTTTACTATATTCACCCTCTTTTTTAACTCCACATAATCCCTTTGTGATTCCTTAATCTTCTCTTGAATGGATGGTTGTAGAATCATTTGGATATGGTTGGATGTATCCCCTACCCTTATGATTTCTAAATCCATCCTTGGCATATCCATGAAGATAAGATCATTCTCAATTTGTAACATGGATAGAGTAGCATTTTCATTTCTTCTTAGAGCATCCAAAACCTTGTTCGCCTCTCCAGGATGATAGTGAATAGAGAAATAACAATCTTTTATTAGCTCTAACCATCTCTTTTGATGCATGTTGAGCCCCTTTTGTGTGAATATATACATTAGGATCCTTTGGTCGGTGCATATGTCACACTTCACACCATAAAGGTTGTTACACTAGATCTTCAAGGAAAAAATAATGTCTTTTAGCTCTAGATCATGAGTAGGGTAGTTCTTCTCATGGATCCTCAACTGTAGTGAGGCATAGGCTATCACATTATCATTTTTCATGAGTACACTACCCAAGACTTTCATTAAATTATCAATTTATATCAGAAAATGGTCTCCTCTTTTTGGTAATGGGAGTACAGTTGCAGTGATCAATTTTCTCTTTATCTCTTTGAAGCTTACCACACATTCTTCTGTCCAAACACACTTTACCCAATTCCATGTCAACTTGGCCATTGGGATTGAAAATCATGAAAAGTTTTTATCAAATTGTCGATAATACCCATCTAGACCCAAAATGCTATGGATCTTCATTAGGAAAGATGGAATGGGACACTCTTCAATTGCCTTCATCTTAGAAGTGTCCAAAGATATCCCTTTGTTGTTGATAACATTCCCTAAGAATGATACATCCCCCATCCAGAACTCACATTTACTGTACTTTTCATACAACTTATCCCTTCAAAAAGTATTTAACATAGTATTCATATGCTCCTCATGTTCCTCCTTCCTCTTAGAGTATATCATAATATCATCAATAAATACTATCACAAATTATTCATGGTAATATCAAAACATTCTATTTATTAAATCAATGAAAATTTGGCACCTTCACACTGCAATGATGTTCCACACCACAATTAACCATAAGATGGATTCCATGTTTTCCACGATAAATTTATACTTATACACCAATATCATATTCCATGATATTTATGATATAAATTGTGGAGGACAATGCTGGGGTGAATGGATCATACCCCAAGGTAGTTAAATGAAAATTTTTTCTGATGGAATTTTGAATACATACATTCCACAACCCTTATTCTATGTCATATCCTTATGGGTAAATTTAGTTAAAACTATTTAAAACTAACTGGATACACCATAGTGATATTAATCATTTCATAGTGCCTCTCATTACACCATAGAATAGATTGTCGCATTGTGGATTTTAAAATCACGGACGTTTCAAAGAAGAAAAATAATTTTTCATCTTTTAAGTTATGTTTTTCTTATTGGAGACTATTTTAACAATAATTATTAATTTAATGTAAATATCAATTTAGATATTATTCATTGGCTAATAAAAATGAATTTGAAGGAAGTTGACTGTTTGAATATGAATTCCGAATTAAAATAAAATTTTGGTGATTCAATTTTGAATTATTTTTTAAGTAGGATAGAAGTGAGAAATATGAGAATAAACAATTCAGAAAAGAATTATATTTGAGAATAAACTATTTTTTCTAATTCTAAGAGATCATTCATCAAAGGAGAAGGTCAATTTCTTGATTGGTTATAAATTTGTGGATTAAAATCCTTCTAAATCATGTTTTTTTAATTAATAGAAGGATAATAAGTTTGAAAACTATTAAATATAAAAATAATTAAAAATAATTAATTTTTTTGACCTATATGATCACAGTGGAATATTATAGTCTCACGTTGTGCAAGAGAAACCAAATATAGAAATAAATTTTTTAATTATTTGATTATCATTTTTATATAATGATTTTTATCTTCCATTGGACTCTGGATGTGGTGAAACAATTTTGATTTTTTATATAAAAATAATATTTGGTAGATTGTATACAATCCATGTTTGAGGTAATAAAAACATGTAATGGAGTAAGCTTTGGAATAAAACCTTTTAAATTTCCATATTCTTACCTTTCATCATATTTCTATATAAGGTGATATTGTGAGATTATAATGAGTGGATGATGGACATTAATAGGTTTAAATGACTGATTAATAATTATAATTCATAAAAAGAGTTTTAAACATATTTACCACCTCCTTAGTGGAACTAAAATAGGTCTTTGGAATATAATATTCATATTAGAGGGAGGGTTTCCTCTAAATATCTAAAAAAAATTACTATAGAATTAGAGAATCATAATTCTATAAACAACCATGTAATTACTACTGTTTGGTGTAATAAACCATCATATTTGTAGTAATAATTTATTTCCCTACAATATTTCACTTAGCCTTGAGTTCATAAATACTACAGTAGTGGTATTTTAACCCATTACTAAAAACTATCATACGAAACTTGATAATAAATTAATATTTTGAGATTTATAGGAAGGGAAAAACATTTTTCTGTCATTGTTAGAAAATTTTTACACCCAATCCAATGATCATGAAACTAAAACTACATATGTAACAAATTGAAAAGTATCTATGAAGGAAACCTCAATGTGAAGTAAATTGATGTATAAGATTGGAGGATAAAATTAAAGATATATAAATGTATAATGACAATAATATATATTACTATTTAACTAGGATGGATAAGGTAGTTATAAATATTTTAGTATTTAGATAAAATCTAGAGGAACCCACTTTTTTAAAAAAGAATAGGATTAATTTCAGGATAGATCTGGTCCCAAATATTTATCTTTGTAATATAGAGATGATTTTTCTTTGGATGAGCTTAAAAATATTCTCATAACATATGAAATTATGATAAAAATGATTTTCATTACATATAATAAATATAAAATGGATTTTGATGTTATGAGAGAAGGAAAAATTAATGAATATGAGGTTTTAGAATTCAGCGACTCAAATGATGAGGATAATGAAGAATTCAAACAAATTTTCAGTCATTTATAAAGAGAACATAAATTTGGGAAATTATACATGAAAAGTTAAGAAACTTATTTTATTTTTATATTTCAGTGATATTATCCATATTAACAAATAATCACCAGAAAGTGAAGTTAAAAAATCATAATCAAATGAGGAATATTAAAAGGATTGATTACTAAAAAAAGATATGGAGAATAAGAACATCAGTTGTAATAATAATAAT
Organism: Viscum album; assembly: GCA_963277665.1. Taxonomy (NCBI): domain Eukaryota; kingdom Viridiplantae; phylum Streptophyta; class Magnoliopsida; order Santalales; family Viscaceae; genus Viscum; species Viscum album. The sequence continues at coordinate 591,741,854 of OY728163.1, forward strand.
TTTATGTAGAAGAATGGGAAAGATTTATTTCCATGTAATTATTCAAATGGAAAAGTTTTTTTCTTCTCTACTATGAGTGAAGACACATATTCAATAATGAGTAGTGATAATGAAGAGGAGAGGAAATAATTTGAGTGTTAATTGATACATAAATGGGAATATTATCTTGTATAGATTAGAAAAATCAAGAATGAATTGAAGAAGTTGATAAAGAATAATGATAAGCTTACTAAAGAAAAATAGAACCTTTTCAAGAAGTAATTCTCCTATATTTATGAGATGAATATACACAATTATATGGTCATTAAACAAGGAAAAATTATATGTTATCTTAAAGAGAAGTTTACTACAATAAAATAGGAGTTTATTGAAGCATAATCCATATTTGTTTCAGTAAAAACTATGTTTTACATGGAAATATAAGGCATAAAAAGTTCCAGTTAATAGAGAATCTTGTAAAGGAAGTGAGATGATGTGTTCAAAAAATTGGATAAATTCAAAAACTTTTAAATTTAAAAATAGATATTCCTTTAATAAAAGTTAGGGTCTAAAAATACCTTTATAAAATTATTCCATGAAGTATGCTGAGAAGAATTATTCCCTATAAATGGAAGAGATGAATTCAAAAACACAATTTCCTCTAATTTAAAGGAAGTATCACAATTCAATAGGACAAAAAAACACCATTTTGGACCAATTTGGAATCAATAAATAAGATCAAAATTTAAAGGGTATTGTTGTTATTATTGAAGAAGTGGATACAAATCCTATTCACATTGGTTCAATATTTATTTACTAGGGAATATATATGAACTAAAAGGGAGTTTTGATGAAAACATTAGGATGGAAAATGAGATAAACTGGGTAATTCCAAAATAAAATGAAAATGCCATGCTAATTTTTCTATATGTGGTGTTATGAAAATTTTTATGGTTTGGGAAGGATTTGAGAAATATAGGATTGATTCCAAGGATGGTATATCTATACTAAAATACTAATAAGAAATCGTGATGATGATGATTCAATTACAAGAAAATAAAATTACCAAGATGAAGAAAATACATTCTTACAAGAAATTGGTTCAAGAGAATTATATAAGTAAGAAACCTGTTTAGACTATTGATAGTAAGAAATGTGATGATATTTGAAATATGAAGAAGAATAGGTTAAGATAAAACATCCAACATGAATTATTCATTTAATACAAAATTATGCACCTCTTTTTTCCCTATTATTCCTGTATAACTGTTGTATCACAGATGTAATTAATGGAGATGTCTGATGATATCATTTTTGAAGAAAAGAGGATAAATTTTAAATTCAGTACTACTACATGATGGATATTTAATATTTTATACCTTGAGGGGGAGAGAAATTTGAGAAAACATTGTCATGCATAGATTATTGAAATTCAAAATGGATCTATTAAATCTTGGATTATGGTATGAAAATCAAAATTACAATCTGTTTTTATAAATATATTCAATTTATTTATAAATAAGGTATTTAATGATCAAAGTGTGATAAAAAATGGGATTTTATGACTTACACATGAATTGTTTTTATGTTTTTTTGATGTGTGTGCAAGACCATGTTTTTATTGATAATTTTAATTTGATTATCCCCTTTGTTAAGATACTGATAATGTTATCTCATTATTGTTTGTTTGGATAACATACATAAGATTTATTAAGTATATATTGTTTTCTATATTATTTAGAACTTATAGAACTTTAGAGGAATAATCACAGGTGAATTTTTAAGGAAGTATGTGACATCATTCCTCCCTTTATAATATAAAAAGGGGTGAGAATAAATATTAGGTGAGATGTTTCCCCACATTATCTCTTTGAATTTATTTTCCATAAGGGGGAGACAAATATATCATTAAGAGATGCATATTAATATATCATTGATAATGGTATTGGTAAAAAATAAAAAGGGGGATATTGATGATCCTACATTGTTATTTGAATTTTCTATTAATAAGAGAAGGTGTTAATTTATATCAATATTTTAATTAAAAAAATTATGTGAAAGAAAATCTTGGATGTCAAACTAAGATGGTGATGATGAAGTATTAATTGGGAATTGATAAAGAATATAAGAATATTGGTATAATAAATTCAAAATATACTTGAACTGTATTATCGAGATAACCTTTTATAGTAGGGGAGACCATGATTAAAGAGGGAATATGTAGGTTGAGACCACACTAAAATCTTTATAGCATGATTTGGAAATAAATATGAAAGGTGGATCATTCCACGATTTACATTACACATCTTTGAGATACTGAATTCGAGTGTGTGATGTAAATTGTTTTATTAGACGCCAATCTATAGAGTGATCGACCATGCAAATGATGATGGTCGATCAGGGATCTCTATGCTAGAGTGAAACTGGTTGTTCCTCGTGTTGAAACGAAAAGAGGTATTTTCACTATGCAACCGATCTCACACAACAATGTGTCATGGGATATGGTTTTATTGGATCTATAAAATATGGAACCTCTATGATGTTGTGATTTTCCATACCAAAATGAATTAAAAATAGATTTTAGTTATTCAAAGATAATTTGGGACCTCTACGGAACAACTCATATTATATTCCAAATTCAGGAAAAAATGTAGAGAAATACACTATAATGAATGGATTATGTTTTAAGGGAGTTTTATGGAATATTTGTGCCTTTGGAATTTTGAATATATACATGTACCATCCCTTATTCAAAGACCCAACCTTGTGTGGTGGTTGGGTGAAAAACCCTGAAAATTATATGTCTACACAATAGTGATATTCATCTTGTTATAGTGCCCCTCCTCAAAACACCTAATAGTTGGCTTCACAATGGAATTTAAAATCTAGGATGTTTTGAGGAAGCATGATGAATTAGGTTAATTTAACTGAATTTGTGGTTATTAAATCCTATTATAACTACGATTTTTAATTTCAGAGTGAAGATCAATTAAGATATGATCTAGTGGCTAGTTAACAATAAGTTGAAGGAAGTTAATAAATTTAATTTGAATTTAATATTCAAATTCAAATTTGAAGATAAATTTTTGAATTTTGTATTGATGATTTCTATGAAGTGGGAGATATGTGAGAGACATGAGAAGTAACTTGTTTAAAAAGAACTAATGGGAGAGATTATACAGTTTAAATCCAAATGATCTTTCATAAAATGATAAGATGTAATTCTTGAGTATTCATAAGTATGAGAATCTTGATCATTTAGAATCTAGTTGATGTTTCTAGAGCAGCATGATGGACATAATCATCAACTATTTAACATCTTGAAGAAGATATTAATTTTTTAGGATTTACTATTCCATATTCTCATGGAGGGTGAATATATTATCAATTGTTTTAATAGAAAACAAGAATAAAAATAAAATCTATCTTTGTTAGATTATCATTTGTGGAGAGGATTAGAATCTTCTAATGGACTCTAGAAATGGTGGAACAAAATATATTATATATTTTAAATTGATTTTTAATTATATTGGAAAATCCATGTTTAGGGTAATGACAAAAGGATAAGTATTATTCTCTAGATATGAACCTTGTTTATTACAGTGTGCATACCTTTCTGTGCACAGTGAGGTTATGAGACTATATTATGTGTATTGGTAATGTTAATAGTTTTTAATGTTTATATTATGAAGGAGAATTCCTAAAAAAATTTATCACTAATTCTCCCCTCTTAATGGTACCAAAATAGGTCCTTATAAAACATAAATTTCTTCTCACAAATCCATCTAATGAATGTGAAAAATTCAATCAGAACATAGGTTATTTTGTTATGCACAAAATTATTCATTTCCAATGGTAGAAACTTCTATATCAATATATGTGAGTAATAAATCTCTAATACATATATTTTGTGTTTATTACATAAATAAATCTTAAAAATATACTATAATATCCATCAAACACTCACATCTTTTAATCTTCAAAGGAAAACATATTTTTGGTTATTTTTCATTACAAAAAATAGATGTCAGATACTTACCAATCTCAATTTCTCTTAGATAAAATCTGATATTGGGTGATTCTAATTACTTACAATCATTTAAATTATTCTTTTATTTTCCCTTCTCAACAATCAATGTAAAAAATAACATTGTCACACAAAATATTCTTAAAGTTCATTACATCAATTTTATAATGTAAAAAAATTAAATTTTAATTATTAATGTTAAAATTACTATTTTTCTTCCATTTCTTTGATTAATATATATACGATGTTGTTCAAACTCTACTCAAAACATCATTTAGCTGAAAATATATTCTAAAATCAATATCAATATTTTATATTTGTTATATGATTTGTGATTTCAATGATAATTTTGATGGTAGCCTCAAATGTTTTTTGCATTGAAATATGACTTGTTACAAAGAATATTATGAGATGTATCATGGAAGAGATTATGACACATGAAACACCACTTTATTTTATAAGTTATTCATTGAGGATCAAAAAAATGTTAAAAACCTGACAATCCAAACAATTGTGAATGTTCCAACAATACAAATTTCCAAATTGAGAAAATTCACTTATGGTTCATATAAGGGAATCTTACAATTGGAACCTTTTCCTGGTAGTTGCATCATATGTTCCTACACAATAATTCTATAACTCATGTAATTATTAAATAAGAGGTTAAAGTTATACAATAATTTCATTTCTAGGAATTTTTTCCTATTAATAATCATCGATATGATGACTGAAGTCCATTTCATAAATACATTGGAAGGTAGATTATATGGGATCAAAACAAATGTCCATATGATATAATATCTACTCAATGTCCTAAAATGACTGAATTCAATATTTTCCAATCCCAAGGGCACATTTCTAGAATTAGAAGAGAAATATTCATGTAATGATTTGAAGTTATTCCAAACATTTGAATCTCTGTAGTTTCTGTTGAACATATCATTATTATTACTCAAACTAGTTCACAATATATATTCAGAGGTTTTAGATGAAATAAACGTCATTTAAAACTATAGTTTTAATGGAAGGTAACATAAAACCATTACATTGGTTTTATTCTTTCAGTTTCTTTATATCATTACATAATTTTAGACTATCAACATTATTTATTAATATCCATCAAGAAGTAAATGTTATTTTACACTTTTCTCCTACTCGAATCTTTATTTTCGTAATGCATGTAATCCTTGGGATATTTATTCATCTTTGAAAAATTGAATCCATGATTGATAATGACATTATTAAACTCATAAAATAATGTAGGATTAATATCCTTAGAAAATGCATCATTAAACAATTTTGATATCATGGTAATTTATTTATTTTTAATTACACATAAGCAATTATGTGGTATAACTTTAATAGAAAATATAATAATTAATATTTACTACATTCTTTATACAATTCCTTATTTTCTGTTCCATATAATTTTTAAAAAAGAAGGTATATTCTCAATTTCGGTCTCCTTAAAATCATATTTTAATACATTATCATCTTGATCATGTTGTCCTAAAATTTTGAAAACATTACTAATATATGAATCATCAAGAAGTGGTTCAAATATTTTGTTACATTATTGATGGTGTTTCTATAATGTATTAAATGTATAATTTATCAATTTTTAATTTCATTATCCATTATTGGGGAATTAACTAATTCATTTTTACTGTGGTTATAACTGCATAAACCTTTTATAACATTCAATTTTCCATTCTAAATCCAAAACATATAATGAGGGGGAATTTCATTCAAGATCCAGTTCTCAAATAATTCAACTGACTTAAACCATTTTCTAAATTTATATTTAGGAGATGGAAATTGGATTCTCCTATCCACATATCAATTTGGAATTGAAAAATACAAAAAACATCTTTGGTAATGACTCTTTTTTTCCACGTAAAGATTTGGAATATTTTATGTAATATTTTCAAATCCATGTGATGAGTCGATGTGGTATTTTGGGGCCAAGAGAGGCTCAATATTGATTTATTCAAAATATTAAAAAATTTAAATCATTATGTGAAAATATTTTTCTATTATGATGGAGTAACATCAAATAAGTGTCTCTATTCATAAATATAACACCGAATTCAAATCTAGAATGTGTGTTTTACCATAGGGTTGACATAATCCATGTGGATGTCAGGAGTTTTGTTTAAGAGTTGTTATAGATGAATAAAAAAATAAATAATTAAAGTATTTCCTAAACCTAATACTATCATATATAAACTTCGGTATGTAAAATTTTGTAGTTTTATTTACATATCCCAAGAGAAAATAAGTGGAGAGATAACACTTAGGGTGAGTGAATTGGTGGATTCCAATAGGGTCATGGATCAGGGATCTGGTACCACAAGTATTTTCATCATTTAAAGAGCCCTTGGATAATGCGAACAACATCAATGCAGAGACACTCTTCAATACCAATCGATCCAAACTTGAGGTACGTTTTTTTTATGTTGGTTAAATAAAATATTTGTTTAATTCATATTTAACATTAATCAATCTCTATAACAAATGATTCACATGTCAAAAGATTATTTATAGTTGAATAAGTTTATCCTTGTGTTTTTTATTTGTTATTACCCTTTTCATTTTCCATTCCAACTATAACTAATTGTGGAAAACCCAAAAAAATGATATGGTTCATTTACCGCATTTTTGGTTTGTTTATTTTTCCATTATTCATTGTATGTTAATCATTGGAATTCCCTTTGGATGATTTTTCAATAAAAATCCAGAAATTGATCATTGCATGTTCCATATTTGGGGAAAAATATTACTTCTTTGGGGCTACATTAATGATAAAGGACACAGTCGTGGGGAAATTTTCTTTGACAGGAGATTGGAGATATTTGAGGAATATATTTGGGTTTTCTATTTTCCATGAAATTAGTGTGGTGCGATGGGAGGCATTTACGGCCAAATGATCAAGTGGTATAAATCTCACCACCAACAACAATAGTGGTCCATGGCTTGGATAGAAAATGTATTTTTTAAGGTTTAGATCGATATGGTGCTTCTTATGAAAATGGTGGATGATTTTCTAGTGAATAATGGACAAAATATGAGTTTTATTATCCATGGAAGGTGTTCAGCCTAGATCTAAAAGTTTCTTCATTTTTTCACCATTCTCGAAGGAAATGGAGGTGCGTGGGTGATGAAATGTAAACATGAACTTGATTCTTGGAAATACCGATGTACATGACATGTACATCTATGGAACACATGACATGTAGTTTCTTTTATGTGGTGGCTAGGGTTTACGTGTTGAGTTTAATGTCATATATTGTGTGATTGAATCAAACATCACATTATATCCTAACCCTGCTAACTCAGTGTGTATAGGGAGTACATGCCAAGGATTCCATGAAGAGAAATACACCACGTGGTGTGTTGACATGATGTAAAACCCTTGGTGTATAAAAGTAGAACATGCCTAGGAATCTATGTGGACCCACACATTATTTATAATGGGGAACACTCTATCTACATCAGAGAGTACACAGTCTTGGGTAGTTGGCATAGACCAAGTGATGACCCAACCCCTATACACTATGTTACAGGGAGTACACCTCCCGAGTACTTTGTAATTTACTCAAACAATTTCATATACTTTGACACGAACAATGTATACATGTATAACCTATGTATAAGGGCATGGACTATAGCAATTAGGAAAGGCTAGATGACATTCCAAGTGATAGAAAAATCTATAAATGCCATGTATAATTAAAAACATGTTTTGTATTTTGAGAAATGCTTTTCATTTGAGATATAGAGACATGATAACTTTCCAACATAGAGATACTCACCTTGTACCTCATGGGACATGTTGTGTACTGTATAAAGGGTATTGTTAGGCCCTCATTCTCTCCAGTGTGAAACTATTTCTCTTGGGTGTGTTCTATTAGTCCGTTCTTATGAGGGAATAGTGTGGAATCACATACAATGAATTGTTTGTGATCCCATATATGCGATTAATCATGAATTCAGTTCATTAATCCCTTCATGTGGCCTAGGGTGTGATCCAATATCATTTCATCTTCTTCTCTAGGTGAGGTTTGAGTAATCAACCTGAGAAAAATATATGGGTTTATGATCCCTTAGAAAGAAGGATAATATAGGTAGGGATCTAGTATACCATAGAGGACCTATCTATGATCACTTATCTATGAATACGGATCTTCTAAGTTGTAGTTATTAATTATTTATGGAAATAATTGACGATCATGACTTCTTGGAAGAGTTCCATCTATGATATTTGGATCATGTAGTGAGTTCTACCAGACAAATGATACCTTCAAGACTCATGTATAATCTTATAGATGGTTGTATGGTTGTGATCTTATAATGAGTCTTAGTGTCTATCATGAGTATATCTAGTTTTTTGTTTTATTCATATTTTAATTGGAATTATTTAATTGGGATGAGCTAACAACTCTCTTTGATGCTATCTGTTAGCTGATTTTAGTGTTTCTTAATGGGTATGTTTATACTCACCCATTTATTACCTCTTCCCACACATTTAATGTCTTATGAAGATGCAATACGTTTCAATAGAGTCGTAGATGGACTAAGAATATGGGTAGAATAGTTGATCTAGAATGCACATGGTTAATACAAGGCATTTAATTTGATAGCATTCACCACCTTTCTAGATGTTTGGACTATTTTACAATTTTGGTGGGCTTTTATTTGGACATTTATTATTTTCCAGAATGTTTTCATACTTTAATATGGGATATATATCAATGAATTAAATTTTGTATATTTTTTATTTATACCTTAAAATTTGGGTGGGTATTTGGAGACGTGTGTGTGTTTGTAAATGTATATTTGAATGAGGACCTCGATGTGTGTGATATGCATAATTGGTGAATACCTCCAACACCCAGTCTATTGGAGGAAATCTTGGAGTATCAAAGTCAGATTAATGCCTTCTAGAAATTCCCCAATGGGTTGGATTGTGAAATATTGGTATTATAGAAGTTCATATTAGAAGCAAATTTTGGATATTATGTAGTTGGGATGTTTGGTTTGGGAACTATAACACCAATATTAAAGTGTTTAGAATTTGAAATTCAGGATAAGAACCCTAGTGTTGGTCCAGTGGTTAACATATCTATTCACTAGGAATATGATGACAATCTTATTAACCTGACAAATATAGAAACTAGTTATCGGGAAAACATTGGTACATGCACCATATATAAATGGGGTTTGGTTTTCATATCCTTCTTGATTCAGCTCCCAAGATATATGATTTTAATAGTGTTGTATCTCACTAATTATTGGTCACCTAAATAATGAAAGGAATATGGGATCCTATAATGGGATAATGTTCATGATTCAATTAGAAATGAGGCTTTAGTTTGTGGATCTTTGTTATTGGCGTTTCCTCGGGGTGGATGTTGAGTGATGTCTCTACCAATTCAATTGCATGCTAAACTACCTCAAGCAGCACAATTGGATACTCCCAATTAATTTTAGAATAAGTTGGTTCTTATGGTACTAGTGGATGACACAACAATGTTGAGTAACCTTTTTATGTTTTTGAGATATTTATTTCTCGAGATTCTTGGCATCCCATACCCCTTTTTTAGGATGTAGAGGAATACCACAACTTGTGGTGTGAGTGTCCCTCTTTGTTAGGACCCATCTTGATTGAGATCCTGGTACTGAGAAATATCAACGGTAATTTAAGTTATTATTAGATCCCATTTAGGTTATTTTTTACATGGATTTTAAAATTCAAGTAAGAGATACACTTTCCTAACGAAATAAAATTCTTGTGACGTGATTCAAAACTATGCGGGTGAGTTAGTTCCACCCAAATATGATAGTGTTGATGTGTAGTGGATGAGTTACTTTAACATTTATATTGGAGGCATTCTATTGTTATAAAAAGTTATATTGAAACCTTTTTGTGATGAAATGTATGGAAATGGAAAGGATAACTTCATGTGGTAGGAGATTATTACCTGGAGTCTTCAAGTGTGGTTTAAGATACGCATGTTCCTTCTCTACTCCTATTGTAATATTTGTACCTTGTCGCACAAAACGTATTTCCATTAATTTATAATCTATTTGAGACCTAGTGAAACTAGTGGATCCTTTTTAACTCATACATAGTGTTTTAAGGCTCTTAATGAGAGCATCAGTGGTCACACAATTCATTTGACAATGTTAACTAATTATGCGAGGAGAGAGAGACTCTCATGTAATATTTCTGTAGCATTAGTGAGACCCTAGGTTTTATCCTTTAGTATATTCCAGTTCTCTATTATCCATTCCCAAATGAATATTTCCAGTAGGGTTTTCAGTGTAATTAAGATATTTGGACTATATTTTACATCATAGGTGAGTTGAAATTATATTTTGAGATGAATAGTTGCATGTGTAAGAGGAAACAATAGATTTATTTCCAATAGGAATGTATTATTCTTGGAGAAGTGGGTCCTATGGTATTTATTTTTTTACGATGTTTTTGAATAATTAGGATGTATTACATAATGATTTTACATGATTACCTACCCAATGAATTTTTTTATGTATAGACCTTCACCTAGGGATGGCTTCATATTTCTGTTAGCATATCGAATGACCACGTGTAGCTGTGAGAGATGAATGTGAAATTGGAGGAATTATTAGAGAATGGATTTATTAGACCTAGTGTGTTTCCAGGGTAATTAAAATTTTTTTTATGGTGAATAATGACTTTTAAAAATATTAATATTTTATTTTTAAAATTAACAACTATTAGTAATAACCTAATGATCCTAAGGCCATGTGTATTCAGAAGACTATGTTCAAAATATATTAAAATGTGGATAAAATATAACTTCTTTATTTTATCCTACATAATGAGAATAAAATTATTTTCAAGATCCTAAAAATACATGGTATAGTCTAGAAAATACATGGACAAAAGCTGTGAGATAAATGTCTATTTAAGGGAATACACATGACAAGGAAATATAGCGCAAGAGTCAAAGGTGTAACATAATATCATAAAAGAGATGGTCAAGGGTAATCATAGAGGAGAATAACACAAAGAACATGGAATAAAAAGATCATGAAATCATAGGTAACAGGGAAAAGACATATTAAATGTTATAAACATGAGTCAAGGATATCTTCCTATAAAATATCAAATGGTTCTCAAATTTCGATAATGGAATAGGGTTACTTCCAAATCCTATACATGAAAACTTAGGAGACTAAAACAATTACCCACTACATTGGTGTTCTATCTAGGGGAACCCATCATAATAAGTTTGTTATTATATTTTACACAATAGGTAATCAATCATAATTTATAAACATAATATTTTACCAGGGAAAAGAATGGGTTGCATAATCATGTCTCATATCATTATCAAATGGAATTTATAAATGATGTCATTTGAGAAATGAGCATAATGTATGTATTACCAAATAATTGTATGGTGGAATAATCTAGATTTATATGTGACCAAAAAATATACATAATTTAGAATAAATTCATAACATCAATGGTTTTCATCGTTGATAAAAATGTCTTTAGAAGATTACATGGAATACCTCTTTATAAAATACCCTTTCCACTTTAAAAAACAATCTTCAAAATATAAAAATTTCCAAAAAATTATTGAAAAATATTTATTTAAAAATAACCATGGAATATTATAATGGAAGATTAAAATAATTGAGTGTTCTTGCTGAAGTCTAATAATATACATGTCGCATAATTGAAAATAAACATTCCTTTCACACTATTGCAAAAAGGTTCAAAAGTGCCTCATTTGAGAAACAAAATGAATATTCCCATCAGTGATTTTTTAAAAATGTAAAACATGTTTAAAAATTTATTGAATAAATATTTTGTGGAATGATAAAAATAAACTTTCAAATATTTTTAGAAAAAATGGATGTGGAAGAAAAATTATTTGGACCAAAGAGGGAACTGAAATGATATTTTCTATAAAAATATCAATAATTTTAAGTAACAATTATAGGAAAATGGTATTTTTACATTAAAATTTAATTAATAAACATATGATATGATAAATTTCGGGTTTTATTATACAATGTTTAAATAATTTCCTATAATGACAATTCAATCATAAGAAATCCTAATTATATTGTGAATGAAACATGAACCCTTACCTCTTTGTTAATTTTTTATTCATAACTACCATGAATGAATTAAATGAATGGTAACATAAAATATCATGAATTTTGAATTTTGAATTATATAATATGTAAAGGGGTATTATATTCACCATTTAAAATAAATCAAGGGATTAAAAGAACATGTGTCTCAAATACAGGTTTTTTAAGATGAAACTCTTACCTCGAGTCTAGATTTTTTTGTGTTTGTATTTTTTCTCCTATATAATAAAATTTTTTAAATTGTTTTTTTCTTAAATTCATTTTCAGGTTTAATATATCATACATAAACCATTTACATCATTATTTATTTATTTATTTAATTACTTAATCAATTATGTCCACATTAGGTGTTTTGAGGATGTTCAATTCATAATTTCAAAACAGCATCAGTGTGTCGACCATTGTCAAAGGGTTAGTTATTCCGTAATCTAAAAAATTATAATCATAAAATAGTTATCATTTTTATATATAAATTATACTTTTAAATATAACTATGAATTATGGTTATGAAAAATGAACTCTGTTACCATCATGTATATGGTTGGCCAAATGTACGCACGTGTAACATTTCTATTATTCAAAAATCATGATAGAAATACGTTAAATATTAATTTAAATTTAAATAATAAAACTTTTATAATAAATATAACATAATTTATTTAAATACACTTATATACACCATCAATGTGATATGGTAAAAAAACAAATGACATCATTTTGGGAGGTGGTAATGTGCCATACAAACGAACAATATTATCAATTTTTAAGGGATGGTATGTTAAGATGGTATATTATATGTTTATTTTAAAAAATTATTAATATTTAATTAATAAAATATATTGGTATTATATCAATTGTCATGAATATCTATGAGAGATGATGAAGGAAGATCAATTACCTCAATTCACAAGGTGGTAGTCTTCTGTACACACAAATGATGGTTTTATTTCCCTTTTGGTACAAGAGGATATGGACGAATATTATTCCATAAGAATTTAAAATTTCATAATATATGATATAATTTTGTTATTATATTATAATTTTTGATACATAATTAATGGTGAAAAAAGAAGTGTAAAAATGAAGTAGCTCGGTGAAGATGGTCACCTTAGCTGAAAAGAACCTCCTCTGGATCTCTTATTAATGGCCAAAGAGATGGTCTTATGCGAAGAAGAAAATATATATAATGTATATAAGGTTTTTATAGAGAGATTTTGGTAGGTATTGGTATAGATAAATTGATTTAAGGTGTGAATATGTGATGGGAGGGGGTTCCCTTTTATAATCAAGGAGGAGTTCAATTTTTGTAGTTACCCAAAACACATTAATAATGGGAAGTAAATCTCGATCCATGTACCTAAAAATTTTATAAATAATGGATTGGAAGCGTTATATCGTCTATCAAAACCTCAAAAATTAAAAAATAATAAAATTTTAAACTTTTTATTATATTTTCCTCTAAGGATATTCCCTTTTACCATTTTTTCACCACAATATGTAGTTATTTTTAATGTTTATAATGTACATTATGACCAAAATAAACATGAATTTATTAACTAATATGAATTATAATGATTCAAAAGAAGAAATAAATTTTATCCAATTCAAAAAAAATAATTAGAATAATTCAATTTAAAATTAAATCCACAATATAAGTCGAAAATGATTTTCTAAGAAATGTATTTTCCAAGCAGTATATTCCTTACATTAACTTTATGAATTGAAATAAAATTTTTAGGATTTTAAATTAATATATATATATATGTATAATATATGAATTTAATTGAATTATTTCATTACTAGTAGTTATTTTAATTAATTAAAATGTACAAACTTAATGAATTTAAAAATGCTTGTAGAAAACAACATTTTAAGCATGAAAATAAACATATGCCAAAATCATTAAAATTAATGACTTATAGAAAATTAATTAGATAATTATAATTAAGAAAATTCATAACTAAATTTATTACCAAATCCAAAATATAATGTGTCTTTTTAAATTACATTATTTAATGAAAATAAATTATATTATTTGAAAAATCGATAATTTTTTACTATTTAATAAAAAATAAAACATTTTAGAAAAATAAAAATATATCAGACTATGATAATTTTGTTATGATATTTTAAAAAAATTAATTTTATAGAATATTATTTACAAAATATCTAACAATTAATTATATAATTTTATAACAAGAAGAAATAAAAATCATTTCTGAAGGAGGCAAATTTTTTGTACAATAAAATATATTTATTAAAACTGTGGTATATATTTGTTATGAATTTATAAATAAATTTATATTGTGTAGGAAATTTATATATATTTTATAAAGTATTTAATAATATTTTAACCCAATAATTTAAATGATTGTTTATAACGATCATTCTTAAATAGAAAATTTCTATGGTATGTTTAGGCTCGATGGTCATGTCATATATGCTACTGATCATATATTCCTTTTAAAAATAGTAGGGTGTGGAATTATATAGAAAAAATATATTTCATACTCACAATTCGATCATGATCTCGGTAATTGTGGGTTTGACATTTTAAAAAAACTACATCATAAAATGTGTTAATAAAATGTTCTCTTAAAATGAGGAAAAAGGAAATATCAAGGCCATACCAAAACTAAGGTTTCACATAGGAGAACATTATTCAGAAATGAAAACATGTAATTGGAAAGAAGATCCATTTTGGAGATAATGTTAAACTTTTATTAGAGATAATAGACTATCAATTTATTAAAAATTAATGACATTTTTATATTAATATCTATTCCATAATGTTAACGGATAGTTTCACTATATAAACAAATCATATAAGGAAATATATTTATTTAAATAGAATAATTGTATCCGAGAATCATTTTTCACCACATTCTCATATGCTTCCCCAAACTATGTGTATTCAAGATGAATTTTTCATTTTTTTCAAAAACTATAATGAACTTTTAAGGAATCACATGATTCCAAAAAATGATATCATGATATCTCACTTATCATTAAATATTATGAAAATCCATTAATCGTTAGAACAATGTTAGTTTATTACCCAAAAAATACACCTCCATATTATTCTTCAAATCCAATGTTCAACATAAAAAATTATATATCCCAACATCCAACATAACCTCATTATTAAAAAATTTAATTCTATTATTTCCAAATTATCTTTCATTCTACACCACATTATAGAGCTAAGAGTTACATATACCTCAATCCAATGAAACATTTACCAAAATATCATAAATCACCCAAAAATATAAAAAATGAAAAAATATTTGAACCAAAAAATACATTTCCCATAGATAAAATAATATTTGTTATCAAATATTTTAAGTAAAAACAATTTAATACTAACGAATACATTGCATCGGCTAGTGGAAGTCACTACAGCCTTATCACTATTCGGTTATGGGTTCAAAACCTGTTGTATTTCTAGATACCATGAGTTGTCCCCCATAGTGTATTTTTTCTATTTTGTAAAACTATATTAATATAATTCCTATAATGTTACATAAAACATAATTAACATCCTCAAAATAACATTAATTACTATTTTTTTAACCAAAAAATATTTCTATACAACCTATTTTTTCCAAAAAATCAAATAATAAAAATTAATTGTAATTACCTCAACATCAAACTCATATCAAAAATTTTATTTTCCATAATCATTTGTTTTACATAAAATATAACCTTAACATTAAATCTACATTCCAGGTCATTAGTAAAATTCAACATATTCTTGCAAATCCATTAAGAAAAAAATACAAAAAAATAATCGATATATGTCTCATGATTCTTATAACTAGTAAAAAATTAATAAAAATACTTCAATATCATTATTATTGAGTTCCAAACCCGAAAATATTCAATCATTCAACTTTAATTATTGTCACAACATGGGCCCTTAGTAATTAATCCTTATACTAGGGAATTCAATCAGATGATGGTCATGTTCCCCAAGACTATAAAATTAATCTGTTAGTGGTGTCTTAGTTTGAACTTTATTTATGAGTGTGATTTTAATCAAACACTTTTTTTATTTAGCAATTATATTCTTTGTTCCCTACCTTTCAATATAAAAAACATGTTATAGATATTTTAAGGCATGTTCCATGGTGCCTATTCCCAAATTATTGATATGTAAGAAATTGAATCTTCTTTTCTTTATCATATTTGACACTTGAACATTCATGAGATTACATCCTTCTATTCTTTTAGTTTTTTTAAGTTCAAATATTCTCTAGTTGTTAATCATTATTTTTTATTTCTCATTTTTCATGATCTTAATATTTATAAAATTTGTTCACATTATGTTTGACATCTCATTAGAAAAATAAATAATTTTCTCATCACGTTGTCTATCTCCATGATTTCAAATATATTCCTTAATTAACTAAAAATAAACAAGATGATAAGTCATTAACATACATAAGGGGAAACTTGTTAGCTTATAAGGAATAAATTATAAAGGATAAGTATATTATGACTTATGAGTCTCTAGGTTTCCATCTATGTTATCCATAATAATAGTTCTTTTTAGGTTGTCTAACCATTTTTTTTTCAAATTCTTCATAATGGTTCCTAAGGTGTTTTGTCGATTTCCAAAAGCATACCAAAAGAGTGACAAACTAGGTGTGCATCAATTAAAATTATCGTTCAATAGGATATGATAAAGTCTATCTCAGTGTTCCATTTTTTTAGGTTATTGCACCTAAATAAAAAATTTCCATAGCCACGTCTACTTGTAGTATCCAGACAAGGATGTAATTTCTTGGAACCCACTCACTATATACTTCACAAAATTCTAGTATATTTCTTTCAAACTTATCCCTATACTTATATTTATATATAGGATTACCACTAAATTATTATAGTCCTTATCCAAAAAATAAGAAAACCTTTCTCAGATACCTGCTATTGTGATCCACACATTTTAAAAATATTATAATTTTTTTTAATATAAACTTATATTAATTACAACCCAAATATCAGAATTATTGGTATCTTGGAAGACTAGGTTCATAATACATCAAAGTGATGCTAAAATAAAACTTATTTATTTTATTCACCATAATGGTCTCTTATATGTTTTTCGGGTCATAAAATTTCATAGGATAATATGGGGATATATAGAAAAACTAAGTGAGCTAAAAATCCAAGTGAGTGAATAATCATGATAGGGAAACATAAACAGTGGGTTGAATTTATAACATGATATCCTAAAAGGAGGGTTCGAGGGTAATCACATGTGAGAATAACATAAAGAACATTATATCATATGTTCATGAAATAATAATAAATTTGTTAGTAACATGTGACATGAAATAAAAAATAGTGGAGGATAACCTTATATAAAATATCACATGGTGGACTATTTCTCATAATGTATTAGGTTTACTCGCTTGTACCACACATTATGTCTCATGAGATGAAGGAAATTACCCAATGAATTGGAGTGAAATCTAGGTGCACCCATTGTAAAATATTCATGATTATGTGTGCCATAAAAGGAAATCAATAATAAGAAATAAACATAATAATTAACCATGAAAATAAATAGGTTTTATAATCTTGTATCATATCATAATCAATTGAAATTTCATAATGAAGGCATTTGAGAGATTAACGTAAGGCATGTATTATCACATCAATGTCAGAGAGAATGAGATAAGTATATATATGAGATATACATATATACATAATTTAGAGTCAACCTATAATATCAAAGTAGGTCATCATTGAAAAATATATATTTAAAATATTACATGCAATACTTTTTGGGAAATTACAATTTTCACATTGAAATCACTTATTCAATGTATAAAAATTTATGGAACAATTTTGAAAATAATTTATTCAAAAAGAACCATGGAAACTTATAAAGGAATCTTTAAAGAGTTGAGTGGTCATGAGGTTGGGTAATTCTAAACATGTTATATAAGTAAAAATAAGAATTCCTTTAACACTATTGTAAAATGTTTTAAAAAGTGCGTCATTCGGAAAAAGAAAAGAAGATTCCTTTCAAGATATTTTTTCTAAAAACTGAAACATGGCTAAAAATATTTTAAAAAAAATATATTGGGGAATTAGGAAAATATTATTGAAAATAGTTTTATAAAAAATGTATATGGTTGAGAAAGTATTTATGATGAAAGAGATAAATGATATCATCTTTTATTAAAAACACCATCTCAATAATTTTACGTAAAAAAGTTAGTAAAATTGTAGAATTACATAAAAATTTTATGAATAAACTATTGATATGAAATGGAACAGGTTTTATTACACAATTATTAAATAATGTACTACTATGAGAAATCAAGCATAAATAATCTCTATTAAAATGAGATTTTAACATAAACATATACCTCATTGGTAAATATTGAATCATAACTCCCATTATTGTTATAAATGAATTTTAAATTAAAATATAATGAATGATAAATAAAATTTTTATTTTCAAAAAATTTGTAAGGTAAGAGTGATAAACCACCTAGTTCAAACACAATAAGAAATTACAAATCAATTGAAAAGAAACTTAAGACAGGTAGAAACAATATCCCTAAAAAGATTCCCAGAGATAGAGAACACCTGAGTTTCTAGAACATCCTATAATGGGTCTTTAAAAAGAAATTCCATCTTGTACCAAGTTTTCACATACCACTCTTTTTTAATCTTCTCTTCTTGGAATCCCCTTATTAGTATAATGTCTAGATTTTTAATCCATTCACTATTCTCTTCGTTGGTAACCATTTTTAATGACCTTACCATACTCTTGTTAGCTTCTTCATCATAGGCAATAATCTCCAAAAAAAATCATACATTGCCTTCATTTGAATTTAAAAAATATCCAATGATTGCTTAACGGACACCCCAGACTCTCACTGCTGAAGGGATGCATCACTATAGTCCACATGATCGACCTAAACAATAGTGGATTTAAGACCACCTTCAATCATATTGTCATTCATCTTTTTAGAAAACCATGATTCCATTGGAATAGGTAAATATTAATAGTCCTTTCTCCCTTCTTTACTTGACTTCTTACTTCCCCCCTACATGGTATGGGAGGCCCTGTATCTTTTAAATAATCAACTGTATCACCATGTGAGAAATCACCAGAATAATAACGGGGCACCACATCCTCATCAGTCCGAGATGCTTCAATTTCTTAAACCATATATACATTCACCAGCCCTTCAATATGGTTTCCAAGCATAATATCTAGAAAATCCCTCCTTGGACTAGATCTGAGCAGAATTCCACCACCTATGTCCAGCTCTTATCCCATGCCACCTAATATCTCTTCTTCCCTTATAGTCATCCGATATCTACCTCTTCCACTAGATCCACATCATGTGTGCACTATATCTGTATTTGAAGAGGCCATAGAATGCATAGAGCATACATTATATTCCTTCACTATCTCAACTTCTATTAAATTAACACCATCATAATTCAAAACCCCTCCATCACCCCCTTCTAGAATCTCATCAGAACCCTTATGATCCACAGTAGCATATACATGAGCCTTAGGAATTAGGTCTATGAGAAAGTTTATGAATTCCACAGCCACCAATCAGTTTCCCCCCTATGACCCACATTGCACCTCCTTAACACCAATTAGAATACCTCATTGAATCTAACTAGACACACAATCACCAATACCCAACCCGTTGCCACTGTATCCTAATTCCACATTCTTCTGAGGAGCATTTTCCTTCCTCCCGCATCTACAGGCTACCACATTATGTCCTCGTTTTTTACAGAAAGAATATAAGTAAAAACTTTTCTCATAAACTACGAGTTGTTTGTGGATGAAATCTTCCTTCACTATAATACACAAAAACTCAAAAATTATTTTGGAGATATCATGTTCCACATATATTTGGGGATAAAATAGATGACATAGTTCACTAGTTATAGATTCAGCACACAAAAATCTATTAATGAGGTTCTCTAACACTCTCAAAATCACGGTATTATGAAACAAAAAATGTTGTTCTGAAACAATGTCAAAAATATATGTTGTAGATTATTCACATTTAATGTGGAAATCATACGAACATCAGAAGAGGTATAACTAAAGATCATTGCAGCTAGGCAGTGCATTGGACCTAGCCTTAAGAAAATCATCCTCCGAAGTGAATTGAATCAAAATGAGTCGAGAATCATGAAAATACATTGTTAATATATCATGTAATCTCCATGACCCAAGGATCCATATATCAAATTGATCCACCGAAGGATGAATCTACTTGAATCGTGCAATTATGGAAATATTCTAGAGTCCCGAATCCTCGTTGAACTTTGAGGTTGAAATCGAAAGATTCAGAAGGTCATTAAGAAAAAACTAGACATTAGGGGTAAGAGAAATATGGGGAAATGGAAGGGGGAATTCTGTGTTTGAGAAAGGGGGAATTATGAATTCTCCCCCTCAAAGGATGTTAGAAGTCTCTCTCCTAGTGAGGGAGGAGGTATTGACTCAGAAGCCACCACCCTCATCGGAGGTGGAGAACCCTCAAGACCTCTCAAACACTCACCCCCACCATCCTATAAGATGTATAAAATATCATGAATTATAAATAATTAATGATAAAATTTGTAATTAGGAATTATGTGAACCATTGAAATGAAATTTGGTTCATAAAGAACATGTTTCTCAAAAAAGTACGTTTTGGGATGAAACCCTTACCGCGAGTTCAGACTTTATTGTGTATGTATTTTATCTCATGTATAATAAAAAAATACCAATTATTTGTTTTATTAAGTAAATATTACATGTTAAAACCATTATACATAAAACCATATACTTAATTTATTTCATCAGCATACATAAATACTTAATTATTTATGTGAATGACAGGTGTTTTAAGGATGTTCAGTGCATAATTTCAAATCAACGTTATTTTATGAACTGTGGTCAAATGGGTCATTATTACATCATATATTGAATGTAAATTAATTAATAATCATTTTTATACATAAATTATACTTTTAAAAATAACTATTAATTATGGTTATGAAAAATTAACAAAGTTATAATCATAGAGATAGTTGTCCATACACACAATTATTTAACCTTTCCATATTTCAATGATCATGATAAAAAGAATGTAATTGTTCTTTTACCATTAAATAATGATAATAATACCCTAAATATCATATTAGTTCATGAAACATACTTACATTTTACATCTATGTGATTTGGTAATAAAAAAAGTACCACATCATTTCATGAGGCGGTAATCCATTTCACACACAAACTATACTACAATTTTTTCATGAATGATAAAGTAAGAAGTTATATGATATGTTAATTTTAAAAAATTATTAATATTTTATTATAATCATAAATTAAAATTAAATCTATCACCATTAATATAAATTATAGGTGATTACGGAAAATTAATTACATCGTTCTATGAAGCGCTAGTCCACAATACACATGAATGATGGTTTTATTTTTCATTTCATGGAAGATGATATGGATGAATTTTATGACATAAAAATAAGAAAATAATATGATATAGGATATAATGGTGTTATTATATTTTAATTTTCTTACATAATTCATGGTGGAAAATAAAGAAGTAAGAAAGAAGGAGTTTGGTGAAAATGATTAAATTTTCATATAAAAATCTCCATTTGATATCTTATTAAGAACCATAAGGATGTTATTTTCGAAAGACCATAAGCTCACGAATATGGATAAAGGTGTTGGGGAGATATTTTTTAGTGTTTAACCTACCCAAAATTTCTTTTTATTTTTGAATAATTGAGGGGATGGGGTGCCCTTTAATAATTGAGGAGTTACAATTTAGCGAATACCCGAAACTATTCAATAATGGGATGCCACACTGATGTAAAGTGCGTAAAAATTGATAAATAATGGATAGTACGAGTGATATAGTCGATATAAACTTCAAATTTTAAAAAAGAAATATGGTTTAAATATGTTAATGTATTTTCCTCTTATGTTACTCACTTTTTCCATTTGTGTTTTTTTACCATGGTAACTAGTTTTATTAATGTTTTATCTATTTAATATGACCAAAATTAAGTGGAATGTATTAAATAATATAAATTATTTTGATTAAATGTATGAAATCCATTTTATAAAATTCAAAACATAGAATTATAAGAATTAATTTAAAATTAAACTCACTTAATGTGCCTTAAATAAGTTTTCAAGAAATACATTTTTCAAGAAATAGGTGATATTATCTTAATTTAATTACTATAAATAATTATTATATGAATTTAAATTCATAAAAATAGACTTATAGTATATAAATTTAATATAAATCGTTCCTTACTATGGGATATTTTAATTAATTTAATTGGATAGACATTATGTATTTAAAACTAGTATATAGAAAAGATTGTTTTTAAGCATAAAAATAAACTTATACCAAGATTACATAAATTAACGATTCAAATGAAATTAATTAGAATACTATAAATAAAATAGATTATATTTCACTCTAATAAAAACTGCAAAAAAATAATTATTTTGATAAATTAATTTAATAAAAATAAATAACTGTATTTGAAAAATCAAAAATTTTAAGTATTCAATGAAAAATCAAACATTAACCCTAAGATAATTATGACACATAGATTTAAAAAATAATTTTCATTTTATAATATAACATTTCTAAATGTTTCATAAATTAATTTCAATATTTTCTCAGAAAAGCAATAAAAATCGTTTTTGAAGGAATTTTTTTTTAGAATAAAATATATTCATTAAAATATGAGTTCTTATGTTTTATGAATTAATCAATAAATTTATTTTAAGTAGGATGTTTATATATATTTCATAAATTAGTTACTAAAATTCATACCCACTAATTTAACGGCTAGGTTAAAATGCCAATGTTTAAATAAAAATATATCATGGTTTGTGTAGGCTCGATGTTGCATGTCATATACGTTATCAAAGATAGTTTCCTTTCAAAAATATAAACGTGTTAAATTATGACCCACTTAAATATATTTTTTCCTCGCAATTCGATCTTTATCATAGTAATAGAGGGGTTCACATTTGAAAATACGTTTTTTGAAAACCCACATCATAAAAAGGATTAATAAAACATCCTCTTAAAATGAGGGGAAGGTAAATATGAAGGTCATCACATAACTAGGTTTCCAAGTAGGCTAACATTGGTGGGAAGTGAAAAAAATGGATTTTGTAAGAAGATCAATTTTAGAGATAACATTATATTTCTTTTTACAGAGATGGGACCATTGATTTATGCAAAATGAATATCATTTCTATTTCAAGATCCTTTTCATAATTTTGAGGGATACTTTTACCATATAGTGTGAGATCACAAATAAATATACTTATTTTAAATGTATAATGTAATCCTTTAATTATTTTTCATCACAATATCTTATTCGTATAAAAATGATTAGTATTCAAGATGAATTGTTTGTTCCTAAAGAACTAAAATTAAATAATACCAGATAACATGATTCTACAAAATTATATGAAAATATCCCATTAATAATTAAATATTAAAAAAACCATAAATTCCTAACACATGGTAAGAAAATTCCCAAAATTAACACACCTTAATGGTAATCATTGAGTCTAATTTTTAACTTAAATAATACCATAACAGAAATCCCAAATACCCTCAATATTCAAAAATTAATTTTTTTTCTTCCCAAATTATAATTCATGTTAACCTAAATTGGATACCTGATAGTTATATATTTCACAACCTAATGATTAATTTCCCAAAATATCATTAAACACCTCAAAATTAGAAAAATTAAAACAGATTTGATTAAAAAAATATGTTTCCAAAATCAAATTCATATTTATCCATGAAATTCTTTAAGTAAAAAAATGAAATACTAACTAATACATTATGTAGGACAGTGGTAGGTGATTCACCCTTAATTCCTATCTATCATTCATTCCAGCCTTGAAACCATTCCAGATATGGTTAGTTGTCAACCAACATGTAGGTTTTATTTTTAATAAAACTTCTTTAATATAATTCTTATATCGTTCCATAAATTATAATGAATGTCATCAAAATAACATTAATCATAAAATTATTTTTTATACGCTGAATTCTTTTATACATCTTTTTTATGCCAAAATCAAATAATCATAATTTTAAATAATTATCTCTATATAAATAACATATAAAATATTTAATTTTCCTCAAAATGTGTTTCATATAAAATAAAATCAAACAATTAAATTACCTTTCAAGTTAATCGGTATCATTACACATATTCTTATAAATAATTAGTTAAAAACTACTAGAGAGAAATATGTAGAGGTTTCACGATTCTTATAACTATCATACTATTAATAAAAATACTTCAAAAATAAGATTTTGATGTTCCCATACTTAAACAATTCAAGCATTCCTTTTCAATGATTATCACAACATTGGAACATGGAAATAATCTATGTCTTAGGGAATTGAATTCGGTAATTACCATGTTCCCCACATATATGACATTGACCTAATATTGGTGCCTTTGGTTGAACATTATTTCATTGCGTCTTTTTATCTAAACAATTCATTTTTCTTTGGCAATTATCTTGTTTATGATACCCTTTTCCGCACATATATCATATTTCCATTCCATTATGGTATGTTTCATGGGGCCTCTTTCCACATTTTTTAAATGAGGGAACTTTAATATTCTGTTACTTATCGTATTTAACACTTTAAATTCCTCGATATTTCATCATTACCTCATTTGATGTGTTTATAAATTCAACTATGTTTCCCTTTGTCAATCGTAATTCATGATAGCTCATTTGGAGTGATCACACTATTTATTATTTCCATTAGAATTAGGTTATTCATATCTTTTTGTAAATCACTGAATTTTCCATCATAATGGTTGTTGGCATGATTTCTCCTATTTCTTATAATTAATTAAAACGAGAGAATATGAGAATACAATAACATAAAAAGGGTGAACTTATAAACCTATAATGAATAACTTATTAATGATAAGTATATCCTGAATTATGAGTCTCTATGATTCTCTCTAGGTTATCCAATGCAATATTTACTACAAGTATTTCAAACCTAACAATTTTTTCAATTGCTTTATACTGTTTCATAAATATTTCTGTAAATTTCCAAATCATATCCCTGAGCAGTGTCAAACTAGGTGTTAAACAAGGCCCATTTTCATGCCCCAGGAGATGATAAAGTCCAAATCAATGCGCCATATTTGAGGTAATTAACCATAGGTACAACTATTCTAGAGCCACATCCACTTGTAGTATCCAAACTGGGAGGTAATTTCATGGAACCCACATGATATATGCTTCACCAAAATTCTAGGATATTTTTTATACATATAATTATCATCATACCTATCATTAGGGTTCTCAATAAATTATTCTAGTTATAATCCCCCAAGATAACAAGAATTTATTTTGATAATAATTATAGAGATCCCATTCATTTTTAAATGTTATTAAAATTTTTTAATATAAATATATACTAATTAAATACCAAAGATCATGAGGCCTAGTGTATTTGGAAGAATATGTTAAAAATAATTCAAATTGAAGATAAAATAAACCATCATTATTTTATTCTCTATAATGAGATCCTAAAACAAGTTGGGATTTCATGGAGAGTACATAAACAAAAGTGGTGAGCTAAAAATTCAGGTAATGGTATAAACATGATAAGGAAAAATAATTTGTGAGTCAAATTAATTACATGATATCATAAAATAATAGGATCAAGGGTAATAACATAGGAGCATAACATAAAACATGGTATTATAATATCATGTATTCATAATAATAATGGCCACTATATATAACATGACATAAAACAGATTCAAGGATAACTGACTAGATAATAGCTGATGGTTGAAAAATTCTAATAATGGATTATCTTTACTCCCCAATCCCATACATGAAATATCATTAGACTAAAAACATTAAAAAATGCATTAGAGTGATATCTAGGCACAATCATCATAAGATGTTCTTGATTACGTGTTCAGGAAAAGGAAATCAATCACAAGTCCTAAATATATGAATTAACCATGAAAATAAATGGTTTCATAATCTTTACTCATATCATAATCAAAGAAAATTTCATAATGATGTAATTTGATATATGAACACAAGGCTTGTATTACCCCATCATAGTAAGGGACCATAATCTAGGTTAATATGTGAGAGACATATATACATAATTTTATAGTAATATATAACACCAAAGGCTCTAATTGTTGATTATAATATCATTAGAATATTTCATGGAATAATTTTAGTGAAAAGTACCCTTTTCACTTTGAAAACACTTCTTCAAAATCGAAAATATCCAAAAAAAGTTATAAAAAAATTTCTATAAAAAACACAGAAACATATAAAGAATCTAAGAAGAGTTGATCAGTCATGATAGATAGTAATAGTTTTGAATTCATATAAGTTAAAATAAAAATTCCTTTCACACTAATTTAAAAAGGTTAAAAAGTGCATCATTCATAAAAAAACAAGAATATTTTTTTCATGTATTTTTAAAAAATTTAATCATGGGAAAAAAAATTTATTAAATTTTTTATTGAATGTAAAAAATATTCTTAAATCTATTTTTAGAAAACATAGTTATGAAAGAAAAATGATATTTAATCTATTAGATAAATGAAGTCAACTTTTGTCACACCCTGACCACGGATGCCTATTTTTATTCTTTTCTCAGTCCCATGACTTTGGGTAGAGTCGGGTTTTGGTCCGGGTTTGAATTTTTGAATCTTTGATGTTTTTGGTGGGTCTCGAGCCAGTACACAGTCACCACACTACTAGCGGTCATTGCGCATTTGGTCTGGGTGGGTACGCGGTCACCGCAACACTAGTAGCGACTCTGCGTTCGGTCCTGGAGACTACGTGGTTGACCGATTATTATTATTATTTTTATTGTTATTATTACTATTATTATTATTGGATTATTATTATTATTATTATAATTATTAGTATTAATAATAATAATATTATTATTATTATTTTTGTTTAATTACTTTTTTATTATATTATATTTTTCTTCTCCATTCTTTTTCTTCATTTCCTCTTCTTTATTCTCTTCTATTTTTTCTCCACATGGTGC
Source organism: Viscum album (assembly GCA_963277665.1). Lineage (NCBI taxonomy): Eukaryota > Viridiplantae > Streptophyta > Magnoliopsida > Santalales > Viscaceae > Viscum > Viscum album. The sequence continues at coordinate 591,769,151 of OY728163.1, forward strand.
TGCTCCCCCCTGCCCCCTTTGTTTCAGCACGTGCCCCCTAGGTCATCCCTAGGTCTCCTACTGCACCTCCCTCCCTGTCTGGCTCGCCCCCCTGCTCGCCCCCTCCAGCAGCGCCAGTCGCGCCACCCTCCCATGCACCGACCTTCCGACCCCGCTTCCTCCCTGTACAACTCCTTACCCCGGCCAAGCACCCCACAAAATTCCTTTCTATTGCGCCGCACTCCTGTAGCACCTCCCTTCTGCAATATAGTAGCCCAGCAGCTACTTCCACACTTCGCATCCCCGACCTCGCCCATCTCTCACCCTCGAGCCCCTATGCCTCCCGCCCTCCAACCATGCAGTGACCCGATGCGTTGGTCTCCCTACCACGGTGTTCTCCTCCAGTTACCCTCCATATCTGGCTCCTGCCTCCCACGCAGCACCCTACCTTCCATTGTGCCGCGCTCAGGCAATGCCTGCCTCCCTCTGTTCCGCGCTCCGGTATCACCCGACTGGGTCGCACCGCCTTCCTGCAGCGCCCGCCTTCCAGAACCGCCTTTGTCCGGTGCAACCCCCTCCTGGTATGGTGTGGCCTCCCCCATCTGGTTGGCTTCCGAAAGCCAATCCGGCCTCCAGCCACCAGCGAACTTCCACTCTGTGTCTTCCGCCCTTACCGGCTTGCACCTGTCGGAACCATGACCACCCTCGTGGGAACCCTCTCTGATGCACACGACCCCCCAATTCCCTCTTCAGCGTGAAACTCATTTTTGAGCAGGCAAATACCTCCTTGGGTATTGTACTGGATTTTTCCGACGTTCGGCACCGAAGGCGAGTGGTTTGGGTTAGCACCTTTTCTCCTGCACTGGGGTTCAGGTAAGGTATGCACTGTCTCTTGTTTTGATTATTTTAAATTAATTTTTATGTTTGTTTGTAGATATATTTGTGATTTTTTATTCTCAGGTTACTTTTGTTCAGTGTTTCTATGTTTTAGATTATTTTACTTTTGTCGCGTCGTGTTGGCAGGGTAATCCTGTTTTACCGAGATCATCAGCTTGCGCGTACTAGTGCGCTAGTTCGAGATGTGCCACGTCATCTTTGTAACCGAGCTACGAGTCTAGGTACGTTCACCTTTGCACATGCATTTTTAATTTATGACTCATGCATTTCATTATTTTCACACCTCTTTTAATTAATAAATATTGATGTACGATCCTTGGTTACACTGTTTGGGTTGAAGAGTTGTGTTTTATACCTTTTATGTGATAAATAAGATTTTTATGTTATATATTACACACCTTGTGTTCGATGAGATTCCTGGTTGGAAGTTATGGTTTATTTGGAAAATAAAATGTATTGGTTTGGTATTGTAAAAATATTGGCTTCTTGTGAAGTAGTATTTTGGGGTTCTTCAAGTGGTTTCAAACTGGTTTTGGTTCCTTTTTAAAGTGGTGATTGTGAAATGTGTTTAATTCCCATTTGGAACGTTACGAAAAATGATGAAATTGTTTTGATGAAACCCCCCTAGGGAGACTCTCCCGCCTTGGCTAGGATAGATTGTTTGAGGGGCCCAGGATTAGAATCTCCAAGGTGCTCGGATGGGTTAAAGGCAAGAGGTTGTCCCATGGAGTGGCTTGGGGTGATTCCTATTGTGCGTTATTATTATTATTAAATATATATATATAGTTATGTATGTATGTGATTGGATGCTCAGCTGGCATCAGTTGGCTCACCCCCTTCTCCAAATATTTGAGACATGGTAATCTGGCATATTGAGAGAATATTCTAAGAATGAGTGCCACAATGGTAGGTTATGGTACTGACCAGTGGCCCGTAAAAGGTGGATAGTTTGGGTTCATTAAAATGGATTTTTCTCTCGACCTCCCTGAGAAATCACGGTTGAGCGTATTGAGCGTTTTTATCTCATCATGCGTGACATGTCAATGGGAATGATGTTGCTTGTATTGGTGTCTTCTGGTTTATTGTCAATATCCTGGGTTCTCCCATGTCTATTGACTTTTAGTTACTTGTAGTTATGATTTGGTAATTGTATGTATTTTTTTACATTGCCCTTGTTGTTTACTTTTTTTCATTTTTGTCTATCGTTTTCATTGGAAATTGATAAATTGGTTTTGAATTGGTTTATAAAAATGGTTTACAAATGAAATAGTTTAATCCTCTTTGTAAAAATTTGAAAATATAAACATAACTTTCCCTTTTTAAAAACTACACTAATATAAATAAAATGAACCATATTTGAAAATGGTTGAGGGCAATGGTTAGTACTTTTCTTTTGAGTAAAATAAATAGATAATCTTAATTTTATAAATTGTAGTTCAAACATGAAATAGTGTTTCTTGTATTTTAAAGGTATCAAATTAAGAATAGATATTAGGCTAGCCTACAGAGTTTTAATAATCACGCCTATAGTTTTTTTTTCTGTTTTTAGTGTTTTTGCGGGATACAGCTTTAGTGCGCTCGCCTTGGACGACGCTTGATCGTTGAGTCATAGAGTGACCAGAGGGGTCACATAGAGTAGGTTCAAACCTTGAGTTTGGTTAGTTTTATTGTATTTTTTTCTTGTTTAGTTACTATACTTGGTTTATTTATTCTGTGCTGCTCTGTTTGATTTCTGCTTCCTTATTTATTTATTTTGGGCGAAATCGTTCCCACAACCTCTGTTGATGCCCTAGCACTTCTCACCATCTAGGGAGTATCCGGAACGCCTCTTAGTCCATGTTGTGGACCGACTCTGGTGATCAACTCGGGGTTGACCTAGGTTGGTTCATGACAAAATGGTATCCGAGCAGGCCCCTGTTATTTGGGATGTCTGGTAGAAGGATATTAGGACTGTCGGGGCTTAGAAGGTAGGTTACAGGTTAGTACCTGATCACCACCGCTCGTGATGAGACCCTAGTTACCAGAGTTAGTCCGAGATTTCAGTCTCTTATATTTGGTTGCTTTGGATTGAGGTATGACAATGGAGGAAAATCAGTTCACTTTTCAACCTCACATGGGGTGGTGACCCATGTGGAGTCTAAGTGACCAGTTTAAGATCCTATTAGTGTTATGCCTTACTTGGGGCATGGATCGCCACCATGTTGTTGGGTCAGACATATGCACTATTTCCTTTTCCCAGTGGATTATTGTTTCTTGTGTTTTGTTTTAGTCTCAGTTGATTTGAGTGTGAGTTAAAAGTGAAATTTGTTTTGAAATGCAAAAGTGTTTCTTCCAAATTGTTTCTGAAATTACTGAAGTGGGTTTCTAAAGATAAGGGGTATTGTTTTGAAAAAACATGGTATGTGTTTGGATTTAGTATGGAAAAGAAGTGTTTGAACCTTGGAACTCCTTATGGAGGGTCACACGTGCATGGGTATATACAGAGAGTTCATGGGGGAGCTTGTTCATAGATGATGTGAGCGAGATTAAATAAATGAACATGTGAAGGTTAATAAGGTGCCATAGGTGAGTTTTTAAAATTGTAAAGAAATAATGGTTTTGGAAATGTGATTTATGCTTATGTATTATATGTTTGGCTTATGGGCCTATTGCCCTTGGCTTCTGTTGTTTCTTTGATTGAGTTTTGGCTTGATGCTGGTCTTGATGGTGTTTTTGTGTTGTAATGATTATACCACCCAGAAAGCCTCCAAAATTTGTTAATGAGTTATGCCCAGTTCCTAGTTCTTTTTGTGTGTTGCGTACTTATCGAGGTAATCGAAGTCCATTAGAGGCAGTTTCATAGTTTGGAAAGATAGTGTGTCTTCAGGTTGTTGGGAAATCATAGGGTATTTAAGGGTCATACCTTCCTAGAGTTACTTGAGGGTTTAGTTATGGATTAGTAAAGATGATATTTCTCATCTTCATTAGAGTTTTGGATGTGATTAATGGTGGTAGACTTCTGTGAAGGTTCCCTATCTGGAAAGGAGTGCGGGCCGGTGGATCCTGTCTCCGTGAAACATCCTCGTCGTTACTAGCTCCTAGGTCATCAAACTGCTCTCTTGTGTGCCAACAGTATGGAATGTCCGGACATTCTAAGTCATCATGTTGCATCCCTTTGAAAATGTATAACCACCGTGATTATTTAAAACATCGAACGAAAGAAGAGTTAGAGACCAGAAGATGAAAATTCTTGAATGTGAGCCAGGAGACGCTTCAGCCATCAGGGCCCTAGCCACAAGTCTCGAGGTGAAGCTTTCACACAGTCGGGTGTTTTTGAAGGTGTGTGGGACCTCGTTTTTGATAATGTTTTCAGCTTTGGGATAGAAATATCCAAAATTTACTTAATCTCTATTCCTCTCTTCAATGTGAACTCATCCTCATTAGGGTGGTGTGATGAACTTGTTCAACCACAATCCAAACGGCCTTATCTAGTCTTACCGTAGGTTCTAAGTCACTCAGATTTATTGAAGGGGTATTGGTCCCATGAATAAATTGGCCTGTTCTAATTTTGAGTTGGTCTCAGGTGTGTTCATTAGGGAGTTGTTCATTTTGTGAAATTGATAGGAGTTGTTGAGTTAATTTCTCATCCTCAAGGTGCTGGATTGTTTTGTAGAAATATTTTCATCATGTCTCAGGTGTGTTGTTCGGTACATGTGGGGAAAATGAATGAGTTTGGTTTGGGAGTTCTCGGGTCCCCCCCCCGGGGGGGGGGGGGGGTTGTTTGGGTTTCAAGGGTTTTTGTATTAGTGAATTATTGTGGTGGGGAGAACCCTATCATGTTCTCCCCTCACTCTTAGGCAGTGGTTTTCCATGAATTGGCTGGGTGTGACTTTTGTTTGGAATGGTCGCCCCGAAGCTCTCGGTTCTCTATGATTTTTTCTAGGAATGAACTCAAGTTGTGTCAACTGTTGGCTTGGTGACTTTTTGGGGGCATAAAGTGTTTGTGGTGGGGATAATTGTCACACCCCGACCACAGATTCATATGTTTTTATTCTTTTTTCAGTCCCACGACTTTGGGTAGACTCGGGTTTGGGTCAGGGTTTGAATTTTTGAAGCTTTTATGCTTTCGGTGGGTCTCGGGCCAGTGCACAGTCACCGCACTGCTAGCGGTCATTGCACATTTGGTCCAGGTGGGTATGCGTTCACTGCACCGCTAGTAGCAACCGTGCGTTCGATCCTGGAGACTACATGGTTGAACAATTATTATTATTATTATTATTATTATTATTATTATTATTGTTATTATTATTAATTATTTACTTTTTAATTTTATTTTATTTTTATTTCCATTATTTTTCTTCTTTTCCACTTCTTTCTACTCTTCTTTTTTTTCTCCATGCAGTGGTCCTCCCCCACTGCCCCCCCCTGTTTCGGCATACACCCCCTAGGTCTTTCCCATGTCTCCCCTTGCACCACCCTCCCCGTCTGTCTCGCCCTCCCTGCTCGTCCCCTCCTTAAGCGCCAGCCGCCCCACCCTTCCGTGCAGCGACCTGCCGACCACGCTGCATCCCTTTCCTTCTCCTTACCCCGGCCGAGCACGCTGCACAATGCCTTCACATCATGCCTCTCTCCGGAAATGACTCCCTGGTGCGATCCAATAGCCCAGCAGCCGCTGCCACTCCCCGCGTCCCTGACCTCACCCAGCGCTCACCCTCGATCCCCAATGCCAGCTGCCCTCTAGCCCTACAGCGATTCGAAGCATCAGCCTCCCTCTTGTGGCATTCTCCTCCTTCTACCTTGCATGTCCAGCTCCTGCATCCCGCATTTCACCCTGCCTTCCACCGTGCCACGCCCAGGAAATGCCTGCCTCCCTCTGTGCCACACTCCGGCACTGGCCGGCTCTGTCGTTCCGCCCTTCCGCAATGCCCTCCTTTCAGCATCAACTTTGTCTGGCATGACCCCCTCTAGGTACGGTGTGTCCTCCCCCGTCCAGTAGGCTTTTGACCACTACTCCTGCCTCTGGCCACCCAAGGACTGCCACTCCACACCTTCCACCCTTACCGGTGCGCACCCGACAGAACCAAGACCTCCCTCCCCAGCGCCCTCTCCAGCGCATGCAACCCCGCCAATGTCCTCTTTGGCGCAAAACTCACTTTTGAGTAGGCAAAGACCTCCTTGGGTGTTGTTCTGGCTTTTTACGATGTTCGCCGCTAAAGGTGAGCGGTTTGGGTTCACGCTGTGTCGTTTGCATTGGGGTTCAGGTGAGGTATGCACTATCGCTTGTTTTGATTATTTTAAAATAATGTTTGTGTTTTTTTATAGTTATCATTATGATGTTTATTTGTCGGGTTACATCTGGTAAGTGTTTCTGTGTTTCATATTATTTTACTTTTGTCGCATCGCGTTGACAAGGTAACCTCGCGTTACCGCAATCATCGGTTGGTGTGTACTTGTGCAAAAGTTTTAGATGTTCCGCATCGTCATCGTAACCGAGCTGTGAGTTGAGGTAGGTTCACCTTTGCACATTCCTTTTTAATTTATGAATCATGTATTTTATGCTTTTCAAACATCTTTTAATTAATAGATATTGATGTACGATCCTTGGTTTCACTGTTTGGGTTGAAAAGTGTGGTTTTATTCCTTTTTATGTGATAAATAAGATTTTCGTGTTATATATTTCACACCTTTTGTTCGATGAAATTCCTGGTTGGCTCTTACGGTTTATTTGGAAACTAAAATGTATTTATTTAGTTTTATAAAATTACCGGCAGCCTGTGAAGTAGTTTTTTGGGGTTCTTCAAATGGTTTCAAACTGGTTTTGGTTCCTTTTTAAATTTCTGATTGTGAAATTTGTTTAATGACCCTTTGGCACTTTACAGAAAATGATGAAATTGTTTTAATGAAAACCCCCCTAGGGTGGCTCTCCTACCTTGGCTATGATTGATTGTTTGGGGGCCCATGCTTAGAAGCTCCCAGGTGCTCGAATAGTTTAAAGGCAAGAGGTTATCCCATGGACTGGCTCGGGGTGATTCGTGTTGTACATTATATACATATATATATATATATATGTGTGTGTGTGTGTGTATGTATTTTATAGGATTCTTGGATGGCATCGGTTGGCTCACCCTATTTTCCCAATATTTGAGACATGTGAATCTGGAATATTGAGAGAATATTCTAAGAATGTGTGTCGCACTGGTAGGTTATGGTACTGACCCGTGCCCATAGTAGGTGGATATACTGGGTTTATTACTATGGTATTTTACCTCGACCTTCCTGAGAAAGGATAGTCGAGCGTATTGAGAGTTTTGATCTAATAATGTGTGACATGTCAATGAGGATGATATCTCATATATTGGTGTCTTCTAGTTTATTCTTGATATCCTAGGTTCACCCAGTTCTATTGAATTTTAGTTTATTACAGTGATGATTTGGTACTTATATGTTTTTTTTCATTGCCCTGGTTGTGTACTTACTTTTGGTCATTTTTGTATATCGTTTTCCTTGGAATGTGATAAATTGGTTTTGACTTGGCTTCTAAAAATGGGTTTCAAATGAAAACATTTAATCATCTTTGTACATATTTGAATATATAAACATGACATTACCTTTTTAATAATTCCACTGATACAAATGAAATGAACCCAGATTTGAAAATGGTTAAAAGTAATCATTAGTGCATTGATTTAGAGTAAAATAATTAGAAAATCTTAGTTTTATAAATTGTAATTCAAACATGAAATAATGTTTCTTTTATTTTAAAGGTAGTGCATTGGGAATAGATATCGGGATAGCCTATTGAGTTTTAATACACATCCCTATAGTTCTTTTCAGTTTTTAGTGTTTGTGCAGGCTACAGCATGACTAGGTTCGCCTTGGGAAATGCTTGATCGTTGAGTCATAGAGTGACCCATGGGGTCACACGAAGATGGTTCAAACCTCGAGTTTGGTTAGTTTTATTTTCTTTTGTTCTGGATTAGTTACTTTACTTGGTTTATTTATTATGTGCTCCTCAGTTTTATTTAAGCTTCTTTATTTATTTATTTTGGTTGAAATTGTTCCCATAGCCTCTGTTGATGCCTTGACGCTTGTCGCCAGTCCATGAGTATCGGGAACGCCTCTCAGCCCATGTCATGGACTGGCTCGGGTGACCAACTCAGTGTCGACCTGGGTTGGTTTGTGACAACTTTTCATAAAAAAAATTTCTCAATCACCTAATGTATCAAAGTGAAAAAATGATAACATTACATGAATTTTTTTGACAAACTTAATGAGAATAAAATAAAATTGTTTTATTGGAAAATGATCAAATAGTTTCCAGAAATGTAAATTTATGAATAAACAATCCCGATTAAAATGGGAATGAAACATAAACTGTTATAGCTTTGGTAAATTTGGAATAATAACTCCCATAAATTATGTAAATGAATTGTAACAAAAAATATAAAAAAATATAAAGTATTAATTATAAAATAATTAAAGGGGTAGTATGTATTCCATTTAAAATAAATTAGGTTCATAAAAAATATGTGTCTTAATGAAAGATTTTTTGAGATGAAACCCTCACCTTGAGTATATACATAAACATGTATGTTTTTATATCCTCTATAAGGACCTTATAATTTTTTTCCTCATGTAGCTTTTCAATTTTTAATCCCTTATTCTTATACCATTTACATCCATTAATTAAATTACGTATTTAATTACTCAATCAATTATGTCTACATTGGGTGTTTTGAGTATGCTCAATTAATAATTTGAAAATTACATCAGTGTGTTAGACATGGTCAGTGGGGTCATTGTTATATCAACTATAGAACAATAATCATGAAATAATTATTGTTTATATAAATAAATTATACATTTAAAAATAAACATGAATTATGGTTTTGAAATTGAACTATGTTACAATCATGGAGACGGTAGGTCGTACAAACGCATATATAACGTTTCAGTTTTTCATAAGTCATGATTTGAAAGAAGATAAGTGTTATTATGTATTTAAATAATTATATTAATATCATAAATATAATATTATTTATCTAAATAAACTTTAATATACTATCTATATTATTCAGTAAAAAAAAACCAATCACCTCGCTTCACAAGGAGGTAGTCATCTGTACACACGAACGATGTTATCATTTTTGAATGGATGGTAAGGTAATAAGGTATATGATTAGTTAATTTTATATAATTATTAATATTTCATAATATAATATATTAAAATTAAATACATAATTATTAAGTGATGTGAGAGTTGATGATGGAAAATTAATTACACCACTTTATGTGGCGGTAGTCCGTCAAACACACGAATGATGGTTCTATTTACCATTTAATGGACCAAGAGATTAATTAATATCATTCCATGAACATAATAAAATATCAGTATATATGATATAATGGTGTTATTATATTGAATTTTTTGAGACACAACTAAAGGTAGAAATTTAATAATTAAAAACAAGGAGTCCAATGAAGATGTTTACCTTCGCTTAGAAGAACCTCCTTTGCATCTCTTAAAAATGACCCTATGGTTTGTATTTTAGGAAATAAAGAACCATTTTAATGAATATAAGGCTGTTGGGGAGATATATTTTCTAGTCTTGGTTGATTCATATGTCTTTAGAGGTGTTAATAAGTGAGGGGAGTGGGTTACCTTTTATAATTGAGGAGTTCCATTTTTGTAAATACCTAAAACAATTCATTAATGAGATTTCATGCTCAAGACCAGTGCTTAAAATGTTTATAAACAATGGATTTCAGGGGTGATATGGTTGATACCAAACTCCAAAATTTAAAAATGAACTCAATTTATTCATTTTATTCAATGTACCTATACAGTTACACTCTTCAACCATTTTAGTTTTTCACCATGACAAATAGTTTTTTTTTGAAATTTTAATTTTTATTGTGACCAAAAATTAAGTTGAGATTATTACCTAATAATAATCAGGATTTTTTAAAATATTTAATCCATTTTATCAAATTGAAAACATATAATTGGAAGAACAAAATTTGAAACTAAACTCAAAAAACGTGAAGAAAAATGGTTTTTCAAGAATTGCATTTTTCAAGAAATAGATAATATTTTATAAACATTGTGGCTAGAAATTATTATATATGAATTTAGATTCATATAAATAGATTTATATGATATTGATTGAATTTAAATCATTCATTACTATATGTTATTTTAATTAATTAACATGGATAAACTTTATGCATTTAAAAATAGTTTTTAGAAATCCAAATTATTAAATATAAAAGAAAACTTTTAGAAAAATAATGAAAAATAATGATTCAAATTAAATAAATTAGATTATTATAAATACACTGGTCAATATTTTACTTTAATAATAAATCTCAAATGTAATGTATGTTTTAAATATCTTTATTTAGTGAAAATAAATGACAACACCTGATAAATTTTAAATCTTTTCTATTCATTAAAAAATCAGACATTTTAGAATATTACAAAAATTTCACTGTATGAAAATTTTGATATGGTAATTTAAAAAATTATTTTCATTTTATAAAATAATATTTCTAAATGTGTATATAATAATTATAATATTTTCATTCATAAACAACTAAAAATAATTTATGAATAAACATATTTTTTATATAATAAAATATCATTACTAAAAGTTGAATGCCTATTTATTATGAATTTATCAATAAATTTATATTGTGAATGAAATTTTTATATTTTTTTAAAGCAGTTAACAATATTAATACCCTCTTATTTAATGTTTATATTATAACTTCTATGTATAACAAATAATATTTCAATGTTTGTTTTGGCTCGGTGTAGCATGTCGTATATGCTATTGAACATGGTTTCATTTTAAAATATCTCAAGGTGTTATATTATTCACCTATAAGGTGGAAGAGAATATTATGTTAGTAATGGAATAAAGTCACTTGAAATAGGTGACTATTAACTAGGAATTTCCACCCCTGATAATCGATGTATTCTTCAACCAGTGTATAGAGGTGAAGTGGTTCTTATAGTTTGACCTCAGGATAGGTTATTCCCAAATCCATGTTTTAAAGGATGATATAATTATTATGGATTCATATATCTACCATGGATTATTTGAGTTCTTAATGACACCCTTTCATCTTGTTGAATGCCTTATCTATTCTTATGGGACTTATGGATCAGACCCATCAATATTTCTTGAATCGATTCTTAGTTGTCTTCTTCAACGAAATCATTGTGTACTCTGTGAGAGAGTTTGAGGACACGATACCCTTAGAGATATCTCTACACATGACTCATTATTACCAAAGTTATTGGAGGATCTTGAAGTATCAGTTCTGGATTTAGGACTTCTACATCTTGGGATATTTATTCTCAGAAATAGGTGTGATTGTAGACCTAGTAAATGTTGAGGTAGTTTCAAATTGGGAGCCACCCAGTAGTATTGTCATGATTTTAGAAGCTCAAAGTGTGGTTTTCCATTAACTGTTGTTGATTTATGTGATATAGAAATTTTACACTTTTTAATTGAAACTTAAGGATGATGATGGTGAAGCGTACATTTAGTTAATGTTTTTTACCCCTCTATTTTTTCAGTATGTTAGGAAGTCACAACTTAGGGATATCAATTGTGAGATCGTACATAAGATAATATCCACTTGAAACATTCATGAAATATTTTTTATATGTGGGGAGATTATTATCCTTATTTGAGGATAGAAGATGACACCAGTCATGCTGAAAGAGGAGGTTGTGTGGTGGTTTCCTGATTTACCTTAGTCGTATATCCAGGAAAGGTTAATATGTAACCAAATCCATTAGCATCAGGTTGTATGGGAATGAATTTTTTAGGATGTTTCTGAGTTATCACTCAATACATAACCTATTAGTAGGTTAAGGAAAAGGATTCTTGATGAGAGTGGAAATGGAATGATCACTTTTTGGGTTTTGTAATGGGAATTCCAGAATCAGGGAGAGGTCATGAAACTATCAGAGTAATCTTAAACCAAATCACCAAAATGTACCATTTCCTAGACATAAGAGGGAAGAGTTTAGTGGAAATTTTGAGAGACGTGTTTGTATAGGAGGTATTTTTACTTTATGGTGTTCTATAAGTGATTGTTTCAGATCACAATAATCACGTAACCATATGATTATGGAGAGGATATAAGTGTCCATTGGGACTCAATTGTAGTTGATCATGGTGTTTCTACCCTAGATAGATAACCAAGAAAAGCATACTATTCCATTTTTAGATAACATGATTCATGTTTGCATGTAATTTTCAGTTTTATCTAGAGGATCAACTACCTTTAGTGGAGTTTTAAAATCACAATAGTTACCACTCAACTATCAATATAGCACCATTCTGAGATATGTAAAATATCCCCCATAGGTTACCATTGTACGTCATGGAGCCAGGGGAATAAAGTATATGGTCCTTGAGTTAGTGTGATTTAAAAGGTGAAATTCATCCAGAGAGAATGAGGGATACCCAAAGATGTTAGGGGCATATGTGGAATGATGAAATAGGTCTTTTAGGTTCAATGAGGGAGTTCACAAGTTCATATGAGTCTCCCCTTTTTAGGGATATTATATATTTTCCCAGGATAGCAAGATATCTCAAAGGTTCAAAGGACCTTTTTTTTACTACTTTGGGTTAGTGAGGTGGAAAACCCCATATCTCTGTCATCATAGTTAGACATGGTTCATGGTGTATTCTATGATTTTTCATTGAAGAGATATGTACTCGAATCATAATATTGTGTCAACCAGGGTGAGCTAAATATCAAGGGAGGAGTTACCTTTTAAAGTACCTTCCTTCATGGGAAAGTGTTACAATTTGGTGAATGTTTTTTGAAATCATAAGAACTACCAGAAGATCACATCATAGTGGAAAACCCATTTGAGAGCTTAGAATCCTCACTTGTGAGTACGTTTTGACTCTTCAAGATAAAAACCCATATATTTGGGGGAGACTGTAAGGACTCTATTTTTTGTCATGTAATTTTTTTTGAATACATTCAAAGCAAGGTGCTAAGTCTTTAAGGGATTTCGAGGCTCTGAGATCCTCAATATTGTTATCTAAAAAATATTAAAAATATTATATCATCGCATGAGAAGTTTTTCTATAATGATATAGAATTTAAAAAATTGAGTCTTACATTGGACATTTGATACCTCTATTAAATTTCTAATGTTGATTTTACCATAGACATGGCATAATCCTTGTAGGTGTCGGCAGTTTGGTTTATGACTGGTCATCGGGGAATAAATAGAGAAATTAATAATTATGTAAATTTATTATTTATAATATAAAATAAACATAATACCCCAATATATAAACTAGGTTATTGGGAATTCTGTAGATATAGACATATAAATCTTCTGTGAATGAGGGGAGAGAGAACGATAGTTGTAACTTCATTGATGGATGGCCATGAGATTGTGGATTAGCTATTGTGAGTACCATCATCCAAAAATGATCTCCTATATCTCACCAACAATGTTTAATTAGAAACATTCTTCATCAGTGATCAATACAAACATGATGTATGGTGTTTTTTATGGTCGTTAAATCCTGTATTTTTTATTCCATGTCAAACAGGAATCAATATTACTGACAATGGATTCATTGCTCAAATGATGCTTTCATGTTTTTGAAATACATCCTTTGTATTTTTATGTTTTATTCACCTATTTGTTCAACTTTATAATGTTAAAATATTGAGTCCAGCATAAACAATTTTCATTGTCAATTCCTCACATATTGTTTTTGTGATTTTTCCTTAGTAATCATTGGGAATTCATCACTAGTATTCTCTTTGGCTATATGTTCAATGAATACCATAAACCTGATCAATTCTTGTTCGATAATTGGTGAAATGGATCATTTTGGTGGTCTGGATTTAGGATAAAGGATATGGTCTTAGTGTGATGTGGTGTGATAGACTATTGGGGATGGATTAGTGATAGACTAAGGTTCATGGTTTGGTGTGGTGGCAATATGATTTGATGTGAGGTATTTCCCCCAAACGAAAAGGTTCATAGAGTCTGTCCACCAGTAAATGTAATGGTATGAGTTTGGTTAACAAAATTATGTTTCCATGGGACCCAAGATGTGTGATTCTTTATATAGTGAAATTGAATGATTTTCCACTAAGGAACATCAATAATTCAACTTTTGACTGTTCATTCAGGGTGGCCTAACTAGATCTAGGTTTTTTTTCATGTTTTCCACCAATTTTTAAGGTAATGATGGTGCATGAGTGAATATGTATCACTGTGTGATGATTAATGATAAATCTAGATATATATGGAAAGTTGTTTAAAGGAAAAAACATAATGTAGGAACCTCTATGTGGTGGAAATTGTTTATGTATTGAGTTTAATATCATATTACATGTGATTTACTAACATACCATGTTTCCATTATCCAACTGAATCCACGTGTTCAAAGTGTATATTCCTAGGAATCCATGCAGATCAATGAACCATGTGCGGAGTTTAGAAAATAATTTACCCATGGATAATGTATTAGTGTGTATAGGGAGTACATTCCTAAGAGGATATATATCCCTACACTCCATGTATAACAAGGCACATGTTATGTACTTTAAATAGCACATGCGATTGGGTAGACAAAACATTCCATGTTTTAGACCGTCCCCTACATTCCATTTTATAGGGAGTGAACCACATGTACATAATAATTTACTTAGATATGGTCAAGTACACAGTCATGGCCACTATGGACAAGAACAGACCGAGTATTCAAGAATGAACCATAGCACATGGGTTAATCTAGATAACACACAAGGTGACTAACCAATCTCAACATAGCATTTATCATTAAGAACAAACATTGTATTTAGAGAAATGCATTCTGTGTGAGGCAATGAGACATAGGGAGTGCTATACTTTAAGAGACACCCTATGTACCCCATGGGATATTTCATGTACTCATTAAAGGGTAGTTTTAGGCCCTCATTCTCTTTAATGGGGAACTATTTCTCTAGGGTGGATTCCATTGGTGTGTTTCTATGAGGGAACAATGAGGCATATTGTCCTGAGAATAGGATGTGATCCCCTCTATGTTGTTATTCTTGGATAGTGTCCTCAAATCCCTCTATATGGTTCAAGGTGTGATCCTATATCATTTCTTCTTCTTATCATCGTGTGGTTTGAGGAATAACTGTAACCAACATAAACTGGAGTATGATCCCCTATGTAGTGTGTTATTATAAGTTAGGACCAATATACCATATTGTCCCTAAGTGAGTACCCTATGTGTGAAACTACTTATTTCTTCGTAAGTATATAATGCCTTTTTTAAACCCACAAATTTTACAAAACTCACCTCTTTCGTGAATCTCAAATAGCCTTCATGAAACAGACCAGTTTGGTGAATCTTAAACACCTCTGCGAAACATACTTAGCCTTCACAAAGCTTAAAAAATTTCGTCATCTTTTTATGGGCTTCAAAAACATCAATAATTTTGTGATGCTTAAAACTTTTTTTTCAGATTTTATACCCTTTACAAACATCCTTTCTTCACAAAAGTTTTCACCAGAACAACCTTCATAAACAACCATCATGTATCTAGATCCTTTGAATATTTTTTATGTCTTTAATTTAATTCATATGGGGTGTAGAGTGATATTTTTAGGTTTTTCCACCCATTATACAAGTTTTTATCCTCATTATCACTATTTCATGAAGCTCCCCAATCTTTTGAGAAAAGCTCCTTGTTTTTTCAAATTAGTAATACAATTTAAAATTCCTTAAGCTTCTCTTAGTCATGGAGATTTTATATTTTTCATCACACATTCATATATATTCTCATAGTCATGGAGATTTAATGTTTTTCATTGCACATTCATGAATCTTCTCATAGTCAAATAAAATTATTGTTTTCCATCATGCATTCACAAACCATCAACAATTCACGAAACTAACTAACATTGCAAAGATCAATATCTTCACAAAACCTCATTATTCATGAAACAAATTAATTTTCCATATTTTTTATGAGTCATTCATAGAAATAAAACTTTCGTAATTATTGATCCATCCTCCAAATTTTGGACCCCAAAAATTTGGTAGACACATGGATACGACACCACCTTTTCCACAATAATCTATACTGCCACCATAGCATCCATTCCTTTAACTTGTATCTTTTTCAACATAAAATGTTAAAATATATCTAGATCTCCAAAAAATACATTGGTAACATTCCTTTTATAAAATCACAATCAACCTAAAAACACTACAATGTTACCTTGAGGTATTTTTCCAACAATATCCCCATTTGGGTTTATAGACAGATCATTACATTTTGATACCTCATTAAATAATATTCCATCTTATACTAACATTTTATCCTTGAAATGAAGATAAAGATAAATGATTTAATCCATTACACACTCTAAGACCCCATGAGTCATACTTGGAATGAGAAACAAGAGTATTATGAAATGTTCATCAGTGAATCACTTCATTCCAAAACCACTAAACTAATTTCATCACGAACCCTATTTGTCATGATATGTTACTTTTGATCAATTATCATCAGCATAATTAGATTTAAAACTCCCCTTATTTTCTACTCCCCTATTAGCTTCTCCCCTGTCCTTATTAAGACATGTTCTCTCCCATTAATAGACACAACTCCCCCCTTTAATAAACACGAAGATCACTCCTTCATGGTCTAAAAAAGGGTAAAGAAAAAAGATCATCAAATTATAAAAACACACACCATACCACATAGATATTATGTTTCATATCCACAATTTTTCAAGTATGAGGGTTTGAATGAACTCCATGATCTGGTCAATTATGTTCAAATTATTCATACCCTAAGGCCTTTTTAGAATTAATGCAACCTGTAGTTCTGTAGGCATATAATCTAACTTAAAAATCCATTTCTCCACCTTATCCTTGATAAAATGATACTTTATTTAAATTTTATTTTTTCCTTGATGGATGGACTAGATTTTTTCTTATGGTTTATAGCACATAATTTTTCACAATGGATTTCTATTAGATATATCACTAGAACTCCCATATCATCTAGTAGATGCACCATCCAGAATAATTACATACAAGCTTGAGTAGGCACAATGTAATAAACTTCTATAGTTCTAAAAAAAATCCATCATGTTTCATTCTTGTCCAACAAATAAAAAACATTCCAAGATAGAATTCACTACCTGATGCTGATTTTATATCATCTAATGATCTTACCCAATCTTCATATATATATATCCTAATAACCATTGATGTTTTTTTCATTGAAATGAAAACTGAATTGCACTTTCCCCTTAATGCAACAAATTATTATTTTTACTACAAGTCAGTGGATTTACATGTGATTACATTGATATCATTCTTTTGAGCATGTGAAAAAAATATCTAGTTATGTCACTATTAAGTACAATTGAATCCAAATGATCGACCTTTATTCTATGATATTTACCACATTACCTTCATCCACTCATGATAATCTCATACGAGTAGCTACCATAGTCTTAATATATTAGGAATTATCTATTCTAAATCATCATAGAACCCCCTTGTCATATTTGGATTGTGAAATAAATGTTTCATTCCTCTCTTGTGAATCACCAGAAACATCATCCTTTGATTACGTTCATTTTTTTCATAGACATTGTAATCTACTCCAAAAAGTTGTTAACCAAGATTCATAAAAAATTAATCAAACATTGAATACCACAGTCTCGGTGATTTTTTGAACACATATAGTGCCTTCCTCCACAAAAAAACTATATATCATATTCATGGAGGAGAAAACCATTTGGATGCCCAATATACACTTCTTTATCTAGAACTCCATTATGAAATACTATCATGATGTCCAGATGAAACCATACGAACATTTTTTTCATTTTTATATAAAATAATAATCTAATTTTATCTAGCCTTACAAAAAGTTAGAATGTCTCATAAACATCGATACCTTCCATATGGGAGTACCATATTCAAACAATTCAAGATTTGTTTTCGATAAATGTACCATCTTCATTCATCTGGTTGTGAAATACCCATTTGGTCCTGATTACATTATTACTTATTTATCTTGAAATAATATCTCATGTCTGATTCTTATCAATTTGGTAAAGATCTCCATTCATATCTTGAACCCAATTCTCATCACTATATGATTCTTCAAAACACATTAACTATACCTATGATAAGAATTTTTCTTGTGGTAGAGACTTTATATTACTTATCATTATTGTCCTAGTCTGATCATTGGTTATGTTTTGTCTTTCAATTTCTTCTCAAATCTTTGCTCTCTATATAGATACAGGTTTATATTAATATATTTATTTTATTATCTGAATCATCTTCTAAATCCTACTATGGTAGTAGAAATACCATATATGTTATTATGTCTTCATCACTATCCTCTTGAAACTATTTATTTAGTTTCTGAATATTCTACTCATTTCAATCAGAACCACATCATTACTTTCAAAAACATTTCACAACCTCTTATTGACCTTCTCTAATAGCTTCTTGGTATTCTAGAAAAGAGTCTGTTGATACGGTATTATTAGAAATAAATAGATAATCATGGAATAAATTAATATTTCTTCTTCTTCCCTAATCAGTCTTCTCTCGATGGACAAATAAAACGGGAATCATGAGATGATACCAATGGTTGAATATTCAATGTGACATGGAACCGTTGTATCATTCATGTATTGATTTTAAACCACTTCATTTGCATGTCATAATATTCATCATATACTCTCCAGTTTCCAACACACACTACTTTAGAATACACAAGTGAAAAATGTATTTTTTATGTAACACAACATGTTGAATCTGATTCCATATGTGAATTTAAAGTGTCTATATTCTTATGGGTGCTAGTATATCGATTCAAATTTATGAACATGTCCCCTTTTATCAAACAGACCCCATGAAATGTATGTCCCCCATAGTACTACACATCTTATAGTAGATATTATAACCATTTAACATGTTAGGAGAGGATTACATGTAGAATCCTAAAGAAGGGAGTTTTATTTAACCCTAATGGGCCCACCCTTTGACATTTTATTGTAATGAAATGTACTCTTTCTATGATAATTCTGACATCCTAGACAACTTCATCTTTTATATCCTTAAATCTATACATTATTTACCCATATGATCATGCTCTTCCTAATATTATGGTTCTATAGGGTTGTACATTTTAATAATTTTCGGTTTAATCTCACTGGAATATATTTCATTATTTTTCCACTCCACTCATATGCAATTTTTCATGATGCTTTGTTTAAGGAGGAATATTTCCAAAGATTGTATGCTATTTATTATTCCTCTATTGGTGAGATCGTTTTATTTCCTTCTCATTTCTCCATGTTTTATGATATATAATTTTGTTATGAGGAATTTATTTTTTTGTTTATATAATTTACCCAATTCAACTCAAGCAGATGTGTTGGGAGTGTGTCTTTCACTAAGAATAAATTATTTTTAATCAAAACTAGAGAATCTCCCCAACCGTTTCTTCCACTTTCATTTACATTCATTCAAATATATATTTTGTGAATGTTACATAGGAGTGGACCGATACACCGTTCATTGAGCTCCTTTTGTTTCGCCTAAATTTGTAAACCCATTTTTCAACTTAACAAGTTGTTTTCCAATATTTCATTTTTTTGTTATGCCACACTAGAGTTGGGGACATAAATTGAAGTTCCTTTACATTTCCTATATTCATCCTGCTATAATATCCTTTCAAATTCACATTATTAGAAAATTTAAAACATTTATAGTTAAAAAATAACTATTGTCCACATTTCTCACATGAGATATTGAAGCGTCAAGAGTTCTTATCTTCTAAAAATTTTCCCTTAGGATTCTTGACATATACTCATAGTGTCTCCATAACTTCCACAATAATAACATATGACTAATACATTATTCTGAGAGGTGTGACTTCATAATTTTCAAGAAGCTTCTGATTATTCTCATATTTATCGATATTTCTATCTTTAAAATATGAAATATTTTCTAAATCATCCAAAAGAACCTAAAATATGACCATACATACCATATATATTTCACATACTACTATCAATTTTTTATAAGTCTTTTTTGGTTATGTTTCCATCACCTAAATTATTTTCCCTATTTGTGAAACTATACAAATCTATTTTCCACTCAGGCTTGTGAGAGGGTTTATTTTATCCAGTGCTATATTTTCCTAAAATACATGGAATTTGGGATGATAAAATCTTTTCATGTTCCTCATAAAAAATAGAATATTTTCAATTAGTTTCATTATTAACTTCTAAAGGATAGTCAAATAGTAAATATAAATCATCCTTCAATTTGGGATTTCAATTGAAATTTATTTTCCACATTTCATTCCTTACTGATTCTAGATCTTTTCATTATTATTGAATCTTCTTGTCCATGGATTCATGTTGAGAATTATGTTCTCTTATGAGAGTAATACCCCCAAGTTATCTCATATTCCAATTCATGGGATATCCTATCCATCATGTCATCTTGCTTCATTAATTTTGAATTTTTTGAGAAACAGAATCATTACAACATGTGTTCTCATGTTGTAGCCATTTGTTCTCCTAAACCATTTCAAATAGCAGTGTAGAAATATCAATATTTCCATATTATAGATTATGAATTTCTTTTACTTTCATATTATTTCCCTTTTTATATACTTTGATTTTTTCTATCTTTGAGGAAATATTTTTCAGTACTTTTTAAATGGAATCATTATTATCCCTTAGATCAGTAGCCACACTGACATGCCTTTTACCTAAAACTTTTAGCTTGTTGACCTCAATTTTCTATACATGGATATAAATATATTGAGTCTTATTTTCCTATTTAAATTTTAGAACCAATTACATTTTAATTTTTACAACATCTACTACTAGTCTTCTAGGAATTTCATTATCATCAGTAGTTCCATCATCACTTGGCATGTTAGGTTCTTCATTCATTCCTCGAGTATAATTGAATGAATAAATAGTATCACACTATGATATATTGTTGGATTCCTTCAATTGAATCAAACTATTTCCATAGATACTTGCAAATTGAGAAATTATAAAACACCTCTTATTCTTCATTGAATTTATTTCATTTTCCATTCCATGATGAGATAAGGTTCCATGATGAGATAAGGGAATAATTCAATATTAATTCCAAAAATTAATTAACTATGTCTGTGAAAACAAATATAAATAAAGAAACCAATTCTATGATATGAATTGTTATTATTAAAAGGTTATAAGATACCTTGAGAGGGGGAGGGGTGAATTAGGGTATGGATTTTATTTTCAAAATCCATCTTTCCCCTCTTGATTTTCACCTCCTTATTAAGAGAGTCAATTTATTTTCTCAGAAGTGTTTATAGTAATCTGATTCTTTACTTCTTTATCTGTTGATAATGCATTAAAAATAAAGTAGTGTAGAAAAAAATAGGACACCTATTTTTTTACATTATTCACCCCCACTGGGATACATCCAAGGAGTATACAATGAAAATTTACTAATGTGCCAAATCCACTGAGGCTCACTGCTAAATGAAATGATTAGGCTAGATCAAATATATACCTAGGATAACTTCGTTTATAATTTTTAGGGATATCTCACTTCTTCACAAGGTTCACACCATCAATATTTAATTCTATAGATCACTATTGGTGGAAAGGATCACATTCCTCCTCTTCCTTTGCTCACAGCTCAGGATAGGATTTGTAGACAATTTATGGACATGTAGGACCCTTCATTAGAAATAATGAACACATCCTTAGTTGTTGGTAGATATTATGATTAAATTATACTTTCATTGACTTGATGAATACCAATTTACCATATATTTATCTTGTAATCCCTTTTCAATATTTCTCGATGCTCACTTTTTTCATGAATCTCACACAGCCTTCGTATAACTACAAAATTATTAACAAGTATATATTGACATTAGAACCCCACAACTTTCACGATGCTCACCTATTTCATGAAGCTCAAGAAACCATTAAAAATAATCCTCATTTTGTAAATATAAAACACTTTTTTGAATCTCACTTAGACTTAGTGAAGCTCACATCTTTTGGTAGACTATTTATGGCCTTCAGGAACATCAATACTTTTGTAGTTATTAAATATTTTGGCCATACTTTATAGAATTCACAAATATACTTTCTTAAAGAATTTTTTCGCAAGAATAGCCTTCATTAATCTCCTTTTCTAATTTGGAGCCATTGAATCTTCTTTCAGTAAATCCTTTATTTTAAGATGTGGTAGGTGCTTATTTATAGGCATTTACTCCAATTCCAAAAGATTCCATCCTTATTATTACCTTTTCAAAAAGCTCTCCCATATCATTCGGTAAGCTCACTATATCCACAAATGACTAGAAAAATTTCTCATTCTTGAAGCCTATCATAGTTGTGATGATTTACCATTTTCATCATGCATTCCTAAAGCTTCTCATAGTCAAATAGATTTACCATTTTTCATTTCACATTTCAAAACCTTCAATCCTTAATGACACTAATGGCCTTCAAAAAGATAAATATCATTTATAAATAGAAATCTTAATGAAACTCATTTATTTTAAATAGTTTTAGGAGGCAGTAATAGAAATTTAACTTTCACCATTATTGAGGAATCCTTTAATTTTTGGACCCCAAAAATTTGGAAAACACTGAGAAACAGCATCACCTTGTATACACAACTTTTTCTACTGCCTCCATAGATTCTATTACTATCTCATGGATCATTGTCAACATATTGTGAAAATGATATCTCTCATACTCCAAAACTGACGTTGGTAACCTTTTTTTTCAACAAACACAATAAACCCAAAATCACTGTAATGTTACCTTGATGGATTTTTTCCAACAACACTAAAAATTTAGAGTTATTATGATGGTTGATCAACCATGAATTTTAAATGTAGAGAATTATTTTTTCACTTTTTTAGCTTCGATTTCATACTCCATTTTTTAAATATTTGAATACAATATTTTAAGGTAAAAATATAAATTATATATGTTTTTTGTATTTATTTAAAAAATATCTATGTATTTTGATTTTTATGTCCCAAAAATTATACAATACAGTGCTAGTTTTACTATCGCTCCTTAAATTTTGGTTTATTGAAATTACATAAATCAAATTTTTTGACTCATGGAGAACATAATTGATTTTTTTGTTTAAAGACACATAATTTAGTCATACGTGATTTTTTAATAAAATTTATTAAATTAAAATAAAATGTTAAATGTAAAATATTTACTATATGATTTTCAATTTTATTGTGTTTATTATAAATTTACAAAAATTTAATCCCAAAGTCACTATATGAATAATGGGAATAAAAAAATGATTAATAATAAAATCTAAATAAAAATATGACATCATCATATAAAACTTATTTTTTAAACGATTTTTGTTCTTTGATTCCCATATTTGATATCAATAATTCCAAACCCGATTTTTAAAAGTGTTTGAATGATACTTTTATATTATGTTTTTAATATTTCATCAAAAATAAATGTTATATAAAATCATTTAGAATTTAATTATCACAACATAAAAATTTCCCATATTTATTAGAAATAAAATAATTTTGCATTATTGTACCCTATATTTTTCATTAAATTAGTTATTGCACACTATCAGTACCAATATTGGCTATTAAATAATTTTGTTTAACATTATTATTTCTAAATTTTAGTATTTATAAAATCACCTTATTTTATCATTTATCATATTAAAAAAATAAATATATTAATATTATAATTCCTGACATTTGATAATATATTTTCTAAATAGTATGAATAAAAGTATTATAAAATGTAAGAAGTAAGTATCAAATCCATTAAAAATCAAATTTCATATTAACAAAAAAATTACATTTATTATTGAAAATTTTCCAATTCATAATATGAATTCAAATAAAAAATTTAAAAAACTAAAAAAAATATATACATGAAACTCAATAATGAAAATAAAATAATAATATTATGATTTCACCATAACAAGAAATATACCATAAGTAATGGATGATAGGTAACATAAGATATGAAGTGAATTTAATGGTGTCAAATAAAGGAGAATAATGTTACAAATGGGGAGAAGAAGTATGGTGATCATGGAATGGGGGACGTTAATCATTGATTTGGATGAAGAAAGTACTGTGGTGGGGGTATCACATATTAGGGTAAAGCTCAAAAAAATAAGGTTCCAACATCGATGTAGAGAGGGCATAAGAGGGGAACAATGTTGTGGATGGGAATAAAATGGTGAGGGTTCAATGTAAATTATGAGAGGTTAGGGTGATTAAACTATCAGGGAATGGGGGTCAGGTATTTGGATCGAGGATAAGAGGTAATTTATAAAATAGATATCTATGAATCTCATTAAACTCTCGGTGAAATTTTTATTTATTTGATATTTAAGAAATATCGTACAGTAAATATTACATTGAACAACAATTTCCAGAACCATCCATGGATAAGTTCATGGTAATAATATTTTAGGGTTTAGTAGTGGTTTATGATACCACAGCTAAAAAACCATATAAATTTACTATAAATATTATAGTGGTGATGGCTAGATCCACAGATTTATTCCAAGGCATGCCATCTATATAAATACATCTTGGTGGGCAGTGTGTCCCACCCAAATCATCTCACATAACACAACTTGACTAGGTCAACCATCTTCTAAAAACCATCTCACAAAATAGAGGTTAACCCCTCATGTGAATGACCCGTCACCACCTCATCCATGATAGCCTCATACATCGGATTCAAATCTTAAGGTACATTAGAAAATCCCCTATACCCATACCTCTCACAAACCTTATCTAGGTTCCAGGAACAACTAACTCACCCTCCAAGAGTCCCCTCAGTCAACCATAGCCCATACACCCTACATTAGTTCCATGATCACATTTCCATCTATTGATCCCACCCCTTAATACCAGTCATATTATCCCTTAACACTTGACAATGTCCTTCAGACTCGTCTCCACCCTCTAAGAGGTCTTTCACATTTATCTGGACTAACCTACCACATTAATACCATGTGAAGTGTTCTCACATGGCTATACACATAACACACATCATCATGGAATAAGTACACACCATGCACACAAAAGTAAAAATAATAAAAGTATACAAGATTTGGATAAACTAGGCACAACCATTTTGAGGTCAATCAATCCAAAGAAACTATGTCAATACCTTATGGATTTCATTTTTAAAATTCAGTTAAAAAATACTCTTCAAAATTATTGAAAATGGGAATCATATTCTATTTTAACAACACATGTCTGTTGGTCAATATCCAATTCATGTCATCTTTGAAAACCATATTCCTGTTATGAAATCTTATTCTGAAAAAACATTTCTCAGTCCACCAAATTCCCTATATATTTCATTTCAATCAAATCCTTTTTTTAAAATTATATTTTAAAAATTAATCTATTTTAACTTTTAAAACCAATACAAAACTCAAAAAAACCATTAAGAGGGCCACCATCACTCGTTTAGATAATCCTCTACCATCAAATCCTTTAACATGATACGTAGTCAATGTTGAAAATTATACTGGTGAAAGTCTTTCTCAATTTATTGCAGTGTCATAGAAGACATAAACATTGCTTGAAAAATAATAATTATGGAACACAAATATATAATCAAAATTTAATTAAGAGACTAAATAATGTTAAGGACTCTTAAATCATACAGTCAATTCTCTTTATTAATTCATAGCCAAAAAACCACTTCTTAGGCTCATACAACCTCTAAAAATGCCCCACACTCCTATCCCAAGACACAAAATCAAATATAATTAATTTTAAAAAATTATAATTAATTATCTATTTTAACTCAACTATTTATACCAATTTAATTAATTTTACAATTTGAAACTGAAACATGCAAGGCCTAAAAAGTTATTGATCCACAACCACATACTGAAACCTTGATCAATAGGTATAGTCTACCCCCAATACACACTCATACTATAGCTACATATCAAATTTAATTTATTATAACAATTATAATTAATTAACAAAATTAATTAAATTAGGAATTATTTTTGAAACGCTCACCAGTAACCCTTATCACAGCAAAATAATGACCAAAAACATGTAGAATGCCCACAATGTTCCCCGAAACCATTTCAGAAAAATACCTAACACATGATACTAAATTATCACAAAATTTCATTTAATTTGAGGAAAAAAAACATACATAATTCCATAGTGTAAATAAATCAATGTGAATGAAGAATGAAATATTTTTTATGTCCTTTTAGGAAAACGTCAATGTGATACACACAAAACACACATGAAGAAGGAAAATTTCTATATTTCTATGATAGAAATTGTAATAAAACCTAAACCGGAAAAGACTAAATTAGAAGGAGGGAAAGGGGAAGAACATGGGTTGTGGGAAGGAAATACATCACCATAACCCAACAAATAATATCTTTAAAAATCCCCCCAAATCAGTGGGGATTGAATAAGAAAGGGGGGGTACCCATTGGTCTATGCATGAGATATGACAGTAAAGTTGGGGGGGGGGTTAATTCATTAAGATTATAAAGGATAAAAATCATAAAAACATAAAAATTAAAACAAGGGAAAACCCTTTCATGGGGTTTATCGTATCCCCATAATAATTTCATGGGGTAAACCATGTTTTATTGGGTGAATCATCTACCCCTTAAAATTTTCGAGGGGAACCATATTTGATGGGGTGAACTATCATAGATTTAGACCTATAGTTTTCCATTCCCTTTTGATCCCCCCAGAACCACCAAAATCATACATCAAGACTCAAACCACATCCGAAACACCATATAATTTTGTCTTAATGATATAAATCAAAATATGTTTATTGTTTCCAATAAACCATCACCTAACCAAAAAATCTAATTTTTTACTAAAATCATCATCCCAAGAAAGAGATGGTATTTACAACCTTCCCACCATAGAAATTTCTATCCCAATGAATCCTCGATGTTCTATCAGCCATAAAACTTTACCCACCTTAATCACAAATTTTTTACTAAATCACCACATCTCAACTATTACCATTAAACAATCATCAACTATGAATCTCCAAACCTAATTGTAGAGTACATTGAATTTACACCAAACTACCTATTTAATCCTTAAACCAACTAAATTGTGTCTCAAATTGTTCCCTTGATGTGGTTTCCAACTCACAACATTCAATTTTACACCCAAGAACAAATGAGGCCACCTCTTTTTGAATTCCAAAAACAATTGTCAATATCACTCATTGATGTATCACTACATCATCGCATTACTCATTCATAATCACTGATCACCTAATGGAATTACTGAACCATTCATGAACCCACACCAATGTTAAAACAAGGAATTATATATAAAACAATGACCAGATAATTTATAAGTCATAACATATACCATACTCCACTCATAAGAAGAGACACATCTATGACCGAAATTTCACATTGATCCCATCAAAACCATGTTGAGTTAATTTAAAATATAAGTGCTCCATCCAATATCAGAAGAAAATCATCAACATTAGTATACCCACTTATTGGTATCATGTTTCCATATCAACCATCCGTCAACTAACATAATGTTCCCCACCATTAGAGTATCCTAATCATCACCTCTCAATAATAAAACATCAAATCAGTAAACACCAAGATAGTGTCGAATCACACTCACTAATTCTAAGACACTGATGTGTCAATGATTAATTTAGCAACATGATTGTAACACCCCATGTTTTTATGAATTAGTTTTCTTTATAATAAATTAAAATTATTTAATGGAATTCATTACACACTATGTTAATATTTATTCATAAACAACACAAAGTTATGATTTCACTACAAAAAACACTGATTTTAGTTTTTGGTACATGGAAAACTATATTTGGATTGTGTTTCACACAATACTGAGTTTATTTGATAGCTTATGTTACACGCAAGACATGTTTTACCAAACAATAATATAGAATTTATATTATTATTTAATATGATAGTTATCTCCTTGACATTGGAATAGCGGGAATTAATAATATTATCTAGATTCTGAAAATATATATTTTTCACATTTTTATTAGTTACACATTGACAATAAATAATATAAGAATCATTTAAAATAAAATGAAATATTTTTTGAAAAACATTTTCATTTCTAAAAGATAGATTAATCGTATTTAGAAAATATAATTTGAAATTAAATTATACCCATTTTAGAAAATTTTATTTAAAAATCATACATCATTTTGTAAAGATCAATATCAAAATTATAGCCAGGTGAGTTAATTTATATTTTTCAGAGAAGTTTCAGTTTTTGATGAACAATGAAAATGTTATACTTTAATTGAAATCTACCATATTGTTTATATAATTTATATTTATAAACTATATTTTTAATTCTTTTTAATGTCAAAATAGTTCAATTATATATCAATCAATCAAATTTAATTTATATGAATCATTTAAATATTGAATTTTTATATAAAAACATTGCAAACCCTTTAATAAGTTCACTTTTAAAAATACACTTTCTCGTGACATTTATGAGATTAATTTTAATTTTAATTATTCAACTTATTTGAATTGAATTTGTAAAAATGGATTCCATATTTATAATTATCCTAATTTATAATTTTGAAAAGGAAAAAGTTAGTTTTTGACCAAAGTGATTAGTGAAAATAATTAAAATTATTTACATTGATTAAGGTATAAACGAGTTTAATTAGTGGTTAAACCTAAAATATATGGTGAAATAATGACCCAACACTCATCCAAAACCCATTTTATGGAAATATTTTGACCCTTAAGAAATTATTACATATTTTGATGAGTTATTGGGATACAATTACAAGAAATTTACCTATATAATAAATTATGTAAAGAAAAAGACAAAAAAACTTCTTTGCCTTTAATATCTACAAATATTTGGGATGAAAAGAAATAACATATATTTGGTTATAAATATATATTTTTAAAATTTAAATCAATTTTTTTATCATAATCATTTATTATGAAATTTTATAGATTAAAAAATACTTTAAATTATTATGAAACTCAAATTTGGGAACTACTTAGTTAATAATAATCTAAAATAAATGATAACCAAAATATTAAAATTAATGTAAATTTAATGAATTATTTTCATCCATTTATTTTTATATGAATATATCATGTTACATAGGCTTTTGTTATGATATTAAAATTCGATTATTGTTCTAATATTTTTTAATTCAGATTAAATAAAAAATGTCATAATTGGAATTAATGTTATTTTATAATAAATGACATTTCATTAAATGATTTAAAATTACTAAAAATAGTATTTTATTAAAGGTGACAATAATTTAATTAAATATAAAATATGGTTCATTAATGGGCCAAAAAATCTTTTATAATCAACAGAGTGACCCCTAAATAGTAAAAACATTGTTAGAGCGGTTAGAGTTAAAGAAGTGTTTTTGCACATTTCATGCGCTTATGTGAAAATTAATTTTTTAACAAATATGATATTCCTATTTTATAAATTAGATATAATATATAAGGATAATTGGTTTTAAATTTTATAATAATTCTCACATTAATTTAATCATAATTGACAAATTACCAAAGTCAGAAAATTAGATACCTTAATACTAAAAAATGGTAAAAATAGGGAAAATTAAATGTTTAGGAAGAACATTAAAAAAATTCAGTTTTTGTGTTGTAGAAGATTTTATATAACATAGAAAACCAAAAATTGATTATTATTATATTTGTTTGCCACATAATTCAAGGGACTCCTCCCAATAGTGAATACTTATGAGTTTTTACAAGAATGTTCCTACTCATTAAATATAAAAGGGAACTCACTCTCTCCAAATCATCACACCTCTCAAGACATTTGGATTGACCAATATCTTCAAATATTGTTTCTAATAATCCCTAACCCATACTATGAGATTTAATTTTGGCATAACCCCGTCCAGGGAAGGCCTTTGGTATTAACCAAAATGAGATACCTGAAGAAGATGTAACGTTCCAAAACAAATATTTTTGTATTATTTTTTCCCAAAATGAATTTTATTATTTTAATATATTGATTATATAATAAAATAAATATAATATATATAATAGGATGTTTTATGAAAATATTATCACCTAAACCCACACACACTTCCATCAAACGAGTTATGAAATCATTATTTGTGTGTACGACAGACTACCACCTCACGAAACAATGTTGTAATTTTTTTCATTAACATCTTTAAAAGATTTTCATAATGATATAAATACTATTTATAAATTATATATATGATATTTATGATTTATTTATGATTCATTAACTATTAAATAACTCATAAATTCACGATCTTTTTTTGGGAATACGATAATGTCGTCCTAGTGCATGACGCACTACTGCCTCGTGAAGCAACGTGATTCGTTCAAGTATCATATGGAATGTATTGACGGTGGATTAAATATAAATAGTTTTTATATATTACATAAAAATTTTATAGTAATGATAATATATATGTATAATTTACTTTTCATTCATTCAATATGACCTGAAAATTGAAACATCCTTCATGCATACGTACGACCTACTGTCTCCATGAATAGTGTATATAATTTCATATCACTAAATTATATGGATTAATATAAATACATATGTACTAAATATATATTATATTTATATAATTTTTTTTACTTTATAAATATTATGAAATTATGATCTAAGTAAGCATACCAAGAATAAAAAGTCAAAAATGGTATGAAAAACAAAAGTAGTAATTTCCCGAAGCAAGACATTAACATGGAATTGTTAATAAACAGGTAATATAATGTCATAAGAAAATCATATATGGTTTGATATATATGAATATTGTTCTGTTATGTATGAATAATAAACATTCATCTATCATACATGAGGTTATATCATAAAGTATGGAAGTCAAGACTTATGGTTAGGGGATTTATAGTCTCACTTTTGTTTTTGAGAGACTTATGTCAAATTCACCACTCATTTCTTTTGAATGGAGTATATACTACACTATGATGTAATATATCATGAATAAACCTAATTTAATGATAATTAGTGTTTCTATTTATGTAATTATTTCATGGCAATTATGATTCAAAAGTTATTCAAGCTATAATGGGTTTTGTATCTCAACTTTTCTGTTTTGAAAAGTACTTTATGTTATAAACCTATATTCTTTCACAAGGTGTGTATACAGCCCCATTCACATCTAATATCATTAATTAAATAATAATCATGTTATTTTAGGTTTTAATTTATGTAATTCCTTCATGTGATTTATGATTCAAGGATTCCAATGTGGTAATGATGTTAAGTTACAATCTCATCACTTATTGGGGTTGAATATGATAAGGTCTCAAAGCTGAAATCTCATAATCTACCCCACATTAATTCTAATTAATTTTATTATTATATAGTGATTCATGATACCTTAATTGAATTTTATCATTTTACCACTCTTTTTAACTTAATAAAATTAATGAAATTTTTTTCATTAAATCATTCATTATTTCTCTCTTCAGTCAAAATTCTATTTTTGTTTTCAAACCCATTTTTCTTAAAATGTATTTTGAAAATTTTTGAAATGATATTTTACGAACATTTAAAATATTAATTTTTTTTTAAAAAAAATTAAATTTTAAAAATTGTTTTAAATTATTTTTAAAACATATTTTATAATATTTCATAGTAATTTCAATGAACATTATTGTCAAAGAAAAATGTTTTTAAAATGGTTTACATTTTAAAAATAATTTTTCATAAATTAAATGATATTTTCCTTAATAAATGTTTAAAATAATTTTTTAATGATTTTGTTATATGTTTACAATGTTATTCTAAAATGAAATGATTTTGAAAATGTTTTATGAAATTGATTTTAAAATAATGGTTATTTTCATTAAGAAATCTTCCAAGTGAACATTCAAAATACATCTCCATATAGGCCAACATCCTTTGATATAAATTTTGACTTAATGGAGATATGATCCAAGTATACCATTCTTATTATTTCTAAAATTGGTTTATTTTTTGATTACAAGTTTTTTATAAAACCACTTTCCCTTCCAAGGGTTATAAAATTCTAAAATGATTATGAAACCTGCTTACTTCCATAGGTTATTCTATGATGAAATTTCTATGACGCCCAGTTTATTTCTTGGGTTAGGATATGATTATTTTTATTATCTTGGGGAAACAATGTATATCATTTTCATTATTTTATGGGTGGGACCTATATCTCCCTCCAATGAATTGGTTAATGATGGATACCTCTTGATTATGTATATTATGTGTGAACCTCATTATGTGTTAACAATGTTATTAATGAACCTAATTACTTGTTCAAAATGTTATGAATGAACCTTATTATGTCTTCACAATGTTATGAGTGAACATCATTACTTGTTCAAAATGTTATGGGTGTACTTGATTACATGCTAACATTGTTATGTGCGTACTTTATTACATATTCATAATATTACACTTGAACCTGATTAAATGTACCCAATGTTATGAATGTACATATCTTTCATGTACATAATGATATGAATAGACCTAGTTTCATGTAGATTAGTTTAATTGAAGGCCTGATATCATTTCCATAACTTAATGACTAAACATATTTCTATTTACACATGTTCACAATTTTATTAGATGATGTTTATGACACAAATCTATTTCTTATGCGAAGAATTCTATGTCTTATTCCATTGTTATTATCTCTTAACTCGTGTTTTTTTTGTTTTCATTTGATTCATGTATTATTAACTATCAATATTTATTCCATGACTCATTATTATCATCTTTGATATACAAGGCATGGTTTTCAAATTTTATGATCATGTTTTCAAAGACTTGTAATCATGTTCTTCTTATATATATTTTGTATTTATTCTTATTGAGCATCTTAGCTCAGCCTTTCTTATGTATCCATTCCCCCGGTCACAAATAATGGTTTTAAATAAGATTATTAAATGGTAAGATAAGTGTACGAAACATTGAAAATATTTCAGTAGATTAGAATGTAGTGTTACAATTTTCTAATGGAACTAAACTATTTTGGTCCTTATTGATCTATTTTGTTAATGTAATGAATATGGATTAAAAAATATTTAATATCCATTTATGAAATGGTTTTTTCACTATAGCTTGTATCAAAGGAAAGGTTTAGTCAACCATTAGAAAATAGTATGAGAAATCTTTTCGTGGATCCCTTGCGATGATTCAAAGCATATGTTTAGGGATTTACCTAAGGATAAGTTTAAGGATCAGTCAATGTTTAGGAAAATGTATTGGGATTTTGGTAAATCATTTAGATAGTTGTCTCTAAAAAATTACATCCTTGTCTATATATTACAAGTGAATGCTGGTCTAACAGAAATATACATAGGGGTAACAACCCTGAAAATAAAATATTGAGATAGACTCAATCGGGAATTACTTCACAGTAATGGGACCTAATGCACGACTGGTTTGACACCATTGGGGGACACTCTTTGGAAATTCAAAAACTAAATTCCAAACCTAATGAAGTATATAAATGTTGTATGGATATTAATGACCTAGGATAAATCTATGGTTTCATAGATTAAAGAATAAGTTTTCAGTATTTAGACGTCAAATAAGTGATTTCCATTATTTTTTTTAACAATTATTAGTGTTTCACGGACAATGATTTTGGTTTTAGTTAATGGTTATAACAAGAAGGAATCATGATAACATTGATTCTAATAGAAAATTTAGGGACTATGAGAAAAAATTGGATAATTACTAGAGAGAAAGATATTCTGATTATTCCTAATAAAATATTGTGATATATGATTAACAACATAAACATCAATGAGATTCCATACACATTGAATAAGAAGAAGATGGTATTTTTTGAAATTTCATGTTGTATTGAACATAGAGGAAAGAATACACAAATTATTACGTATCAAGAAGGTGGGGAAGAAAAACCTAAATGAATATATCAAATTTATGGGAAGATGTTATCTATGTGAAAACATGTGTTATATAGTGACAAATTACCTTGGAGTTTAATGTATTATATATGGAGAAAATGGTAATTACACAACTCAATGCCCTAACCAAATAATTTATTTCTATGTGAAGAAAGGACATATTCATTTCCAATCATTGAAGAAGAAGGATAAAAATATTTCTATGTTTGGATTCATGAATTTTTAATTGTGAAATATATATAAAATATTAGTGTTAGTTTTTAATTAAGGACTTTATTTAATATGTTGAATGATGTCGATGAATTGAAAAAGTTATTTATTAGAAATGTGATAATTTGATTAAGGGAGTGGACTGCTTAATATCTTCTGGATTCTTAGAAGATAATGTTTAGTATGCATAAAGAGATTATTGATATAGATAATGAAAATTAGATTGTATTGATGACCTCAAAACATATAAAAGATTTTTTGAAAAGGTGGTTTACGTGATCATTGTTACAATTTAGAACATTTTCAGATTTAAGTAATATATCCAATAATAAGTGTTGTATTTAAGGAATGAATAAGAATTTATGTTTTTAGTATGATTTCATAGTAATTAATGTTATTATCATTTTTAGGAAAATAAATTATGAAGGTATTCACATATTTGTATGAGAAAATCAAGAAATACATTATGATATACGGGGGATCATTGTCAAACTTATTCTCATAAATTCAATGACATTGTCTCTAATGTTTTGGATTTACATATTTCAGAAGGGTGAAAGGTGTAAACATTTATAAAAAGGATATTTTTGAACTCTGAATATGGTTTTAGAGATTAATGTTTTGCAATATGATGATTTTTGCATATAGGACAACTTGCGAAAACCATTTGGTTGTGATGATAACTAATGATAAAGAAAGTGACTTATCATTGTAATTTTTGGATCTTATGATCAATTAGTCCTTCAAACACAATAAAAAATCACTTTTATTTCATAGAGTAATATATTAGGTGGAAATTGATCAATGCTCAACCAATGGAAGAGATTTTGATTATGAAATGGAATGAAATAAGACAGGTATATCTTCTTGTAGTAATTATTTAACATTAAAAAAGGTTCTTGGAACAAAAATTATATCCTTGTACCTTTATTTTTGATGAATCAAATGGTTCCTTAAATCCACAATAATTTAACGTTTTTTGGTTTATATCTTTATATGGATAAATGAATTTATCGTAACAAGTGATCTATATCAATATATATAATTTTTTACACTTTTATTCGATATACAAATCTTTACTTATTATCTATGTTCTTCTATGTGGAAACCTAATTATGAGTTACATTGGGAAACCATTACATTATCAACTTTTGTTTATAAAGGAAGTTTTAACAATCATCTTTAAAATGTGGTTTTATATGAAATGAACTTTCAAATGATAGAATATTTGACGACCTAGATGAATTTATAATTTGAAATTCATTTTATGGTGATGAGAATGTGACACCGCATGTTTTTATCAACTATTAATATTTTGATTGAATTTAAATTATTTGATGGATTATGTTGCATGATACACCAAGTTATGTTTTATTTATATGAAAGAAAAATAAAATATTGCACTACATGAAACAATTAATTTATATTGTTGTACATGAAAAACTATTTTTGGATTTTTTAGAACAGAATTTTGAGTTTCTTTAATAGCTTTTGTTACATACAAGATCGAGTTTTACCGAACTACAATATATAATTAATATTATTATTTAATAAGATATTTATCTCCTAGATTTTGGAATGAATAGGATTAAATAAATTATTAAAATATATAGTTTTCACATTTTTATTATTTATATATTTATTATAAATAAAATAAAAATCTTTTAAAACAAAAAGAATTAAAAAAAATATCCTTTTTAAAAAATGTTTTAATCCTGTTTGACTCACATGATTAAAAATTATTTTTTTCCACTATTTGAAAATTTATTTACAAAATAAACTTCATTTTTGAAATTGGAATATCAAAATTATATTATGGTTAACTTTTTATACATTTTTGGAGAAGTATCATTTTTTGAGGAATTGTGAAAAATACTAAATTTTAATTGAAAACATCCTTTTTTTAAATAATTTAAAATGATAAACTATATCATGTAACGGTTTTAAAGACAAAAAAGATAAATTATACATATATTAATCAAATATAGGTCATTTGAATCATATTAATATTGAATGTTCATATAAAAACACTATACACTATTGAACATTTTCGATTTAAAAACCTACCTTCTCTTCACGTCTACGAGATTAATTTTAATTTAGATTCTTCCAATTATGGGAATTTAAATTGAAAAAATGGATTAAATATTTTGAATAATCATAATTTATAATGTATAATACGTCCAAATGAATTTCCGAGCTAAGTGATTAGTTGAAAAAGTTAAAATTAATTGCAATGTTTAATGTAAAAAATGAGTTTACTTAGTGTCTAAACTTAGAATATATGGTTTAAGAATGGACCAATACGTGTAAAAACACAAATTTTTTTATATAGTTTTACCATTACTATATAAGGGTATATTTTTATGAGTTATTAGGATATTATTTTTTGAAATTGACCTATATAATATGTTAAGTATATAAAAAGACAAAATATGAACCTTCCTTGCCATTAATATTTATAATGGGTTGGGATAGGGAAAAACATCATATATTACATTATACATATAATTTGTAAAGAAAAATGATTTTCTATTATGACAATTTATTTTAAATTTTTTGATATTAAATAATTACTTTAATTTCTTTTGTAATGCCCACAAAAATATTATTTAGTTAATAATAAACTATAATAAATGATCTTAAAAGTATTAAAAGTGAGGTAAATTGAATATATTATCATCTTAAATTAATTTTTCAAAATAATATATCTCTTTAATAATTTTTTAACTTAATATATTTAAATTAAATTGTTTTTGTGATATTTATAAATTCAAATTAAATAAATAATGTCAAAATTGACATTAATGTTATTTAAAAAAAATGATATCTCATTAAATGATATAAAATAACTAAAAATACTAAATTCTACCAAGTGACTATTTAATATAAATATATATATAATATGGTCAAATAATGTTGAAAATGATATTTTATAATGAATATATTAACCCCTAAATAGTAAAATAGTTGTTAACATGATTAGGGTTAAAATAATGTTTTTTCTCCTTACGTGTACTTCTGTTAAAACAAATTTCCAACACATATGGTATTTTTTTGAATAAATTATATATAATATTTTATAACAATTGGGTCTCAAATTTATAATAATTCTCACATTAATCTATTCAAAATGGATAAATTACCGGTGTTAGAGAACCAATTACCTTAATAGAAACAAAAATGGTAGAAATAGTGAAACTTTGAAGTTAAGGATGAAAATTACAAAAATGAATTTTTATTTTGTGTTGTGGAGGCTTTTATAAAAAATATAATCCATAAAATCCATTTTATAATAATTTTCGAGCCACATGAGGTAAGGAAGACCTCCCAATATTAAATAATTTTGAGTATTTACAAGAATGTCACTCCTCAATTATAAAAGGGGACTCAATCTTCCCCACTATTCATACCTCTCAATCCATTTGGATTGACTAAGATCTTCTAAAATATCTTATTAACCTCACAATAATTATCCTAGAAGAGATTATTTGGGTATAAATATATCTATGGAATGGGTTCGATGTTAACCAAAAGGAGATACCTGAAGAAGAGGTAACGTTCATCAACAGACAATTTTGTTATATTTACACTTCAAACCCATTAAATTATTTATATATATTGATTATATAATAAAAAAGTAAAATATATTTACTGATATGTTTTTATGATAAGTTTATTTTCTAAAATCACACACACTTCCATCAAATGTGATTCAAAATCATTGTCCGAGTGTACGACATACTACCACATCGCGAATTGATGTTTTTCGTTTATCCATTATCAAATTTCAGGGTTTGGAATAATGATTTCAATATTTTTTATATTTTATATATATGATTTATATGATTTATTTATTATTATTTAGTTATTATATAACACATAACTTCATGATTTCAAATTTTTCGGAATACGATAACATCGTTTGTGTGTACGATAGACTACTCCCTTACGAAGCAGTGCAATCTTTTCACGCTTACCATGTAATGTGTCAAGGATAGGTTAAGTATAAATTTGTTTTATATGTGAAATAAAATTTATACTATAATGTTAATATATATATACACCATTTACTTCTATTTGAATTCAATGTTCTAAGAAAATGGAAACAACATTCATGTGTTTGTACGACCTACTATCTCCATGAATGGTGAATTTTATTCTCTATCCATAAATTTTATAGTTTTATATGAATACACATATAATTAATATATTATATTTATATCTAGTTTTACATTATTAATCTTATGAAATTTGTTTCTAAGTAATTAATCCAAGAATAACTACTCAAAACACGTATGGAAAACAAAACAGTTATTACCTGAAACATAAGTTTAACATGGAATTTTTAATAAGTGGGTAATATAAAGTCTTAAGAAAATAATATATAGTTTTAAACAGTTTAATATGGTTCTATTATGTTGTATAATAAAAATATATATTTTATATAGGAGGTTTGACCATGTATGAAGTTAGTCAAGACTTAAGGTAAGAGGATTTCTAGTCTCACATTTATTTCCGGGACACTTATGCCATATTCACCACTCGTTTATTTTGTGTGGTGTATATAATAACCTAAGAAATGATAAATCAGGAATAAAAATAATTTATTTAATATTAATGTTCACATTTAATTTATAATTACATTGTGATTATGATTTAAATGTTACTCAAGCAGTAATGGATTTTTATCTTAATTTTCCTTCTTTGAGGCATACGTTATGTTATAAACCTATATTATTTCATAAGGTGCATATGAAGAACCATTTAAATGATTTATCATTATTATATTCATCCTAATGGTATTTTTAGATTCATTTTATGTTCTTCCTTCATGTTTAATATGATTCAAGGTTACCAATCTGGTAATGATTTTATGTTACTATCTCATCATTTATTGAGATTGTTTTTGATCAAGTCTAAAATATTGAAATATAATAACATAAAAGTAAATAATTCTCATTAATTTTCTTATTCTATATTTATTAAGTATATTTTAAAGTAATGATTTCATTTTTATAGTCTTTTTTACTTAAGGTAATTTAGAAAATGGTTTTAAGAAAATCCGACTTCATTTCTCTCTTCGGTCGGAAATTTGTTTTCTTCCAAAACCCTGTTTTATAAAAAATTCTCAATTTTTTTAAAATTATATTTAAAATTAATTTTAAAATAAAATTATTTTGAAATGGTTTATGTTTTAAAAAATTTATTATATTATTTTTAATGTTTTATTTAAAATATTTCATGGTAATATTCAATGAAAAGGTCCTCAAAAAGTTTTATGTTTTAAAAATAATTTTTCATTTTGGAAATGTTGTTTTACTAAGAAAATGGATAAAATTAATTTTTAAATTTTTTTTATAATTTTCCAATGTTATTTTCAAATAAATGTTTTTTGAAAATGTTTTATTAAATTAATTTTTAGAGAAATATTATTTTCCTTAAAAAATGTTAAAAGTGATCTTTCAAAATCATTTTCTATCTTAGATGAAATAATTTGGTATAATTTATAATTTAATATGGATATAATCTAAAGATAACATATTATTCTTTCTGTTAATTTTTTATTTATGGCATGATTTTTATGAAACCCATTTCTCTTCCTTTAGCTATACCATGATAAAATGATTATGAAACACACTTCTTTTTACAAGTTATTTTATGATTAAATATTTATGATGCTCATTTCTTTTATTGGGTTATGATATGATGATTTTTTTTGATATTTTTGCTCAAATGTATATGAATTTCATTATATGATGGGTGGGACCTATATCTCCCAACAATTCATTAGGTGATGATGGATAACTCAAGAGTATATATGTAATGTGTGAACTTGATTACATGTTAACAATTTTATGTGTAAACCTAATTATATGTTCCCAATGTCAAGAGTGAACCTTATTATGAGTTCACAATGTTATTTGTGAACCTAATTACGAGTTACAAATGTTATACATAGACCTGATTACATGTTCACAATATTATGAATGAACCTAATTACATGTGCACAATTTTATATATGAACCTAATTTCATATTCAAACTGTTATGTGTGGAACTGTATTTCCTTTCCATAATGATTTGTGTGGACCTAGTCTCATGTTGATAAGTTTATGAGAGGTCATAATTATATTTCCATAACTTATGGAGTGTACTAGTTTCTAATTATACTTTATTTTAATGTTATAATATGATGTGTATTCCATAAATCTTTGTCTTATGCTACAAATTATATATATTATGCCATTGTTATGATTTCATGAATCTTGTTTCATCATTATCCTGTGATTCATGTCTTATTAACTACCAATATTTATTTTATGACTCATGATTATGATCTTCTTTTGTGTTCACAACTGCCTATATAATGATGGAACTTTAATTGGATTCTCATTTATGAAAGAGACATCCTTTCGTTGACATCTTCGACTAACTCATCTCTAATAGGTGGAAGTTTCATGAACAAGTGACCATAGGGATTTGGGATTCAAAACAATTCTTGGTTCATTTTTCATCGGATGAAGAACTAATATCAACTAGGGTGAATACTCCATACATTACCTCAGGTTAGCATTTTTCCCTATTTTATAGGCCATTCAATTTTCAATTGATGTGAGATCCCACCACCATAGAGATATAGATCTCACATTTGGGTCTCCCCATTCCATTTCAGAACCCGAAAATGCTTAATCTAATTGGATATATGGTGGGTTGTTTCCTATTCTCGGACCAACAAACCCACGTTATCTACCACCCAATTTCTCCCCGAATTTGCATTGAAGTCGATGTTATCACGAAACCAAAGGAAACTATCAGTATTGAGATAGAAGGTGAATTGTGGTGGTATAAAAATGTTTTCTATGAATCAGGGGTACATTGTTTCTCATACTACAGACATCTTGGACATGAACCCCTTACTTCCAGGCAAGGAATGGTCAAAATTTCTTTGGTGGACCTTCTTTATAATAACTTGGGTGAGGTAATCCCTCTACTGGACATTGGGGTGTGTAATGTAACATGAAAATGCTTACAATTACCTTAAGGTGGAAAATTTTAGAGCCAATGAGATTATAATTTCTACATCCACCCATAGAGGTTAGAACCATGATTTCAGTGCCTAATATTGTTGTCAATTTTGGGCATCTGAGACGCGATTTGGGATATAAGAAAATTATAATGAAGGATACTGAGGGGCCTATAATAATGAACTCATCTCCCTCCTCATATGTAGTGGATGTGAATCCATATGGTGGTGCTAATGAGGTCCATGAGTTGTATGAGGGAGTTTCAAATATTTTTAACTAGCAGCTGGCGGTGCAGGGAGCATTTTACATTCTTGGGGATGGGTTGGATCTAGTAAGTGTGTTCGGATCATTAAAGAGATTAGACACAATTAAATTGGGGAATCACGTTGAAGGGCTGGAAGTCGAGGGATTGTCAAATGACCATGGGGATCTTGTCAAATAGAAACATCCCATGAAATGTAAGAAGCAAAGTAGGAAGATTCAATTGAAGAGAGAGATATATTCATTTCAAGAGATAACATTGATGGAAGATTTAATAGTGGAATTTATATCCCAAGAAAGAATAAAGTCCATAATTGGAACCAAGACTCTTGATAATTTATCATTACTATAGGGAATAATTAAAAAATAGGAAATAATACTCTAATATACCTATGTTAATGGAGAATAGGACTTCTCATAATGTAAAACTCAAGGAAAGGGAGTGAGAGTTTGAGGAACATGGCAAGGTATGAGACCTAATAATACACTCCGAGGAAATAATGTTAGATGAGGTAATTCTAGTAAAGGCCCCCTAGAAGATGAAAAAAATAGTTGACTGACAGCTTCTATTTGATGTTAATGATGATCAGAGGGTGTTGTTCAACAAAAAAACTCATTTTGATCAGAGGTTTCAATGAATGGAAATCAAATGTGTAAGAGTTTATTTATATGTGGAAAAATCTAGATAACCGTCTTAAAGACATCATCAAGGAGGAAACCGAAAACAAAGTTTAGTACACATCATTGGAAATTATTTATGAAAAGACATATAATAGACTAATATTATAATTTACTTGATTAATGATCTCCAATGGTGTGTGAAACATGTGACTAGGGTACATTATACTGTGATGGAGTTAGTTTTTGAGGGTTTCCACTTCCCGCTTAAAAGTGTTTTCTTTGAATATAAAATATTGATTTGGACCTAGCCTAAGAATCACTTATTGAAATTCAATATCATCTTAATCAATCCATATACCCAATCTAAAAACACAACTAACTATTCAATCCCAATATCAAACATAAATCTGATGAGACCTATTCATAAGAATATGTAAAAACAAAAATGTAATACATGATAAAAACATGAATCCACCACTATAGTCACTCCTCTATAACCACTAAAAGTCCCACACATTAGCCAACATATTCATCAGCCACTCAAAACACAACACATAAATAAATCTAAATTCACCCATCAATATCACCTATAATTTTCCAACAAACATGGTATAAGAATGGATCATAATTCAAGAACCTTACTCATCCATGGAAATGATAAAGAAAATAAAGAAGTTGATTCATCCATGATCATGTATAAATAAATAAAATAGCTGGTTCATCTTCAGTTGAGCATAGTGAAATCAAATAATTGGTTTGCCCCTGGTATATATCATGA
The DNA here is from genome assembly GCA_963277665.1 of Viscum album. Taxonomy (NCBI): domain Eukaryota; kingdom Viridiplantae; phylum Streptophyta; class Magnoliopsida; order Santalales; family Viscaceae; genus Viscum; species Viscum album. The sequence continues at coordinate 591,811,962 of OY728163.1, forward strand.
AAATAGAGCATACCAAGATACAAAAAAATGATTACATACATTAAAAAGAGTTCTAAAACTTTTAAATCAAACAAAAACTCAACATCATTTTCAAAAAATCACTTTTCATTCATGGTCTTTGACCAAAAATGATATCACAAAATCCACCGAGAATCCATTCTTTTCATAAAAATTGAGTTCTTATTTCAAATACAGTTTTAAATTAAATATTTAGAAACCATTTTCATCATTTCTTACAACACCTTAAAATTAAAATCATTTCAAAATCACTATCTCTAAGGGACACTACAAGTAAAACCAAATTTTAAAAACCAATCACAGACACCTAATTCCACCACACAGGCTTCTCTTTTCAAAATTTATTTTCTCCTAAAAAACAAACCATTCCAAAAATAATTTCCCTATAGTTTCCAAATAAGCACATTACAATAAAAAAATCAATCAAACAAAACATAAAACCAATACTAATATAATCATACATTATAAATTTTTCCACAAAATTGATTACATTATATGTTTATTCAACAAATAATGGATTTTAATGAGGTAACATGTCAAAAAATACCACCCATTGGCATGTGTATCATTACCTAATCATGCCACTATAATGATGAATGAACAAATCACTATCTTCCAACCTTCCTTATCACTCATCCTATTTATAATTTATTCAATGTTGGGATTCTCATCCGAATCCAACACTTTACTCTTCTTAAAGGTCCTGGTATCAATATAGGACATACACTAGAATCATGGGTTTCAATAAATGCCATAATAAAAAAAAATACACTCAATATAACAAAAGAGTGTTGAAATCCTCTATCCACTAATATATAATAATTTAATATTCCAAATCAACTATAATACCAATATATCATCCTCTAGTATATTACACATGAATGGATCCTACATTGGGATTTATAGTTGATCTTTCGCATGCTTCCTCAAATGCTAGATGCTACTGGACACTGACTAGAAGAGAGAGCCCAAAATATTCAAGGGAAGACTATGAACACTAATAGAAATGTCAAGATCAATTTTTGAATCTATCAAATATTCAACATGACCCTTACATACAAAGGAAATCCCAAAAATATATATATGTAAAACAAAGAGGCGTCAGTGCCCCCACATTCTATAATAGAATCAATAAACTATATATATGATAAACGATTCATGATAGAGTTTATGTTGTTATTTTTTTACACAGCTACCATAATAATAACAAATAAGAAAACATAAACATATATGTTGGTCCATTAGGTATATGATAGGCCACATCAAGCCCTCACCATATCTTCTTCGACCATCATCAGAGTGTGTCTAAACATGTTACACAAACTAGTCAAGGGGACCATGTCCTACCCTGAGACATGTATTCAAATAAAATACATTATTTGGCTAGTTCATGATTCTATTTATGTGTCTAACATACCACAAAAACTACATTTAGGCTCTTGGAAAATTCATGAGAGTGGGTCCTAGCGAATATAGTAATATCATAATCATTGGTCATATAATATGATAAAGTCCAATGAATCCCATGGTAGCTCATATGAATCCATGGATTGATTAAAAATAATTCCAAACCAATCTTGATGTCTAATTTTTAGGGACATATCCCATACCCTTTATTCCAAGGAGCATTTTTAACAAAATACAAAATAATCCTAGAGGGAAACCGAGAGGGTCATATCTTCTACTACTGATTCCAAGAAGTAAGTAAAATGAGATACAAACCAAGATTAGAGGACAATTGGGAGGGTCCCGTATTCTATTCCTGATTCTATGGAACATTTTCATGGGAATTAATAACAACATCAAAATGAATCCAGGGAACTCATCCAGGGACTTCCAAACTAATATTCAATCCAAATACAAGGGGGATTAACCAAAAGAAATCTATTTTTTTATTAATAATGTATGGATTGAAGGAGATATTCCAATGTATCCAATATATATGAGTACATCTAAGTTGGATGTGCATACCACCCAAGTCATCTTTCATAACACAAATCGACCGGGTTGAGCATCTACTCAAACCTATCTTGCATAATTGTGTTCAGCCACTGAATTTCAGGAATCAACACCATACCATCCATTAAAGGTTCACACATCATATTATTTTCCGAAGGTAGATCCTGCAATCACCTACACCCATATCTCACACACACCCTCTCTATGTTCAATTCACTATCAATGCATCGACCATGAGTCCCATAGGTCAATGTACAATCAATACACCCTTATTGGGTTACTTGATAATGTTTCAATATCTCAATCCGGATTTTAATTCTAGTCCTAATGTCCACTAACACTTGATAATGTACTCTAAAAAATTATACACCCTCTAAGGTTTCTATCACATATATCTGGATTAACTCACTGCTCTAATACCATAAGAAATTTTTGCATATGGAAACACACACAACACACATCATCATGCACCAAGTACTCAGTAGGAGCACACAAACAAAAATCATAATAATCATACAACCTTTAGAAAAAATAGGTATCACCCTTTCAAGGAAAAACATACCAAAACAACCATTCCAATGAATCTGGTCTTCCGTGTAAAAAAAATCAATACTCTTCTTTACAAATCATAAATAATAGGAATCACCTACCATTTCCCCCCAAAAGGGTTTTTACTAAAATCCTAGACAATAATTATTTTCAATCCATATTCATATTTCTAAATAATATTTCCAAAACAAATTTCTTATGTCACACAAATACATTTATATTATGTTTCTATCAAATCATATTTTGAAGATATTATTTTAGAAACAAACCCATTTCATTTTCAATACCCAATAAATGCCTCCAAACAAACCATTATGAGGTCCATCAGTACTCATTCAACCATGAAACCACCATAAATCTAGTTAAAATGCTATATAGTCCATGATAATTATTTGGTCTATGTGAGTCCTTCCTAATTTATGGTATAATCATACAAGTCATATAATATTATTTTTTATATAATGATGATTTCACATGAATATAGAATAACCTATTAATTATATATTAATGGACATCAAGGTTATGTACCTTATAAAATACATTCCCATTTATAATTTATAGTATAAACACCACTGCCTAGGATCTCTCAATCTCCAACATTGACCCATGCTCCTATCCCATGCCCCAACATCATAAATAATAAATTATATCACATTATAATTAGTTATATAATTTAAATCAATTAATTTAAAAAATAATTATAATAAAAATTTTAAACTAAAAGGAACAAACCCTTTAAAAATACGAAGACACAAATTCTCACTAAATCCTAGAGAAATGGTTGTGGTACACCCCTGAACTGAAGTCAAACCAAAGCCTCACCCCAAATTCAATTTTTTATAAAAATTAGAATTAATTAACCAAATTAATTCAATTAGTAATATTTGGTGAAACCCTCATTGGCAACCCTTATCGCACCCAAATGATGATAAATTACACATAGAAGGCTCGCAATGCACCCATGAAACCAATCCAGGACAAAAACTAACACGATTGCTTGAATAAATTGGAAATTTAATTTAATTTAATCTAATAAACATAATACATTTTTTTCCGCAACATTCATCAATTAGAATAATGAATGAGACTTAATTAAATACTCTCTTGACCTCCTATAAGAGACATAAACAAACCCCCAATGAAAAGTGATGATTTACACCATGATATAATGAAAAACTATAAAAACAATTTGTATAAACATGATTCACATGGTGGGAATGGGGATGAATAATACAGGTATTAAGAAGGGGACCTGATTATTAAACCTAGAATCATCACTATGAAAATTATTAAAAATCAATGGGGATTTAAGGGGGAAAGGGGGAGGGATATAACTTTGTCTGTTTGTGTATAAGATAAAAAATAGAGGGGGTGGGGTTCAAGGATTTAAGAATCACTGATAGAAAAATAAGAAAAACACAAAAAAACCTTGATATACCGTTAAATAATGTGAAACATATTTCATTGGATGAATGGTTTACCCCATGAGAATATAACCAGATAAACCATTCTTGTTTGGGTGAATGATCTCCCACTGAATATTTCATATTGTGAACCATATTTCAGTGTTTTAACTATTACAAATTAAGACTCGTAGCTTTCCAACCCCTATAATGCTCCCTAATGAATCCAACGAGCCTCACACACAAGTCCAAAAATATATTTCATGGATTACCAAACATTATGAATACCAATTAGTGTTTCTATTATCAAAACTAATCCCTAAAAAAACAACATATTTATTTTTACATTATAAATATATAATGGCATGTTCCTTACCATTGTAATAAATATTAACATATACAAAGGGTGGAGCGATTTCTATAGTAGGCATGAACAAGAGAGTTTTGTATTTATTATTGAGGTCATCAGTTCTATAGTATATCCATTAGGACATGGGTGTTTAGATAATTAGATATTAGTGATGTTGGATATGTGTTTCATAGAGTACCATGATATCCTTAAACTCTTGAATATATTTCATGGGATTGCTTTATATAGATGAAAAGATCATGGATTGTAATAGATGGTGATTTGGGAAATTAGGGAATTTGGGAATTTCGATTCCCATTGATTTTTAAAATGTTAAATCCTATGTTGGGGAGTAAACCATAAATTATTAGAGTATATAACCATTATTTTGTGTGAATGTTGATGAATTATAGAGGAACCATTCCTAGATAACCCAACCTAATGGTGAATGAGGATTCCAATAGTACTTGTATGCATGTGGAAAATATTCGGCTAGTTAGTGGAAAGTATTCATATTTAAATAATGTCCTACAATTACATAGTGAAGTTACATCAGTAAATGGATGACTCTTTTGAGATTCAACAAAAAGAGACTAACCATATCTAAACACCCAGATCGAGTGCTAAATACATATTATTATAAGAAAAGAATTTATTTTAATAAAAAAGAAAAAAAATTAAACATTTATATTTCCAATATAAATATCCATCATTAACTCACTTATATACTCTTTACCTTTTAGGTTTAGAGTTTTAGATAATTAGGAAAAACACCGTTATTAAACAAAATCCACATCATTCTCATCAAATGTTATTTTTCCCATTATACATAGATTTCATTTTTTTTCTATAAGAAACTTCAACTCTCCCATAAAATTGATACCCGTTATATATATGATATATAATATAATTCTTCATAACTTGGTGAAATGGAAACATAATAAAGGTTGATCCTAGGTGATATATAAGGGTAAGCATGAAGGACATCAATAGATAATCATATAAAAGAATATAGTAATCATAATGGTATAAGTGAATGATCATTACTTCTGATATTTATACCTAATCCCTTATAAATCATAAATCAGAAGTCATGGCGGAAAATATTATCAAAATAAGACATGTGATTCATAAGAATATACACACACAAATAATCATTCATGAGTCATGTGGCCATATCATGAGTCAATGAAATATGTTTTTGGCATACATATATGATTAGAAAATGATTTCCTTTATCAAGTCTCACTACTAAGACTATTATAGTTTTTTGAGTCACATAGTGGGTTGGGTTCACTCCATATTCAAATTCTTTCTTTAGTCAAGGATCGTTGTTAGGACTATTATAGTGAGCATAGGTCCTTAATAGACTAGATTCACTCTATATTCATGTTATTATTGTAGAGACCCAAATATTTATGTACATGGACATTATATTAGTTTTGTGGAATACTTAGTACATAACAAAAACACACACACACAAGGATCGTAATAGTTTAGTGTCTTTGGAAACTCGGAACGTAATCTTCTAATCATGGTGAAAGATCTTCAACATCTCCCATAAATATCTTCCCTTTCTTTCTGACCTAAAACCTTTATTTATATCCTGGTGAAAAGAAAACATAAAAGGGTGAGCTCAAATGCTCAGTAAGGGTAAACAAAAGAAATATCAATCATATCATATTCATAAGAACATATCTTTTGGAAATCCTAACCTGCAAAAGAGATCATAATTTCATAACATGGGATAAATCATAGTAGTGAAATGTAATCACAATAATAATAACTTAAAACATGAAACTTTGTGGCATACAGACACAATCATAGAAATAATTTCTTATTAGTCAAGACTTATTGCCAAGACTATCTTAGTGGACAAAGTCCATTTCTGAACCGAGTTCACACCTCGTTTCAGTCCTGTTTTACTGAACCGGTATAACCCACCGTTCCAGCAATGTCTATCTCATGAGAAATAAAATCTTTACCCAATGCATTGGAGGGAGATATAGGTCCCACCCATCTCATAATGATACCATTCTTATGTGTGCCACAAAATCATAAACCATACATCATTGCATAACCCATGTAATAAAAATGGAATTCTTAAACATCGTGACATCATAAAACAATTCATATAAGATAAAGGAATTCATAAAAATAATTCCATCACAACATAATCAAATCAATGTAATAATAGGGATAGAAACATAACCCTTTATTATCTTAGATGGAAAATAATTTTCATAAAACACTTGAACTCCATTCTTGAGGAAAATATTCTTTCTACCATAAAAACATTTATCCTTTCTTAACATGTCATACAATTTTAAACTAAAAGAAGGTGATTAAAAATAAACTTGAAAACTTGTAAAGGAATCTTCTTAGAAGTAATGTTTTAAAAATCCATTCATGCCATATAATTTAAAAAAAACATTCTTCGTACTTTTGTCGGAAAAGTCAAAAAGTACCTCGTACGAAAAACGAAAAAAGATTCCTTTCATAGATTTTACTAAAATCTCACCGAAGGGTAAAATTGGATTTAAAAAATTTTAGGTGGATGGAAATAATATTACATATTGATGAAACATGTATGTGGATGATAAAATACACCCCAGTAAATACCAATGTATAAACAATCTCGGATAAAAAAACGAGATTGTGATATTTCCCTTACCTTAGGTCCGATTTTCTTCGTAAGTGTCCGAACCTCCTGTATAATGATTTAAATAATGTTATTGACTTACTACAGAATCATAATTATTTTTATGATATCATATATGGTCATATTCTTAGCTTCTTATTGATAATATTTCATTATTACTTGTTATTCGGGTGTTTATTACTTTTTGTTCTTATGCGTGTTTTTTCGAATAAATTCTTATTTTTCTATTTAGGTTATTGATACCTCATTTCCAGAATGGTATTAGGGTAATATATATAATATTAATTCATTAAATTAATTTATATTATCATTATGCAATGAATATCATGCAGAACGAGTCGCATCACATCGTGGAGACGGTATTCCGTACGTATGCACGAGCGATGATATCGTTCCCATGATTGTCGAATTGTATTGGATTATATATATACTATTTTAGAATAAATATCACCTTAAAATAATCATATATAGTCATTATTTACACCATTATACCCATCCAAGTAAGGGGGTGGTGAAAAATAGATTACACCACGGCGTGGAGACGGTATTCCGTACGTACGCACGCACGGTGATTTCGTTTTCCGTAGGATGGATAGATGGTGACATAGGGTTGTTTCATACTTATAATAACATATCAGTATATGAGTGATACTGATTTTATTACTTCATAATGAAACAACCTAAGAATAAGAAGTGGAAGAAGAAATAAAGGTGAAAGAATTGGTAACAGACATTACCTCTTATTTGAAGCGTCTCTTTGATACCTCCACTTAGGGAACTAAAATTGGTCTTTGAAGAAGACCAGGACCTATAGGATATCTCTAGAAAAGTGGAGAGAAGAAATTGGCAGGGGTTGGACGAGCTTGAAGTCTCAATGTGGTGTGAGGAAGAGAGGGAGGAAGTGCCCTTTTATAAGGGAGGAGAGGGGCACCTTTGGAATAACTAAAAATATTATTTTATTATAAAGTCACATTCGGTTTTTAATAGCTCCAAATTGAGTTATTTCGAATCTAGGGTGGGGATGGGTCTAAATCCTATCATCCAATAGAATTGGACAAGTTTAGTTTAATATTTTAACCTTATCATTTAGTTTTAACTCTAAGTTATATAATTTTACTTTTACCGTGTCTTTTTGTGTTTTTACACTATAAGGTTAATAAACATACTATAACAAGCCAAACGAACCCAAAGTTGTTTATTATTAATATATATAACTTTATCTAAGTCATTTGGACGAACCTTATATTTTTAGGAATAAAATAACAATTAGTAATATAATATTTGTTTTAAAAACTATTTTATGTCAATTTTGACACTATTTAGTAATTGATCTTTGTGAAAATCATAACATAATGATTAGTTTGAAAAAGGCTAATTAAATCAATACTAACATGTCATATTAACGTATAAAATTAGTGTAACTCATAAAAAGTCTCAAATTACATTTATTTGGGTATTTATAACATCAATTATGTGAATATTTTAATTAATAAGATAATTACTAAATCATCTTTGTGTCATAAATAAATTAAATTATTTAAAGTCTAAAATTTACAAATAAAATATCATTATGTAGGAAATAATTTTATATTTATAATTTATATTTATAGTCTAATTTATCTTATTTATAACCCCATATTAAAAATGATTTACTTATTAAACTTTGATTTTAACTATTTTAACCCTTCTTTAAATAAATTAATAATAAATGTCCTAATCTAATCCAAGTGGGCCTGAATGGTCATATTTTATTCCTAAGGTTGTTTTTGTTCGAATTACACTTTTCCAATAAAATTACAACATGTGTTAGGGTAATAATAATATCATTATTACCCTTAATTACCCTATTTACTTTTAACGGTTGTAAAAAGTTACTATTCACCAAAAATCATTTTCATCCCATTGAACCACATTTTAGTCATTGATATTAACCGTGTCTCCTATATTTTTGAAATTCCACTCACAGAAGTGGTAAAATTATGTTTTATGAAAAATTCAGTTTTTTAACTACCACTTAGTGGTTTCACTATTCATCAAAAAATGAATGTTTCCAGAAAAATACAAAAAATTAGGCCTAAGCTATATTTGATATTATGAATTCAAAAATGATGTCTATTTTACCAAATTCAAAACATATCAGTTACATTAATTAATATAAAAATTAATTCCCGTCCTCAAAACAAATAGCGTGTTTTTAAGAGATAATAACTATCAAAAGATTGACACTTGTTTATGTCTGGTTTAAATGTGAAACTACATACAATGACCAACATTGTATTAAATTGAAAAAATATTTTCTAAATATACTTTAAAACCACTAAAATTAATAACTTATCACTATTAATTATGTTGATTAAAAAAGTTGTTTTTAATTAAATTTTAGTAATTTTCACTATTCATCAGAAAATGAAAGTTATCCGAAAAGTACCAAAATTTAACCCTAATCTAATTTCGATATTCCGAATCAAAAAATGAAGTCCATTTTGAGAGATAAAATTTATAAAATTTTAAAAGGTGGATATTACTATTCATAACTACTAGTTTTAATAATATTTTAATAGCATATCGTTGTTTAGTGAAACTCAGTATTGCGTACGACGCAAGATATCGAGGAAGGCCACAGTTGCGTGTAAAGAAAGCCAAGCTAGTGTTGTGTGTAGTGAAAGATTCCTTTGATGATTTATATAACATGAAAACAAAATATTTTACATAAAAGTCTCGGGTGTTACATTCTACCCCCCTTAAAATGAATTTCTCCCTCAAAATTTTTCGGGGTTATAAATGGTTTACTACATGAATGTTTCTTTAATAGAAACCCACATTGTAAAAAGGAATACCAAAACAATTCTTTAAAAACAAAAGTATGAAACGTAACGGTTACCCAAATAAACTAATCACTGGGTTTCCACATAGGTGAAAATATGGATATGGAAGAGAAATCTAACCATCATGTTCTGAGGGAGAGTGGTAGAGAACATGGCTATGGAAAAGCCAGCAATCACAAAGCCATAAATTTGTGATGATCTAAGTTACCATCTAATTCATCAGATATAAGAGCACTAGGACAACATTTTTGGTTTTCAAGATCATTTCTCGAAAGTTGATGAAATTGGAATTAGAAGAAATACTTTCGTGATTTTGGTACTGTGTCACCGTTGGTCATTCTTTGGAAAATTTCCAGTTCATCTCTTAAAGAAATGATGTTGGATTTGTCATTGGTGAAGTGTTAGCAGATCATGTGATATAATTATGGGTCATTCCATCTATCTCAAACAAATGGTTACAAAAGTTATCAAAAATACATAAGACCATCTATGGTGAAGTTAATCGTATACGATTCAAAAAATGAACTTATACTTCATATATCATACCGCGTAATAAAATAAAACTAGTTTCTACTAACCAGGGACTTTCTGTAGGCCAGTGGTAGGCGATAAAGGCCAGTCGCACTTCGGTTGTGGGTTCGATTCTCACAGCCTTGTCCGACGCGATGGGCTATCGCCCGTACTGCAGGTTGTCCTTTTTCTAAAACTACATTACTGTAACATCCCATTAATAATATCGAAAAAATGTTCTATCCTTAGACAATACTAACTTATGTCCAACATAATCCATTCCAATCTTTAGGCTTATCCAAAATACTGTTGTCCAATATTATAGTGAAAACAATTACCAAAGAGTTCATATAACAAGCATGTTAATACCATCGTTGATCCCCATATATCATGAGATATATCTTGTTGGTCAAATTACAAACATGTGAATACCATAATCATGTATTCTATTGAAGAATGAATACACATTGAACCTTAGTGAAAACATGAATACAGTTAAAATTTAACACTTTCCACAAACCAAAATCCTCAAAATTATTTATACTCAAACCATGATATAACCTTCTCCTTATATCAGTCATGAGCTCATGAATAATATCAAATATTTAATTTTCTCCTTATCCCTTCATTATGCGCATATCATCTACATTCCAAAAATATCTGAATAACCTTTTATGGATAATGGTACCATTAATCATACACTTTCAGAACTCAAGGAAAGACAACAGTGTAACAATCCTTAGATGTCTCTTTATTCCATAGTACCATGAGATTACTTATACAACATTACACATGATAAACATGCAATCATTCCACTACATTCTTAAACCATTGACCGAGCTTCAACAATTATTTCATCTCACATATCATTTGTAGTCTCTTCATCATCATCAACATAAATACTACCCATACGACCACACTGATTCTCTTCATGAGACTTTACCTTAGGGAATTGGTTTGCATAATGCCCGTACATTCCACATTTAAAACATTTAACCATTGTTGATGTCGTAGCGATACCATTATCCTCATCCTTGGTGTTAACTGAACCTTTTCATTTGCACTTACTGGCTTTGTGTCCTTCTTTTCGACACCCAAAGAATCTTCCAGTTCCTTTGAAACATTCTCCTTGATGCCTCTTCCCACATGATTTACATAGGGGAAATTGAACTTTCTTTCCTCTATGATCATCATGAAACTCCATCTTTCTCTTATTAGCCGAGTCAGGAAACTTACCAAATTTTACTTTATTGATCATATTATGAGATTTCTAATTCAGCATAATAATGATGTTTGGACTTCCAAATCCCATTTCATTTGGTTGTTCATGAATAATATCATTCCATTGGCCATCATATCCTCCATTATTGTGAATCATCTTGTTTCCAACCATTTTCTAAAACCCAAAAAGAATAGTGTGAGAGGCATAAATCATAATAAAGGGGGAGTAACTTCAATATCTAACATTTTTGGTTTAATCTAATATCATTACCATAGTTCTAGGACTATATCCTATACGTATACTTATCATTAGGGACATCCCTAGACATACCTTAGAAATATCTCTAGCGATTTCACTAACGTTTTCGCATCCTAGTTTCCAAAGGTTGACTAAACTTTTCCTCTGATACCAACTGTAGAGACCCAAAGCTTGACGTACATGGACATTACATTACTTTTGCGGAATACTTAGTACATAACAAAAACACACACACACAAGGACTGTAATAGTTTAGTGTCTTTGGAAACTCAAAACGTAATCTTCTAATCATGGTGAAAGATCTTCAACATCTCCCATGAATATCTTCCCTTTTTTGTTACCTAAAACCTTTCTTTATATTCTGGGGAAAAGAAAACATAAAAGGGTGAGATCAAATTATCAGTAAGGGTAAACAAAAAAATATCAATCCCATCATATTCATAAGAACATATCTTTTGGAAATCTTAACCTGCAAAAGAGATCATAATTTCATAACATGGGATAAATCATAGTAGTGAAATGTAATCGCAATAATCATAACATAAAACATGAAACTTTGTGGAATACAAACACATTTATAGAGAATCATTTCTTATTAGTAAAGACTCATTTCCAAGACTATCTTAGTGGACAAAGTCCATTTCGGAACCGAGTTCACACCTTATTTCAGTCCTATTTCACTGAACCGGTATAACCTACCGTTCTAGCCATGTCTATCTCATGAGATATAAAATATGTACCCAAGGAATTGGAGGGAGATATAGGTCCCACCCATCTCATAATGATACCATTATTATGTGTTCCACAAAATCATAAACCATACAACATTGCATAACCCATGTAATAAAAATGGAATTCTTAAACATCGTGATATCATAAAACAATTCATATAAGATAATGGAATTTATAAAAAATAATTCCATCACAACATAATCAAATGAATGTAATAATAGGGATAGAAACATAACCCTTTATTATCTTAGATGGAAAATAATTTTGATAAAACACTTGAACTCCATTCTTGAGGAAAATATTCTTTCTACCTTAAAAACAGTTTTACTTTCTTAACATGTCATAAAATTTTAAACTAAAATAAGTTGATTAAAAATAAACTTGAAAACTTATAAAGGAAGCTTCTTGTATGTAATGTTTTAAAAATCCATTCATGCTGTATAAGTTAAAAAAAACATTCTTCGTACTTTTGTCAGAAAAGTCAAAAAGTACCTCGTATGAAAAACGAAAAAAGATTCTTTTCATATATTTTACTAAAATCTCACCGAAGGGTAAAATTGGATTTAAACAATTGTTGGTGGATGGAAATAATATTATATATTGAGGAAACATGGATGTGGATGATAAAATACACCCCAGTAAATACCAATGTATAAACAATCTCGGATAAAAAAATGAGATTGTGATATTTCCCTTACCTTAGGTCCGATTTGCTTTGTAAGTGTCCGAACCTCCTGTATAAAGATTTAAATAATGTTATTGACTTATTACATAATCATACTTATTTTTATTATATCATATATGGTCATATTCTAAGCTTCTTATTGATAATATTTCATTATTACTTGTTATTCAGGTGTTTATTACTTTTTGTTCATATGCGTGTTTTGTCGAATAAATTCTTATTTTTCTTTTTAGGTTATAGATACCTCATTTCAAGAATGGTATTAGGGTAGTATATATCATATTAATTCATTAAATTAATTTATATAATCATTATGCAATGAAGATCATGTAGAACGAGTCGCATCACATCGTGGAGACGGTATTCCGTACGTACACACGAGTGATGATATCGTTCCCATGATTGTGGAATTGTATTGGAGTATATATATACTATTTCAGAATCAATATCACCTTAAAATAATCATATATAGTCATTATTTACACCATTATACCCATCCAAGTAAGGTGGTGGTGGAAAATAGATTACACCACGGCGTGGAGACGGTATTCCGTACGTACGCACGCGCGGTGATTTCATTTTCCGTAGGATGGATAGATGGTTAAATAGGGTTGTTTCATACTTATAATAACATATCATTATATGATTGATACTGATTTTATTACTTCATAATTAAACAACCTAAGAAGAAGAAGTGGAAGAAGAAATAAAGGTGAAATAATCAGTAACAGACATTACCTCTTCTTTGAAGCGCCTCTTTGATACCTCCTCTTATGGCACTAAAATTGGTCTTTGAAGAAGACCAGGACCTCTAGGATGTCTCTAGGGAAGTGGATAGAATAAATTTGTATGGTTTGGACGAGTTTGAAGGCTCAATGTGGTGTGAGGAAGAGAGGGAGGAAGTGCCCTTTTATGAGGGAGGAGAGGGGCACCTTTGGAATAACTAAAAATATTATTTTATTATAAAGTCACATTCGGTTTTTAATAGATACAAATTGAGTTATTTCAAATCTGAGGTGGGAATGGGTCTAAATCATATCATCCAATAGAATTTGGATAAGTTTAGTTTACTATTTTAACCTTATCATTTAGTTTTAACTTTAAGTTAGATAATTTACTTTTACCGTGTCTTTTTGTGTTCTTACACTATAAGGTTAATAAACATACTATAACAAGCCAAACGAACCCCAAGTTGTTTATTATTAATATATAAAACCTTATCTAAGTCATTTGGCCGAACCTTGGATTTTTAGGAATAAAATAACAATTAGTAATATAATATTTGTTTTAAAAACTATTTTATGTCAATTTTGACACTATTTAGTAATTGATCTTTGTGAAAATCATAACAGAATGATTAGTTCGAAAAAAGATAATTAAATATATACTAACATGTCATATTAACCTATAAAATTAGTTTAACTCATAAAAAGTCTCAAATTACATTTATTTGGGTATTTATAACATCAATTATGTCAATATTTCATTAATAAGATAATTACTGCATCATCTTTCTGTCATAAATAAATTAAATTATTTAAAGTCTAAAATTTACAAATAAACTATCATTACGTAGGAAATCTTTTTAGATTTCTAATTTATATTTATAGTCGAATTTATCATATGTATAACCCCATATTAAAAATGATTTACTTATTAAAATTAGATTTTAACTATTTTAACCCTTCTTTAAATAAATTAATAATAAATGTCCTAATCTATACCAAGTGGGCCTAAATGGTCATATTTTATTCCTAAGGTTGTTTTTGGTCGAATTAAATTTGTCCAATAGAATTAGGACATGTGTTAGGGTAGTAATAATATCATTTTTACCCTTAATTACCCAATTTAATTTTAACCGTGGTAAATAGTTACTATTCACAAAAAATTATTTTCATCTCATTGAACCACATTTTAGTCCTTGATATTAACCGTGTCTCTCAGATTTTCGAAATTCCACTCACAGAAGCGGTAAAATTATGTTTTATGAAAAATTCAGTTTTTTAACTACCACTTAGTGGTTTCACTATTCATCAAAAAATGAAAGTTTCCAGAAAAATACAAAAAATTAGGCCTAAGCTATATTTGATATTATGAATTCAAAAATGATGTCTATTTTACCAAATTCAAAAAATATCAGTTACATTAATTAATTTAAAAATTAATTACCGTCGTCAAAACAAATAGCGTGTTTTTAAGAGATAATAACTATCAAAAGATTGACACTTGTTTATGTCTGGTTTAAATGTGAAATTACATCCAATGACCAACATTGTATTAAATTGTAAAAATATATTCTAAATATACTTTAAAACCAATAAAATTAATAATTTATCACTATTAATTATTTTGATTAAAAAATTTGTTTTTAATTAAAATTTAGTAATTTTCACTATTAATCAGAAAATGAAAGTTATCCGAAAAGTACCAAAATTTCACCCTAAGATAATTTCGATATTCCGAATCCAAAAATGAAGTCCATTTTGAGAGATAAAATTTCTAAAATTTTAAAAGGTGGTTATTACTATTCATAACGGCTAGTTTTAAAAATATTTTAATAGCATATCGTTGTTTAGTAAAACTCGGTATTGCGTACGACGCAAGCTATCGAGGAAGGTCGCGGTTGCGTGTAAAGAAAGCCAATATAGTATTGTGTGTAGTGAAAGATTCCTTTGATGATTTATATAACATAAAAACAAAATATTTCACATAAAAGTCTCAGGTGTTACTATTATCATCTCATAAGATTTTAATCTTTACTCAAAACAATGAAGGGATACATAATTTGGGGTCCACCGATCACATAATGAAAACTATACATAAGTGTTCTAGAGGATCATAAAAACATCTATCATTTAATTATAACAAAAAATATTAAAAAATAGGATTTATAAATATTTCATCATCACATGATCATAAGCCATCTAGAAAAAGGATGTTGATGTTATCATGAAATCACTCTTTATTTTTTCATAAATTAATTGACCCATTGAAATAAATTATGTTTATAATAACATTTCAAAAACAAAATCCTCACAATAAATCTCAATAATTAACTGGATAATATCATAAGATCATATCAGTAGTGTGGCATACTAATCTATATTTTTTTTGAAAAAGGTAAAAAAAAATTCTAAATGATTTAAAATATGTTTTTAAAATCAAGAGAAAACATCGATTTTATTTTATAAAATCTTTAAAAAAAATTACTTGGTATTAGAATATGAATTTATTTTTAAAACCATTGAAACATGTAGATGTATATTCATGTAAATTAACATACATGTCATCAAGAAAATCATTTCATGTTGTATATGATAAAAGAAAACTTTATTTTAATTTTTAAAAAAAATTCAAATGTGAGTCATATGAAAAAACCTTTTAAAGGATTCTTTTTAATAATTTGTAAATAAATTAAAATCTAGTGAAAATAAACTTTTAAAAATATTTTATTATATGTAAAAATATCCATAAAAATATTTTAATAACTAGCATATTTAAGAGAATATTATCTGTTTAAAATAGGAAATATAATCATCTTTTCTTAAACACATTTTCGTGATCATTTTAAGGACCAAATATAGGATAATGAATCTAAATAAATAAAACAAAAAAATTAATCATTGTGGAGAAAAATATAACTCAATAATAATTTATTTTTTAATTCTTAGTAAATAATCTTTCAAATTTTATTAATGTTATATTATGCTTAAAAAAATCATTTCATTCAAAATGATTTTTATTCCTTTTGGGATAAAATATTATATTTAAATTTTTCATCACAAATAAAAATTATATGATAAAATTAACTCCATTTTATAAATCATCATATCAATATTTTATTTGGTTGATTTTATTATCTGTTCTATAAAGAATAATTATCTAGTGAATAGTGAAAAATACAAATTTTTTATTTTATATTGAATTTTTGTCCCAAGAATGTGGAAAGTTACATTTGTTAAAATTTATTTAGAGTAAAATTTGTATTATGATATTATTAATTATCTTAATAATTTTATTTTAATTAATTTTATGATTTAATTTGGTATATAAAAAAATTATTCTTTAAAAAAATTTATGAAAAACTATTTTTTGTTCTGTGTTATGTTTTTTCTTAAATTAGTTTCTCTAAATTGTAGAGAATGAAAATTAAAAAAAAATATCATATAGGAATAATTATGTACAATATTATTTAATATTTCTCTTTTATATTTTGTAATTATGAATAGTAACATCGATTAATATTTTTCACATCAGTAAGGGTAAATTTAGTTGTAAACCCATGATATAAGGTCCCAAAATAAATGAAAAACATTCCTTTATGCTATTTTATTTTTGGATTGATACCATTTAATTTAAATTCTATAATATTTGGCCATAGATCTTCATTTCTCATTCATTGTGGATTTTATATTATTTAATGAAAAATATAAATAAAAAATATCACTCTCTTGAAATTAATAACTCTAATATTTTTTATAAGAATAAAAATATGATACATATAGTCTTAATTGTTTATTAAAAATATGAAATGAATTTTTTATCTGGTTAATTTAAATTTAAATTTTAGTGATTGAATGATTACTGTAAATGCATACACAACGATGATATAGTATTTAATAAATTAATTGAAAAATAAAATAAATGAATTTTAAAATATGATAATAACAAAATTTTGAGGAATTATTATGTTCCAAGATTTTAGTAGCTATATATTACCTATCATGGGTGTTTTAGAAGATTATATTATAATTAAATATATTTTTTTGTGTCTTTAGTGTTGAATTAAATGAATAATGTCAAAAATGAAATTAATGATATTCTAGGAAAATAATATTTTATTAAATTATTTAAAAATTATTAAAAAATATTTAAAGAGGAAATGGTGGATAATATATGGTCTAAAATTTCATCACTTTTCATTTTATGATCCAATTTCCACATTATAAGTAAAATTATAACCTATTAATATTGTAAAAGTCATTTCCACATTTGTGGTTAAATTTTGTTAGCCAAGGGGTTAAACCAAAAAAAAGTTTCAAATTACACGAAAAACTATATATATTTTATTTTATGAATATATTTAAACCTTATCCCATTTTTATTCAAAAATATCAACATTTGTAATTATTTTTTGAGAAAAACTTTTTATATTTTAAAACTTTGATAATTCCAAGTGTTTCATTTCCTTATAAAAGTACACACATTCCCTATTTTATTTACAATAAATTGAGAAATATATATCATAAAATAAATAGTATAATTTCATAATATATTCCCTCACCACATTCTATATATTGTTTTATTCAAAATGGAAATCCATTCAAGTATTAAGGTGTAAGCCAAAGAAGTTTTCCCAAAGAAGAGGTATAACTCTGTACATAACGTTTTAAATTTTATATCCTTTTATATATCCTATATATCTATGGTATTAATTATGAAATAAATAATTATATATCATCAATATAATTAATTTTTATTATGATGATTAAAAAAAACCATTATCCACCTTCTCCACACCCATTGGAAAATAATAACATCGTTCATGCATGTATTGGGACTACCAAATCTACAAAGTGATGTGATACATTTTTGAATTTCGAATTACCTGGATGATAATAAAGGAAATTTTAATGAATATATGTGGTATATATATATATTATAATAATTATTCTTTAAAGATGAACTATTATTTAAATTTCTTTCATTTCATCCGTCAAAGAGTGAAAATAAAGTTCTTTCTTACATATAGCCTACCGTCTTTAGGACCTATGAAATTTATTTTTCTCAATATACCAATTTTGGATGACTATATATATAATGAGTATATATGATATTTATATCATGATTAAATGTTTTGATATGATTTAAACATGATAAAAGTATAATAAATAAAACTAATGAACCAATATTCTCATGAACAAATGAAACAATTAACACCAGAAATCGAAGATTTTAATAAGTAGTTATTAATAAATAGGAATTAAAATTTTATTAGTTGAACATATATGACACTATAGGTATGTAAATAATTATTATATATAATTATAATCAACTTAAATTTATTATACAAGAGGTTAGATATGTTTCGTAGAAATACATAATCGAGGTTATAGGATTTCCCATCTCACTCTTATTTCTATGAGACATATTCAATATTCACCATTTGTTTCGTTTTTGTGGTGTATATACTAACCATGAATGAATTTTATTATTATTTTCTTGAAAATTAAATTAATTTAAAATACTTATACTTTTCTCTCTTTCATTAGGTTTTGATTGAGAGATTACCAAAGCGGTAATGAATCTTAATCATAGTATTGTTTCATTGAGACATGGTTGATGTTATGAAACAATTCATTTTAATGGGATGTACATTAACATACTTTTACATGTTATATGATTATTATAATTTTTTCATGATATTTAAATATTAATTTGGATTTATTATTTAATGTGGAGTAAGACTGAATGTTTCTAAAGTTATAAGAGATTTAAGTTACAATTTAATTGTTTACTGAGAATTTTTATATTTACGTTTATGATGATTAAAATTCATAATATTCCTCTAAATAACATCATGAATCTTATTCCCTAATTATTTTTCAATTATTTTTCATGTAATAATACCATTTTTCTCTCTTTTTTACTTAATCTTTTTTTAGGAAACGTTTTTAAGAAAACATAATTTTATTTCATATTTGGTTGGAATTATTTTTATCACATTTTAATATTTCATTTAAAATATTTTTATTAATATTTTTTAATATTTAATATGATTTTGTTAATTAATTTTTACCCAATATGTTTTAAAAAAATAAAAAAATATTATTTTCATTTAAAAAATGAGGTACTTTTTAATTTTTGTGAAAAATGTGAATGGAATAATTGTTTTAATGTGCACAAAATGAATGTAATTTCCCATCATCATGATAAAAAAATGAATTAAATCTTACATTACATGTTTCAATGTTTATTTTCAAAACAAATTCAATATTATTTTGGAAATTTTTTATATTTTAATGAATTTATTTCAAAATGAAAAGTACATTTCCCTAAAGAAATATTCTAATGGACTTTTAAAAAAATTCCTATCAATGATAACTTGATTTCATGTTCGTTATTATTTATTGGTATGTGATTGAATGATATGATCATTGTTTTTTATCTAGTTGGTTTATGATTATGATGATGATATGTTTATTAAACCTGTTTATTTTACACGGGTAATGTAATTATTTTATGATGAATATTGTAACATCAAAGGTAAATAAAGAATAATACATATTTAATATTTATTAATATTTGTGAATTATATATTAATTTTACTTTGAAAGGGTTTCTTTGTTCGATAGTGTACCCGATACGCTACAACGAGTTTCTTTGAAATCTTACGTTGTACACTAATAATATAATATTATTATTTTAAATGGTAGTAAACTCCTAGCCGTTGTATTTGTAGGAATGAACATAACTAACTTCAATATGATTACACATGTTTGTTAAATGTATTACATTTATCCAATAAAAAAATTTAGAGGCTTAAAATTTGAATGAATCTAATTTTAAGCATAATTTACACAAAAAAGTTGATTTACCACCTTTTAACAGAGAACCCACTTTAAATGTAGTTTTGGTCACTTCAATACATTTTAATTGACCAAATAAAATCCTTCTTTAGATTAGGGACATCAAAATTTACTTTTTGTAAATTTTTGGAATTTTTCTCATAAAGTTAATTTTTTAATGAATAGTGAAAATATTGTATTTTAATTCAAAACTGCATATTAATCTAATTTATTTATATGGTTAGATTATATTTTTAATTTGTTTTAAAGTTTAATTAAAATATATTTTTACCATTTAATCCAATTTTGGTCAGTAGAATCAATTTCACTTTGAAATTGGACATAAACAAGTATCAATCTTTTGATAGTTAATGTTTATTAAAAACACGTTATTTGTTTTGATAACGGGAAATAATTTTAAAATTAATTATTTCCACTTATATGTTTTGAATTTTTCAAAATATTCATCATTTTTGAATTCATAATATCAAATATAGCATAGGCTGAATTTTGGTATTTTTTGGAAAAACATCAATTTTTGATGAATAGTGAAACCACTTAGTAGTAGTTAAAAAAACCGACTTTTTCATTTAAATGAAATTTTACCACTTCTGTGAATTAAATATCTAAAATATAACAAACATGTTTTTTATAAAGAAGTAAAATATGGATCAATAAAATGAAAATAAATTTTGGTGAGTAGTGACTTTTGGCTTTTTTTTTACCGCAGTTAAAAGTAAATATGGTAATTCAAGGTTAAAAGAATATTGTAATAATTCAAAATTTACTTTCACACATGTCCTAACAATATTGGATAAGTAATGGCCAACCATGGGCATCTTGGGGTATATTTTGGGACCCCATGGATCCACTTATGAAAGATAATGACACTTTAGATTAATTAATTTAATGTAAAGGCAAAAATGACATAAACAAATATCTTTTAGTAAATTAATTTTTATATAGTGTTATATAAATTATATTTTCAACAATAAATATTAATTGGAAATATAAAATGATTTCCATCATCATGGTATTTTTTATAATTTTTATACATCAAATTAATTAAATTATATATGACATAATAATGATGGACTATTTACCTCCTTAATAAATGATTTAAATAAATAAGATTATAATGATTAAAATATTATCCAAAACATGTCCAATTAGGATTGGATGATTTTATTTCTAATATGAGTCATCTTATCTTCTACTTTAATGATTTATGGAATTTTAGAAAATGAATATCATTATATAATAAAATAATATTATCACACTTTTCATAAAGAGCCCCTCCTCCCCCTTATAAAAGGAGACCATTTATAACCAATTCCTCACACCTCTCAAGCCTTTTTTTCTCATCCAAACTCTACCCAATTAATCTACCTACATCACTATATTCCACTTATAAGACTTTCCTTAGGCAGAAGTCACTTCAAGAAGTCCTTTGGTTCAAACCAAAGAGAGTTACCCAGATTAAAGGTAACGATTTCTCTTAAATTGTTTTCTTTTATTTTACTTCCCCAACCCATAAGCTCTTTTTATTCCTTTCTTTTGTAACAACATCAGTATCCTAAACATACTAGGATGTTGTTATGATAAGGATTTTAACTACACTTACACACACCTCCATCTAATCGATGATGGACATAATGTTTCTGTGGATGGAAAACTAACACCTCACTAAACGATGATTGTTCAAATATCTCCAACCAACTCTCATGGTGGCCATTATGATGGAACTATATTTGTATTATGATATATATTATCTTTATGTTTTATTTATGCTTCTGTAATTTCTATTTATAGCATACCTTTATGGTTTCCATTATGTGTAAACGCGATAATTTCATTTGAGGAAGTGCGGACTACCGCCCCCACAAAGTGATATGACTCGTTCATACCATATGTGGTACATATAAAGGAAAGATTTAATGATATTATATATGATAAAATACTAGAATTATAATACTACTATGTATCATTATTTTTTAATTCCATTAAATATGAAATAGAAATGGAAGTAGCTGTCATGCGTCCATAAGGCTTACCGTCTCCGTGAACGGTGCATTTCATTTCTTATCTCTTAAAGTAATGTACTATTACAAATACAAGTATATGATCGATATATATGATATATATGATATCAAAATCATGAATATAATTATTTATATAATGAACCTTTGACCACATGAACAACATGTGTTAATGAGAAGTCCATTTTTGACTCAAGTACCAAGTATCGACAAAACGAACATTATTAACTTAAATGATTACATAATGTTTATAACATGGTAATAAGTGATATAAGTGGAGTATTAAACTTGAAAAAGGTTATTAAGCAAGTAGAAATTAAATTTAGTTTATTATTCAAGATATTAAAGAACAATTAGGTCAAGTCGGACATGAGGTTAGAGACTTCGTCTCAATCTCTTTTCAGTGAGGCATATTTTGTTTTATTACACGACTCTATTTTATACGCTGTATAAATGCCCTTGAATTTTCAAAGGGATTATTTTTTCTATGAAGCGTTTTACTAAACAACAAAAAGGAATTTTTCTTTTAACATAAGCGGTGGAAACTACCTTTTCTGCCACAACTAGTATTTTTTTGATCTTTGGCTTCCTCAACAAGACGTAATGTTTTTATAAGAAAATAAATATCATATTTTCTTTTATGTATTTTAGTTTTTAAATTGGTTTTGATAATGTATTTTTTATGTGAATATATTTAAGTGATATATTGTGGTTGAAATGTGGAAATGTTTTCTTTCTTTTTTATTTATTTTTTGTCTTATGATTTTATAATGGTACATGGACATTTGATGGGTTGTTATGTGATAAACCAAATGAAGGGTGGTGTTATGAATACCAGTATAGGTGGTTATGTTATAACCTCCAATACATTGGGTATGGAAGTCGGCATTATAGAAATTCCATTTAGGGATATGTGTGGAAGTCGATCGTATGGTTATTCCTTTTATGTATGTTTATGTCCCAAGTTACCAATATATGTTATGTGTTATTTATATGGGATTTATGGTAATATTTTGGTTACAAAAGGGTAAGTAATGATCTTTTATTTATTTAAGAGTATTTACTACTTCATAATGGTGAAAAGTATTACTTATGTTAACGTATTCATGGTTTACTTATTGTTTTGAAAAACTTACAGTTTTCCTTCTTTGTGTATCCCTTACTGAGCTTTTTATGCTCATCCCAAGTTTTTGAAATGTTTTTCATAGGAAATAATGTGGAATAGGGTCAAATATGGGATCACAGAAAAGTTATACTGTCTTAAACATGGAACTAGACATGACTTTTTTTTCATGAGTTCATGTTTTTAAAAAAAATGGAAACTGTGTAGAACTGTCTACTTTGAAATATTTTGAGATGTAATAGTTATGTCCTAATTCCCTAAAACTCTAAACATGAAAAGATCCTCAATGGTAATTATTCATTTAATTCAATATTATGTAAGGTTTAAGGCCAAGTCCTTATAGTTGGTATCATAGGTCATTTTAGATAACTTTAAGAGTTAGGGTATTGTTAAATAAATGTCCAAAGATTAATTTATGGTAATATTGAAATGATATATAATTACAGATTACCATGTGGCTTCACCTAAGATAATTATATGGTAAGAATGGTTTTTCATAGAGGAAATAGAATAGATTTACTAGGAATGCATACAATAGGCAATTACCTTCCAAATTAGCATCCTGAGATGGCCAGAATCAGAATTAAACAGTTTTTGCTGCGATGGATCAATTGAATCAGGTGGTAAATGTTGGTTGTGTTCCATGATGATATATGGGTTTGTTCTAAAATTAAATAGAATCATGAAATTCATTTAAGTGTTGTCTTGCAAACCTTAAAAGAAAAAAAACTTTATGGAAAATTCAACAAGTGTGACTTTTGGTTACAACGAATTTCTTTCCATGGTCACATTGTTTCAAAAAATGACATAACTGTTGATCATGCTAAAAAAAGATATTGATGAATGGCCAAGACCCACAAATATAACTGAAAATCATAGTTTTCTTGGTTTGGTAGGTTATTACCGGAGGTCTGTTGAAAATTTTTCACGTTTATCTAGTCCAATGACTAAGTTTACTCGAAAAAGTGTTAAGTTCATTTGGACAAAAGAATGTGATGATTGGTTTCATGAATTGAAAATAAGATTGGTGAATGCTACAGTTTTAGCACTTCCTTCCAGAAATGGTGAGTTTGTTATCTACAGTGATGCTTCATTGAAAGGACATGGCAGTGTCCTTATGTAGAATGATCAAGTAATTTCTTATGCTTCAGGTCAGTTGAAACCACATGAGTTAAATTACCCTACACATGATTTGGAATTAGCTGGTGTTGTTTTTGCTTTAAAAATTTAGAGGCGTCATTTATATGTTGTGAAGTGTGAAATATATAATGATCACAAATGATTGAAGTGTATATTCACTCAAAAAGAATTGAACCTGAGACAGAGGACATGCGTGGAATTAATCAAGGATTATGATGGCACAATCCATTACCATCCAAAAAAAATAAAGTGGCTGATGCTTTGAGTCGAAAAAGTAATTATTCATTAACTATGTTACGTTTGGAACAAGATCCTTTGGATTTTAATTTGATGAACATTGGTATAGATGTTGTTGGTGTAGAAAATTCTTCTTTTTTGTATCAAGTGTCCATGAAATCATCTCTATCAGACAGAATAATGAAAGTGTTGAAAGAAGACAGTGAGTTGCAGAAAAGGTAGAGTTGGTTCAGAAGGGTAAGTTGCATGAATTTAACATTGATAATGATTGTGTTTTGAGTTTTTGAAAGAGATTATATGTGCCTTGTGATTCACAGTTGATGAATGAGTTGTTATGTGTAGTTCATAGTTCCCCATTTTTAATTTATCTTGGCAGTACAAAGATATACATAGTTCTTCTGAAGTATTACTGGTGGGATGGAATAAAAAGAGACATTGTTGATCTTACTATGAAGTGTTTGAGTTGTTAGCAGGTTAAAGAAGAGTGGCAGTTACCAAAAAGAAGTCTTCAGCCTCTACCGGTGCTAGAGTGGAAATGGGAAAATATATCAATGGACTTTGTTGTGGGATTTCCAAAGACATCTCGAGGTAATAATGCAATCTGGGTTATTATTCATCGATTGACTAAATCTGCTCATTTCCTTCCTATTCAGGATACATTGTCTCTAGATCAACTTTCTCTAGTATATGTTAAAGAGATAGTCAGGTTGCCTGGATTTCCCCTCTCCATTGTATCTGATCGTGATCCCAGGTTTACTTCTTACTTTTGGAAAGGCCTTCAGAAGTCGTTGGGTACTGAATTAAATTTTAGTACAACTTTTCATCCTCAATTAGATGGGAAATCAGAACGAACAATTCAGACCATGGAGTATATTATCAGTTCTTGTTCACTGGATTATCAGGGAAGGTGGGACCAATATCTTTCTTTGTTTGAATTTTCTTATAATAACAGTTTTCATTCCAGTATATAGATTTCTCCATTTGATGCATTATATGTAAAGTGTTGTCAAACTCTATATTTTTGGGATGAAGTTGGTGAAATGAGGATAATGGGACCAAAATTGGTAGAAGTGATGGTAGGGAATGTTTAGTTGATTCAAGAAGCACATGAGAACAACTCAGAGTAGACAGAAAATTTATGCAGATAACCGGAGGAAGGATATTTTTTTTCAGGTAGGTGATCCTGTCTTTCTCAAAGTTTCTCCATGGAAAAGTGTGATGTGTTTTGATAAGAAAGGAAAGTTGAGTCTAATGATAATTGGACCTTATGAAATTTTGGATAAAGTTGGATCATTTTCATATAGAGTGGCTTTATCTCCATGTTTATCCAAGGAACACAATTTTTTACATGTTTTGATGTTGAAAAAATATATACCAGATCCATTTCATGTTTTGAGACCAGAGGTAGTTCAGTTGGAAGAGAATCACTCTTATGAAGAACAACGAGTCTAGATTCTTGACCGTAGAGAACATGTGTTGTGAAATAAGGTAATTCACCAGGTAATGGTTTTGTGGAAAAACCAAATGGTTGAAGAGGCAATGTGGGAATCTGAAAATGCTATGAGGGATAAATACCCCCACTTATTTTGATAATTATAATTGCTAGGAAGAAATTCCCAAAAGGGGGGAAGGATGTAACATCCCAGGTAAATAAAGAATAAGACATATTTAATATTTATTAATATTTTTGAATTAAATATTAATTTTACTTTAAATGGGTTGCTATGTTCGATAGTGTACCCAATACGCAACGATGGGTTTCTTTGAAATCTTATGTTGCACACTAATAATATAATATTATTATTTTAAATAGTAGTTAACTCTTAGCAGTTGTATTGGCAGGAATGAAAAAAACTAACTATAATATGATTATACTTGTTTCTAAAATGTATTTACATTTATCAAATAAAAAAAGTTAGAGTCTTAAAATGTGAATGAATCAAATTTTAAGCATAATTTACATTAAAAGGTCAATTTACAACCTTTGAATGGAGAACCATATTTAAATATAGTTCTGGTCACTTTAATACATTCTAATTGACCAAATAAAATCATTCTTTATAATGGGGACATCAAAATTTACTTTGTGTTAATTTTTGGAATTTTTTCGATAATGTTCATTTTTTTAATGAATAGTGAAAATATTGTATTTTAATTCAAAACTGTGTTTTAATATAATTAATTTTTCTAGCTATATTATCTTTTTAATTGGTTTTAAATTTTAATTAAAATATATTTTTACCATTTAATCCAATGTTTGTCATTGTAATTAATTTCACTTTGAAATTTGACATAAACAAGTATCATTCTTTTGATAGTTATCATTTCATAAAAACATGCTATTTGTTTTGATAACGGGAATTAATTTTAAAAATAATTAATGCCACATAAATGTTTTTAATTTAGAAAAAGATATATCATTTTTTAATTCAGAATATCAAATATAGCTTAGGCTGAATATTTTGAAATTTTCTGAAAAACAACAATTTTTGATGAAAAGTGAAACCACTTAGTAGTAGTTAAAAAAATTGACTTTTTCATTTACATGAAATTTTACCACTTATGTGAATTGAATTTCATAAATCCAACATCCATGGTTGTTATCAAAAAGTAAAATTTGTTTTAATAAGATGAAAATAATTTTTTTTGAATAGTGACTTTTCACTTTTTTTCCGCGGTTAAATGTAAATAGTGTAATTCAAGGTTAAAAGAATTTTTTAATAATTCAAAATTTACCTTAACACATTTCCTAACATTATTTAATGAGTAATGGCTGACCATGGGAATCTTTGGTTCTATTTTGGGACCCCATAGAGCCACTTATGAAAGATAATTACACTTTAGATTAATTAATTTAATGTTAACACAAAAATGACATAAACAAAAATCTTTTAGTAAATTAATTTTTATATGGTGTTATATAAATTATATTTTTGACTATAAATATTCATTGTAAAGATAAAAATATTTCCTACATCATGGTATTTTTTTAAAATTTTTAGACATCAAATAAATTAAATTATTTATGACACAATAATGAAGCAGTATTTACCTCATTAATAAATGATTTAAATAAATAAGATTATAATGTTTAAAATATTATCCAAAACATGTCCAATTATGATTGTATGATTTTATTTCTAATATGAGTCATTTTATCTTGTAATTTAATGATTTTTGGACCTTTATAAACCAAATATTATTATATAATAAAATAATATTATCACACTTTCCTAAAGATCCCTTCCTCCCCCTTATAAAAAGAGTCCATTTATAACCAATTCCTCACACCTCTCAAGACTTTTGGCTCAACCAAACTCTGCCCAATTAATCTCCCTACATTTCTATCTTCGATCTAGAAGCCTTAACTTAGGCAGAAGGCACATCAAAAAGTCCTTTGGTTCAAACCAAAGGGAGTTACCCAAATTAAAGGTAATAGTTTCTCTTAAATTGTTTTCTTTTATTTTACTTCTAAAACCCATAAAATCTTTTTATTCATTTAATTTGTAACAAAACCAGTATCCTTAATATACTAGTATGTTGTTATGAGAAGGATTATAACTACACTTACACAGACCTCCATCTAATGGATGAATATCATAATGTTTCTTTCGATGGAAAACTAACGCCTCATGAAATAATGATTGTTCAAATATCTCCAACTGCCTCTCATGGTGGCCATTATGAAGGAACTTTATTTATATTATGATATATTTTTTGTTTATGTTTTCTTTATGATTCTTTAATTTCCATTTATAGCGTACCTTTATGTTTTCCATTATGGGTAAACGCGATAATTTCATTCGAGGAAGTGCAGACTACCACCCCCTCAAAGTGATATGACTCATTCATACCATATGTAGTACGTATAAAGGATAGATTTAATGATATTATATATGATAAAATAAGATAATTTTAATTCTACTATGTATAATTATGTTTTAATTCCATTAAATATGAAATATAAATGGAATTAGTGTTCATGCGTACGTACGGCTTACCATCTCCATGAACAGTGCATTTCATTTCTTACGTCTAAATGTTATGTACTATTATAAATACATGTATATGATGGATATATATGATATATATGATATCCAAATCATTAATATCATTTTGGATATAACGAACCTTTGACCACATGAACAACAAGTGATTATAAGAAGTCCATTTTGGACTCAAGTACCAAATATCGACAAAATGAACAATATTAACATAAATGATTACATAGTATTTATAACATGGTAATAAGTGATATAAAATGAATAATAAACATAAATAAGGTTCTTAATCAAGTAGAAATTAACTTTAGTTTATTATTCAGGAGATTAAATAACGATCAGGTCAAGTAGGACACGAGGTAAGGGACTTCATCTCAATCTCATTTCACTGAGTCATATTTTGTTGTAATACACGACCTTCTTTTATATAATGTATAAATACCCTTGGATTTTCAAAGGGAATATTTTTCTACAAAGCGTTTTACTAAATGAAAAAAATAATGATTCTTTTAACCTAAGTGGTGACAAAGACCATTTTCGCCGCCGTGAGTATTTTTTGATCATTGCCTTCCTTAACAAGCCGTAATGTTTTTTAAAAAAAATAAATACCATATACTATTTTATGTATTTTGGAATTGAAAATTGTTTTGATAATGGATTTCTTATGTCAATATATTTAAGTGATATATTGTGATTGAAATGTGGAAATGTTTTCTTTCCATTATATTTGTTTTATGTCTTATGATTTTATAACAGGACTTGGAAATTTGACGGGTGGTTACGTGATAAACCAAATGACGGGTGGTGTCGTGAATACCAGGATGGGTGGTTACGTTATAACCTATAAATCATTGGTTATGGAAGTCGGACGTATGGCTATTCCATTTAGTGATATGTGTGGAAGTCGATCGTATGGTTATTCCATTTATGTATGTTTATGTCCCATGTTACCTTTATATGTTATGTGTTATTTATATGAGTTTTATTATATCTTTTGGTTACAAAAGGGTATGTAATGATCTTTTATTCAGTGAAGAGTATTAACTACTTCATAAAGGTGAAAAGTATTACTTATGTTAAAGTATTAATGGTTTACTTGTTGTTTTGAGAAGCTAACAATTTTCGTTTTTTGTGTATCCCTTACTGAGCTTTTTATGCTCATCCCAAGTTTTTGAAACGTTTTTCACAGGACATAATGTGGAATAGGGTCAAGGATGTGTTCAACAAAAAGTAATCCTGTCTTAATCATGGAACTAGACATGACTCTTTTTTTCAATATTTCATGTTTTGTAAAAAAAATGGAAATAGTGTAGAAGTGTCTACTTTTTAATCTTTTGAGATGTAATAGTTATGTCCTAATTCTCTAAAACTATAAACCTAAAGAGATCCTCAATGTGAATTATTCATTTAATTCAATATAATTTATGTTTTAAGGCCAGTTCCTTATAAATAATTTATCTTATTATGGAATTTATATTAATGGATTATGATTATTTGATGATTGGGTCAATCAAATACATATAATTCATTGGTAATTGTTTTATATCTCATGAGATAATTATGGGAAACAAGTCAATGTTCAAAATCAACTATAATAAATAAGTCAATGTGTTGGATCCACTATGGGAAAGAAGTCAATGTGCATTATACAGTATGGGAAACGTGTGATTATGATTGATCTATTATGATATGGTAAATGTTTGTTGATTCCAGATGCATTATGATTTTATGGTCCTCATAATAAAACATCAAATATAAAATGGTTTCTATACCTAGGATGCTGCCACACTTTTATGACATGAAATTATGGTTCATGATTGGTTTTTGATAATTTATGATTCTTATAATTCATGTATATTAAAATGATAAAAATTTATTTCATGACTCATGTTTATTATCCATGATATATGGGTATGATAACTTTAAGTTTTTTTCATGATCTCATTCCCTTATTCATATCTTATACATTCATATGATTTAGATTGATATCTACCACGTTTACCATTACTATTCATCTAAGATCACCCTTTAATATGTTTCCTTGCCACATATTTTAAAGAATGGTATATTTAGTGGTTTTCTATGATTTGTACTATGTTTGAATATCTTTATGGTATATGTTGAATATCATTCATGAAATAAGAATACTGTGTATGTATTCTCAAAATACACTAGAACTTTATGGTCATTGGGCATGTATTTTTGAAATGTATTTAATATTCACATCAAATATGTAATATTTACATATGAAAAATATGGGCCACTAAGTTGGTATTAGAGGATATTCTTTTTCATTCTTTAGATAATTGTATTTGAAAAATTTTGTGAAAACCTTGGGGATAAGTCTATTTACATGATATCATCTGAATGTTTTTATAAGAGATTATGTTAGTTTCATAGTAATATGACACAATTGTATATTATATGTGGAAGTGGTTTTTGCATAGATGATTCATGGTTTAATAACCATTAAAATTGTTAGACGAGTATATATCATCAATTATTTATGTTTATGGTGAATGAGGACTTACTACACACCTGAGTTGACACTCATGGGGGGTATTCTTGAGTTATTCCACATTTTATTTATGAACTTTATTGAAGTTTTTGAGTAGTTGATGACCATGGATAACATAGGTTAAACCTAAGGTATCATATATTTCAAATAATGTGTCATGATTTAGAAAACCCATATATTATTTTTCCGGATTATATGGTTTCAAAATATAATTATTCACATCATAATTTTTTGTTTTAGTCAATGGTTGGAACCAAGAGGATTCATGTTAACATAGAATGCAATGAAAAATTGAATGATTCTCTTCATGAGGAACCAAATGAAATGAGATATATAAGGTGAATCCTTATGATTATTCCTAATTTGTTATCTCATTATATGATTAAAAATATCAACATGGGTGAGTTTAATGACACCTCTATTAAGAGAAAAATGGAGTTTCATGATGTCTATAAAGAAAAGAGGATTTAGTTTCCTACATGTTAAGAATGTGGGAATAATAATTCATGTGAATATATTAGAGTAGTGGAAGGATAATTTGGGTTTTGAAAATAAAGGCATGGAGAAATTAATTTTTTAGGAAAAAATAAAAATTTAGGATTAGAATAATGGTTTCCCAAAAGTATAATCAATGGTTGAATGTTTAAAATATAAAAACAATGGGTATTATGAAAGTTTATGTATTAGGGTTATAGCTTAAAAATTGGATAAACAAGGTTTTATTAGTAATGGTTTTGTTTTTTTATGATGAAGAGACTACAAATGGCGCATGAAATGAATTAGTTATTAAGGAATATGATAATGAAGAATAGGGTTTAAGATGAAAGTTGAAAAATTGAAGGGTTTATACACTATGGGAAAACTGTGTTATTGAGACGGGTCATTTGCGATGGGATATATTCACGTCACAAATGGTCCGACTGAAGACACATTTGTGACGACAATGTATTCTCATCGCAAATAATGAGGTATTTGCGATGGTGAGAGATGCCCTATCGCAATTGTTTTGGCGCGGCTTTCGCGCCAAAACGCCGGAAGGATATTTGCAACGGGATGTATCCTCCCCGTCGCAAATAGTAGGCAGCGGTAAATCTTATTCTCGACAGGCTCGCTACCCATCGCAAAACATTTCTGGCGGCATGGTTATTTGAGATGGGCCCCATCGCAAATAACCTTTTAGAGCGCGAGCATTTGCAACGAGACCTGTCACAAATAACCCTTTTAACCACAGGTTGTAATTAATGCGGCGAAGGTATTTGAGACGAGACGTATCCTCACCGTCGCAAATAGCAGGCGGTGGTAAATAGTATTTGTGACAGGCTCACTGCCCATTGCAAAAAGTTCTGGAGGTAGGGGTATTTGCGACGGGACCCGTCCCAAATACCCTTTTAACCGCATGCTGTAATTAATGCGGCGAAGGTATTTACGACAGGTCTTGTCGCAAATACTACTAATTGCGATGGTTCACCCGTCGCAAATGCTACAGTCTCAAATAATCTAACCTATATATACCCCCATCAGTTTTTTTCCAGAACATCCAATTCTTCTCTACTTTCTCTTTACAGTCTTCAGTTTTAATAGTTTTAATTTTTTTGTCGAGTGGAATTCGAAGGGGTCAAAAAGTTCAGAATAAATTTTAAGGTATTTTTCTTTTATGTATTTTTATATTGCTTTAATTTTTTAATATTCATTTTAATTTTTGTTATTTAGTGGTAATTTAGATAAATTTAATTTAATTTAATATTCATATTTAGTTTTATTAATAAAATAATTTTGTTAGTAATAATTAGGAATAATTAGAAGATGAATAATATAATTTGATATAATTAGATTATTTATCAATCAATTAATCATTGTCTGGTTACGAACAAGTAGAGGCGGCTCTGGCACAGTTGTGCCTACGGGTGAAAGTCCCGACAAGGAATCTCAGGCCTGACCCGTGGTATCCTGGTACACGACAACGGGCCTCGCTGCACTCTAGGTTCGACACTCCCGGATGATATTTGTTTCATAATAATTTAATTTAATTAGAAATTAACTAATAATTAAAATAACTATTAAATAATTTAAATAATGAGCTAATAATTACCAGATAATTAGAATAATTACCAGATAATTAGAATAATTACCATATAATTAGAATAATTACCAGATAATTATAATAATTACCAGATTAGTAGAATAATTAGCAGATAAGTAGAATAATTACCAGATAAGTATAATAATTACCAGATAACTAGAAATTACCAGATAATTAGAAAAATTATCAGATAATTAGATAAATTACTAGATAATTAGAAAAATTACCAGATAATTAGAAAAATTACCAGATAATTAGAATAATTACCAGATAATTAGAATAATTACCAGATAATTAGAATAATTACCAGATAATTAGAATAATTACCAGATAATTAGAATAATTACCTAATAATTAGAATAATTACAAGATAATTAGAATAATTACCAGATAATTATAATAATTACCAGATAATTAGAATAATTACCAGATAATTAGAATAATTACCAGATAATTAGAATAATTAAAAGATAATTTGAAGAATTACCAGATAATTAGAATAATTACATGATAATTTGAAATAATTTCACATTCAGTCTCCACAGGTAATATTTGCATTCATTTTCAAAATTATAAACCTCCTCACCAACAGAGAGGTGAAAGTGAATGTAAATATTTCATGTGGAGAGAGAATGTCAAGTTTCAACACAGAAAAGAGAATTGCAACATAATATAAAAAATAATTAGAAATAATTTCATATTCTTTCTCCACATGTCATATTTGCATTCATTTTCAAAATTATCAACCTCCTCACCAACAGAGAGGTGAAAGTGAATGTAAATATTAAATGTGGAGACAGAATGCCAAGTTTCAACACTGAAAAGAGAATTGTAACATAATATAAAAAAATTATATTATTTTAATATTAATAATAAAATAAGCAGAACACTTAGTGAATAAATAGAACAATTAGCGAATAAGAAGAAAAATTAGCGAATAAGCAGAACAATTAGCGAACAATTAGCAAACAATTAGCGAACAATTAGAACAATTAGCAAAGGTGATAGATTAACACGTTTGTTTTGGTTAACTAGTCTCTATTCATATCTTGTCTTTACTAATTAGTAACATAATTTATAATATAATTAGTAACATAATTTAATAATGTTATTAATTTTATGATTAATATTTATGAAGAAATAATATTAATATTATTAAAATAATAAATAAATTAAAAATTATTAAAATTATCAATATTCACAACACGCTATTATTAACATGTTCAAATGTTAAACAATCGTCGATTTTTAGATCATGCTAAATAAGAAGTTTTCGTAAGTCATGTTTGATGTAAACTCTATAATTGTCCTTGCTTGGTTGTCCACCTTGCAAGTAGCATTCCAATGAGACGATCCAAGTCATGTCTTTCTCAGTTATAAGAATTATATCACATGACCCTTTACATAGAACATTCTTAAAAATTTAAGGGATTAAATTTTTAAGGAAGAATGATCTATGTAAACGGTCATGTGAGATGATTCTTATAGGTGAGAACGATATTAGTTGGGTCGTCATATTGCAACACTACTTGCGAGGTGATCAACCATGTAAGGATAATTATAGAGTTTAAATGGGACATGACTGAAGTGAACTTTTTATTGGGCATGGTTTAAAAATTAACGACCGTTTAAGATTTTAACATGCTATGAATAGTCTGTTGTGAATATTGATAATTTTAATAATTTATTGGGCCTGATTTTAAAATTATGTTACTAAGTAGTAATAATTTAATTAAAAATTGTGTCGCTCGTAAGTAGTGGTAATTATTATAGTTTTTTATTTTAGATATTGTTTTTCTTCTATCAAATTATTCAAAACCAGTAATTATTTAATATTTTATAGAAAAATATAGAACAACGAAGTCGAAAAAAGTCATTATTAGATGAACGCGTATGGATAAATCAACATAGAAATCCAAATGGTTCTGGTTTAATTCCAGTATATATTGAGGGTGTGGAGACATTATTTTCATTTGAGGCATCAAATTAATAATTTGTTTCAGAAGGCACAATAAAATGTCCTTGTAAAAAATGTTCACTGAAAATGTTTGACACGTTTGAAAAAGTTGGGGGAAATATTTTTCATTTTGATTTTCAATCGGATTATGTTTTGTGGTATCAACACGGTGAACGCAGTTCCAGAGAAGGTGATACTAACTTGATTCTGGATCCATCTCGGTTTCAAAATTTAGTACATGATGTTGCAGGTCCATCTGTTCAACATATAGAAGCTCAGGATGATATTGATTCAACTCCTGATTTTTCACCTTCTAAATTTATAAGTTGTTGAGGTCTGTTGAGGATGCATTATATCCTGTCTACAAGATAAGAAAATTAGAAGCAGTTACTAAATTTATGGCTATAAAATCAGATAATGGAATGTCAAACACTTGTTTTGATTAGATATTTACTTTGATTAAAACACTGTTACCCGAAGGAAATGTTTTGCTTGAAAATTACTATGAGAGTAAGAGGCTAGTTCGCAATTTGGGACTTAGTTGTCAGAAGATTCATGCATGTTCAAATGATTGAAATTTTATATTCCGGGGAAAATGAGTTGTTAGATAGTTTTCCCACATGTGGGAAACTGAGGTATAAAGAAGCGCAACATGGGAAGTCTGACATGATTCCTGTAAAATAGTTGAGATGTTTTCCACTTACATACAGAATTCAGCGTTTATTCATGTCTAAGAATACCTCAACAATGATGTCATGGAACAAAACGAATATTTCAACAGATAAAAGCTTGAATCATCCATCCGATGGTGATTCATGGAAAATTTTTGATAGAGTACATCTGTCATTTGCGTTAGAATCCCGAAATGTGCGACTGGGTCTTTCCACTGATGGTTTCTGTCCATTCGGATCTTATGGTAGTCAGTACTCATGTTGGCCTATTTTTTTAACTCCATACAATTTAACTCCATGGATGTTGATGAAAGAACCCTATATCTTTTTTACCTTACTAATCTCAGGACATCCAAAGAAGAATATTGATGTTTATTTGAAACCATTGATTGATGAATTAAATTAATTGTGGAGTACTGATGACAGTACATATGATGTTTCTGTGAAACATAATTTCATACTAAGAGCAGCATTGATGTGGAAAATTAGTGACTTCCCATCTTATGGCATGTTATTTGTATGGAGTACACGTGGTCTGAATTCATGTCTTTACTATATGGGAGAGAACAAAGCATTTATGCTTGTCCATGGAAAAAACCTTGCTATTTTGACTGTCATCGGCGATTTCTTCCAGCTGATCACCCTTTTCACACAAACATATCTCATTTTAGAAAAAGCACAATTGAAAGGGATGGACCTCCAAAAATTCTATCAAGTACGAAGTTAAAATCAGTTGTATTTTTCATTACCTCCCATTAAATTTAGACCCCCAATAATCCAACAGAAAATTTCTGGTTTTGGGAAAGAGAACAATTGGATAAAACGTAGCATATTTTGGGATTTCCAATATTCGCCTCATTTGCCGATTCGCCACATGTTGGATGTCATGAATATTGAGAGGAACTATTTTGATAATTTGTTTCATATAGTTTTGGATACTCTAGGAAAGAGCAAAGACAATGTAAATGAAAGATTAGATCTTTCCCAAATTTGCAGGCGTCCAGAACATGAATTGTTTGAGAATGTTAGAACAGAAAGGTTAATGAAACCAAAAGCAGTTTATACACTGTCCAAAGAATGTCTCTTATTATTTTGTCAGTGGATTGTAGATTTGAGACTTCCAGATGGTTGTTCTTCTAATTTGGGTAGATGTGTAAAGAATAGTCATATTACTGGATTGAAAAGTCATGATTTTCATGTTTTAATGGAAAGACTTCTGCCCATTGGATTAAGAGGTCTGTTGAATTCCGTGATTTGGGATTCCATAACAGACATATCATATTTTTTCGGGACATTTTTGCGGCGACAACAGATTATGATGTTCTAAACAAACTTGAAGAAGTTTTTGTTGTAATTATATGTAAACTAGAAGAAATATTTTCGCGATCTTTCATTGACTCAATGGAACAGTTGATATTACATTTTCCATATGATGAAAAATGTGGAGGTTCAGTACAATTTCGATGGATGTATCTATTCAAAAGATGCATATAGAAATTGACAAAGAAAGTACGTAACAAAGCATCTGTTGAAAGATCTATTGCTGAAGCTTATTTTCAAGAAGAAATATCTTTTTTCATCTCCCAAAATTTTTAATCTGAGTATCACTCAAAACACAACCACATGGGATGGAATGAGATGAATGTTGATGAAAGCAACAATCAATTATCCGTTTTTAACCAGCCAGATCTTGGTTTCGTTGGAGTTCATGAACGATGGATTTCGGATAATGAACATCACAGAGCTCAAATGTATGTTCTGCTCAACTGTGAAGAGATGACATCATTTGTACTATAAGTGTTTCTATCACTTATTATATCATTTATGTTACAATAAATAACTTTGTTTTTCATAGGTTATATGATAATCATTTCAAGAAACAACTTCCACAAATTAAAGCAGCTGCTCTCGAAGAACGTCGACAGAAAAAAATTTTCCCAGTGGTTTCAGAAACTGGTAACATAAATTATTAATGTTTTAACATTTCATCCAGTTTATAGTTTAGTATATTGATAATTATTTCACAATTTTTCAGGTGTCTTGATATGCTGATAAAATTGAAAAACAGTTGTCTATATTGAGTAACCCACCATCCAAAATGGTTAAATCTTATAATGCATATGTGGTGAATGGTTTTAGATTTCATACACATGAATATGGGGAATCAAAAAATACAATGAATAGTGGAGTTTTCTTGAGAGGATCTCATCATAGACAGAATGAAGTTGACTTTTATGGCATGCTTGATGAAATTATTGAACTTTGTTATCTAGGACAACATTATATAACGATGTTCAAATGTCGGTGGTTGGATACTGAGAGAGGCATGCGTGTTCATCCAACTCATGGAATCATCGATATTAAATATAAAAGTGTTCTTGCAGTAAATGAACCATTTTTAAGGGCTCAACATGAACATAAAGTTTATTACACAATTTACTATGCTACGTCAAGAGACTTGACTGATTGGTGGAGCATAATAAAAATCAAAATTCGAGACAATCAATTTAGGTAGAGTGAATGTGCTATCAATGAAGTACAAGGAATTGAAGTTTTTCAAGAAAGTACTCAAAATAAATCTTTTTTACAAAGAAACATGAGTATCGATGATGACACCTTAAAATTAAGATTCGGTGATGACGATGATGTAAATGATGTCACAAATGAATGTGACATGGTAAGAGATGAAGAAACTGGAAGTCAAATGGATATCGATGATATTGATGAGGAATCTGA
Organism: Viscum album; assembly: GCA_963277665.1. Lineage (NCBI taxonomy): Eukaryota > Viridiplantae > Streptophyta > Magnoliopsida > Santalales > Viscaceae > Viscum > Viscum album. Next base: position 591,851,204 of record OY728163.1, read on the forward strand.
AGATGACATCGTCAAATATGAAGATGATGATGAAGGTTAACATTGATACAATTCAATGATAGTTATATATAATCATAAATAATATATATGTATATATAATAATAATTTTCAATTATTTGCTAACAATATTTATTTTCTATTTCAGATGGATTCAGAAATAATTTGTTATTTGTTGGAGGTTGATCTAGGTTTTGATAAGGGCGATTTGGTCGCATCTGACACTCAACCTACAGGCGCTTCAGGAGGTACGCGGAGGGGGAACGGTCTTGCCCGACTGATGATTCCTGACCGCATCCTCGAGAGATGTCCACGTCTTGGGTTTGACGCACACACACGAAGGTATGATAACCTGTGCATTTTACTATGATTTAATTAAACTATTTACATAATAAATGTTTTATTGTTTTTACAGTTTTTCACATATAGCAGTCGGACAGGGCATCACTATCTTGCGCAACTATTTTTCTCAACCATGGACCACATGGGAGAAGATTCCTGTTGATGTGAAGCAGGCCATGTTTGACCACTGGTTGGTACGTACGTAAATAAATAATTTTTATTTTGAAATTTATTTCATTTATAACTTGATATTTTGAATTATTTTTAGGGTTTATATTATCCGATCGAGGATACCATGTGTGACCGCATCCATGATGCATGGAAGGTGGCAATGCGTGATCACTTTCGTCAGTTTTTGCATATCTGAAGAAGGGCTACCATGAAGAAAGCATGAGTGTCAGTGTTTGATGACTTCTGTAGAGCGCACCAACCCGATTACATTTTATCCCACGTATGGGATGGATTATGTTCACATTGGTTGAGTGGTGACTTTCAGAGGAGATCATCGATGGGGAAAGAGAATCAAGGGAGACATGAGGTGACTCATCGAGCTAGGAGTCCTGTATTCAGTACTCATAGACAACATCTGGTACATACATTTTTTATAAATATTTTATAAAAATGTAAATATTAACAATTTATTTTATATTCTTATAGGGTGTTGAGCTGCCAGATATTATGGAGTATGACGTATATCAGAAGATGTATACTGATCCAGCTACAAGGGAGATTAGAGGTGATCGCCAGCGGCAGATTGTGGTCAGTATTATTTTTTCTTCAATTTGAAAATTAACTGCATATAATATATTCATAATTTTAATTTTAAATCGCAATTACAGGAGCCATATGAGGCCGCAGCGTCACAGACTCAGGCTGAGAGTCAGGCCGAGACAGTTGATCAGGCTAGTGGCCATCAGTTTGATGAGGCGGCCTGGATTCAGGTGACCCAATATGGATTCGAGAAGGGATGAGTAGTTGGTATCGGCCGTCGACTGACTCCCGGAGATTATTATGGCACTGCTGCGATATCGGCGTCCAGCTCAAGAGGAGCTCGTGCATCATCTTCCGCTTTACAGTATAAGGATTAGTTGTGATATCAGACTGAGTTGATATAGAGTCTTCGTAAGGAGCAGGAGGAGATGCGTCTGCAGCAACAGTAGTATGAGGAGGAGTGTCGACGACAGCAGAAGGTGCACGAGGAGCAGATGAGTCTGTGCCAGTATGAGCAGATGGAGTACATGCAAAGACTTACTCGTGCAGTAGGGATGGAGTTTCCTCCACCAACTCCTCCATATCCTCCCCCTCCACCTCCCCCTACTCCTTTAGATTAGTGATTTTATTTTGATGTTATAAAGTTTGTGAATTCAAAATCTATAATAATTTCTATTCAGAGTTTCTGTCTCTCTTATATATTGTATTATTTAATTTCTACCTATTTTTCATAGTTTATTATTTATTTTTATAATAATAATATTATAATTAGTATTTTAATTATTTGTTTATATATGTTTTTTTGAAAATTTTGATAATTTTCATATTTTAATTTTCTAATTATTTTAATAATATTATATTCAATATTTTTAATACATAAAAAGTTTCAAATATTTTAAGTAGAATTATAATTTTTTAATTATTTATAATAATATGAATTCTTTATATTATTATTATTATATAATATTATAATATTACTATGATTAATAATATTATTCATATTTTATAATAGTTAATAATTTTATATATATTAAAATTTTCAAATATTTTAATTTAATTATAATATTTTTAATATGAATTATAATAATAATATTATAATTATATTAATATTTTTTTATTTTTTATATTTTTTTAATTATTTATAATAATATGAATTTATTAGATTATTATTATTATATAATATTATAATATTATAATATTAATATGATTAATAATATTATTCATATTTTTTAATAATTATTTTTTTATATATATTAAAATTTTCAAATATTTTAATTTAATTATAATATTTTTTAATATCAATAATAATAATAATAATATTTTTCGTATACTTATTTGCGACGGGCTGATGACCCGTCGCAAAAGGTAATTGCGACGGGCCCGTCGAAAATACTTCATAATATATTTTTTGAATATTTTTTTATACTTATTTGCAACGGTATGATTAAACCGACGCAAATGTTTATTTTTTGTACTTATTTTCGACGGGTTGCTCATCCCATCACAAATACCATTTACGACGGTCTCGTCGCAAATAATTATTTAAAGACTTTTTTAAATACATCGAGTTGTATTAGCGACGGTCCCGTCGAAAATAGATTTAGTTGCGATGCTGTTTTCCGCAACGGTCCATTTGTGACGGACCCCCGTCGCAAATTGCCTGTTGCGACGGGATCCCATCACAAATGGCCCGTCACAAAATAGCCTATTTCCAGTAGTGATATATTGGTATTAAGGAATTATATTATTGAAATATTTATTATCAATTTTATTTTTGATATAAAAATACTAAAACATGTAAGGATTTATTTTCATTAGTTTTGATTTATTAATTTCGTAAGAATTAAGTGAATAATATTAATAACCAAGAAAAGAGATTTTTTTGGTAATGTGATATTTTTATAGAATACTTGTTTAAGTAATAGATAATACATAATATGTTATTGATGATAAGATAAAATATTTACTTTGGATAATGAAATTATTAATATTGATTAAGTAATATGGATAGTATTCTTAACCAAGAAAATTTTAGTGATTTGATGATATTGTGGTTCATGCTATCCTTTATGGAGTTTAATTCATTTTTAGATTTAAGGAATATATTAAATGACCTATGGAATTTATTTATGGAATATAGAGAGAGTGATTTTTAGAGAATAAGATATGTTTTCATTTTAGGCTAACTTTAGAGTTATGGATACCATCATCGGTTTTTAAGTTTAATATCTTTCATAAGTCCAAATGCACAGATTTCCATTTGATGTTTTAAGTGATGTGAATTTTAGGTGAATTGAATATTTTACTGGGTTTTTGGAAGAATAATCTATTAAGTTCTAAATAAACCTTTCAATTGGTATATTATTTTAAATTATGTTAATTATCTTCTATTGGATAGCGTGGTATATATAATATTGATGGATTAAAAGTGATTCATTGAAAATGTAATATTTTTAGAAATATTTTGGGTCTACCAAAGTATTTCCTTTAAATTTAGTATCTAAATTTTATTTTAGATATTTTGGTGATGCTCACTATATTATAATATTTATCATAGAGGTTAAATATATTTTTGGAGATGCTTCACTAGGTTGAGGTATATGTAACCCTTTGGTTTAACATGTGATTTAATATAAACTATTATCTTGGAAGAGTGTAATAAATTTTTTGGGGATGTAAGATGAATGGTATATGGTCACCTTAAAAGATAGAAAATTATTTAATGTTGTGATTATTGAGGTTATTTAATATATAGGGTTATTTAGGAAATGATTTATATGGATCCTATATTATTATTTTGGAAATTTTAGAGTTAAATAATAAGGTTTATACACTTTGGATATCATCATATATTATCCTAACCATTTAGTATTGGTTAATATTTAAAGATTAAAGGAATATCTTAATATCCTTATATTGATTAAGATGTTGTGTTTTATTCTTAAATCATAAAAATATCATCTAGAATACCCATCATTTGGATAAAAATAAGAGGTTTTAGTGGAAATTTAATAAACAATGAAATTATTCTTTTGAGATAAGTATATTTTCTTATATTCTTATTCATGATGGTAAGGTGATTCCTTAAATCTTGGAAAAGGATCATGAAGAAAAAATATAATCCTATTACATTCATTTATTATGATTCGATAGTTTTTTTCATAGCATAATGATTAATGGATTTATGGTTGTTAACTTTCTCAAGATAATTTTTTATCAATGTTCTCTTTCACTCTTCTTAATTATTTGGACATTAATATTTCCTCTATGTTTATATTTTCACTTCCCACTAATTTTCAACTATTTTTAAACCTAGTAATTTATTATTCTTAATGACCATAATATTTTTCTTTCCCTCCCTTTAATATGAACATTTATTAATCCTGTTCATGAAAAGGGTTTTCACCAAAGGAATATTCAAATATCAAACCATTTATTACTAAGAAAAACATAAAATTATGGGGTTGAGATTTGTTAAATGGTTGAGTATGTTACAACATGTGATTTTAGGATGATAGAATTATGTTTAACTGTGTATATGACATGCAACACAGAGATAAAAATAACAAAAAAATATTATTATTTAAATATGTTCATTATAATCATGTCATTTAATTGGTGGGTATGAATAAGAATAACTACATTATGAAATATATATATAGTTCATATTCAATTAAAATATATTTATTAATTATTAGTAAATAAGCATGCAATTTTTAGTAAATTTATATTATTTAAAAAAACAATTCTATCAAATATGATATTTATAGATTTTTTGTGAAAATATTATATTTAATTTTTTCTATTTTAATAAAATTTATTTTCTAAATTTTATGTCATTTTTTAAGTCACAATAACAAAATTATCTTAGGGTGTAGTTTTTTATATTTGTATGAAAAGATCAATTTTCTAGGAATAGTGAAAATACTGATTTTTATTGAAAATGAATTTTCATTTCAAATATGTACAAAATTACATTTTTTATTTTTGTTTTTTAATTAAAATAATTACCACTACATTATGAATAATCTTATTAATTTAAATGGTATCAATTTTATTTTTGAATTTGTAATTGAAAAGTTATATATTTAAAAATGAATTTTAATGAAAGAATATTTTTCATTTCATTTTTTATCTTCATCATAAATTAATTTATGCCACTTATAGAGAATAAATATTAAAAAATGGATATCATATTTGGAACCAGGAGGTTAAAATTTGTTAAATCTTCCATTATGTTGTTTTTAATTATGAATATTATGGTCGATAAATATTTGTCACCTTAGTGAGGGTAAAATGGAAAAAATTGGGCTAAAACAATGATGTAATGCCCGAAAAATAAACCAAAAACATTAATTTATCATATTATATGGGTGGAAGTTTCCCACTTACATCAAAGTCTCGAATACATGACCACATGGTGCCATTTTTCATTGATTATAAACATTATATTATTTTATGAAAATGATAAATACAAATTGTTGCTCTCTTGAAATTAATAACTATAAATATTAATTATATGGAAAAAATTAAGATAAGTTCAGTTATAAATGTTTAATACAAATATTAATTAATTTATTCTCATGGTAATTTATTTAAAAAATTTAGGATTGAATAATTAGATTAAATATTTATGCAACACTAACACAATATTTATTCAATTAATAGAAAAATAAATAAAAATGATATTGAAAATAGTAAAAGTAATTAAATTTATATGAATTATTGTGTTCCAGAAATTTTGTAAAAAAATATGACATCTTATTGGTATGTTAAATGATTATATTAAAATAAAATCTTTATATTTGTGTCTTTATTTCTAAATTTACTTTAAAAAGTCATAAATTACATTATTTATATTTTCTAAAATTAATATTTTTTGAAATTATTGCAAATTAATAAAAATCATGAAATAGGAAGAGGAATATAACATATGATCTATAATTCCTCCCCTTTCCCAATCATGATCCAATTGAAACATTATAAGTAAAATTACAACCCTTTAATTTTGTTGTTATAATGGTTAGGATTAAAATAGGTTAATCAACATGTAAATCCAAATGATATGGTTATAAAGAAATACAAAGATTTATATGTTTCTTTGGATGATGAAATTTCAACATTTTACTCTTTTTATTTGAATATTTGGGTATTTGGAAGAAGTTTTCTTGAGAATAACTTATTTATATTTTAATCTTTTTTTTAATTCCATGTAAGTCATTTCCCACCCTTATAAAATGGAACCCCTTATCTTTTTTCATTACACCATTTTGAGAAATATATATTTTCCAATACCTACACTAATATATTCCTAAATTAATTATCCACATTATATAGCTTCTGGTTTTTCCAAAATACCATCATTTTAAGGCTTAAGGTGTAAGCCAAAGAAGGTTTCCCAATTAAGATGTATAATTCTCAACCAAGTGTTTTTAATTTCATTTATTATAAAAAATAATATGAATCTATTGTATCCATTATAAAATAATAACATTAATATATTCAGTATACTAAACTGCTATTATGATTATATAACAACCATTCCCTCCTTCCCATACATTGGAAAATGTTAACTCTACTCCTCCGTACATATGAAATACCACATCTAAGAAGAGATATGATTCATTTTTTCACTTTTAATTTACATGGATGGTGATAAGGAAACATTTAATAAATATATATAATATATGATATAATAAATATTTTTATGGTGAATTATGATTCTCCTTTGTTTCATTCCATTCATCGATGAGTGAAAAAATATTTCTTACATATGTATAGCCTTCTATATCGAGGAACAATGTAAATCAATTTTCTCTCTCTAACTTTTATGGATGACTCTATATATATAATGAATATATATGATATTTATATCATGATTAAAATTCGTTATATGATGGAATAATGATAAAGTTATAAATATCATAACTAAAAAATGAAATTCTTATTGAAAAATGAAATAGTTATCACCCAAAAGTATTAATTTTAATAAAGACTTAATAAAAAATGGGTTTTAAAATGTTATTAGTGGAAAATATATGATACTATTATAATTCCCTGACCCCTATTACCTAGAGTCGGTGCCTTATTACATAACATTGACATGATACGAGGTATCATGTCCCGAAAGACCTATCAGTTTAGTACCCTTGGAAGTTCTAGACACATTCATAAGTTTTACATTACATCATGAAATAAAAACATCAACAACATTTTATCCCCATTTTTAAACATATATATATCTTTATCCTATCCCTATAGGTCAACCATAAAATACTTCTTCACATCCTGAGAAAAATAAAAAATAGAAAGGGGTGAGCTCAGATGCTCAGTAAGGATAAAAATATAGCGGAAACTTTCAAAAATAATCATAAACATTTAAGGAATGTATAAGACTAAAACAAAATCATTTTAAAATTAAACTTCAGCATAATATGGCAAATATAAAATCAAATAATTCCATTTACTTATTCACATGGATATTCTACTAGTTGAATAGTCACATGCAATATCAATAGCCACATTCATAATGATGGAATGCATAATTCCAGACATCATAACCACATAGTCAAGGCATTGTGCCAAGAATACATATAATATTTTTTCAAGGCCTTGTTCCTAGAAACTATTTTTTCTCATAAGACCTACTGACGCAACGAGGAGCTATAGCGGGCTCCACCCGTCACTTACTAAGTCCAATGCAATCCTCATATAAAAAGGTTTAAACATAACATAAACATTAATATTAAAACTAGCATACGAAATGTTAATAATTTATCCATAAACTATGAATAGTATAATAATTACACATCCATATTCAAAATTATCACAAAACCTTCAATATAATATAGAAGATTTGTATCATAATAAATCTTCATCAAAAAAGATAAAATCCATCAGAAGGATGCTGACCTAGATGAAATCTATTTTTTTAGAGAATTATCTCTTTCTATTTTGAAATCATTTAAAAGTCATATAATTATAAAAGAAATAATTAATTTAAAAAATAAATTAAGATTGTAAGGGAATATTCGACGATGTTATAATGGTAGAAAATAGCCACACTCACTGTATAAGTTAAAAAACATTCTTACCTTAATTTTGTCGAAAAGGTCATAATGTACCTTGTTTGGAAAATGACAGAAAGATTCCTTTCAAAACATATAAGTTAAAATAAGGGTAAAAATGGCTTCACCCCATTGTCTAGTAAATAGTAAAAATGTTTTGAAATACATTTTTTAAGAAAACATGTATGTGGATGATAAAGAGGACCCAGTAGATACTTAAATAAAAATAACCTCAGATAATAAATAGATTGTGAAATTTACCCTTACCTTGTACATTTCCTTAGTCGAGGGTATGTTAACCTCCAGTATATAGTTAAATCATTGTTATTAAATTATACATAAACTATATACATAAATATGATATCATATATGATCCTCAAATATTTCTTTGTTAATAATATTTTAGTAATATCATCGTTTTGGGTGTTAAATGATCCATTTTCCATTATATGTGTAACACCCTGAGCTTTTACAATATAATTCTCTTTCAATAATACAATAGCTTGCATTGTACGCATGTTCGAGTTCTAACACACCGTGACTAATCAAAGTAGCTGTTATGAATAGTAATAAAAACTTTTTAAAATTATAGAAATTTTATATTTCAAAATGGACTTCATTTTTTTATTCTTAATATCAAAATTATCCTAAGTTGAATTTTTTGTAATTTTTTGAGAACATCCATTTTTTTATGAATAGTGAAAAATACTTAAAACAAATTTTTTAATTAAAATAATTTATATTGATAAATTATACTATTTAGTGGTTTTAAAGTATAATTAGAATATATTTTTACCATTTTATCCAATTTTGGTCATTAGAATTAATTTAACATTGAAATTGGACATAAACAATTGTCAATCTTTTGATATATATTGTTTCTTAAAAACACGATGTTTGTTGTGACAGCGGGAATTAATTATAAAATTTATTAATGCAACTTATATGTTTGTAATTTTTTAAAATATACATCATTTTTTAATTTGGAATATTAATTATAGCTTAGGGTGAAATTTTGGCATTGTTCTGAAAAACTTCAATTTTTGATGAATAGTGAAACCACTAAGTGGTAGTTAAAAAACTGATTTTTCGTTTAAATGAAACATCACCACTTCTGTGATTTGATTTTCAAAAATCTGATATACATCGTTGTCATTAGGAATTAAAATGTGGCTTAATGGGATTAAAATACTTTTTTGGTGAATAGTAACTTTTAAGTTTAATTAATCGCGATTAAAGGTAATTAGTGTGATTTAAGGTAAAGATCATGTTATAATAATATGAAATGACCTTTACACTTGTTCTACCCCTATTGGATGAGTCGTGGCCGACCAATACAATCCATGGGTCAACTTGGGGACCCCATGGAGCCACTTTCGTAGGAAAATGACATTAAAAACTTTTTATTTAATGTTAAAATAAAAATGTCACAAACATGAGTTGTTTTACTAAAACACTTTTAAAATGAGGTTATACAAGTCATATGTTTGACTATAAATATTCATTAGAAATCTAAAAATATTTCCTACATCATGATAGTTTTTTTATAATTTTTAGACATTAAATAAATTAAATTATTTATGACATCATGATGATGCAGCGATTACCTCATTAATTAACGATTTAAATAAAATGGAAAGATAATGTAAAATATAAGACGTACACTTGTCAAAAACCTATTGGATGAGTATATTTAGAACAATTATCCTCTTATACTAGAAATATATAAGTGTGTGATCTTTATAATCTGAAACTCATTATATAATAAAGTAACATTTCATTACTTTCCAAGAGTGCCCCTCCACTCCTCTTATAAAAGGCCCCCACCACTACCACCTTACTCACACATTCAAAGCCTTTTTGGTCGGCCAAACTCTGCCAAAATACTCTCCCAACATCCCTATATTACTCCTAGAAGCCTCACTTTGGGCATAAGTCTTTCCAAGGAAGTATTTGAGCTCAAATCAAAAAGAGTTGCCCGTTTTAAAGGTAGTGTTTTCTCTTGTGTTCTTATGTTTTATTTTGATTCTCCAACCCCATAAACTCTTTTTATTCATATATTTTGTAACAAAACCAGTATAATCAATATACTAGGATGTTATTATAAGATGTATTCTATCTACACTTGCACACACCTACATCTAATGGTTAAAGAACATACTGTTTCTATCGATGGCGAATTTCTGCCTCACAAAACGATGATTGTTCAACACTCATATAACACATTAAAAGGTGGCCATTAAGATGTCACTATATTTATATATGATATATAATATGTTTATGTTTTACTTAAGCTTCTGTATTTTTCATTTATGGCATACCTTTATAGTTTCCATTATGGGTAAACGCGATATCTTCATTTTAGGATGTGCAGACTACCGCCCCCTCAAAGTGATTTGAATCGTTAATGCTATATGTGGGATTTATAAAGAATAGAGTAAATGGTATTATAAATTATATTATACTATAATTATATTATACATTTATGTAACTATAACTTCATTCCATTAAATATAAAATAGAAATGAAAGTAGCGTTTATGCGTACGTACGGCTTACCATCCCCATGAACGGTGCATTTCATTTCATACCTCTAAATGTTATGTAATATTATAAATGAATGTATATACTGGATATATATGATTTATATGATATCTACATCATGAATATAATTATGGATATAATGGATATTTTACCACATGAACAAAGTGTAATTATAAGAAGTTTATTTTTGACTCAAGTACCTAAGATCGAAAAAACGACCGTTATTAACTTAAATAATTACATAATGTTCATAACATGGTAATAAGTGATATAAAAGGAATAATGAACTTGAAAAAGGTTCTTAAGAAGGTAGAGATTAACTCTAGTTTATTATTCAGGACATTAAAGAGCGGTCGAGTCAAGTCGGACACGAGGTAAGGGAACTTCTTAACCCAATTTCAATTATTTGGGTTAATCTCCTACTTTCAAATTATGTCATGATATTATTATTTCCTATCTTGTATTTGTACTTTTTTATGTGTAATTACAGTGAATACACATAATAGATCTATTTTATTTTAAAAATGATCTTTGTAAGGACTTCTTCTCAATCTCCTTTCATTGAGGCATATTTGGTTTTATACACAACTTTCATTTATATGGTGTATAAACCCCTTTGACTTTTACTTTTATTCAAAAGGAATCTTTTTATATGAAGGGTATTTACTAAATGACAAAAGGAATGTTTTCTCCTACGTATGCGGTGACAACGACTTCTCCTCTACCGTGACTATTATTTGAGTTTCAGCTTCCTCTATAAGCCATAACATTGTTTAAAAGAAAAATAAATACCATGTTTTACTTTGATTTTATTTTGGTATTGAAAATGGTTTTGATAAAGTTTTTATTATATCAATGTGTTGTATTGATATCTTGTGATTAAAGTGTGGAAATATTATATTTCTTTTATGCATGTTTTATGTGACACAATTATGGTATGCTTTATGATATGTTTAAACCTGTTCATATGAGGAATTCATTGGACTTAATAAGTGACGGGTGGAGCCTGCTATAGCTCCTCGATGCATCGGTAGGTCTCATGAGACAAACTAGTGTCTTGGCACGAGGCCTTGACAAAATCATATTTGTGTTCTTGGCACGAGGCCTTGGCTACGTGGATATGATAGTCTGTCATTAAGCATTCCATCATTATGAACGTGGTTATTGATATGTCATGTGATTATTCGACCAGTAGAATATCCATGTGAATAAGTAAATGGCATTATTTAATTTTACTTTTTCCATATTATTCTAAAGTTCAAGTTTAAAAGGCTTTTGTTTTAGTTATACATTGCCTTAAATGTTATGTTTATTTATGAAAGCTTCGGCTATATTTTTATCCTTACTAAGCATCTGAGCTCACCCCTTTCAATGTTTTAATTTTTCCAAGATGTGTTGAAGTACATTATGAATGACCTGCAGGGATAGTATAAGGGGATATGAGGACAAGATGTTTTTTTAGTTTTTTTTACTTTATGATGTAATGTAAGTCTTATGAATATATCTAGTGTATCTAGGACTACTAAACTAATCGGGCTTTCGAGAATTGATCTTTTGTGATCATGCCAATGTTATGAAATATTGCACTGACTCTGGGTAACTGGGGTTGGGGAGTTACAGTTGGTATCAGAGGCAGTTTAGTACTAACCTTGGAATCTAGATTTAGATAAACTCTGATTAGAGCACATAGCCCAAAGATAGACTTTGAGGATTAGTATAGAATAACTTCCTCGAATTTTGGTATTATAGAGATTTTTTGAGTTTTCCGAGCAATACATCCATGTCTGGATACGAGCAGGTAGAGGAGGCTCTGGCACAGATGTACCTAGGGGTAAAACCCTAAAACACTGCTTTGAGCTAGACTCGAATGGGAACTGGTGCATGACAACAGGCCTTGATGCACTCTTGGTTACGACACTCCCGGGGGATATGCTTAGGATAATTCTCATTTTCTTTACAAATAATTAATGAGGGTTTATGAGTATATACTCCCTCAAAGAAAACATTTATTTTTATTAATATGGATTATATCCCAAAACTGTTCAATTTATGTTAAGTGTTTTACAAGTATAGAATTATGTATTTTAATTCATAAACTAATCTAGTTTATGCCATTGTTTAGAAATGGTTCCTAGTGGGAGGAATGGAAACCGTATCAATACACTAACTCCGTGTAGGGATTCCCCTCCTGATCAATATAATTATTGTGGAGCTAGAGATACAACTGGTGCTGATCAACTTATTACCATACTGGGACAACTCACTCAGGTTATGAATAATTACCTTACTCGTATGGAGCAACCTGATTTGCAACGTGGAGGATCAATGTTAGACCGCTTCATGAGGAAAAAACTTCCAACATTTAATGGGGGTAAAAATCCATCAGTAGCTGAGCAATGGATAAACTCCTTAGAGAAAATATTCCACGCCTTGGGGAGTAGCGAAAGGGAGAAGGTTGTCATGACAGTTTACTGCCTCACTGGAGATGCCGATCAATGGTGGTCAATGATTTAAAATACAAAGGAATATTAAGAAGTATCAAGTATGGAATGGAGAGAGTTCAAAGATCTTTTCATAGAAAAATACTTTCCTCGTGACCATCGAGCAGATATGGAAATGAAATTTCTGAGTTTGAGACAAAAGGAGGATGAGAATGTCGCAAAGTTTGAGGACAAATTTACAAGGTTAGCAAGGTATGATGCAGATTATATACGTAACCCAAGATGTAAGATTGATCGTTTATTTTATGGGTTAAAACCATTTCTCCGTCGATATTTAGTATCACAATCCTTCTCATCGTATGAAGATATTTTCTTGTGTGCTATTAAGACAGAAAAGGAATTCTCTAAGTCTTATGACAAAAAATTAAAGCAAGAGAAGAAGAGAATGGTGGAAAAAGAGACAGATAAAGGTAAAAAGGGAAAGAAGGATTTTCCATTATGTGATAATTGTGGGAAGAATCACCCTGGTTCTTGCCTAAAAGGAATGGGAGTTTGTTATAAATGTGGAGAAACAGGTCACCAGGCTCGTGATTGCAAGGGAAAGAAAGAGGCTATCATTGTTGAATGCTACAATTGTAGGGAAATGTGGAATTATGAAAATGAATGTCCTAAGCTTCAGGGAAACTTACCTAAGAAAAGTCCAAGGGATCAAGGACAATCATATGCTGTTACTACAGTAGAAGTGGAATAATTAATGTATTGGTGCTTTTGGACTCAAAGATTATATTCGGGTTATAAGAATAATGTGATATATTTAAGGATTGTGCTCTAGTACTTGTTTTTTCATTAAGGTTTTAATATGATGAAGGTAATTATATTTTTAGTATGTGACAACAAGAGAAAATTTACTTTGTTTAGGGAATCTGATGTTACAATTGATTTTGGAATTTATAGACCTTTTAGAGAAAGTCTAGACAAAGGTATTTTGGATAACTATATAGGTTGGAATGGATTATGTAGAACCTTGGATAGTATTGTTTAAGGTTAAAAAATTTATAAATATTATTTTGGTAATATTATAAAATTATAGTTTTAGTAAAAGGACAACCTGCAGGTTGGGGGATAAACCGTCGCGTTGGACAAAGCTGTAGGAATCGAACCAACAACCATAGTGCGACATGCCTTTATTACCTACCACTATCCTACAGGAAGTCCCTGGTTATTAAAAAATAGTTTTCCTAATCTAAATGGTATGTGGTAATATTTGGAACCATATACAATTTGGATAATTAGAATATTTTTGAGTTCTGTTACATTTTAGAGTGAAAGATGGGCTCGTGGAAAAAATTTATTAATGAATGAAAGCCTAAATGACAAGTAAGTATATTTCCTTACGTTCTTAGTGAATCTCTTAAATAAATTCCGCAACTTTATGAAAGGTAACTTAAAATAAAAATGTTGTCGGTTAACTTTTCCAACTGGGGATTCAATGACCGTTTAACCATTCACAAGTCTGTGATTTTCTTGTGGTTAACTTTCTCCTAATCCTATTTTCTACAACTCTCCATTAGACCTTGATGGTTTGTTTTTCCTCCAAATCCATATTTTCATATAATCCTAGTATGGGCTATCTCAGGTGACCTTTGTACCTCTCTTTATTTCTTTTAATGTTATATTTTTATTAACCCTATTTCCGATGTGATTCTTCCACAAAGGTATTTCCTATCTCCAACCATTTATTTTCAAAGATAAATTTCAAATTGCGAGGACACAATTTATTGAAGGATGGGAGAATGTAACACCCTGAGCTTTCACGATATTCTTCTCTTTCAATAATGCAATAGCTTTCATTGTACGCAAGTTCGAGTTCTAACACACCGCGACTAATCAAAATAGCCGTTATGAATAGTAATACCCACTTTTTAAAATTATAGAAATTTTATATTTCAAAATGGACTTCATTTTTGTATTCTTAATATCAAAATTATCCTACGTTGAATTTTTTGTAATTTTCTGAGAACTTCCAATTTTTTATGAATAGTGAAAAATACTTAAAACAAATTTTTTAATTAAAATAATTTATAGTGATAAATTATACTATTTAGTGGTTTTAAAGTATAATTAGATTATATTTTTACCATTTTATCCAATGGTGGTCTTTAGAATTAATTTAACATTGAAATTGGACATAAACAATTGCCAATCTTTTGATATATATATTGTTTCTTAAAAACACGCTATTCGTTGTGACAGCGGGAAGTAATTATAAAATTAATTAATGCAAATTATATGTTTGGAATTTTTTAAAATAGAAATCATTTTTGAATTTGGAATATCAATTATATCTTAGGGTGAAATTTTGGCAGTGTTCTGAAAAACTTCAATTTTTGATGAATAGTGAAACAACTAAGTGGTAGTTAAAAAACTGATTTTTCATTTAAATGAAACATTACCACTTCTATGATTTGATTTTCAAAAATCCGACATACATGGTTTCCATTAGGATGTAAAATGTGGATCTATGGGATAAAAATAATTTTTCGGTGAATAGTAACTTTTAGGATTAATTAATCGCGATTAAAGATAATTAGTGTGATTTAAGGTAAAGATCATGTTATAATAATATGAATTGACCTTTAAAATTGTCCTACCCCTATTGGATGAGTCATGGCCGACCAAGACAATACATGGGTCAACTTGGGGACCCCATGGAGCCACTTTGGTAGGAAAAGGACATTAAAAACTTTTTATTTAATGTTAAAATAAAAATGTCACAAACATGAGTCGTTTTACGAAAACAATTTTAAAATGTGGTCATACAAGTCATATTTTTGACTATAAATATTCATTATAAATCTAAAAAGATTTCCTACATCATGATATTTTTTTTATAATTTTTAGACATTAAATAAGTTAAATTATTTATGACACCATGATGATGCAACGATTACCTCATTAATTAACGATTTAAATAAAATGAAAAGATAATGTAAAATTTAAGACATAAACTTGTCAAAAACCTATTGGATGAGTATATTTCGAACCCTAATCACCTCATACTCTAAATATATAAGTTTGGGGCCTTTAAAATCCGAAACTCATTATATAATAAAGTAAAATTTCATTACTTTCCAAGAGTTCCCCTCTTCTCCTCTTATAAAATCCCCCCACCACTACCACCTTACTAACACCATCAAAGCCTTTTGGCTCGGCAAACTTCTGCCCAAATACTCTACAAACTTCCCTCTATTACTCCTAGAAGCCTGTTTTTGGGTAGAAGTCTTCTCAAGGAATCCTTTGAGCTAAAATCAAAAAGAGTTACCCGTTTTAAAGGCAGTGTTTTCTCTTGTGTTCTTATGTTTTATTTTGCTTCTCCAACCCCGTAAACTCTTTTAATCATTTCTTTTGTAACAACACCAGTATCATAAATATACTAGGAAGTTTTTATAAGAATTATTCTAGCTACACTTACACACACCTATATCTAATGTTTAAAGAACATACTATTTCTGTGGATGGAGAATTTCCGCCTCACGAAACGATGATTGTTCAACACTCATATAACACCTTCAAAGGTGTCCATTAAGATGTAAATATATTTATATATGATATATAATATGTTTATGTTTTACTTAATCTTATGTATTTTTCATTTATGGCATAAATTTATGGTTTCCATTATGGGTAAATGCGATATCTTCATTTTAGGAAGTGCGGACTACCGCCCCTCAAAGTGATTTGAATCGTTAATCCCATATGTGGGATGTATAAAGGATGGAGTAAATGATATTATACATTATATTATACTGGAATTACATTATACCCTTATATAATTATAAATTCATTCCATTAAATATGAAATAGAAATGAAAGTAGCGTTCATGCGTACGTACGGCTTACCGTCTCCATGAACGGTGCATTTCATTTCTTATCTCTAAATGTTATGTAATATTATAAATGAATGTATATACTGGATATATATGATGTATATGATATCTACATCAGGAATATAATTATGGATATAATGGATATTTTACCATAAGAACAAAGTGTAATTATAAGAAGTTTATTTTCGACTCAAGTACCTAAGATCGACAAAAAGACCGTTATTAACTTAAATAATTACATAATGTTCATAACATGGTAATAAGTGATATAAAAGGAATAATGAACTTGAAAAGGGTTCTTAAGCAGGTATAGATTAACTCTAGTTTATTATTCAAGAGGTTAAAGAGCGGCCGAGTTAAGTCGGACACGAGGTAAGGGAACATCTTAACCCAATTTCCATTCTTTGGGTTAATCTCCTACTTTAAAATTATGTCATGATATTATTATGTCATATCTTGTATTTGTACTTTATTTTCGTGTACTTATAGTGAATAAACATAATAGATATATTTTATTTTAAAAATGATCTTTGTAAGGACTTCGTCTCAATCTCCTTTCATTGAGGCATATTTGGTTTTATACACACCTTTCATTTATACGGGGTATAACCCCCTTTGACTTTTACTTTTATTCAAAAGGAATATTTTTATACAAAGCATTTTTACTAAACGAGAAAAGGAATGTTTTTTCTTACATATGCGGCGACAATGACTTCTCCACTTCCGTGACTATTAATTGAGTTTCGGCTTCCTCTATAAGCCATAACGTTTTTTAAAATAAAAATAAATACCATGTTTTACTTTTCTTTTATTTTGGTATTGAAAATGGTTTTGATAAAGTTTTTATTATATAAATGTGTTGTATTGATATCTTTTGATTGAAGTGTGGAAATATTATGTTTCATTTATGCATGTTTTATGTGATAAAATTATGTTATTCTTTATGATATGTTTAAACCTGTTCATATGAGGAATGCATTGGACTTAATAAGTGACGGGTGGAGCCCGCTATAGCTCCTCGATGCATCGGTAGGTCTCATTAGACAAACTAGTGTCTTGGAACGAGGCCTTGACAAAATCTTATTTGTGGTATTGGCACGAGGCTTTGGATACGTGGTTATGATAGTCTAGAATTATGCATTCCATCATTATGAAAGTGGTTATTGATATTGCATGTGATTATTCGACCAGTAGAATATCCATGTGAATAAGTAAATGGCATTATTTAATTTTACTTTTTCCATATTATGCTAAAGTTAAAGTTTAAAAGGATTTTGTTTTAGTTATACAATGCCTTAAATGTTATGTTTATTTATGAAATCTTACGCTATAGTTTTATCCTTACTGAGCATCTGAGCTCATCCCTTTCAATGTTTTAATTTTTCCAGGATGTGATGAAGTACATAATGAATGACCAGCAGGGATAGAATGAGGGGATATGAAGAAAAGATGTTTTTTTAGTTTTCTTTTACTTTATGATGTAATGTAAGACTTATGAATTTATCTAGTGTTTCCAAGACTACTAAACTAATTGGTCTTTTGAGACTTGATCTTTTGTGATCATGCCAATGTTACGCAATAATGCACCGACTCTGGGTAACTGGGGTCGAGGCGTTACAATATGATTGGTTACGTAAACCATGTTTGTTATGGATAGGATTATTTTGATTCATATACATAATGATATTATTCTATTGAACATTATTTTTAATCATAAAATAAAAATTATTCAGGATTGATTATGATGGGGAATGAATCTTATCGAGTTCATGGAGACGGTAATTCATACGTACACACGAGCAAAAATTTCAATATATTTATGGTGAAATCGTATGTAATTTGATGGTATATCATATATAAATAATAAATAGAATGTAATATTTATTATTTACATCAGTTATACTCATTATTATTGCCATCCAAATAATGAAGTGTTTGAATAACAAACTACACCAAGACATGGAGATGGTAAGCCGTACATACGCACGAATGTTGACTTTTTCATTCATATGATGGATAAAATGATGAATATGGTTGTTCCATTTTTATAATTATATCAAAATATATATAATTTACTATATTTATTATTTTATAATGGAAACAACAAACAAGGAGGAAGTGGAAGAAGAAAAGAACTAGAAAGAGGTGATGAAATATTTACACTTCTTCGGGTTCTTCCTTTTAATTTGATCACAAGGGATCTTTAAGATAGCTTTATAAGAAAAGGAAGGCCTCTATAATGAAGGGAGGAAATTTGGGAGGATATTGGTGCAGGTGGTGGCCAAGAAAAATGTCTTTGTAGGTGTGAAATTAAGAAAAGGGGAAGTACCATTTTATAAGAGATGTGAGGGTCACTTTAGGAAAAGCCTGAAATATTATTTTATAATAAAATCATTTTCAGTTTCTAATGGCTCCAAAATTAATTATTTTGAGGATAAGGTGGGTATGGGTCAGAAACCTCTCAAACAATAGCTTTTAGATAGGCGTATGTCATTATATTAACTTTATCATTTAGATTTAACTTTTAGTTAAATAGTTTGACATTTACCATGTCTCTTTGTATATTTATATTATATGGTTAATAAAATTACTATAAACTTCCAGGAGAACACCAAGTGGTTTATAGTTAACATATATAATCTTATCTATGTATTTTGGAAAAATGTTAGATTTTTAGGAATATTATATCAATTAATAATATAGTATTTGTTTCAAAAACTCAATTATGTCAATTGTGACACTATTTAGTATTTGGTTTTTGTGAAATTCATAATTTCTTGATTACTTAAAAAAAATTATTTTATCAACCCTAACATGTCATATTAACATATAAAATTAGTGGAACTAATCAATAGTCTCAAATTACATTTATTTCGATATTTATAATATCAATTATTTTAGTCTTTCATTAATAAGGTAATTACTGCATCATCATTGTGTCATAAATAAATTAAATTATTTATTTTATAAAAATTATAAATAAAAGAACATTCATTAGGAAATATTTTTAGATTTATAATGAATATTTATAGCTGAATTTATTTTCTTTGTATCCCAATATTAAAAATAGTTAAGTTATTAAACTTTAAATTTAACTCTTCTAACTCCTCGTTAAATAAAATAATAATAAATGTCCTATTCTAATCTAAATAGACCAAAGAGGTTAATATTTTATTCTTAAGGTTGTTTTTGGTCGAATTATACTTATCCATTAGAATTTGTACATGTGTTAGGGTAATTATGATAACATTTTTACCCTTAATTACCCTATTTACGTTTAACCGTGGTAAATAAAAGTCAAAAGTTACTATTCAGAGAAAACTATTTTCAGCTTATTGAACCACATTTTACTTACTGATATTAACCATGTCTCTAATACTTTGGAAATTCATCTCACAGAAGCGGTAAAATTATTTTTTATGCAAATTTTCAAATGCTCCTAGGAGGTGGGTAAAAGACGGTAAAAAGTTCATTAATATTTTTATATGTCTAAAATTATTATAAAATGACTCCAATGAATTAAATTGAACTTATACATCTATTATGTATCTATTTTTAATTAAAATTAATTTAAATAAAATAAATAATTATTTAAATAAATATCGGTTTTAACCAATAACGCAGTGTTTTTCACTATTCATCAAAAATTGAATGTTTTCAGAAAAATAAAAAAAAATTCACCCTAAGATAAATTTGATATTCAGAATTAAAAAATGAATTCAATTTTGAAAAATAAAATTTATAAAATTTCTAAAAGTGGGTATTACTATTCATAACGACTAGTTTGATTTGTCACTGTGTGTTAGAATCTTAAAATTGCGTATAATGCAAGCGATTGCATTATAAAATGGGAAAGGTACTGTGGAAGATTGGGGTGTTACATTCTTCCCTCTTTCAAATAATGTTTCCCTTTAAATTTCAATAATACTACCGCACAAAAAATCAGGTGGTTCTTCATCATAAGTTCATCTGGTTCCCACGTTGCCTCTTCCATCTTATGGTTTCTCCAAAGAACTTTTACAAGACAAGCCATCCTGTTTCTCAGCACTTGACCTCTTATATCAATAATCTGGACAAGCTCTTCACTATAAGACAAATCTGGTTCCTGTTCAATTTACTCATAGGTGAGTACATGCATTGGGCCAGGCATGTATTTTCTCAATAATGATACATGGAACACATCGTCAACATTGGAGATATTTGGCCGCATTGCCAACCTGTATGCTACAAACCCAATTAGTTATAGAATTTCGAAAGGTCAAATGTAACTGGGCCTTAATTAACCCTTCTTAATGAATCATATATCTCTTTTTCGTGTAGACACCTTAAAAAACATGATATCCTACATGAAATTCCAAATCCTTCCTTCCGTTATCGACATATATCTTCTACCTACTTTGAGATTCTTTGATGTGGGGTTGGATAATTATCAATTTTTCCATTGTTTCCTCAACATGTTCTTGACATACAAGTTTTCTTTCCCCAACATCATCCCAAAAAGTTAGTGTGTGACTTCTCATTCCATATAACTCTTTATATGGTGCCATCTGAATACTAGAATGGAAGCTATTGTTATAGGAAAATTCTACCAGAGGTAAATATTGATCCCACATACCTTGAAAGTCATGTGAGAAAGATCTCAACATGTATTCTTAGATTTGAATAGTCCATTATGATTGTCCATCAGTTTGAGGGTGGTAGGAAGTGCTCAAATGAAGTTCAGTATCCATGGACTTCTAAAGACATTTCCAAAATCTTGATGTAAAACATGGATCATGATCAGAAACAATTGATAGGGGTACACCATGGAGTCTTAAAAATTCATTAAAATATAGTATTTCTTGATGTTCAAGTGGTAAATCTTCTCTTTTATCAAGAAAATGTGTTGACTTGGTAAGAAGATAAAAAATGACCCATATTGAATGATTTCTTATAAGAGTATTTGGTATCCCCATGACAAATTCCATCGTAATATTATACCATTTCTACTCTAGAATGAGAAGAGGTTGCATGACTCCTCCATGATGTTGCCTTCCAGCTTTCACTTGTTGACAAACTATACATCTCGACAAAAATTTAGCAATGTCCCTCTTCATGTTTTGCAACAAAAATTGTTCCTTCAAATATAAATACATCTTGGTGCTCCTAGAGTGCATAGAGAACTTTGATCAATGACCATCATCCAACAATTCCCTTTTTAGATTAGGTATGTTAGGAAAAAACAATCTCTCCCCAAATTTGAAAATTCCATCTTTATATATAAAGTCACTCAATCTCCCATCATTCACAGTATTAATTTTCTTTTGAAATTCCCCATCACCAGTCTGAGAAATTATTATCCTTTAAATAAATATTGTTTGGAATCCATTTGGAAAAGTATTAACATTTCAACTTCTATGGTTATTCCAATATCCATATTTACTAGATCCATGAAAATTTGATCCCTTTAAACTCTCATCTTGTCGAAAATTCCATGATCATTTTTTCTGAAAGTATCTTACACCTTATTTGCCTTCCTTGGGTGGTAGTGTATTTTTCAATCACAATCCATGAGTAGTTCAAGCCATCTCCTTTTCCTCAGGTTTAGTTATTTTTGTGATAAAATATACTTCTATCTCTTGTGATCAATATAAATATCACATTTTCACCATAGAGATAGCGTCTCTATATCTATAGAGAAACGATTATAGCTTCTAACTCAAGATCATGAGTATGATATGTTTTCTAATGAATTTTTAGCTTCCATGATGCATAGTCAACAACTCTATCATTCTGCATAAGGACACAACTAAGTCCTTTCATTAAATCATCACTATAAATAACAAACCCATCATTCCCTGATGGTAGATTCATGATAGGAGAATTATCCAATATTCCCTTAAGTTATTCAAAACACTCTTCACACACTTATGTCAAAAAAAATTAATCCCTTTACTAGTGATCTTTTTTAATGGTTTTTCCAATGGATAAAAAATTCTGGACAGAACTCCGATAATAACCCGCTAATCCAATAAAACTGCATACCTCAATTATACTCGTCGGTGCTGTCCATTCTTGGATTGCCTTGGTCTTTGAAGGATAAATAGAGATTTTATCCTTAGAGACAATATGTCCAAGAAAATAAATATTGTAAATCCATAATTCACACTTGTGAAACTTCCCAAATAATTCATTTCTTCTAAGAGTATTTAGAATACTACACAAGTGATTTTCATGATCTTTATAGATTTTAGAGTATAACAAGATATCACCAATAAATACCACTACAAATTCATCAAGTTATTACTTGAAAACTCTATTCATTAGATCCATGAAGACCAAGGGTGCAGTAGTCAATCCAAATGGCATTACTATAAACTCGTAATGCCCGCACATGGTTTGAAATGCTGTTTTCGGAATGACTTCCTTATTCACAGACAACTGATGATATCTAAATCGAAGTTCAATCTTTGAAAAATATTGAGCTCCACGAAGTTGGTTGAATAAATCATCAATGCGAGGTATGGGATAATTTTTATTTATTGTTATAGCATTGATCACCCTACAGTCAATGCACAACCTCATAGATCCGTCTTTCTCTTTAACAAAAAGGACATAGTCTCCCCATGGAGAAACACTAGGGATATTAATTCCCAATGGCCATTCTATAAGGGTTCTTCATTATGGGCCTTGAACCAGGAATTAATTCAATGGAATACTCAATTTCTCTTTCTGGAGGATGTCCTGGTAAATCCATTGTAAACACATCAACATATTCTTGGAAAATAGGTACGTCCCCTATTTAAACATTATTTTCCTCTCCCATAATATCGTCTTTCTCTTCCTCCCCAATAATTGAATTTAGTAGAGCTACTGGGGTGGATCTAGTTAAAAATCAGATGGTGACGTTTTTGCTGTAAAGATAAGGTACTTCTTATCATCATTGATAATTTTAACCTCATTCTTCTTACAAAAAATTTTCGCATCATGTTCTGAAAGACAATCAATAACAAAGATTATATCAAATTCAATCATGGGTATGACGATGCGATCAGTAGATAAAGAACATTTATATGACCTAATGGGAACTTATTCATAAAACGTTGTTGTAATGATACATCCCTTTGGAGTATGGACTGACAACTCCCTTATTATGAAAATTGGAAATATATTATTTTCTTAAAAAATTGGGAAGATATGAAATAATGAAATGATCCATAATCAAATAAAGCATTGGCTAAACATGAGGAAACCATTAAATTACGTGACACCACTTCCTTCGGAGCTAGAACCTACGTAGAAGTGATCACATTAGTTTGGCCTTGCTCCCTTAGCCTTTTTTGAGATAAGTTCCCTTGGAACTTAGGATATTAATTTTCATAATGCCCCTTTTCTCTACAATTGTATCATTCGACATTGATAGCTTCTTTTTTTCCCTAGCAATCACGAGCTTGGTGGAAATTTTCACCACACTTGTAACAGACTCCAATTCCCTTCTAGAAATTGATGGGGTGTTTCTTCCAAAATTTACAGTAGGATGGATATTCAAATTTTCCCTTCATCCCCTTATTTCCATTTCCAGAGTGTTCAGCAGATCTTTTCTTTTTCTGGTTTTCTTTAAAGTCATAAGAATTAGAGAATTCTTTTTATGTCTTGATAGCACATGAGACAATATATTCGTATGATGAGAAGGATTTTGAGACTAATGCTCACTGGAGAAATGGTTTTAACCCATAAATGAATCTATCAATCTTTCTCCTTGGGTTTCGTATATAATATGCAGCATACCTTACTAACCTTGTAACGTTAGCCTCATATTTTAAGACATTATCATCCTCCTTTTGTCTCAGACTCAAAAATGGCCTTCCCATATCCACCCAATGGTCATGAGGAAAATATTTTTCTTTGAAAATATCTTTAAACTCCCTCCATTTCATATTTGATACTGAATCATCTTCCTTTTTGTTTTAAATCAATGACCACAAATGATTTGATTCTCCCATGAGGCGATAAAATTCCATGACAACTTTTTTCCTTTTGTTACTCCCCAAAGCATGAAATATTTTCTCTAAGGAACTTATCCACTGCTTGGCTACAGATGGATTTGTAGTCCCATTTAATGTTTTTGGTTGTTGCCTCATGAGTAGGTCTAACACTGATACTCCACATTGTGGATTAGGGTGTTCCATATGGATAAGGTTATTATTCATTACATGAGTGAGTTGTCCCGGTATGGGGATAAGCTAATCAGCACCAGTTGCATCACCAGCTCCACTAAAATTATCTTGAGTAAGAGGGAAATCCCTACATGGATTAAATGGCTTGATATGGTTCATATTCCTTCCAATAGGTGCAATTTCTAAATAATGTCATACACTAGATTAGTTTATGAATCGTAATACATAATTCCAAAATTGTAAAACACATAACATAAAATGAACAGTTTATGGATATAATCCATAATCATAAAACTATTTTCTTTCAGGAAGTATATAATAATAAACCCTTCATAATTTTTTGTAAATAAAAGAAGAATTATCTAAAGAATATCCCCCAGGAGTGTCATAACCAACTGTGAAACAAGGCCCGTTGTCGTGCACCAGCTCCAGTTCGAGTCCAGCTCAAAGTAGTGTTTTCAGGTTTTACCACTAGGGACATCTGTGTGAGAGCCGTGTCTACCTGATCGTATCCAAACAGGGATGTATTTCATAGAAAAATCACAAAATCTCTATAGTATAGAAATTCTAGGATGTTCATCTATACTAATCCTCAAAGTCTTTCTTATGGTAGTGTTCTCAAATCTGAGTTTTTCTAAATCATGTTTCCAAGGTTTTTATAAAACTTTTTATGATAACAACTGTAATGCCCTGACCCTAGTTACCCGGATTTGGTGCATTATTACATAAAATTGGCATTATAAAAGGAATCATGTCCCAAAAGACTGATCAGTTTAGTAGCTTTGGAATTACTAGATACATTCATAAGTTTTACATTACATCATGAAATAAAAACATCAACCAAATTTTTTCCCCTTTTGAACACACTTATATCCTTATTCTATCCCTGCAGGTCAACCATAAAATAATACTTCGCAACCTGGGAAAAATAAAATATAGAAAGGGGTGAGCTTAGATGCTCAGTAAGGATAACAATATAGCAAAACTTTTATAAATAAGTATTAACAATTAAGGCAACATATAAGAATAAAACAAAAGACTTTTAAACTTAGACTTCAGTATAATATGGAAAAGATAAAATCAAATAATTCCATTGACTTATTCATAGGGATATTATAATAGTCAAATAATCACATGCAATATCAATTGCCACTTTCATAATGATAGAATGCACAATGCCATACTTCATAACCACATAGTCTAGGCCTTGTGCCAAGACTACAAAAAATATTTTTTCCAGACCTTGTGCCAAGAAACTAGTTTGCCTCATGAGACCTACCGATTCATCGAAGATCTATAGTGGGCTTCACTCATCACTTACTAAGTCTAATGCATTCCTTGTATGAAAAGGTTTAAAGACAACATAAACATTCGTATTAAAACTAGCATATGCAATGTCAATACTTTTTCCATAAAACATGAATGTTATAAGAATAACACATCCACATTTAAACAAATCAAAAAACCTTCAATATAATATGAATGATTTTTATCATAATACATCAACTTCAAGCAAGCATAAAATCCATCAAAATAATGTTGACATAGATGAAATCGAAACTTTTTTTAGATAAATATCTTCTTCTATTTTGAAATCATTTAAAAGTCATATAATTATAAACGAAATATTTAATTTGAAAATATTCTTATAATCTTTCAAGGAAACATTCGACGATGTTATAACGATGGAAAATAGATTCACTTGTGATATAAGTTAAAAAAACATTCTTACCTTAATTTTGTTGAAAAAGTCATAAAGTACCTTGTTTGGAAAACGGCGGAAATATTCCTTTCAAAACATATAAGGTCAAATAATTGTATAAATTAATTTAAACCATTTTCTAGTAAATAGTAAAGAAAATTTCAAATACATGTTTTAAGAAAACACTGATGTGGATGATCAAGAGGTCCCATTTGATACTTATATAAAAACAACCCCTGATAACAAAGAGATTGTGAAATTAACTCTTACCTTGTACTTTTCCATGATCGAGGGTACGTTAACCACATGTATAATAGTTAAATTATTTTTATTAAATTATACATAAACTATATAAATAAATATGATATCTTATATTATCATGTGATATTTCTTTGTTAATAATATTTTTGTAATATCCTCATTTCATGTTTAAAATAATCTGTTTTCCATTATATGATTGGTTACGTAATCCATGTTAGTAATGTATAAGATGTATTTTATTCATATCCAGAATGATTTTAAGTTCTTAAAAATTATTTTGATTTATAAAATGAAAATTATTCTTGAATGATTACGATAGGTAATGAATCTCATCGCGTTCATGGAGACCGTAATCTGTATGTACGCACGATTGAAAATATCATTATATTGATGGTGAAATCGTATGTAATTGGATGGTATATTCTATAGAAAGAATCAATAACATGTTATATTTATTATTTACATCAGTTATATTCATTATTATACTCATCCAAATAATGATGTGTTTGAATAACGAACTACACCACGACGTGGAGACGGGAAGCTGTTCGTACGCACGTATGGTAACTTTGTCATTCATTTGATGGATTAATACGGAATACTATTGTACCATTTTTATAATAACATCAAAGTATAGAGACTATATTGGAGTTATTATTCTATAATTGAAACAACAAAGAAAGAGGAAGTGGAAGAAGAAAAGAACTTGAAAGAGGTGATGAAATATTTACATCCTCTTCAGGTTCTTCCTTTTGATTTGATCAAAAGGGATACTGAAGTTGGATTTTGACCAAAGTAAGGACTATAAGATGAAGGGAGGAAAGTTGGGAGGATATTTGGGCAGGGTTTGGATGATCCAAATGGCTTTGGAGTTATGAAATTAAGATAAGGGGAAGTACGCTTTTATAAGAGAGGTGAGGGTCACTTTAGGAAAATCATAAAATATTATTTTATAATAAAATAATTTTGTATTTCTAATGGCTCAAATTAATTTATTTAGAGAATAAGGAGGGTAGGGGTCAAAAAACTCTCAACCAATAGGTTTAGACAGGTTTAGGTCACCATATTAACCTTATCCTTTAGATTTAACTCTTTGTTAAATAGTTTGATATTTACCATGTCTCTTAGTATTTTTATATTATATAGTTTATAAACATAGTATAAACATCCAAGAGAACCCCAAGTGGTTAATTAATAATATATATAACCTTATATAATTCCTTTGGACAAACCATAGATTTTTAGGAGTATTATATCAATTAATAATATAGTGTTTTTTTAAATCAATTATGTCAATTTTGACACTATTTATTATTTGGTTTTTATGAAAATCATAACAACATGATTACTTCGAGAAAATCATTTAACCAACCTTAACATGTCATATTGACCTATAAAATTAGTGGAACTCATAAAAACTCTCAAATTACATTTATTGGTATATTTATAATATCAATTAATTTAATCTTTCATTAATTAGGTAATTACCGCATCATCATTGTGTCATAAATAAATTATATTATTTACAGTCTAAAAATTAATAATAAAATATGATTAGGTAGGAAATATTTTTATCTTTCTGATGAATATTTACAGTTGAATTTATATTGGGTGTAACCTTATATTAAAAATGGTTTTGTTATTAAACATTGAATTTAACTCTTTTAACTATTCTTTAAATAAAATAATAATAAATATGTTAATATAACATATCTGGACCAAATAAGATCATATTTTATTCCTAAGTTTGTTTTGGGTTGAGTTATAATTATCCAATAGAATTAGGACATCTGTTCGGGTAATTATGATATCATTTTTACCCTTAATTACCCTATTTACTTTTAATCGTGGTAAATAAAAGTCAAAAGTTACTATTCACCTAAATTATTTTCATCTTATTAAACCACATTTTACTTACTGATATTAACTATGTCTCTCATATTTTTGAAATTCAACTCACAAAATTGGTAAATTTATGTTTTATAGAAAATTGAAAATGCTCCTAGGAGGTGGGTAAAAGACGGTAAAAAGTTCAATAAAATTTTCTATATCTAAAATTATTATAAAATAACTCTAATGAATTAAATTTAACTTATGTAGGTATTATGTAACTATTTTTAATTAAAATAAAATAAAATAAAATAAATTATTATTTAAATAATAGTCGGTTTTAACCAATAACGCAGTGTTTTTCACTATTCATCTAAAATTTTATGTTTTGAGAAATATACCAAAAATTCACCCTAAGCTAATTTCGACATTCTAAATTCTAAATTGAAGTCCATTTTGAAAAATAAATTTTATAAAACTTGAAAAAGTGGGTCTTACTATTCATAACGGCTAGTTTGATTTGTCGTGGTGTGTTAGAATCTCAAAGTTGCGTACAATGCAAGCTATTACACTATTAAAAGGGAAAGGTATCGTGGAAGATTGGGGTGATACAACTATAATTATTTAAATTATTATTTTATGTAATTATAATAGTTTTTATTTTATTATAAAATATTTTAGACCTCTTTCGAAGCAAGGAAAACATGAGGTAAGGTGAATTCTCGTCACACTTTTATTTATGTGAGAGATATACCATATTCACAAACTGTTTCACTTGTGTGGTGTATATAGTTACCATGAATGTATTTGTGGAAATAATATCCCAAAAAATAAATAAATTTAATGTATTGAAATATTTTTAGACACCATCTTATATTATCAATATATTTCACACATTTTACCTATTATCATGGAGATAAAATTTTAACTTCGATAATATTCATTATTTCCAAAAAAGAAATGAAACCTATAAATTTTTTTTTATATGAATATTATAAATATAAATCAATTCTCTGAGATTAATGTTTCTTAAATTGTGGAAAATTCATTTAATTTAATTATAAGAAATAAAATGATAAAATGATTTTAAAAAATGCATGTTTTAAGCATAAAAATGATTTTATAATAAAATAATAAAAAATGTTGATTCTCATTGAATTAATTAGATCATTTTTTATCAAATTATGTTTTTTATTTTGATCCAATTCAAAACTAAAAGGTACCTTGTGAAATCTCTATTAAAAGAGGGGTATCAAAAATAGTTTTTATCGGAATAAAACTGTTGCCTAGATTTGAAAAATAACAAACATAGTCTTCTATGTTAAAAATTATATTTATAGATGAATTATATTACTTAATAATGAGATATTTTGTGTATAAATTTTTTCATAATAACTCGATTCATTTTTATGATAATGTTATAAAATTGACATTATTTGTAAAATCGGTATTTTTCACTATTCACCTAAAATTCAAGAATATCAAAAACAATCCCAACAATTCAGCTTATTATAATTTTTATATTATATAATTAAAATGAAATAATTTTTATAAAATCCAATTTTTAAAATTTTTAAATTTATAATTTAAATAATATTTCAAAATATACAATAAAAAATATTTTAAAAAATCCATTTTAAACACTAACTTTTCTTAAAATTATATCATTTTGTTCTTATAATTCGAAATTTAGTAATTATTTACAAGACACGAATCCATAAATTTTTATTAGGGAAATATTTTCTACATATACACAATAATTCAATTACTCATATTGATGCATGTTAATCTGACCACTAGTTTATAACAATAATATTTAAATTATAGAATTTCTATATAAAATTTATTTTCATTTAAGCTTATTATTTTTTGAATCAAAATATATAGAACACATAAAAATCATTAAAGAAAAAATATTCTATAATATTTAGTTTTTATTTTCTACCCCCTTAAATAATTATCATCCTCACAATTTTTATATTGTATCTAAAGGTCAATGGATTAAAATAATTTTAGAAATAATTCCAATGAGTGGAAGATAAATAAAGATATGGGGAAGGAAATATGTTGAAATACATATCAGTTACATTTCCTTTTGAAAAGGACATTATTGTTAATGTTAATACTAGGAAACTTATCATTCCGTAAAAAATTCTTAAACCACATTTGTACCATAATAGAAATCATATTTGTGAATAGGTTTCCAAAATAATACCTTGATAGATAATTGATATTTTCCACATTGGATTCAATATATTTATCTCCCTCTTGCATGATTTTCTGGAATTATTTTACCATCAAGACAGTGAATGTGAGTAAATAAACATACATTTTTTCATTCCATAATTTCATCCTTTAGTTGTGTTTCAATTAGTTTTTAACCTATGTGTTATATCATATGCTAAATATCCATAACTAATTTTTCATGTCTAAATAACTAAAATTAACTTATAGTGGATCATAATATCCATAAAAGTATGAAATTTTATTTGTTCTCTCTATAAAAATTTAATAAAACCAAAATGGTTAACACAAGTTAAGATAATATCAATAAACCTTCATATTGGGAAATTATACATTAATATATAAAATCTCAACAATAAAACCCAAAGTTGACCTTAAATTATTACATGAAAAAATAACATTTTAAATATTTCAAAATAATTTTGAAATAAAATAAAAACCCAAAAATCATAAATATTTGATCAAATAATTTTCTAAGATCAACATAACAGTTATCTCCAATTAAAAATAGTCACCCATAAAGTCAAATAACAAATATTATTATAACCTTATAATATTTTCTCAAAAATAAACTAATAATTTCACAAAAATAATCTAAATCACAATAAGACCACACCATCATCACATATACTTCCACAAGTTAAATCAATATTTAATCCTCATATAAGATTCCATTCAAGAAAATATTATTCTATTTAACTAAAACTTATAATGTTACATATATAGTAAAAATCCTCAAAAATACATTTAATCAATTAGTCACTAAATAAATATTCAATTTCAGGTTTATCTAAATATATATTACTGAAATATGATAACCCCTTTATTCTCATTATAATTATATCATCATCAAAAAATGTATTAACCTTAAAGGTTATGTGTCTATTTCAAATTATATATCAAATAACATTCATCTTGAATAACATTAAACTATATATCAAGTTAAATATATGATATTAATATAACTTAATGATATATAATAAATCCAAAAAAACATTTCCCAAAATTCCACCAGTCCCCTTAATATCGCATAACATAAAACCAATCAAGGATGTATTTTCTTTTAAAATTACTAATCTTCTTAAGAATATAAAAAAATAATAGATTCATAAATTCTTAAATTAAATTTATCGGATAACTACATAACCTAAAATTTTATCTAAACCTTTCTATGATACCAACTAAGAGAGCCTAGACCTTTACACTAGGATCCCGAGAAAAAAAATTAGTATTTTTTTACATGATTTGATAATGACTAAAGTAACCCCATTTTAACAATATATAATTATAATATTAATATAAAATATTGATCCACTTATATTCCCAATACCATTTAGTATTATATTTTTCTAGTAAAAGGTATTGGATCGTTTTTGGATCGACCCTTTTCTTGTTTATGAGGCTTGAGGTGCCTGAAGGTGGCTCAAAGGAATTCTAGAGTAGTTCGGTTGATAGGAGATGGAATTAGGGAAGGATTTAACATCAGGAAGAGTTACATGATTTTAATGTTGGTTTCACATCATGTAATATATTGGTGATTTAAAAATAAAATAAAGTGTTGAGGAGATTTTTTAGTGGAAACCAAACACTAATAATTACGCAATGGGAAGGGGATTACACATCATGTAATTCCCAGATGTTGTAGGTTTTAAACATTTATTGTTACTTAGTTTTTTAAACCATATAGTTTTAGAATATCTCTCTTGAATCCTGGTAACCCAAAGAATCCCTATTCAACATTTTGTGAATTTTTTCATCAAGTATTGATTTCTGGCTTCTATCTTCGATCTTTGGTGATCTATGGTGATCGAATGTGTATTTTTCATTTATTTTCTAGTGGTTTTTTCTAGTTTGATCTTTTTTCCTCTTGTATCATATTTTTTTGATATGTATTTCTATTACACATGGTTGAAATGGGGTTTCTCCCATTTTCCTTTCGTGAGGTTTTTCCATAGAGTCCATAAATGGATGCAGTTCTTACGGGATGGGTGATCGAAGATCTGTTTCTAGGTTCGTTCTCATGAGAATAACATCAAAAACCTTTTTAGGTAGGGGATTTGTTTCCTGTCTATTTATATACATGAAATAATTATGTTATTATTATTTATCCTCTTTTATCACAATATAATTTACCCAATAATTAGATGAACCCTATTAAAAAATTGATATCGATCGCTTGGAAAAGTTGTTGTTTTTACCATGATAACAGTTTGCCTCTTGATTTTCTAGATAGTGTGATATATATGACATTCTTGGGTTAACATGTTTTTCTAGATGGGAATTTGTAAAGAATGTAAAACCATAATTAATTGGTAATTAATTATAAAAATGAATTGTAGAGTAATGTTTTATGAATCCGTGTTTTTTTGTTATAATTTGATGATAATCAAATTGATGAAAGTGCGCTTGTTTAATTGAATTGGTAAATAAACCCAAAAAATGATGATGGTTGTTGATAAAATAATTAAAGGCGTTATGAATTAATTGTTTACATAAATTTTGATAGCTTAGTATAGCTTTTTTCTTAGGTTTCCCATAGTCCGAACCTATGAATAATGAATCAGTTAATTCACGATGGAATAATAAGTGGTTCGATGATAAAAGATAATTCCATTGTAGGGTCCGATTTTAGATTTTGATTATAAATGAAGCATTATTTTTTTTCTTTGGAGATGGGAGATCTCGTTGTGTGTGAAGGATGGATGCCTTGCTTTAGGGCCACAACCTGGTTGGTATATTTGTTTACTGCTGATTGTGATGTGAGTTGAACCTGAGATGGTTGATCCTGGTGGATGATTATGGTATGTGTAGTAGGGAGGACCTGAAGTGTTGTGATACTATGATAGATGATCCTAGAGGGTTATTGTGGTATGTGGGGAAGGGAGGTCTGGATTTTTTGTAAGCATGGGATGCCAAAGCCTGGAGGGCTATTGTGGAATGAGGGTTGGGTAGGCTTGGTTGTCGTGGTAGCAATGGATGCATGGAGTGGATAAATGCATCAGGATATGCGTGTGGGTTTCATAGAAGACACTAAAGATGATATAATGGGTTAAATTAGGGTTTACCCATTGTTTTGAAATTAGGATGCTTGTTCTAATAAGTTTCTTGGCCAACGACCATGTCACTATTTATTTTCCTTCGTTTCCCCACTACATGAAGACGATGGTTGTGTTTAGTTACTCTCATTCCAAGAAAGTTGAGGATGAATATGGTATTCCATGTGTTTTTGGTGTACATATTCTCATATATGGCTGATTCTACGCTCCTACTATAGGCAGTGAAGACTCAACGGGTAGTCAACCTACTCACAGTGTTGAGCCCCTTGTGTTTGGTAGTAGAAAATGTTTTCCTAGAATACCTAGTAATATGGAATGTAATGTTGTTAAAAAATGAAGAAATATTCAACCCATAGGGTTAGAACATACTGGGATGCAATGATGATGCTGTAATTCTGAGAATTCATTGGCTCAGTTTTCCTATTTCTAGAGGGAATAGATCATTATTGTGATGCTAATCAGATATAATATGGAAGTTGTTATTGGCTAATTACCTGTCAATGAATTAATTAACATAAATTACAAATTATGAAAAGGAATAATATAATATAATTTATCTATTTAAATTGTAGTGTGTTTATATGATATCTAGTCATAATAGGGGAACCTAGGAGTCAGAGAGACGTTATCTACTATTGAGTATAAGACTTGGATATGCCAATATTGTGGTTTTAAGCTATATTATATCATGTAAATGTTTTGTTTCTATATAATAATGAACCATGTCTGTTAAGGAAACTGACACCCTAGCTATTATAATTCATGGGGGTGTTTTCCTCAACATCCGGGTGGGAGGATAAATGGATGACTACCACCATTGGACATGTTCACTTCTCTTGGTAGTTACTTGTGCTGGTATGAACAATAGTTAGTTTTCCCAATATATGTGTATCGAGGGATGTAATAGATTGTGGTTATTTTACACATATGTATTATATATATATATATATATATATTATGGACTACAATATGTATAATGTTTATAAGTAATGATGGCTTGAGGATCCTTACTATGTGTATGGCTAGTGATGGCTTGAGTTATAATACATGATGTAAGGTGAACATTATACAGGATGTGGTGGATCCATGAAACCACCTGGTTGCTTTTTATGAGGTCACGGTGGTGTGTTTCATGAGGTTCATGTTGTGGTGTTTCACCAAGGGGTGTCCAGGATAGCCTTTTTTGAATGAAATTCTCAGGGCGTGCAACATTAGGGCGGATAGAAAAAAAAGTGGGGGAGCGGTAGTGAGGTGCCCTTGAAATTCATTATTATATAGACTTTTAGGTGATACTTGGGGAGAGTTACCATGGTAATTTTGGGAAGTTAGTATACATATTTAGGTGATGAGATAGTTTCACTAGTTGTTCACTATGCTTTAGCATTATTTACTTATCTTTTTCATGAGAGGATCTAGGGAGGATAATACTAGTTATACTAATATATTCACCTTATTTATATTTAAACAATTTTTAGGTCAGTTGGAGATGTTTGGAGATCAGGTTGGTTAATACTATCTGGAGGGGTTATAGGTGTTGTTTAGGCTTCGTGGTCACTTTCATCTTAACTTTATTTTGGTACTCTCAGTTTTCCCATTTAGTTTTAGTAGTTTTTTATGGAATTACATATGTGTAACTTGGCTTTTATTTTATATTGGAGTCTAAGAAGGTGTAACTTGGTGTCTATCTTAACACTCTCTTTTTCACGTGTTCTCATAGTGGGTAATGCCTCCCATTTGTGTGTTTATTATACCCTCAGTGCTAGTCTCCAACCCAAGGCCTACTAGAGGTAAGACTCGGGGTCACTATCTCTTATCTCCCTTTTCAGGCCTAGAAGGGGTACACCTTGTGGGGGGGGGGGGTCCTTATAGAGTGGTATCAGTGGTTTAGTTGAGGGATAAGATGATGTTTGGAGTTTGGAACATGTGATGTATCATGTAATAGTAAGGAAACAGTGTCATATTTGTTCAGAAAGCGTTGTAATCACATTAGACTGGCTGAGCCATGGGTATTTAGGGACCCCTATGATCTGATCCACTAACCCTTCATCTTACAACAACTAATAAATGAGGTGATACTGGATGGAGGGTAGAGACTTAAGAAAATATAATGAATAATTATTATTTAGGAATATATTTTAATGGGTATATCGTGGGATAAGTAAACCTAAACTAAATAAAAGAAAAAAAAATTAATTTTATGGTCTTCCATATTCCAGGTTTAGTAGCTCTAACTTTTTTTATTATGTAGTTATGGATCTAGTTCTATGTCCTCATCATGTTCACATAGAAGATGTTCAGAAAGGGTCTTGAGAAGATCACTATAATGTATTGGCTGATGAAAAGGACACTTGGAAGAGGAAACTCTGAGAATTTCATCTCTATAGTCTTCAGAAGTATGCGGGATCTATTTCAGATACACTCACAGAATACTGGTTAGAGGAGGTTGGAATAACCTTCATTTAAATTTGTGCTCAGGATGAGGACTATGTATCATTATTTGGGATTATTCTACATTGTTAAATGAGGTAGTGGTGGTTCATATTCCTCAGGGATTGGGAGGATATGTTAGTTTCATGGGAGGTTTTTAGAGACTACTTCAGAGATGAGTTTATTTCATCAATCAAAAAGGCGTCCCACTGCAAGAAGATTTTTATGCTTTGGTAGAGGATCTCCAACGTTCGAGAGATTTAGATCCATTTCAGGAACCTTATATGATACTCTTCAGACTAATTTCCTGATGATTAGGCCACAATGAGAAATTTCAAGGAGCATTTTAATCTAGAAATCTAGTGTGTGGTCAACTTGTTTAGGCTAATGATATATCTCGAGGTTCTATAATGAGTAGATGTTATGGAGAGGATTTTTTATTAAAATTGATTATCATGAGAGGAGATTTTTCAATATTTCTCACCAAGAAAAGCTATTTTCTGGGCTTCCCAATTGTCAGGATAAAAGATCATTTGATCATCCAGTAGTTGGTTGTAGCACTCAATGTCTCATTTTTCAATGGGAAGTGTCTCTCAAGATTATATTAAGGGAACATATGCATGTTTTTCTATTGGAGGCCAATATCCTCAGCAGTGAGAGTTTGCGACATTTATGATTATTCAACATGTTCTAATTCTACCACATTATGTTCCTCCACCGGGGAATTTCAAGTCTAGGTAGATATAGTAGGTTTCTTTAGTTTGGGATCAATAAAGAATAGTTAGGGTGGGTATAGGATAGTCCAGATAAACTCCACATCCTAAAAGTGTAGTTAATGACCATTAAGTTGGCCAGAAGTAGGGTCAGAGAGGTCATAGAGTAGGTAATGGTGAACTTCATGTTTTAGTGTTGGTCGCAATGGGTGATCCACATATCATTAGAGGCACCCCTTTCTTGTTTTTTTAATTTATTTCATACCTTATTTGACCCAAGAGTGATGTAGTCTTTGTATCACCTACCCTTTTCCATGCTTTGAGACTTGTGGTAGAGAGACTTCTAGTGACCTTTGAATTAACTACACCATTTTGTGGTCGAGATGACTTGTTTGAAGTATGTAAAGACTGTGAACTAGTTATGAGGAAGAACCTATATTGGGGAGATTTCCTATGTTTATAGATACAAACATATGACATAATACATTCATATGATTGGTTTTATTTGGTTAATGAAGTAGTGGATTTATTCAGAAAGAAGATTGTTTTCTTTAATGCTGACACACAACCAGTAATGTTTGTTGGTGAGCGAGACCCTCAGATGGGCCAGAGGCATGTTCTGTCCATGTCGTGCTTGATGTTTGACCTATTCCTGAGTTTCTTGGAGGTTCACCAGTTTTTGTTTCCCATGGTCATATAAGATCAACCTAATTTTTTTGTTCAGAGGAGGTTGTAGCATTACCCCCACAACAAGATATCGAGTTTAGGATCAAACTACAACTAGATGAGTCTCCTATCTAAATGTCTCATAGAAGAACACGTTCTGAGTTGTGAGAGCTTGTTATACATATCGATGATCTATTTTGGTGTGGGTTTGTTCAGTCAATTGTGTCACCATGGTGTGCACTGGTTTTTTTCATAAAGAAGTTTGATTGAAATTTCTAGTGGTGTATCGATTATCGCCACTTGAAGAATGTGATAGTGAAGAACTTTTACCCTCTTATATGGATTGATGATTTATTCGATCAAATTATTTGTGTATGGTTTTTATTCAATATCAATTTATGGTCAGAGGTATGTTGATTCTTCTACCCAATGATTCATTTTGGATACATGACATCAAAGGTAAGCACTTTGTCATTTTCACCAATCATAGTAGTCTAATGTACGTTTTCTCCCAATGTGAATTGAACTTGTTCCATTAATAGTGGATGGTGTTATTATAGGATTATGAATTCATGTTTCTATATACACCTAGAAAGGGGAATGTTATATCCAATGCACGGAGTAGGAATTCATAGAATGATGTAGTGTAGGAATTAGGATATTACTCGAGAGTGATGGAAGAACATTCAGTATTTCATATAAATATAGGTTATGTATGGGGAAGAGGTTGTATTTATTTAGATGATAGTGATGTCATTTCTAGTGAAGTATGTAGTTGAATCCCAATTGGGGGATGTTGAGGTGGACATCTAGAGAGACTGAGTTTTTTGTGGTGAGGCCCCTGATGGTTTATTTGAGGATGAACAACACCAGGTGATGTTCCAGGGAAGTCTTTTTGTTCCTTTGGAAATGTGTGAGATGTTTCTTAAAGAGTTACATAGCTCTCTATTGGTGGTAAATATTGGTGTGAATTATATGTTCCAATATTTGAGAGGTATGTTTTGGTGTCTTGGGTTAAAGTGTGCAGTTACAAGGTTTTTTGTCTCAATGTTTGGTCTTCCAGAAGGTAAATGATGAGCACCATGTTCTCAGTGGTTTTCTCTAGCCATTAGATTTTCATACACGAAAGTGGGATGAAATATGGATGTAAATTCTTTCTGGATTACCTTGGGTTTTGGGAGGCTATGATTCTATATGGTTGTAATTATATCACTTGACCAAATCATTCCACTTTATAACGATCAAGGAGTCAAGAATAGTGGAGGGTTTTTCAATGTAGTATCTGGAAGAGGTGGTGGGACTCCATATAGTCCCTATGAAGGTCATATATAATCGGTGTCCTCATTTTACCTCTAGGGTGTGTAGAGGACACCAAAATGATTTTTGGTTCTTAGTTATGCCTTAGAACTACTCTTCATCTGTAGGCAGAGTATTAGAATGAGCTGGCCATTGAGAGTCTTGAAGACTTGTTTCACTATAGTGTCCTAGATTTTTGGATGTTCCTGGATGAGGTCCGTTCCCAAATTATAGTTATCTTAAAATAATTTCTTTCACTCCACCACTGGTACAATTTTGTTTGAGTCCTTTTATGTCTGGCCTTTTTATTCTCCATTGTGTTTTATTGGAGTCGGAGAGTCCGAAATTCTTGGTCTAGATATGATACAGAATATAATAGATATGATTCAAGTGATTCATGGGAGGATTAAAGTAGAAGAGGATCATCAAAAACTCTATTATGGTAATAGTATGAGACTTATGGACTTCAAATTTTGGTATCATGTGTTTTTAAAGGAGACTCCCCATCATAGGGAGCAAATGATTGGTCATGGGAGCATGCTTTCTCCCCCTTTTTTGTGACATTAGAGTTGTTGGCTCATGTTGGATCCATGGTATTTCAGATAGAACATCCCCCACCGATGATCTGGAAAAACAATTTTTTTTATGTGTTATAGATCTATAATTATCTTTTTGATGAGTCTCACAAAATCAATTGGTTATAGATCTATGTTGATGGTGATGAAACCATCGAGGAGGGGTCTGTAGTGATCTAGGACCACCTGGAGAAGGTTTTCCATGGGCACTATATCCCATTGGTTTGTGTCTTGTGGTGACATGATGGTGTGAAGGATAATACTTAGGAATGTGAGTCATAGATACATGCTCAGTACCCTATGATATTTGGTGTTTAAATCTTCTCTTATATCACTATTCATTTTGTGGTTGTAGACCTTTTCTCATTTTTTAGATGGAATTCTCTTATCAGTTGTTGTTTCTTACTCTCTTTTGAGAGCTATATCCCCCATTAGAGTGTTTAGAGACTAGTTTTGGTTTTTGCATGGGTTTTTTATTATCTTACTGTGGTGGTTGAGCTCCTATTGTTGAAAGAAAATAGAGAGTTATCTCACAAGGTGGATATTCTGATGACTTCTTTTCTACATCCTATCTGGGAAGGTTTTTCATTCTTGAGGATGAGAATGTTTTGAGATCTATCTAATGTAAGGGCTCAATTCCACATGGATTTACCCTCTTTGTGTTTCCGAGGATTGAGGTTATCGATTGAGGCGTGGAGGAAGTCTAGAGTAGTTTTGTTACTAGAACATGGAAGTGGGGAAGGATTTCACATCATGAAGAGTTACAAGATATTAATGTGGATTTCACATCATGTAACATATTGGGGTTTGAAAAATAAGATAAATTGAATAGGTGACACATTTTACAATTGAAACCAAACCCTAATTATTACACAACATGAAAGGGTATTACACGTCATGTAATTATGTGATAATGCATGTTTTAATACATTTCCAACTACTTGGGTTGTAAAATACGATGGATGTAGTGGATATCTATCATCTCCAAATGACCAAGGAACCCCCTATTCAATGTTTTTGGGATTAATTTTTAATAGATCGAATCCTGTCATTCATTTTCGATCCATGGTGATTTGTGATGACCCATGGTGCATTTTTCCATTATTTTCCAGCGATCCCTCTTAGTTTCATCTCATTTACTATCATATCTTCTCACCATGCTATGTTATTTTCATACCCATGGTTTTAATGTGGGTTCTCTCAGTTATTTTTGGTGATGTTGTTCGGTGGTATCCTCAAATTAATGCAATTATTTCATGAGGTGTGATCGTAGATCCATTTCATGGTCTATTTTCATGAAAAGAACTTCAATGAAATTTTGAGGTAGGGGATCCATTTATTCCTAATTTATTTATGTGAAATATTATAGTTATCATGATTATTCATTTGGATCACAATGAAATTGAACTAATAATTACTTGAACTGGATTAAAGAATTTATTTCGATCGCTTGGAGATGCTGTTCTTTGTACCGTGATAATGGGTTTCTACTTAATTTCAAAGATAGTGTAATATCTATGCCTTGATTGTATTATAATTCTCTTATTAATGGAAATTGGTAAGGAATGTAAATCCGAAATTAATTAGAAACTAATTTGATAATGGTATTAAAGAGGCATGTTTAGTGAATCTAATCGTTATTGTTATAATTTGATAATAATAAAATTGATCAAAGTGTAGATACTTAATTGAATTGGTTAGTTACCTAAAGCATGATTATTCTTGTTGATAAATAAATTAATGTTATGTTGAATTAATTGTTTAATTCATTTGTGATATCTTGGGATAAATTATTTCTTATGTTTCCCGTAGTTAGAACCTATCAATTATGAACCGATTAATTCAAGATGGAATAAGAACCATTTTTGTGATAAATGATAATTCCTTTGTAGGGACTATGCTTCTTATTTAATTATAAATTTCACATTCCTTATTCTTTGGATTTGTGTGATATCATTGTGTGTGAAGGATGGATTCCCAGATTTAGGCCCAAGAGCCTAATTTCTAGGTTTCTTCCAACTTCATGTTATGTTATGTGAGCCTTGAATGGTTGAGCCTCGAGGGATGTTACAATATATTGGGAACGGAGGCCCGAATGTGTTGTTAGTTTGGGATGGCTGAGAATGGAGGGTTTTAGTGGTTTGTTGGGATGGTAGGACCTAATTTATGGAAGCCCTGAATGACTAATCCTGGAGGACTGTTCTTGTATGTGGGGTAGGGATGCTCAGATGTATTGTGATCCTTGGATGGATTATCCTGGAGGGCTATTGTGGTATGATGGGTGGAGACGCCCAGTTTTTGGGTAAATAGTTGTCACATGGAGTGGAGAGATGAATTGCTATATAAAATTGGTTTTTAGGGATGAAAAATAAGATGATAAATAGTTTAAATCTAGGATCATGCATTATTATAGAAGCTGGATGTTTTTTGAGTCAGTTGTTTGTCCAATAACCATGTTTTTTATCTTCCTTAATTTCCGCACTAGTTGTTGTATATTGTGGTGTTTGGTTACTCTCCTTCCAAGAGAGCTGAAGATGCATGGGGTATTTCATCTTATTTATTTTTTTATCTTCTCATGGTTGGATGAGTCTATGATTCTCTAATTGGTGGAGAACACTCGAAAAGTAGTTCATCTACTCATCGTGTTGATACCCTTGTGTTTTTTATCATAGAATTTTTTCCTAGAATAACTTGTAATGTAGAAATTAATTTTGTTAATAAATGAATAAATGTTTTACTCATGGGGTTGGAACTTGTTTGGATGCAATGATGAGGTTGCAATTTTGAGAAGTTGTGGGAATGGTTTGCTTATTCATGGAGGGAATGAATCTTTTTTTGTGATTCTAATGAAATGTGATGTGGAAATTGTTAATGGTTAAAGAATGAATTAATGAAATCTGTAACCATTGAAAAGGAATAATGTAAATTAATATATCTCTTTATATGATTGTGGGATTATACGATATCTGGTCATA
This sequence comes from Viscum album, assembly GCA_963277665.1. Classification (NCBI taxonomy): domain Eukaryota; kingdom Viridiplantae; phylum Streptophyta; class Magnoliopsida; order Santalales; family Viscaceae; genus Viscum; species Viscum album. The sequence continues at coordinate 591,894,093 of OY728163.1, forward strand.
GTAGTGGTATCCAGAAGTTTGAGAGATGTTAGTTATAGTTGGGTCTAATACTAGGATATCCCCATAGTGTGTTGGTGAGCTATATTATATCATGTAATTTTTTTTCTATATGATACTCCAAACCATCAGTTAGGGAAAGTGATAGCCTGGGGATTCTGATTCATGGGTGGGGTTTTTCTCTAACTTCCCGATGGGAGGATGGATGCATAACTACCCCTTTGGCCCTGCTATCTTATATTGGTAGTAACTTGTATTGGTATGTATGGTGGGAAGATTTCCCCATGTATATGTGTAGAGGGCTGTGATGGATTGTGGTTATTTCATAAACATGTATTTTGGATATTATTTCATATGGACTACTATAGGTATTACTTCTATAGGTTTTGATGGATTGAAGATCCTTACTCAGTGTTTGGGTGGTGATGTCTTTAGGTATAATACCCGATGTAGGATACATGATATACGGGATATGGTGGCTCCCAGAAACTACCTAGTTACTTTTATTTACGAGGTCATGGTGGTGTGTTGTATGAGGTGCATGTTGTGGTGCTTGGAAAAAGTGTTTATGGGATAGCATTTTTTTTGTGAGAGATTATAAGGACATGCGATGTTGGGGTAGAGCGACAAACATGGGGGGAAGTGGTAAGTGTGAAACCTTTATATTATCTATTATAATTCCTTCTATGTGATGCTCAGTGAGAGTATCCATGTTGAGGATGAGAACATATTTTACTTGTTTTGGTGACGAGACAATTTTTCTTTTAGTTCACTGCGTTTTAGCATGATTTCTTTAACTTTTTCACCAGAGGATCTGGGGAGGATCCTACTGAGTATACTTATATACACACGCTAAGTATATTTAAAATATATTCATGTTATTTGGAGTAGGATAGTGATCTAGATAGTTACTACTATCTTATAGGGTTTACAGGATTTTTTTAGGCCTCATGGTCACTGCTGTCTTTAGTTCGTTTTAGTACTTTCAGTTTTCCCTTTACGTTGTAGTATTTTTTTCATGACATTACAATATGGAACTAGAAATGGTTGAATCAATCCTTTTGGTAACTTTTGTTATTCTTTAACCTATTGGAAATTCAAACATCTCGGGGTAAAATCATAAATATCTCTTTTAAACCCATCCCACTAGTAATACCTCTGAGGGTCTCTGTACTTCATAGTGATACCAAGATGAAATGAAAATAAAGTAATATGAGCCTCATTTAACGAATCTTTCTTCAATTATGAATCACAAGGCACACAAAATCTCTTCCCAAATATCAAAAACACAATCATTATTAACAATAAATTTAGGTACTGTACCCTTTTTTACCAATTATAACTTTTTTTATTAAAATTCACTCTCTTATTTATGTACTAAATTGATTATTTATAATATAGATTATAGCACTGACACCAGAAACAAAAAAGAGGAATTTCTTGAACCAACAATATCCAAGCCAAAATTAATCAAATCATTAACGAAAGGATCACATTAAACGTAGAGTGGTTAATGTTTAATTATTTTTTGACCTAAATCATCTACCACATTATTTTCTTTTCCACGATGGTATTGAATTGTGTAATCATAATCCTTGATTAGTTCTAACCACATCCTTTGTCTCATGTTCAATTATTTTTGAGTGAATATATACTTCAATATTTTTGTGATCAGTATATATTTCATAATTTATATCACATAAACGATGCCTCCAAAATTTTAATTCCTAAACAATAGCATTTATTTCTAAATCTTGTGTTGGGTATATTAACTCCAGATTTGTAAACTAATGTTAATCATAATAAATTACCTGATCATTTTTCAATAGGACACAGACATATCCTTTCACTAAAGCATCACTATAGATAAAAAATTCACCATTTCTGGAAGGTAGATCCAAAATTGGAGCATTTACCAATCTTTTTTTAGTTACTAAAAACAATCATCACATTATTTTGGTCCAGGTGATCATAACTACCTTATATGTTAACTTAGTTAGTGGGATAGATAACCAAGAAACTTTTTCCAAAATTTGTTTGTTATAAACTCCTGATCCATGAAATATATTAATCTCCTTGACATTGGTAGGCCTTGAAATCTATTCAACAACATTTGTTTTAAAAGTATCAATAGTTATAGCATCTTTTGAAACACTATATCCAAGGAAATCAATTTCTTGAAACAAAAATTTTCTCTTAATAAACATTCCATATAGTTTCTTTTATTTTAACACTTTCAAAAAAAATCCTTAAGTTCCTTTCCTATTATTCTTGGATTTTTTAATATACTAAAATATAATCTATAAACACAACCACAAACTGGTCCAAAAAACTGATAAAGGATTCAATTCATGAGATTCCCAAATACAATAGTTGCATTACATAACCAAATGGTGATATCCACAAACACATAATTCCCATATCTCATTTGGAACGTTATCTTTGGAATGCCATCCTACTTCACCTACAGTTGATGGTACCCATACCTCAAATCAATCTTCAAAAAATACTAGTCTCCCTAGAGTTGATCAAAAAAATCATTTATATGAGTAAAAGGATATTTGTTCCTAATAGTGATTTTATTCAAGGCTCTATAATCAATACAATTCGTCATAGAACTATCCTTCATTTTTCACATATAAAACAGGTGCACCCCATGGTGAAGTGCTAGGTCGAATGAATCCATAATCAAGCAATTCTTGTAGCTAATTTTCTATTCAATCTGTTCTACATGATCAATTTGACAAGGGGGTTTATATATAGGCTTATAATCTTGAACTAAATCCATAGAAAATTCAACCTCCTAATTAGGAAAAATATGTGTAAATTCATCAAGGAAAACATTCGTAAATTCATTCACTACTGGAATGGCACTAAAAATGTTTCTTTCTTTTCAACAACTCGAGCTAGATAACATTCACTACCATATTTAATCTAAATTTTAGCTTCATCGTATGTAGTAAATGGTATGAAATCATTGAATAAAATATTCATAGATTTGAAATCTATTTTAGCATTATAAACTGAATGCCAGCCAATGATCAAAATGAAATCAAACTCCACTAGGGGATGTTCAAAAAGATTTGTAGGAATGACCATGCCACCAATGATAATATGAAGATTATTATAAATTTAGTTTTCTTTAATACTTCCTCCCATAGTATTTACCAAAATTTATATATCACATTCATGAGGTGATATTTCCAATTTACTTGCAAATCTCTTAGAGATGAAAGAATGTGAAGATCAAGAGTCAAATATAGTATTGGAATATTTCAAAAAAAACTATACAATGCCTATCACCACTTTATTTGATGGTCCCATATCAACCATTGTATTAGAAAAACATTTTCCCACTCCCTTATGCTTCTGTTCATACTATTTTCCACCTTGGGTAATCAAAGTTGGACACACATTGACATAATTCCATAATGCATTGCAACTAAAACATATTATCATTGGATTTTCATTTCATTCTTTGATCATCTCACATAAAGTCATCATAAATATTACCAATCTTACAAAATCTGAATCACTTTCCATACTTTGAATGAAATTATCTAGGATTATTTTTAAAAAACGTCTCACAAGATCTATTTTTAGATTTCCTACCTCCAAAATTCATTGATGAATGCTTTCCCATTCCCTGCTAATTGGATCTCTTATTTTTATTTTTCTAATGGGAAACATGATAATCAAAAAACTCCATTTCTACCTTATCAACACATCGGACAAGTTTCTCATAGCTTCTAAACTCACCAGAAGATAATTCCCTTACAATATCTTATTTTAAATTATACATAAAACCAAATCATCTTACTATTAATATCCATGATAAAATTTGGGATGGATCATTCCAAATGAGTGAAGTTTTATTCATATATAGCCACAAAATCTTACTCTTTTTTTAACAATGTTAAGAATTTATTATCAATAATATGTCAAAGAAGCATAGGAAACTTTTTATCAATTATGATATTCTAAAATTCATCCCATTCCATGGCATCAATCTCTTCAATTCTTCTAATATTTGTAAACATTGTGCACCGATAATCAGAATCACCTTAAAAAAATTTAAAGAGTTTCCTTTGGGTTCTTTGAAAAAACTGTGATGGAGAATAACTTTTCTAGGATTTTAATCCATCATTATATCATGATTTCATATGATCCTTTGAATGATGGGTGATGTTGTCTCATAAAATGTCCCACAATCATCATGTTTTTTTGTGATATATTTGGTTTCTCTCTTACATGGACACCACCACCATTTATTTATTGATTAAATTGATCGATGACTATAAGAAACTTATCAATAATGATTATAACCATATCTAGAATTTGATTTGGAAGGTTGTTTTTCTCATGATTCCTTCCCAATATAGACTCCTTGTTTCCTTTGTGGAAACCATTCTGAACAAATATATCTAAGATTAAGCATCATGGTAATCTAAAATTCAATAACATTTTAACTTGACCAAAATGGAAAATATTTCAAGGGTAATTTATTAATATTATCAGGACCTCTAAATTTATCTAAACCGGCCTCTGATCCCAAATATAATGAACCTTATGTAAAAAAATACTTATTCTTGGGTTATGTCATGAATTTTATGTTATTTCACATTGAAGTTATTTTTAGGTTTAAAGTATTAGAGAATTAGGCCACAAGTCATACATAATGAAATCCATAGAGATACAAAGTAGTCACGTCAAAATAATATCCATTTGATTCATAAAAAAAACTAAAAAATTAAACATGGTTTCTTTTCATGTTCAATTGTGAAAATAATCCTTCAATCACATCATTTCCTTTATTTTTCCTTAAATCAGGTCTAAAACATTTGAAAACAAGGTATTAGTATAAATAACTCCGTAAGGGATACACAAAGAAGGAAACCCATTAGTATTGTGAAACAAATTCTAGAGATACATTGTTGATATATATAATATCAATATTTATGTACATAATCAGTTTATTGATATGATTATATACATTAGTATATGTTATATAAGTGTGTAGATTTATAACCTTTTAATGGTTGTTGTTTTAGCTCTTTTTAGTGTCATCTGTATAGCCCGAAACACCACATTGTTTGAAAACACTCCTCCATATCTTCATGAAGGTGTACTGGATGTTCATAGAGATATATATTTTACATTAGTTTTGTAGGTTGGTGAAATGAGTAACAGATTCTAAGACCTCTATACTCTAGAGTTTCTGGGCATTCCAGGAAGAATAAAGAATCCTCTAATGCTAAATAGCATTATATTGATTCCTCTTATGTCACAAGGGGTCCAATAAAACTTCTATAGGTGCAATATTTTAATTATAGGAATCTTGGGGTGTGGAGGAGTCGTTTATACTCATAATGTCTTTTCAAAGGTTTTTTTCATCAATTTATTGGACTGTTTATAGCTTAAGAAGTATAACTCTGGGATATTATATATGCCATTAAATATGCATTCTTTCATGGATGTAATGTGAATTGTATTGAATCATACTCATAACTCACTATCCATGTTATCAATTCACGAACCAAAAATTTCCCACAGTGCATCCTCCCGCACTAGATTCTACATCTTGATCAGGCTATGAATATCATTTTAAAAGTTTCACATTCTCGCGGGGAATCAAACCAAGATGTTGATACACTGTCAAAGATAGATACCATAAAAATGTGTATTATGTAGTCTTATAGTATTCCTTAGTGCTGTGAAACACTGGTTGATGTGGATTTGAGGGGTGTGGTTCACACCCACCTTTGTAAACCCCATTTTAATTCTATAACTTATGCTTTATTTTTCTGTAATAAATTTATTAGACCGACGCATTTGGAACATGAACTTTCCTAGTAAGTAGTAAATACATTCCTTTTAAATTAAGATTATTTCTTACCCTTTTTGGAAATAAAAATATTACCATGAAACCATTTAAAGAACATATAACATATAATTGTAACATGGGATGAAATCATACTTAAATGAAATAACCATGTGGTCAACGTCCATATGAGTCTCTATTACAAAAATGGAATAGTCATACTACCGACTACCATACCCAATGAAATGGGGGTTATAATGTAACAACTCTTCCATGTTTATCATAGAACTGCCCATCCTTTTAATATTATGTAACCACCCTTCAAATACCTATGTACCATTATATAATCATAACACATAAAAGACTGCAATTTTGAACCTTTCATTCATAAATTTCATTTTTGTTCCCAAGAAATCAATTTAATGTATTGAAAAAAGAAAAAAAATTTACAAAACATTTTCAATAAAAAAATACCCAAAAAGGTGAATAAGATATAGAGTTTTCTTTTAAAACATTAAGGCTTGTATAGGATTCCAAATATCAAATAATGGTCACAACTGTGGAGAAGTCGTTGTCACTATATATGTTAAAAAGTAAATTCATTTTTTTCTTTCTAAAAAAAGTAAAACTATCTATATATAAATATTCCTTTTGAAAAACATTTAATTAAATTAAAATTAAAAGGGGTTGTTTATAAACCATAAAAATGTGGGAGTATGACATGAAAATATGTCTCAATGGAAGGAGATTGATATAAAATCTCTTATCTCAAGTCTGATTCATCACGTATGTTATTTATCACCCTGAATAATAAAAAAATATTCATTATTTACTTTATTGATAACCTTTTTCATGTTTATTATTCATTTTATATAACATATTTCCATTTTAAAAAAATTACATAATTATTTATTTTCATATCATTCCTTTTGTCAATATTTGGTACTTGAGTTGAAAATGACCATGAAATGATGTAAATAGTACATGTGTTCATATTTACATCATATAAAAAATAATATTCATTAAATTATTATCACATTTATGAAAAAATTATAATTTTAAATCAAACAATTAGGTATGGTTATGAAAAATGAACAACATAATAATCATGGAGATGGTATATCATACGTATGGATGATTAACATTTTCCATTTTTAATTGATCATTATAGAAAGAAGGTAGGTATTATTTTACCTTTTAATAATGATAATAAAATAATTAATATCATTTTTATCATTTAAATATACGTATATATACTATCCATGTGATGTGGTGAATAAAAACGAATCACATCACTTCATGGAGGTGATAGTTCACATGTACGCATGAACGACATTATCATTTATATATCCATGTAAAGTAAGAACATAATTGATATATTATTATTATATAATGATAAATATGTCATTAATATTACATATTATAATTAATTATATCATTATAACTACTAATGAGTTATGGTTATGGAAAACAAATTATATCGGTTCGTGGAGATGATTGTTCACATTTACACAAAAATGATTAATTCATTTCACATTTGATGAATGTATAGATGAATTAAGGTGATTGTATTATTATAGTAACAAATAATTAAATTGAGTATATTGGAGTTAATATTTCATTATGGATGAATAATATTTTGAGGAGGAGGAATTAGAAATAAAACAAAACACATAAAAACAATACCTACTCTTCGAATAGAATCCTATAATTAACAGTTTAACACATCTAAGGAGGGTGTTATGCATAAACTAAGGCATCTATAAAGTGGGTAAAGATCATAGTAAGGGGTTTGGGAAGATATTTTCTAAACAAACAGGTTTCTAATGTGTAAGGAATAGTGTCTAATGAGTACCTTTTATAAGAGAGGGGAGGGGCACACTTGGAAACTTGTAAAATATTAAATTTATATATATTAATATTGTATCCAAATAACTCCAAATTGTGGTATATTGATTATACGATGAGTATGGTTCGAAATCCTCTCTGCTAATAAATTTTAGACCTGTTTTTATTTCTTTTTAAACCATATAATTTTATTTTACCCATAATTATTCTATTTTAATTTTAATTATAGTAATAACATTTTAAATATTATGAGTCTATAGATTTTACTTATATGGGATAAATTTTACATACATGGACTTTTTAATAACCTTCAAACCTTATAATATCAAATTTTTATTTTTTAATGATTTTTTTTATTTTTAAATAAGTTAATAATTTTTTATAAAATATTTATAATGTCAATTTCGAAACTATCCATTTCATTGATTTTAAATAAAGTCTAAATAGAGAGATAACTTTGAAATAAATTATTTAATACACATAGAATATTACATACCCTCCTAAAAAATTAATGTATCATCCTAATTAATTCAAAATATTTTTTTAATATTTTTCATATCATTTATTTGATGTTTTTATTAATAAAATTATTAATGTATCACCATTGTTTATATATTTATTGTAATTATTTAATCTCTAAAATATTTAAATAAATTCCCATGATATATATTATTTCATTCTATTTTAGGAGATTATTTTTCACCTATGTTATATCATGTTTATTCTTATATGAAAATTAGTATACTAGCAAGAAATAAGAGGTTGACATTTTTTCCCATCCATTTATTTTAATGGTATTTATTTTATTTTATGGGGAAAAAGTCTATTAAATGAGTCAATTCCCATCCTTATGTGTTAAGTGTCGAATTTTATTCACCCAATAGTATTTTCGTAGGTTTTAGGATAATTTTATTGTCGTTACCGTATTATTTATTACCCTAATTTATGCAATTTTCTATTAACCGTGTTGAATAAAAATCACCAAAGTTATTATTCATAAAATACAATAATAAAAAGAAACCAATTTACAAATTTGTACCCAATGATTCGAAATATTTAATCCATTTTTTGAAATTTAAAATACATAAGTTTCAGTAATTAAACCAAAATTAATCTCATTGACAGAACGAGAAAACATATATATTAAAAAAAGCATCAAAATATTGACATGTATTTTCATCCAATTTAAATGTGAAATTACTTCCAATGACCTAAATTTATTTAAATGTAAAAAATATAATCTAATTATACCTTAAAACTAATTTAAATGATAATATATCAATATAAATAAATTAGAGGAAAATGCAGTTTTGAATTAAAATGAAATATTTTTCATTATTCATTAAAATAAACAATTAATCATAGATATAACAAAAATTAAACCAAACTAAATTTTGATGTCCCACATCCAATAAAGATGTTTATTTTTCATTTAGAACATATAAATGTGTCAGAATCTAGATTTGAGATGAGTTCTCCATCAAAAGGTGGTAAAAAAAATTTTAATTCATTTTTAAGGATAAAGAAATATTTTTACTTATATTATGCTTATAAAATATATTAGAGGGATGTAAAAACCTTTTCTATCATTAACTGGGCTGTTAAAAAAAACTCCAAAATTTTCCATTATTGAATGTTATATTCTATAAGGTCAACATATAGATATAAAATAATAAATGGACAATGTTTTTTTTGTCATTGAGGACTTATCTTTTATAGTTTAAAGCATAATAAACATTTTTTATCAATAACTAATACAATTAATTTTTATTACTTTTACTATTAGTTATGAAAAAAACATACCCAAAATTATTACATAATATTAAATATGATACTTAATAATTTGTAATACATTTTTAAAAACAAGAATTTATATGAATAGAATAATTTAATTAAAAATTAAACCAGTAGATGTGAAGAAAACGTGTTTTTCCAAAGGAAAGGTTTTCATATGTATAGAAAAAATTATAAAACATTTTACATAAAATTGATTCAAATGACCTAAAATTTATTAATTTTTTATTATTGAAATAATTTTTCTTTTAAATCCTTTTTTAACTAATCCTCATAAAACCATTAAAAAAAATAATTTTTAATAAAAATCTTTTTTTCACTATTCATCTAAAAATTAACCTTTGCCTGAAATTATTTTAAATTCTGCCTAATGTAATTTTGAATTTTTTATTTCGAAAATGATTTTAGTTTTTTAAAATATATTTTATAGAAGTGGTAAAGTAAATTTTATTTTTTTATCTAAAAAATCAATGAATATAATTTTTTTAGGAAAAATGAATTTTCGATGCATATAAACATATTTTCCAACATTAAATGCATATCAATAACTATATTTTCTTTATATAAAACCTCTATAATTAATTTTCAAAATTTATTAATTACTATTCCTATTCCCATGTTTTATGGCTATGTTATATTGATCATTTTTAAATAATAATATTAGTAATATATAGTTTTCCATTAAAACTCAATGTTGCACGTAACACAAAAAATCAAAGAAAATAAATTTATTTGAAAAAACATTTCCTCAAATATCAGGTTGATACATGTTTCATAGAAAAATTTCTCAAAACATCATATTTATAAGCCATTTTGATAAAAGAAGTTGATGGTATCATAAGATCATATACTCGGTGAATCATAATAATCTATAAAGAATGTTGACATAAATGAAAATGCATTTTATATACACACTGAAAATCAAGAGAACCCACCCATTTTTATTTGGAAACATATTAATAATATAATTAATAGAATAATGAAAACCATTTTTTATTTATAAAAAAATTAAAATTATAAATGAATCTTCATGAATTAAAAAATACATTATGATAATAGAATCCATTCATCACATATACGTTAATAGAGATCATTATTTTCATATTTCTATAAGAAGTTTAAAGTGATTCATAAAAAATCATTGAAAAAATTAATTCTAAATATTTTCAAATAAAATTAATGATAGTGAAATTAAAAGACGTTATGTATTTTATTTTAGGACAAAAAAAAATAAAATAATTTTAAGAACATGAACATGGAAGAGAATTATTTATGATTAAAAAGAAGAAATACACTCATCTTTTTAAAAAAATTTCTCAGTAATTTTTAGTAACAAAGAGAGGAGAATGAAATTAAAACATGAAAACCATATAAATTATCATAAATTAATAAAATATATGTTGTTTAAATTATAAGGATATTATAATTTCCATAATTTAAAAGTTAACGTTGAAAATCCCAACAAGAAATGAGAAAGTAACATAAACACTTAAATAAACATTTATCATTCATTTAAAATATCATAAAATAGAATTTATTTTTATTTTTAAATAAAACCAATTTTCATTAAAAATAATTAAATACATTCATGATAAGTAAATGTTCCACACAAAATAATATAATTGGTGAATATGGAAGAAGCCTCAAAAAAATAAAAGTTTGACATGAAAACCCTAGTGACTATAATAACATAATATTAAAAACCTATTGAAAAGAGAAAATTTTAAATCAAACTTCAAATACCATGAATAAAAATAAATTAATTATATAATACATCATATAGTAAGAATATACACTATATATAAAATAGGCTTATAATGACCAACATGTTTCAATAAGGGGAATTTGAGATAAAACCCTTACCTCATGTCCCGTCTTTCATTATATGTTATAAATCATATATTATAATAAATTTTGGATTATTATAAATATATTAAACAACATTATTCATTATTATATTGATATATATCATTCTCGTATAATCTCCAATCAATCATTTATAAACTATTCTTCATTAAAATCAATATATGGGAGTGAACTATTCTATTTTCCATTTATATTTTTGTTTGATGGTTTCATCCCTTTCACCATGATCATGGTTTTCGAATCTTAAAAATTTCATGAATATAATATATATTTATTATATAGAAATTTATAATGATCCATGTAATTAGTTGATGAAAAAATATTTATAATATTTTGCGGAGATGGAAGTCCGTATATAAGCACGAGTGCTGATTTCTTTTTACAATAAATGGAAATAAATATAGATAAATAATTATATATATTTATAGATTCATATTAATATAATAATTATAATTAATATTCATAAATATATACTAATTAACATTTTTTATGTATAAATGAAAAACAAATCAAATCATTTTGCGGATTTCGTGGTCCAGATACATGCATGGGAGACATTATCATTTTCCAAAGCCTGGGGGTAAGAAGGAAGATAATATTTTATCTTATAAGTGTCAAAATTATGTTATAAAAATCATATTTTTCTATTAAATCCATCTATTTAACCATCCATGAAATATTAAGAATAAAAAATATCTCTTTATGGAGATGGTAGTTCATACATAAGCATGAGAGATGTTTTTATTTTCTATTACATATAATTGAGATAAATTTTTTGAATAATTTACACAAAATTATTAATTTATATTAGATAAACTGATTATATTATATAAATATAGTTATAGAATATTTGGAGGAGGTTTTAGAAGAAAAAAACATGAAATAGATTTTTAAGTACAATTACCTCCTATAAACATGACTAAATATAATATTTTTTTTTGTTTTTTAATTATTTAAAACTAATTTTTAAAAATTAAATATTAGTTAAAATTATTTTCCCAACTATTCACATATTCTGACATTAAAGACATAAAAAAAATGTAATTTGAATATAACAACCTTAAAAATATATAATACAATATAATTATTCATTAACTTCATGAAATACTATAATTAATATATAACATATTACATTTATTGTTTTTAAATTTATTCACTTTAATTTTTGATTTCTTGCACCAACGCAACAACGTCATACCATAAGTATTGATGGTAACAATACTATCTCTAAAAATTTTAAAACTAATTAATATCATAAAAATATTTTAATAAAGTCAAAAAAAACATTTTGAACCATTCATATCTACTTTTTATCCCTGTTAAAACATATCATATATATCAAAAAAATAAAGTAACATTTTGCAATTATCCTTTACAAAAATTAATAAAATGATCATTATTGAAGGAAAATGATACCAAATTACAATATATTAGAAGATAAGATGAATATAGTAGAAATAAAATCATTTAATTATATAATTCATTTTTTTGGGAGATTTTGGACCTTATCCCAATGTTTTAACTATCTTTAACCCATTTTATCTTTTATTGTAGTGATAAAATTTTACCACAATTTCTATTGAATATGAACAAAAAAGAAACTAAACATATAACCAGATTAGAAAATGGTTATTAAAAATATTTATACCACTTTCTAATATTCAGTTTACATCATTTTTAAAAATTATATTCAATATAGGTTTAAAAAATGCAACGGAACACTGTTTTTAGAAGAAAACCCATTTTATACATAAAAATGATTTTATACCAAAATCATGTATAATAGTGATTCTAATTTAATTAGTTTGATTTTGATTAATAAAGTAAGAGTTATTTTACTTTCAAAAAAATTCAAAACAATAATTATTATGTGGAAACATGATTAAAATTGAGGTATCGAAAATAAAATTATTTGAATAAAAATATTACTTCGATTTTTAATATGATAAACATAGATTTATAAATTCATCATTATATTTTTAAATAAATTTTATTAAATCATAAACATATTATTTAACTATATAAAATATTTTATAATATTTCAATTCAGTCATATCATAATTTAATAATTGATACATTATTTATAAAATCATTATTTTCATTATTCCCCTAAAATCATCTATTTATGAAAAATCCCAAAAAAATCAAATTAAGTTCATTGTTAATTATTTAAATAAAAAAGAAATTAGTTTTTATCAAATTAAATTTTTAATATTTAGAAATTTAACTTTTAATGAAAAATACAAAATATATAGAAAACCCACTTTTAAAAAAACCCTTTCAAGTAATAAATGTTCTTAACATTATATGATTTTAATCTTATCATCTAATGTTTAGAAAGATTTTATTACAAGTAATTAATAAATTTTTAATAAGGAAAAATTTCTATATATATTTTATAATCCAACTAGTCTTACATATATCTGAAAATATAATGATTAGGTTATAATATAAATATTTAAATAAGAAAATATTTAAAGTATATCGTGGTTTGTTTAAGGTCAAAGTTGTGTGCATCAGAAACTATCGAACACATTGAAAATATTAAAGGTAAAATATTCTAAAATATTTTGGTGTTACAAAAAATGACTGGTTTTGTGATTGACAATATATAATTTCAACACTCATAATGGAGTATGATGATTTGTTTAACAAAGAAAGGACCAATGTTTAGTATAGCGTCTGAGAAAAAAGAATGAAAATAATGGAGGTAAATTAATTGAGTACACACAGTTATAAATCTATGAAGATGGTGGTATAATATAGATCAACAATGTAAATTCTATGAGTTTATCATTGATGATTGGGTATTATTGTAATTTCACCTAAATTAGGACATAATCGTGTAAACATATGACTAGATAACACTGTAATGCATGGAATAATATGTTTTAGAAGTAAGTGGGTATGGTGGAGTACTAATTGGAAAGTTTTGACATTAAATCATGTGTATTGGCATAGAAATCAAGTCGAGTGTTTCATATATGAAATGAAAATTTTGAAAAATTGATCAACATGAGAAGAATTTAGAGGAAATTATGTTTATCAAGTGTGAATATGATATCAATAAAACCATAAATATTAGATCCCCTTGTATTAAATTTAATTTTTAGATCTATATGAAAAACATAGTTCAGGATCTATATGGCCAAAATAGTTCAATAGAGGTGCATGAATATGCTTCTTAAGAATGAAAAAAATTACAAGAGGGAGTTTTCAATGACCCACACCATCATGTATTGATGGAACCAAGAGAAGTTTTTTTCATGTTTGTTTTAAAATGTATGATATTTTGAGGAAAAATAAAATTTTGGTATATAAATTTATGGGAAGTTTATTTTAGTTGATTTTAATTTTTTTTTTGTTTTTTTAGAGGTTTAATTTTCTGTATAAAAAACCTAGAGAATCTTTTTTGATGTTAGTGAATGAGTGGTTTAGTGAGTTCTGGTAACAAAAAACATAACCATAGAGGAGGCCATTAGAGTTCTAGTGGAAAATCGACAATTTCATGGACCAATATTGGGGGTCTATTGGTGGGAAATAGGGACTTATTGTCTCATTAATATTTTAAGGATATTCCTAAGATCCCATTTGAGGTTATTTTTACCCATCTAGATGAATGAGAGGGAGGGCCCCTCCTTTTTTCACTTCTTATTCTCCCCATACATCCCTAGATCCATTTTAGTATAAAGACTTTTTGGGTCACTCTTGAGGTAAGGGTTTCTACCCCTCTTCTCATATTATCCCTTGTATCTTCCACTTATAGGGATTTAAGAGTGATTTATCTAAATTATAGTAAAATAAAACCATAATGAATGTTCTATTGTGTATGGTGGAAAGTGGATATTTGAGAGAAAATAATATTAATGGTTTGATATCACATTAAAATTCTTAATTTACCAATTATGTTTTTGTAAATATATTTGATGAATTGAATTAAATCAATAATATTTTTGGTTGAGAATCATGAGTATTTTTAATATAGGAGTCCGAAGACTATTCCATGTACCATTTTCAGATAATTGGTTATGGTTGTGGGATTGCTGGACTGCTCAATGAGATTTACAAAAATTATTGATTTCAAAATTATTTATCTAATATATCATATTTGTTTAATAATAAATTAATTCCCCTTCTTTATGAGAGATAAATTTCTAGGTGTCAATCGTAGAGGAAAACAACATCGATTT